>JAZGUH010000156.1:0-600000 GCA_037893225.1 Hippasteria phrygiana
AGTTTCCACACGCTTCTTGTCTCGTGTTTCTATTGGACTTTTAGAGTTATGGCGGACACAATAAGAGGGCGCAATTTGATTTGGGTAAACCTTTTGTGCCATACAAAAGGTTTACCCAAATCAAATAGCGCCCTCCTATTGTGTCCGCCAAACCTCTAAAAGGCTAATTGGACTTTTTCTTCCGCGACCTCACGGAAACTTACGCGTTCCCATTAATGGCCAGAATACCGTAGGCCTACGTGTGCATGACCACTTGCAATGGACGAATTCATTGGACGAATTCATTACTTTTCTCAAGTTCCTAACGATTTTGTACTTTTTGTAAATGTTCGGAATTAAAAAATATTATCCCCTACAGTATAAAAAATAAATCTTGACCACATACCTAAACGCGGCTCTACTAAACCGGTGCAAAAATACAGCCAACCTAATTAAATTACAGACTAAAAATTTCGATTTTGAAACAACAAAGTTGAAAATCATTCTTAGAGTGCCGGATGCCGTTTTCCCAACGACTTTGTACCATTCTAAATGTCTGGAACGTCAATTGATTAAACAAATGGAAAGATATAAACCCCAGATAGCCACGCGCGCCTTGACTAAAGGCTATTATCAGTTTTGAATGGAACTCGTAAAAAAAAATAGAGGTGTCCTAAAGGTAATGATTACCAATTTAGGTATAGTTAATTTAAAGGAAAACGCTCTTCTAGCTTATATTTGGCGTATATATCGTGGCTTAAAGTAAAACGATACGATATTAAATATAGATGGTTCAAAAGGAAAATATCAACGTCGAAAAGGCCGAGCAACGTTATAGGCCATTGTTAATTCTGTTAGCCACATTGTTCAATAATTCTAGTGCATTAGCAATAAACACATTTTTGTTTAATTTCCGGGCAAAAAAACTATTGTTCATTGTTTATTCTGTTTTCGTCATCTCCGTGTCAGTAATCTCTTGTATCCCCTCGTGCCGAGTCTGGCAAAAGGATTGGATCTTATAACTGGTCATCAGGCTCATCAACAGGCACTCTTCCGAACGGTTTAAACCCCCCTTCTCCACGGGTACCGTCTGATAGTCTGGCGTATCGCAAGGTACGTTAGGGATTGCTGTAGACTCTATAGGTTTATAGCTTTACAAACAAAAAAGCGCCCTTTTTGTTTACCAGCATGCTGCAAGAACTGATAACTATAATTTTATATTCATGGCAGACAACACCATCATATTCAACACCTTAATTATCGCCGACATTGATGTGTCGTTTCTTTAATTAGTGGTTGGCCATTTCCCAGTACGCACTGCATAACTTAAACTGCCACAAAAAGCGATGAGCCAAACAAGGGGCTGGTGGCCGAGACTAGCGGTATTGTCGTCCTGCGGACAGGCGCCCTCTGTTGAATTACGAAAGTTGCAGGCATCTTCGTCACAGAAGCATATGCCGCCCTCTACGATGAGGTCGTCCAGAGCGAATACAGGCACGAGTTTCTTCAGCCAGTAGGCGGCGTCTTCGTCACAGTAGCATTTGTTTTCAGGGGCAGTGGTGTTAAGGTTATCATTTGGAGGCGGGACGCAAAGTCTAGCCACACCCCCTCTGCGATTCAACTTCTGTTGGAGAGAACCGTTAAAGTACATTCGCTTTGACCAAAGCTTATAACCAACTCTATAAGCACACAACTAAAAAACCCAAACAAACAGAACAGAACAGAACAGAACAGAACAGAACAGAACAGAACAGAACAGAACAGAACAGAACAGAACAGAACAGAACAGAACAGAACAGAACAGAACAAAACAATAAACCGACCCGAACTGAACCGGGACAAAAAGGAGCCGCCTTTTAATTAAACACATCTTGCAATTTGTCCCCCCTCCATCTTTTTGTATCTCGGTCGGTTTTTCCCCTCCCCAGCCCCCCCCCCCCCCCCCCCCCCCCTCTCTATTATGAAGATCGATTTGTGTCATTTCACCTGCTGGTCTCTTCATTACTCCCTGAAACGTCAAGCACTGCACAGTTCCCTCTTGGCAAGGCATTATAAGCGAGGTGTTCTCGGGTTTGTCGCACCCTAGCGTGGAGTCCGGCACATCGGTTATGTCAACGCACTCGTGGCACTGCAGTGCTCCGACTAATGTCAGAAGTAGGATAAGGCAGAGAGAAAAAACCAATTCAATTAGCTACCCGAGTGTCAATGTCATGTTAAAAACTCCCAAATAAGCCATGCAGTGGTACCGTACGGGTTTTCCTAATGCTATACGCAATTTTCTCCCATACAAGCTCGCAATTGACCAACGCGCACTCATGATACCGCAAAAGACTATCTCTAGACATTATTATCAATGCCTATGGCTCTTCACCGTAGGCTGTCAATGGATGGCCAAATTCCAAGCCATAGCAACAAAAGTCCCGATACGGGCAACGGCTTATACTGTTCGAGTGCAGCATACCAGCCTGTGAATAAACTAAACTGATACACCCGCAATATACGTCAACATACGTGCAATGGTACATACCCCAACTTCAACAAATTCGGGAAAATACTTAAAATGCTTTAATTATACACCCAAATATAGCTTGACTAATCATTTTTCGGATCCGTTTCATTTTTAGATCATTTCATACTAGCGGTATGATCAATACCGGTATTGTCCTGCGGACAGGCGCCCTCCAGCTCCGTTAAACTACGAGAGTTGCAGGCATCTTCGTCACAGAAGCATATGCCACCCTCTACGATGAGGTCGTCCGGAGCGAGTCCAGGCATGAGTTTCTTCACCCAGTAGGCGGCGTCTTCGTCACAGTAGCATTTGTTTTCAGGGGCAGGCGGGGAAGTGGTGTTGGGGTTATCATTTGGAGGCGGGCCGCAAAGTCTAGTCACACCCCTTTGCTGTTCAACTTCTGTTGAAGAGAACCGTTAAAGAACATTCGCTTTGACCAAAGCTTATAACCAACTCTATTATAAGCACACACACACACACACACACAGTCATGTAAACGGGTGCAATCGTGGACCTCCCATTGTTCCTCTTTTGTTTATACTCTAACTTTTTCGGAAAGCCTCCCATTGGTTTTGTACACGATTTTCAATCGTGGACGTTAGGTCAAACGTGGACCCCTTTGTCTACGCCCGAATTCTTTTGTCCTAGGTCCACGATTGCCGGCATATACAAACTCACACACACACACACACACACACAAAATAGAAAAACAAATAGAAAAATTGCAAACAATAAACCGAACACTTTTCTACGATAGGAAAACGTACAGCTAGAAATTGCCCATCGGGCGAACTTGAAAACAATGATACCTACGCCTCTATCGTTGATTCTCTACATGAACTTGAAGAATGCACTGTACCTAATATTACAGAAGAGTTCGTTCAAAAGCAAATATCATCCATGTCGGTTGGGAAAGCAACAGGTCCGGATGGCATCAGTGTTAAAATGATTAAAATTGCTTCCCCTTATGTTACTAAATCTTTAACTTATATTTTTAACCTCTTCATAACATGCGAGCAATACCCTAAGGATTGGAAACACGCCTTGGTAACACCAATTCACAAGGGAGGAGATAAATGTAGTACAGGTAATTATCGGCCTATTTCTATACTGCCAATTATCTCTAAGATTCTAGAAAGATGGGTGCACTCGGCAGTATATAGCTACCTCGATGATAACAATTTGATACCTAGTTGCCAATCGGGATTTAGACCCTTGCACTCAACTGAAAGCACTCTACACGATTTAACAAACAAGTGTTTTGAGGCTGTGGAGCAAGGTGAAGTTACAGGTAGCGTGTTCATAGCTCTCAGTAAAGCTTTTGATTGTGTGGATCATGTAATCCTACTAGGCAAATTGAAGAAGCTGAATTTGTCATCTTCTGGAATTAATTGGTTTAAGTCGTACCTGGGCGGTCGTAGTCAGTTTGTAAATATTAAGGGCACAATATCGAAGGTCTTGCCCATAGACATAGGCGTTCCACAAGGGTCGATCTTAGGGCCACTTTTATTCATTGTTTATAGTAGTGATTTTCCATCCTGTATACCCCAAAATTGCAACTTATTTATGTATGCAGATGACTCCACGTTAACTTGTAGCTCCTCTAGTATTAACGAAATAGAAAGGAACTTGAATGTAGCTCTTGCTAGTATTCACAACTGGTGCCAAAGAAACAAACTAGCATTAAATGCCAACAAAACCAAATGTATGCTTATTGGTTCAAGGCAGAAAATATCCAACGTCGACCTAAACGTGTGCATTGCTGATAAGGTTATCGAAAAAGTGAAATCTTGTAAATGCTTGGGTGTAGTTGTTGATGAAACATTAAGTTGGGGTACACATGTTGAATACGTAAGGAAGACTGTTTCGTCTAAATTGGGTGTGTTAAACAGAATTCGTGATTACGTTCCCCAAAGCAGCCTGCACACACTCTTTGTAAGTTTAGTTATGCCATCTTTAGAGTATTGCTGTACGGTGTGGGGAGGAAGGTACATATCTCACGACAATACCCTCAACAAATGTCTAAAAAGAGCCGCACGGATAATCCTTACATGTACCTCCCTAACCCCCTCAGCTGATATGTTTGTCAGACTAAATTGGATTCCTTTTAAAGAAAGAGTTCAGTTCAAAAAGGCTATCTTTGTTTTCAAAAGCCTTAACAAAATGACTCCTTTGTACATGACAAATCTGTTCACACCACTTACAGTGATTCGTGAAACACGACAATCGACCCAAATGGCACTGAAAGTTCCTTTCGCCAAAAAGGAATGCTACGTGACAAGTTTCGCTGTGAGTGGTGCCAGTATATGGAATAATCTGCCTGAACAAATGAGAACCATAAACTCTTTAAGTACATTTAAATCGGAGCTACGTAAAGCCATCTATCAGTGATATTTCTGTAATTTACGCTGAACTGCGGAGTTATAAACTTGGTTGCCAAAATACTTTGGAGCCGGATGAGAATTTCCCTTTGTTTTTCACCCTAAAAGGGTTTTTTTTTCGCGGGTTTTTCGCTCATCCCGTAAATCAGCAATAGGCTTCTACTGGAGAGTTGAAAAGTTAACCGAAGATATATTTATTTGTGTAAACATTATTGTATTTGTTTAAATATTTTGTATGAATGTGTAAATATTCAATTTTAACTAATAATATGCAGGGCCCCATTGGAAACCAGTTTTAAACTGTTTGGGCACACCCTGGGTAAAGAAATGTAATAAATAAATAAATAAACCGAGCCGAAAAGGGGCCGCCTTTTAAACAGAACTTGCAATTTGTGCCCCCCCCCCCAAAAAACCCCGACCCGAAACATGGATAATTCACTACCTTTCCATCTTTTTGTATCTCGGTCGTTTTTTCCGCTCCTCTCTCCCCCTCCCCCTCCCCCTCCCCCCCCTCTCTCTCTCTATATATATCAATTTATGACATTTTACCTGCTGGTCTCTTCAATACTCCCTGAATCGTCAAGCACTGCACAGTTCCCTCTTGGCAAGGCATTATAAGCGAGGTGTTCCCGGGGTTGTCGCACCCTAGCGTGGAGTCTGGCACATCGGTGATGTCAACGCACTCGTGGCACTGCAGTGCTCCGACTAATGTCAGAAGTGGAATAAGGCAGAGATTTAGGCCGTGACCGAAATGGGCGTCTAGAGCTACAGCTACGGCTACGTCACGCGTAGTTGTAATGGTCGAACACCTAGACAATAGCCCTAGACAAGCGATTCGGACGCAGCCTTAATTACCCGCCGGTGTCAATGTCATGTTAAAACTCCCCAATAAGCCGTGGTACGTACGGGTTTCGTAAAGGCGATCGTAATTTGTCTCTCATATACATGCTTGCAATTAACCAACGCGCACTCATGACACTGCAGTACGTGCTCCGACTGGTGTCAGAAGTGGGATTAGACAGAAAATAACAATTTAGTTACCTAAGTAATATTTTCATATGAATGCATTGGCCTACTGCACTTCTGTCCACCGAGAGAAGACTAAAAGGTTTTGGCAATCGGAACAAAAACTATGGGGCAAATCATGTGCACTACAAAACTGTGGTGTAGAATGCACACCGTCGCAAGGATTTCGGTGTATTATCTCCAAGTCCGGAATTTAGATTAACACCAAAGGAAACATTTCTCAGGAAACTCTGTGTTAATTGAGTCGTCCTTGGTGTTTAATTATAGGAATTACAGGAAAAAACTAAATAACGGGAAACCATGGCATGGTTTGGGTATGGCAATATGGCGGTTGCTGTCGTGCAGCTTAATAGACGCATTGGGAGTCCAGGTTTAAGACCGTGGTTTTCACTCTCCGGCCATGTTTGTTCCTCCAAGATATCAGCCTCCACATTAAGCCTCGCGAGGAATATTCAAATGGAGCTTACCTCCCAGATTCCACGAACACAACGTTAAAGAAAACAGTAGGACTACGCAATCTGAAAAAAACAGACAACCGTTAATAATCCACAATAGTTCTATAATACATTCTGACATGCTAGGGGCTGTTTACAAGACTTGTGATTATATAGTATGCCTCGTCATGAAACTTCCCCTCATCAAAACAAAAAATTGTTTCGTTTTTCGAGAAGATTTATTTTCAAGAGATCTTTATTTCTCGCGGGATAATTTTAAGCGCAGTTGGCGTATAGTGGTTCTTTCTTCGCCCTCCACCTCTGGTTACCCCGGTTCGATTCCCGTCCAGGTGACGATGTGGCTTGGGTTTTCCTACCGCTTCTGAAACCGAAATTTCGTTCGTCGTCTTCTCGCATTCAAAGACTGGGACCTGACGCGGAACGGCGCTACAGAAGATTGAAATTCATGCCCGCCGTACATTTCTGCCGTGGATATGGGCTATACAATGAGGGGCAAAAAAGAGTCTCTATAACAAACAATTGAGTTGAAAAAATCCTTCTACTGAAGACAGCTGAAGTTAGTACAATGGCCTGTGTTTTATGAAAACAATGGGTTTATCCAATTAATCTAGTAATGCCTCCTATAACCCAGGTAGTCAAAAAATATAGCGGGACAGACATCATTGAATCTACTATAATAATATACTGGCGTGCGTTTTGGCGGGCATAACCGAAAACTGTTGTTTCTCTATAGGTTAATCATTTTCGTGTATTTGAGTATTCCATTATGGTGCGTAGTTCTCGCCTATTTTAAATTCCCAAAGAAATTCACGGACACGAAACAGCAGAACCAATTCTTGGTTATGACCCTCTGACCGGGCAATAAAGAAATAAATAAAACATCCACGCACATAGCATTATCCACGCACATATAGTTATCCACATAATTATACTAATTTCCGATAGTCCTTTATCACACAATGTGCTCGTTAAACTTACCCATTTTACTCATTTTACCCAAGTCGTTTGCTTCGGCAATCCCGCACATAATTTCAGATGTCTGTCGCTAAAGTTCATTTGACTACAGACAGAAATAGACCGACCAACCCTTCTTACACAACTCAGACATGCGTGGGTTCCATATCAATTCAAATTCATCCGTTGATGGGTGCATTTAACCAAGCCGTGTGACCTAGCATAGATAAGATATTATAATGGAAACTGGAATTTGATCAAGTTAAATATGCTTGTTTAAAATGGCACACACAATCAATATGTACACAAAGAATAAAGCATAGACGAATACACCCATCTCTTTTCCACGTAATTCAGCATAAAGGCTTATGCCCGGCAACTTTTGAGCAATTCCGCGCCTATACGTACTCAGGAGTTGGGATTTCGGCTACGATAAGTGTTGGCAAATTAAATAATTAAAAGCTTTTATATAATGTACGTGCTGTGACTGTTTTTTCCTCTTTAGTTTAAGGGATTCCCCCAATATGGGAATGAATTTGGGAGAAAAAAAACTGTATCTTTGAACGAACAAGGAGTTTTTGTTTTTAATTTGTGTTGGGTACATTGCCCCCAAAAGTTGATCTCCAAAAATGTTTCGCCTATAAATTGTCCAAACGGGGCGGGAAGAGAGAGAGGGGACGGGGGTTGAAAACCTATTGTATTGGGAGTGATATCGACGTTGGTGGCGCCATTTAACCTCCAGCTTTTGTTCTAACCCACACTCGCAAAAATATTAAGACCTATACAGGGCACTGATCTCTATTTAAACTGGATAGCTCATTGGCCATTGCGCGCTGTACAAGCAACTGAAGCCAGCACCCACCATATTACCACTCCCAATTTACCACTGTTCGTTATGTAAGGAGAACGAGGATGAAAGGAAACCCTGGGGACAAGGTTGGAAAACCTGTTGTATTGGGAGTGATAACATGGCGGACGGTGGCCTCAACTCGAACAGCCAATGCGCTATCCAGTTTACATAGAGATCAGTGGGTGCTAGCCACTCAGTCAGCCAGCCAGCCACACTGCAGCCAGAGATACAACGAGCGAGACTCGAATCGCGTCTAGCAGCAATCGCCCCCCCCCCCCCCCGGTGGCTGCGCATATTGCTTGCGCAGAGTATGCAAGGCGCGCCAAAAACGAAGGAGTACAGCAAAACGAAACGATACGGTAAATGCCAGATTTATGTCGTTTTCGCGAACATTTGTGAGTTGGAGAAAGCTACAAAATGGTGCTACAGAACAGTGGCAAGTACAGGGCTGACAAAGAGTCGTCAGGTGGAAGGTAAATTGCTTACAAATGACTGATTTATTACAGATACAGTGGGATTGGGAATGACGATGACGATTTCGTCCGGATTCGTTGTCTTTCCTCTCGCATGTCTTGGCATGCTTGGCTTCCTCCATAGTCCATGGCTAATGCTACTGGGGCTCGGACAACTCGACCGTTGGCCGACTCGACTCGAGACAACTCGACCGTTGAGACAACTCGACCGTTCAGACAACTCGACCGTTTTTTTGTCAAATGGGAAGACAAGTCGTCCGTTGAGACAACTCGTCCGTTGAGACAAGTCGACTCGTAGATAGGGGAATTGGTTGTGGAAGGAATGGCACGGGGTGACTTTTGATGGGCAGGACAGCGCTGTCGTTTTGGACGGGGCTTGGGTACACAGGGGGGGGGGGCCGGGATGGACGCAGGCATGACAGGGGGCCGGGTAACGTGAATTGTCGTGCCGGTCTATATTTTGTGGCACGGGGCTGGGATTGGATATATATGCGGGGCCGGGAAGTTTTCTTTTTGCGGGGTGACATGGTTGATGGGCCGGACAGCGCTGTCGTTTTGGACGGGGCTGGGGTACACAGGGGACCCGGGATGAGGGATTAGAATAACACTTTGATAACAAACTACATTTTGTAATCCACTAGCCTCTACACTGGCCATCATCAACTGAGATGTTTAAGAATACCGGCCTATCACCGCATCGGTGCGGCGATAAATACCGGTGCGGCTGCCCGCCCGCGGCCGTGCACCGTGCATGCCGCGTCGCTCTCGCGGGCCTTGCACGCGCTGGGTCCCGGCGTCGCGCTCGCCGTGCATGCCGTGTCACCGTACAAAGCACCGACCGGGTCCCCGCGCACGGTAATACCACACATTCTGAACCATTCTGGGCCACGCGCACACGCAAATACCCAAACATTGACGGGCAACCTGTGTTGAAAATACCACGCCCTCCGCTAGCTACATCATGTACAACGCATCGCACGGTCGAGTTGTCTCCATGTCAAAGTCGACTTGTCTCAACGGACGACTTGGTAAACGGTCGAGTTGTCTGAACGGTCGAGTTGTCTCAACGGTCGAGTTGTCTCGAGTCGAGTCGGCCAACGGTCGAGTTGTCCAACATCCATGCTACTTGTACATGTAGGTTCACACATTCCCGAATTATTGCCCCGAATAAAAATTATTGATGGCGTCGGGAGAAATTAGCACCGATTCGCTTTTTGTAAGAATAACTTAAGAATGAAAGAAAAATAATCAAGAACCTACATAATTCATAATGTAGGTTAGCTTGAAAATTCCAGCTCTAGGCTCATGACATGTGAGATTCGTCCATTTAGAGCTGGAAGGACTTCTATAGCCTTCGTTAGGGTCGGTTTAGATCTTGCCGATATCTTCCGTTTTCCTGAATATATCAACCAAACACTCACCTTGCGGGCAGAGTAGTCATTCATGTAGCCCTAGAAGGATAGCGTCCTAGCGCCCAAGTATGCAAAACAGTCCTATGCTAGAAACCGAAGATCAAAAATCACACTTTACCTGCATAAATATTCTTGGCATCATTTTATTCAAACAGTTCAACAGCCCATCTCCCTGTTCGGATAGAAATATTCCTCCAAGAATGTCAAGAACAGGAGATATTTGCGGTGCAAAATCGTCTCCACGCGACGCTGACTTCGCAAACACGAGGAGTAATACCCACATTTAGAACGTTCATCAACAGAGGGCGCAATTTACAGTCGCTGCGTGCACCACGCAATTTCGGCCGTGCACGCCACAGACATAAATAAACCCATGTCATAAATAAACCCATGTCTGTCGCGCGCGTGGTGCACGTTCTAAATGTGGGTATTACTCCTCGTGTTTGTGAAGTCAGCGTCGCGTGGAGACGATTTTGCGCCGCAAATATCTCCTGTTCTTGACATTCTTGGAGGAATATTTCTATCCGAACAGGGAGATGGGCTGTTGAACTGTTTGAATAAAATGATGCCAAGAATATTTATGCAGGTAAAGTGTGATTTTTGATCTTCGGTTTCTAGCATAGGACTGTTTTGCATACTTGGGCGCTAGGACGCTATATCATAGCGTCATTCTAGGGCTATCATTCATGCAGCTTGTCATCCCCTCAAAATTAGAATATGCTCAGTCAAGTTAAACCCGAAAAAAAAATGAATTTTTTGTGCAACTCGGTTCATGCACAAACCAGCTGTGTACAAAGTAATGGAGCGGATTTTTGAACATGAACGATGTTTTCCGATCGATTATCGGCCAGCGGCACTGCGCGCGCGTCGGGGCTCGATATACAACGGCTGTTTGCTGATCGCTGTCAGTATTTCAGCAAACAGCTGTTGGATATCAAGCCCCGTTCAAACGACATTTTTTTTGCATGCCCCTGTTGTATCAAGAGTTTTTACGACGGGAACAATAAACCTCCGTCCACAAAAAGTTACGATTGACAAAAATGCGGCATTTGACACTAAGTGCCGTAACTTTTCTATTAAAATAGCATCAGAGTCCTATCTCTACTTGCATATATCTTTTCGAATATTCGAACTGGCAAAATGGTATTCGAATATTCACTTGACGATCGAATATTGAATATTCGGTATATTCGGGACAGCCCTAATGACGTGCTCAAAATGCTTTGCACAATTTAACTTTGAATTCCCCAGCCCAAAGAGCTATAGCACGTGATTCGGGGCAAGCCTCATGCTAGGCAACCCCCTTGCTCCGGAATGGTCTGGTGTCTTTGTGCCATTCTCACCCATTGTGAACCATGTATTGGTGCTAAGCGTCTCTTACGTAACTATGCAAGAGCTTGCCCCGAATCATGTGATATAGCAACAGTGTCTTTGGTCTGGAGAATTCAAAGTTAAAATGTGCCAAGCATTTGAAGCAAGTCAGTGTACCAGATGTTATTCAAATTTAACTCGCAAATGGCTTATTAGCCCATGTTGATCATTTTTAAAAGATTTTTTTTTTTTTTAATTGACGTTTGACACTCCTCAGGTTAGATGATTCGTCAGAGGCTCGACTGCAGAGGGCGGTAGTCAATGATGAACTGGATGTGCGGTTCGGCTTTGATCGTTACAAGGACCCGGCCGAACGAGTGGGATGGCTCATCAATATGCACCCAGTAAGCTATGGAATTGACGTGACGCCTTTTGCAAGTTCTGGCACAATTTGGCGTGCATGCATTAGGTGCAGTAGCATAGAGGGGGGACATTATAAATGTGTGAGGGCGCTGTTCATTTGAAGACTCATTTTCTTAACAGGAAGTTGGGATTAAAATTTATATTTGTGTGCACGTTCCTACAGTTATATCTAAATTCAAATAGAGTTTTTGAAATCATGGTAGCCATCTGCCTTTTATTCATTAACCCTAACCCCTTGGGTAACTTGACTAGAAAGTATCCTGAATCCGCCAAAATCCACCTATTTTGTCATGCACAAAAAGTTGGTTTTGGTGACTGCTCAATATGGAGGTATCCTGAATCCATCAAAATCCTGCAGTACCGCTAGGCTTACAATCCTCAATCCATCAAAATCCCCCAGTTTTCAATAAGGAGGTATCCTGAATCCGCCAAAATCCTCCAGAACAGGGGTATGGATTTTGATGGATTCAGGTAGGTTAGGGTTAATGCCTTACATAAGAGTGATTGTGTAAAGCAAATGACCTGCCAAACAAGTAAAAAAATAGTGTGAACTCAACTTTACTGATATTTGATATAAATTGCACAGGTCAGGTGTAACAGGGACACCAAAAAATGTCACACTTTTGGACCCCCAAATTTATGGAATGACCCCAAATTTATGGAATGAACCCCAAATTTATGGAATGACCCCAAATTTATGGAATGACCCCAAATTTATGGAATGACCCCAAATTTATGGAATGACCCCAAATTTATGGAATGACCCCAAATTTATGGAATGACCCCAAATTTATGGAATGACCCCAAATTTATGGAATGACCCCAAATTTATGGAATGACCCCAAATTTATGGAATGACCCCAAATTTATGGAATGACCCCTTTTCAAAAAAGTCGGTCAAAACATTGTTTGTGGTCCAATGGTTAGTGTGTCTGACTCACGTGCGATGGTGTGTGGGTTCGAACCCCGCCAGGGGATTATGGTGCTTGTGTGCTTGGGCAAGACACTTTACCACAATTGCCTCTCTCCACCCAGGAGTATAAATGGGGTACCTGTGAGGGTAGAGAACAGATTGCGCTGATCTCGAACTGCTGCATAGAACTGACCTCAAGGCCTGATGACCAGGGGTAATAATTGTAAAGCGCTTTGAGACATTTGTATAAAGCGCTATACAGGGCGTATAAAAAGAACGCAACAAAATAATCATGTCGAATTTGGTCAAAATTGTGTTAGGTACATAAAAGTGCCTAGTATCATCTTAAAGCCACATATCTCCTCTTTCCAACGATAGGTCATTTGTTCACAGGCGGCAATGCTTGGCTGAACAGTCATTGTTTTTGCACAATGGGTCAAATTCAGCTTGGGACCAAGTTTTAGTGCAGTAAGCAATGATAAGTGGATGCAGTGCTATTGAAAGAAATTAAGTTAACACAAAACAGACTAAAAGTTAATACAACGTTTGTCCTCATCTCATTGTGCAGTTTATTCAGCAATTATTACATCCCATGCCCCTCAACATGGCCCCCATTTCTTCACAATGAGATGAGGACAAACGTTGTGAGTATTAACTTTTAGTCTGTTTTGTGTTAACTTAATTTCTTTCAATAGCACTGCATCCACTTATCATTGCTTACTGCACTAAAACTTAGTCCCAAGCTGAATTTGACCCATTGTGCAAAAACAATGACTGTTCAGCCAAGCATTGCCGCCTGTGAACAAATGACCTATCATTGGAAAGAGGAGATATGTGGCTTTAAGATGATACTAGGCACTTTTATGTACCTAACACAATTTTGACCAAATTCGACATGATTATTTTGTTGCGTTTTTTTTTATACGCCCTGTATAAGCACCGCATTATTATTATTATTATCGTTTGCTGTTTGTTTTGTTTTTGTTTGTGTGAACAAGGAGTTTATATTTTCTAAGTTTGTTTTTTCTTTCCACAGGCGGATATTTTGGATGAGAACAAGAAACTGATCAGTGCAGTGGATTACTACTTTGTTCAGGATGACGGCAGCAAATTTAAGGTTTGTGGCGATTTTAAAATTCTGCAAGTTGACGTCAAAATGCAATGAGATTTGGAAAGATTATGGTGCTGCGGGGCACACCATACATGGTTGTAAAGGAAATATACAACATTTGCTTAGGCTGTTATTTTCAGAAATGAATGCATTTGGGGTTAGTATTTTATGGCAAATAATGTAACACTGACCTGTATAGTTTTGTGTGCATACATGTAGATTACTGGGAAAACGAAGAAAAAAATGCTGTTCTTGTAGTCTGGTTCCCTGACCCTACTTGAGACAAAATGGAACAATTCATAGACATCAAGGAATTATCAGGTTGGGGAACTAGACTATCTGGCTTGCACCCATTTTCAGATTGCAAACAAAATGTGGACTAACTAAAGTTGGTAAATTGGCAGTATTTGAAAAATGTAAGTTTGTTTCCCCACGGATGGTCAGCCACCACACCAGTATGCTTGAGACTATTATTTACTTAAGGAGGAGTGGTTAATCTGTGGTCGGGCCAGGCCTTTGAAAAGCCCAGCCATGCCCAGGCCTTCGGGCTTTTACTCTTGCTATTGTGAGCCACAAACAACCTAACAATAGAGCATCTACTAATCAATAAAGCCCAGCCCTCTGCCAGGCCAGGCCTGGTTGTAGCCCCTCCCACACTAATCTGTACCCATTCACGGCTGGATCAAAAGATGCCTCAGCTGTCAGTCAAGTCTGGGTGAACAATGGGAGCCAGCTGGACTCCAGAATTAGTGGGCAGTTTATTGTGTACAATCAGGGGATTATAGAAGCCCAAAGGCCTGGGCGTTCCAGGGGCTTGGCCAGGCTTTTCAACGGCCTGGCCTGACTGCAGATTAACCACTCCACCCTTAGTCAAGTACGGTATTTCATAATAATTTTGTTTTCTGATGTTTGCAAATGTTGTATATTACCTTTAAGTTGTTTTGGGCTTGATCTCGGAAACTATAATTATGGGCCTTGAGATGGAAAAAAGAGGCATTTCAATTTACATTTTGAAACTATTCCGATTTCAAGAGAGAAAGGAGGACAAATTTTACCCGAACTTCCTACCGGTCTGCTCTGCCATTCACATTGCTATCGGGTAAAGACGGACTGAAGAGTCCGTCACTAGACTAGTCAGTGTTTAGTACCAAGACTTTCACATAAAAAAAGTGATGAAAAGTGATAGTGGATACTGCACAAAGTCAGCACTGCTTAACAGGCTTGTTTGTTTATTTATTTATATATTTAGGGTTAATCTTGTTTGAGGGTTACCCTTCCAGCACTTGGTTGATCATCAGAAAAAAAACCACTAAAAATATACAAAAGACAAACATCTGCACCGATACATAAATAATAACTGAAATATTACACCAAAGAAGTCAAAGAAACAGGAGAAAAATAATCAAAATACCTTAGTGCACCCCCTCCCGCACACACAAGTGTGTAAATACCGGCAATCGCGGACCTCCTATTTTGTCCCACTTTTGTTTAATATACTTTAACTTTTTCGGAAGGCCTCCCATATGTTTTGTACACGATTTTCAATCGTGGACGTTCAGTCAATCGTGGACCCTTTGTCTACGCCCGAACTCTTTTGTCCCTAGCCCACGATTGCTGGTATTCACATACTCATCCTCACATATGCACCCATACGGGGTACCTCTATTGTAGACTTTACTTTCCTTCTTTTATTCTCCTTTGTCCGTACTGGAATTCTCAAACCCCATAGCGTTAACTTTGTGGGGTACCTGGATTTCTAAAGACTCCCTCGTGGGGTACCATTGTCCCACATCTTACCCTTTCTTCCCGGTACCCCGTAAGGAGACTAATGAACGAACACCCCCACCCACAAAAAAAAAATACAAAACTTTTCCCTGGTCAAGAACCCCTGCAAGATTAGAACAGTCTTAGTTGTTACCCTCTTGCATATGGACGAGGGTCATAGCCGCGGTTTAAAAAAAACCACCTGGCTGGTTGTCATCTATATGCGCATTCCTGTGCATACTCAATCCATTGTTTGCGTTATACTTAGCTGCACAAGCTTGGGCTGTCCCGAAAATACCGAATATTTGAATATTCGATTGTCAACCGAATATTCGATTACCTTTTTGCCGGTTCGAATATTCGAGAAAAAATATGCAAGTACAGATACGAACCTGTTTCTATTTTAATAGAAAAGTTACGCCGCTTAGTAGTGTCAAATGCCGCATTTTTTTTGACGGTAATTTTTTTTGTGGACGAAGGTTTATTGTTCCCATCCGTAAAACCTCTAATTCTTATAAATAATTTACTGCATAAACGCAGCAATTGTGCACAAAAAACACCGGCGTGCTTTGCGTGCAACATTTTACCGGCGCGGCATTCAATTTGCAGCTGACCCGTAAAAAAAACTTGATCGGCGCCGTACCGGTATTGAATATTCGAATATTCGGTCAAATCCAGTTTCGAATAATCAAAGACTAAATTATTCGAAAACGAACAGCCCTAGCACAAGCCCGTCTTGGCATATCACCACCCATTAATTACAGCCGGCCAGAAGTGTTTCAATAAAATGCATAAAAAGTTGTGTGAACTAAGAAACCTAAACGAGGATTTAAAAAAAACATTTCCCAGGTTTCCTTGCCGTTTAAGCCCTACTTCTACGTGGCAGCCAAAAAGGATACGGAGAGGGAGGTCTCCTCATTCCTATCGAGGAAGTTCAGCGGAACAATGGCTTCCATAGAAACCGTTTCCAAGGAGGATCTAGATTTGGTGAGTATGGTCAGATTTCACACGCCCTCTAGTCTTATAATTCCGTCTTGAAAATCTTATCACGAGAATTATCACAAAAACCTAGAATATTTAATTTAACATTTAAAAATGCCATCTGTAAAGTATATTTTGTGGTGGTCAGGATTTCTTGCAGATGTAATAGCCCCTGTGACCTTTAACCCTGGTGTGGATCCCCAACCTTAACCCCTCACCTGTGACCTACCACCTATTACCCCGACCTGTGACCTACATGTCTGGCTCGGCACCAATGTCCCAGGAGGCCTTTCATGTATGCTAAATAATCCGTTCCCCATTGCTCCATGGCTATAATTGATAGTGTCTGTGTTTTTAAAAATTAGAAACACCCTTGTTGTTTGGATAAGTGCCAATGTTCCAAGAGGCCTGTCATACCTGATCAATCATCCGTTCCTCGAGCCTGCTCCATGGCTATAATTGAAAGTGTCTGGGCTATGTTGACCTAGAAACACTCTATGCCTTCAGATGGGTGAGGGATTAGTGTTAAAATTTGTTTTTCCTACATAGCTAAATAGCCCCTTCAACCCTCCCTCTCTCGGTGCCAAAAATGGAGCCAATTACCCTATCTATCAAAACCTATCGAGTGACAGGTTGAGACACACAAGCTATGAGAGGAAGAGGGTTGGTTTTTGGATAGGTTGTGATAGTTATTGTAGTAGGAGTGTTAAGGTGTAAGCTCCTTTCGTCAGAATTTATCTATTGACCGAGAAATTCCTGCTCTGCATGTCTGCCTCAGCTCCAATGTCCCAGGAGGCCTGCCATGCAAGATAAAGCATCCGTTCCCTGTGCCTGCTCTAGGGCTATGATTGAAAGTGTCTGGGCTATGTGCCTGAGGTATTAAGGTGGGGGGCTTCCAGAAAAAGGGTTTATTAAACGAACTACAAGGTGAAGTATACATCCAACAGCCATGCTTGCATTTGCAGGGTTCCCACCGCATCCTGGAAATCAGGGAAAACCTGGAAAATGAGTTCCGCTTTTTTCCAGTCGGGGGGAAAAGTCGGGGAATTTGAGAAAAATGCCTCAAATCAGGGAAAAGTCAGGGAATTTGATTGGCCCAAAAGAGAAAGTGGTCAGTCTGTTATATTTTGTCTCGTGGCCAAACAGCGTTTCCACTGGATGATTGGCTACGGTGGCTTTTTAGTGTGGAAATCCCTCTTTATCTCTCTTTTAACAACATTTAAGACGTGTCAAACTGGATATAGGTCAAAATAATTATCCTGGAATTTTGAAAATTCATCAGTGAAAACTCAGGGGAAAACTCGGGGAATTTTGTTTTCATGAAATGGTGGGAACCCTGATTTGTCGCAGAGGAATATTTTTAAATGTTTAATATTTTTTTTGTCGAATGACAGCCGAATCATTTGGTTGGCCTGAAACGGAAGTACCTGAAGCTGTCATTTGATAGCACCCAGGAGTTGATGAAGGTCCGACGAAGCTTGATGCCGGCGATCAAGAAGAACCAGGAACGGGAGAAATCCAGCGATTCTTATGCAGCCATGCTTTCCAGGTATAACCCCAACCCACCTCAATCCTCCAAAATCCTCCTTGCAGTTTTGGAGGATTTCTGGAGGATTGAGGATGAATGGTATTTTTAAAAGGAGGATTTTGGAGGATTGAGGATGAATGGTGTTTAAAGCACAGGAGGATTTTGGAGGATTGAGGATGAATGCATTTTTTGGGGCAGGGTAATCGGAGGATTTTGGAGGATTGAGGATGAATGGTATTTTTTTTTAAAGAGGATTTTGGAGGATTGAGGATGAATGGTGTTTCAAGCAGAGGATTTTCGAGGATTGAGGATGAATGGTATTTTTTAAAAAGAGGATTTTGGAGATTGAGGATGAATGCATTTTTTGGGGCAGGGTAATCGGAGAATTGAGGATGGTTCCTAGCAAAAAGGGTCTAGGGGGTTACGGTTAATGATTTCCCAACCTCATCCCCAACAGGCGGGTTCTATTAACTCCTATCCGGCTAGAAGGTGTTCAAGTATTCGGTTGACGATCGAATATTTGATACATTTTGGACATCCCTATCGCTCAGTTTAACCCCAACATCCTAGGCATTCATTTGGGGTGAAGACCTGTGTACTACGAAATACTACTTAGTAGGGCTGTCCCGAATATAGCGAATATTCGAATAGCTTTTTGCCGGTTCGAATATTCGAGAAAAAAATATGCACATACAGATATGACTGATGTTATTAATATAGAAGTTACGGCGCTTAGCAGTGTCAAATGCCACATTTTTTGTGGACAGAGGTTTATTGTTCCCAACCGTAAAACCCTTGACAATTCTGAAATAATTATTGCAAAAACTCAGGCTGGAGTTTGGTTTCTTGTTATCAGAATGTTATACGTACTCGTAATGATCTTGATACAATGCAAAAAAGTCCATCGGGTGGTCTCTAATATCGATCGCCGCATGTGAAACACTAGCGTGCTTTGCATGAAACTTTTTACCGGCGCGGCATGCCGTTGCAGCAGACGCCTGAAAGACTTGATCGGCGAGTATCGAATATTCGAATATTCGGTCAAGTCTCGAATACTTAAATTAATCGAATACTAAATTAATCTAAAATGAACAGCCCTACTATTTAGTATTCTGTAGCACTGAGTCTCTCTGTCTTTGATGATTGAGTGTATCATGAGAGCAGTCAAGATACTTGCAACTACAGAGTACTACTTCTATGTAATACAGTTAAGTTACTGGGTAAAGTATATTTGTGTCGCATACCTGTTTCAAGTTTCTATCGGTTGTCGTCGGTGGCAAGGTTTTAGCCGTAACTTGAAAAACTGGGTGACCAAATTGTTTGGTTATAATCCTTCTGTCCATAAATGACATAAACGGTGTCAAAGTTCAAAATGGAGTCTTTCGGGCTAAAGCAATGGTCAGTGGGATTCGAGTGGGCGGGGCTAAAACAGCATGCCCCGCCTCCTAAGAGCTAGGTATTGAAAACTGCAAAGCTACAGCACGAGAGCATCAAACTTTAGTTCTCTGGTTTAAATCTCTTTTTTTTTTTCCAATTAAAAGTGCTTTTCCAGGTTTAAAGTTTTTTATTTAACTTTTTGCAGCCATCTCATGGGAGACGACGAGATTTCGGCTGGCCACCAGAAGAAACTGGCCGATCAGATGGACAATCTCATCGACATCCGAGAATACGACGTCCCCTACCACGTCCGAGTCGCCATCGATAAAAAGATCCATGTGGTAATGGCTTTTGGCCTCATTAACCCTAATTACCCCAAGCCTTACAAACTCCAACAGCAGATACCTCAATGATATCTGGCTTCCACTTCTACAGAACCACACACATCAGACTGATGGGTCCTCTATACCCTAGGTCCTCTCTGTACCTAGACTGTTGCCCTACTGTTCGACCCCAGTGGGCACACCACAAATCCTAGCTTGCTTTAGGATTCTAGTGACTTGGCATCCTCACAGGATGCAACCTAAGGTTACTTAACCCTAACAGCCCAAGCCTTTTTACTAGAATCCTTCCCTAACCACACAAACTCCAACACTGTGTAGTAAACCAATGGCACATTCTTTGTACTTGGACAAAATCAGGGCATCAAGTCCCATGCAAAGTGATGGTGCCAAGGCTCTACAGTACCCAATCACACAATATTCAACACAAATGGGGTGTTTGATTTTGGCAGGTTAGGGATGGTTAGGGTTAAGGTTTACTTTCTAATAGGCGTTTAGGCATTCTCCTGAAGACGGTCAGAGCATACTGACCGGAACGTCGAGTTTATACCTCAGGTTCTTTTCAGAACCATTCTCTCATTTGAGAAATACTTCCACGTGGTGTTTCTGCAATCCTCTCATTCATCCAACAGCAGAATTTTGATGGGTCCATGGAGCTAGAATGTATGTTGCTCCAATTTCTCCAAGTCCAAATAATGTGCCATATGTATACTGCACAGTGTTGGATTGTGACAGGTTGAGGACACTTCCTTGTAAAAATGCCTAGGGGGTTAGGTTTACACGACTGTAATAAACCCCGAAATGCCTTGTAATTAATCAGGGGAAAAAAAATAATCAGCTTTTTGGGTCTATCTTTTTTGATATACCGTAAGTAAACTCAACATCACACTTCACCCCTATTGCATACCAGTGTCGAGTTTACTCGACAAGAAAACCATTTATAAATATCCAAACTGTTTTTTTTTTTTTTCAACAAGCTGTACAGTAAAAAAAAATATAAGTCAAAATTAGCCTTCCTGTAGCAATTTGTACATTAAATTTGTTTACTGATTGGCTACTACACACTCAAATAAAACACAAACATTTACTAGAAAATTGACCCCGGGAACTTCCCTTATGTGACATCACTCATGTGCTCATGAATATGTAAATACATTATAGCATAAAACCAAGAGATTACTAAAAGAGCATAAAATGCCTCCAGAAAGGCAAACCAAAGCCTGAAAGTGATGAAAAATCTGATGTATGGGTACGTGGTGTCGGTTTTAAGAATTTAAAATTCCATTTCATGTGACCTTTAACCCTTTCCTTACCAATGTCAAGTTTACTGACAAGGAAACCACACACGAAGCAGCCAAACAACAGATATGCTCACCATGTTTCAATACACTCTAGTTTTTATTGCTTTTTTTTCTGTCCATACTTCATCCTCATACCAACGGAAAGAGCTTTTTCAGATCTTTCTAATGGTGCTATCAAATTTATGTCACCATTACAATATTTTGAGAAAACTGTATCCGAAGTTTCCCTGTAGAGTTATGTGTATGGAGTGCTATTTGTTCATGAGACAAACAACTTTCCTGTTTGATAAAGTTGGCCAGAAGAGAAAACAGCCACAACTTTGCTATTTTAGCCGGTATGACTTTCATTTTTACACCATGTAAAAGAGAAACTTTACACACATTTTTCCTTTCAGTCAACTCTTGAGGGTGAAATCTTTGGTTGAAAATACAACCATTCAACAAGCAGTCAGTTGCTTTTTTCTGCGTAAGTGGTTTTATGTTTGACTGAACAAAGAATGTGGTACTGGGGGAAGATAAGCCAATAAACAATGTGGTAAGGAAAGGGTTAATAGATTGGCCTGTTACCATTGAATTGCGTTATGGTTTTTTGTTCTGTTTGAAGGGTCACTGGTACTCCGTCCAGGGACGTGGTTCCATGCCGCCCATTATCACACAGAGAGATGATCTTCTCGACAGACCGGTAAGTCCAGAAGACCTTTAAGTCCAATTACAAATGCCGCGTCCGTGCTTTTTGGGGGCGTGGCATCCCGGAATTTTTTTGTTTCAAATTTAATTGCCAATTTGTCAGCAGTAGATAGGCTTCAGGTTTTCAAATGAGAAATTTCACACAAAAAATTGGCTCTGATAAGTAGCAGTTACATATGTATGTAATAAATTTTGAATTTAGAATAAGCCAGTTCGGTATTCCAACTTGCGCATGTACACAACAAGATTCAACGATTTTTCTCTCGGGGGGGGGGGGGGGGGGGGGGGGTGGGGGGGGGGGTGGCAGATAAATGCACACAAAGGCTATGGGGGATTTAAGGCCTTTGTTCGCCCATGGAGGATTATTAACAGATTAAAGTCACCCCATTGTCTGCGTCCAGAAGGAGTTTGCCTGCCCAGGAACTGGACACAATGGACTCCCAAACCGGGCCAGGCTTCCAGTATAGACTGGACCCGTATCCAACCCGGTTTGGGAGGATTAAAATGAACCGGTTTGGCTACCGGGACCCGGTATACATACCGGGCGAGAATGGACTTCGGGCCTTACCTTAAAAGAATCACCTTGATTGATATTTGAATATATTATTTGTTAGGATCCTGTCGTGTTGGCCTACGACATCGAGACGACCAAGCTACCGCTAAAATTTCCCGATGCCGAGATAGACTCCATCATGATGATTTCGTACATGATTGATGGACAGGTAAGCCGATTAAAAATAGACACATTTAGTTTCTCAAATCCAGCAGCCGATTTCATTAAAAGTGAAAAACAAATTGTGCTAATAGGTGGGATGGTTCAAAGCTTAAAAAAAAAAAAATTAAATCATGCAATACAATGCTACAAGCCACTCTATGTAAAGGGTTACGATCAGAGGTGGTGGGGTTGGTGACATTTTGAATTGCCAACCCTTACGGTTTTCCTTCGCCCAGATCTAAATAGAGGATAATTCTTCAACAGATTCCAGAGAAATTATCCCAATTGTCAGACCAATAGAACCAGCCTTCCTCCCTGCTTAATACACGGGCGTGATTATCGAGACATTTTTTATGATTTGCTCTCCCACCTCCAGGGGTACCTCATCACAAATCGCGAGATTGTCTCCGAGGATGTGGAAGATTTTGAGTATACCCCCAGGCCGGAGTACGAGGGCCCGTTCATCATCTTCAACGAAGATGACGAACCCAGCCTCCTGCAACGATTCATGGACCACATCTTAGAGGTCAAACCCAACATCATTGTCACTTACAACGGGGACTGCTTTGATTGGTTAGTTTTGAATTTCATCATCGCTATTGTGTTTACTGATTGGCCAATTTGTGACATGTGACATAAGGGACAGCTTTGATTGATTAGTTTTTGAATTTTTATCAATGCCATTCTGATTGGCCCATTTTGTGCCATGTGACAGGTTTGTAAATTGGTTGCCTACAAAGGGGGCAATTTTGATTGGTCAGTTTTCAAATTGTAAAGAAAGCATAACTGAACAAGATCGGGGCTGTGCATCCAAGCGTAACACACAGCAGGCGCCACACTGACAATATATAATAGTGGTCCTATAATATTGTACTCGGAGCCCCCCCTTCTCTGCCCTTTCGTGTCAATGAAAGCTGTTTGAAAAAGCTTCACCTATCCTTACACTTCCATTCTAGAATAGGAATGAAAAATGAATGGATTGAGTATGCGCAGGAATGCGCCTGTAGATTTCAACCGGCCAGGTGGTCTTTTTCAAACCCTGGCTGTGATCATCGTCCGTATTCACGAGGTAAAGAGCTCATGTTTGATCTATGTTTGTCCGAGTTGTAGTCGAGTCCCTGCAAGTCCTTTCACAAGTCCTTTCGCAAGTCCAGTCAGAAGTGCTGTCATAAAGCCGGTCACAAGTAACTGGATGAACAAAGCTCATTTGAATAGCTCGGAATTAGGACTGCAGGGCTGCAGGGTATCTGTAGGTCTTTAAAAAGTCTGAAATTGACTTTTCTCAATTTAAGGCCTCAAAAAGCATTAACCCTAACCCTCCAAGATATTTTGGCTAGAAACCCTGCCAGACGTATCAGATTGCATACTTTGTCACATTGACTTGTGTGCAGAGTGCAGCAAGGTCAAGCTGTCACCACAGATGCACTGTGCTGCGTCTGGCAGGGTTAGAGTTAAGAAGTATTAAATTTAGTTCTCCAAGGTCTTAAAAAGAATGGCCAAAGCGAGTAATAATTTTTTATCAGCTCGTAAATAACGATCCCAGAGCCTGTATAAAAAAATCAGCTATTGGAACCCATAGCAATTTTTTTTCGGAAAGCTGATCGCATGTGGCAGACACGTTGTATATACAGAGTGTTCCAACCCCGAGATCCAAAATCCACCCAGACACCTAGTGTCGGTCCGCGTATTTTTGGTCTTAAATTTTGGTTAGGGCAGCATTTAAAAGGGTCTTAAAAAGGTCTTAAATGTGACGTTCCGAAACATGCAGATACCCTGGGCTTGTGATGGACTTGCAGGGACTTGCAGGGACTTGCGGGGACTTGCGGGGACTTGCGGGGACTTGCGGGGACTTGCGGGGACTTGCGGGGACTTGCGGGGACTTGCGGGGACTTGCGGGGACTTGCGGGGACTTGCGGGGACTTGCGGGGACTTGCGGGGACTTTCGGGGACTTGCGGGGACTTGCGGAGACTTGCAGAGACTTGCAGAGACTTGTGATGGACTCTCTGATGTTTGTTTTTCACAGGCCGTTTGTGGAGGCGCGGTGTAAGACACACAACATTGACATGTTCCGAGAGATTGGCTTTCAGAAAGATTCGCAGGGAGAGTACAAGTCTAGACATTGCATCCACATGGACGCTTATCGGTAAGAAGTCCCAGATATTCAGCCAGGCTATACCTTCGATTAGCCTGGTCTATCCCTGAAAGACTCTGGCCTTGTATTTACGTGGATGTGTTCAGATAGGAAGGGCTCCTAAAGCTTTGGCCAGGCTGTGCTTTAGATTAGCCTGGTTGTCCCCAAGATTCAAGTCTTGAATCCACATGGGTACTTAAAAGTAAGGACTAGATATTTGGCCAGGCTATGACTTACAATAGTCATAGCCTGGGGGAGGGGAGGGGAAGGGGTTACTAGTGGTTGAGAAGGGCAGGCACTTTCAATACACTTTTTTTTTTTATTTGTCCGTCTTTCCCATTTTTTAGTGATTTAAGTCTTTAAAGAAAGCAGACAACATTTGGAAACATCAAAAAACAAACCTACTGAATTCTTATGGAATACCGTACTAGATCTTAGTGGGAAATCGCAGATCTTAGTGGGACTGGGGCTTAAGACAAACAAATATTGCTAAAACAAAATTGCAAAAATGCCGCCATGAGGTACATGTATGTACTTCCCCCTCCCCACTGCATAAGCCACGGCCCTCACTAGTTTTGTTTTACAAACTTTAGGTGGGTGAAGCGAGACAGCTACCTGCCCGTGGGTAGCCAGAACCTAAAGGCAGCCACCAAGGCCAAGCTTCGCTACGATCCCGTGGAGTTGGATCCCGAGGAGATGTGTCGCATGGCGTCCGAGCAGCCCGGCGTCCTGGCCAGTTATTCCGTCTCTGACGCCGTGGCAACGTACTACCTCTATATGAAGTACGTCCATCCGTTCATCTTTGCGCTGTGCACGATTATCCCTATGGAGCCGGATGAGGTAATGTCTTAATGCCTTAACTGTTCTCGCAAGTTCCGTGTGATCAGAAATAAAAAATAAAAGTTTCATCCGATAGGATTGTTCGACAATGACTGGCAAAGAATCCTTACTGCTTGTACTAGAATTAAAGGTACACACCGGCCTCTTGGGCGATTTTAGGCGCTAAATTAGATTTCACCATGACTGGAAGGGTTTTCTTAATTAGAATATAAAGGTCCAAGCGCGACAACTTGAAATTTTCCCGTTTTTGTGTAATTTAAAAAAGAAAAACGTTAGTCACGTGACTTTCTTGCACCAAATTTTGGTTCACGAAACTCACGTGATCATTAGGGCTAGTTTCACTTCCAGCCGTAAAACCTTTCAATAACTAAAGCAAATTCCAGTTTAATTTAACCATAATAATCATGACTATTTTTCCAAACTACCTTTTTGGCGAAAGTCGTAACACTTTTTCCCAAGACCTGGCGACGGACCCATGTTTCACGAGACACGGCGTGGGGCAAGCACGGCATAGCCCCCGCGGTGTTGGTTTTGTGTTGGTCTTGTGTTGGCCTTGCGTTGGCCTTGCGTTGGCCTTGCGTTGGCCTTGCGTTGGCCTTGCGTTGGCCTTGCGTTGGTCTTGCGTTGGTCTTGCGTTGGTCTTGCGTTGGTCTTGCGTTGGTCTTGCGTTGGTCTTGCGTTGGTCTTGCGTTGGTCTTGCGTTGGTCTTGCGTTGGTCTTGCGTTGGTCTTGCGTTGGTCTTGCGTTGGTCTTGCGTTGGTCTTGCGTTGGTCTTGCGTTGGTCTTGCGTTGGTCTTGCGTTGGTCTTGCGTTGGTCTTGCGTTGGTCTTGCGTTGGTCTTGCGTTGGTCTTGCGTTGGTCTTGCGTTGGTCTTGCGTTGGTCTTGCGTTGGTCTTGTGATGGTCTCGACAACATCACTGGTTCTTTGTTTCTCGTCCATAAATGTTTTCCAGGTTTTGCGAAAGGGCTCCGGTACGCTGTGCGAAGCACTCCTCATGGTTCAAGCGTTCCACGCTAACATCATTTTCCCCAACAAGCAGGAGCCCGTGTATAACAAGCTGACGAGCGACGGGCACGTGTTGGACACGGAAACATACGTCGGTGGGCATGTCGAGGCCTTGGAGTCCGGCGTGTTCAGGAGCGATCTACCCTGCCGATTCAGAATGGTAAGGTGTGGTGTGATATAAGTCGCGCTATGTATTTACGTGTAATGGCCCTTTCAACGTTGAGAGGGTGAAATTTTTCGTCAAAATTCATTTTTCGTTTTTGTCTTTAACCCTAACCCCCTAGACCCTTTTTGCTAGGAACCATCCTCAATCCTCCAAAATCCTCCGATTACCCTGCCCAAAAAAATGCATTCATCCTCAATCCTCCAAAATCCTACTGTGCTTTAAACACCGTTCATCCTCAATCCTCCAAAATCCTCTGCTTGAAACACCATTCATCCTCGATCCTCCAAAATCCTCTTTTAAAAAAAATACCATTTATCCTCAATCCTCCAAAATCCTCCTTGCTTGAAACACCATTCATCCTCAATCCTCCAAAATCCTCTTTTAAAAAAAAATACCATCCATCCTCAATCCTCCAAAATCCTCCAAAACTGCAAGGAGGATTTTGGAGGATTGAGGTGGGTTAGGGTTAATGACATCTGAAATATCTGAAGTGAAACTTTGGTGCACAACAATGTTGATTTCAGTGAATAAATAAAAAAAAATCACCTTTTTAGAGTGCATTGTTCCATTGCATTGTATAAGAACTAGCTATTTCAAAGCCTGTTTTCTCTGTTGTGCAATTTGAACTCCATAGAACTAATTAATATGCAAAAATGTGATATCTCCAGAACGAAAAGGGCTTTGGAGCTCTATCATGTACCTTAATGAAAGTTTACATTGCGGGCTTTCCAAACATACATAAAACTCATTTTTCATATTTTGCGACATAATATACCTTTTTTCTAGAGCGGGTCACAGTTTTGATTTTGATCCTCTGTGCGATTTGAATGTTTTGGTAGGTATGCAAGTAAAGAGTCTCGACTTTGAAACATTTTAGAAATGGGTGTATTTATAGGCTGGTGGCACATTTCTCACTTTTTAACCCTGTATTTATACGTCACTTCTACCATATTAACTGAGTATGTCATCAAGTTTGAGGCCTACACATAGCTTAATACTAGTGGGTCATTCCATGAAGTTGGGTACATAAAGTGACATTTTGCCAAAAAGGGCAATATTTAAACCCTAACAAATAAATTGTCTACATTTATCAGTTTTGCCTGATCTGGATATTAGTTGTTCATGCACACTTGCAATTAGTAGTTGCACTAGTCCAATAAAGGATTCGTTGGATTGTTTTTTCACACTCGATGAAGATATATAGTCAAAATGTGTGAGTGACATTCCTCGAAATTTGGTGTCCTGTTACGTGTGAAACCAGTACCTTAAAATGTCATTATATTCTCTCTGCTTTTATTAATTTGTCTAATTGTTACTCATTTTATAAACTTATAAGTACATGTCTTATTAGGATATGAAACTTGCAATTCTTTTAAGAAAGCTGGTAGATATAGGCCTATGGGTCATTCTTTAAATGAAACAAAATGGTGTCCGTGTTACATGTGAAACCGTAAAACACATTTTCTGACATATTTCCATTGATTTGCCTTGAACATGTCTGCATTTTATGAACTAGTTATTAGGATATATATCTCTAATGGAAAGATATGAAAATCAGACCTCTTCAGTAGATATGAGGCATAAAATATGATTTTTGTTGTTGTGGATTTCACATGTAACATAGACACCGGTGTCCATGTTACATGTAAAACCCATAGCTTATTTGTACCATATCACTGTAAATTTCAATTGCAAACGTCTGACTTCCATTTGTTCAATATTGCTGTCTGTAAGTACACAGAATGTGGTTTAGTAAAGAAAGTGTTGAAGAAAGTTCTTAAGATATGGCAAAAATAAGGTACTGGTTTCACAGGTAACAGGGACACCAAAAGACTTGGTGTCCTGTTACGGTGTGATAGTTTATCCTTATCGTGTATGAAGAAAATACATTTGATTTGTAAAATTCATGTTGTGAAATGGGTATCAGTGCTGCTCGGACACACATAATCTGTTTTGGGTATATAAATAACTGTGAATGTGAAGAAATCCTCAAAATATTCATAAATACCGAAGACAAATTCCTATTGGTTGAGAGCCCGTTACTTGGGTGGTTTTAAACGGCCGATAAAATACCAACTGGTTTTAAACACTTTTTTCCTTTCCGGTGTCACACGAAATTTAGACTCCTATGAAATCTGGTTCCTTTTATTGGTTGAACACTCGCACGACCAGTCACTCTCCCAATTACGCAAGCGCAATACTACTGTTGCGTTGGTATTTAGAGTCCATAATTTCACACTACACCGGCACTGCTGCGTTCTGTGCTGCATCACGCCACATCGCACCCGCTCGTCAATTTCCATATTAAGGACATTTTATGCACTACTCGCATGAGGCACGAACCAATAAATAGCTAAAGGGGGGTTTTGCAAAACAAGGTACAATTTTTGGAACGAAACCATTGGAAATTGATAATTTTCTGAGGTTTTTCCTGAATGATACAAAAAGGTATTTTTACTATTTTATGAATGGGAATAAATATGTGCTGGGCCGGGTTTTAACCCTAACTCCCTACATCATTTTCCCCGCATGTAACCTGAATCCTCCAACATCCTCTGATTTCAAAGTGTTAAAACTCCATTTAACCTGAATCCTCCAAAATCCTCTGATGGGGATCATAGCATGAATCCTCCAAAATCCTCTGTCTTTTTTGCATACCCCTAGTAAGCTCAATCCTCCAAAATCCTCATGTATCACATTGAGCCTGATAACCTGGATCCTCCATATTCCTGCAGGGGCAAAAACCCCTAGTAACCTCAATCCTGCAAAATCCTCCAATGCATCAACTTCCAAGTGCCCTCAATCCTCCAAATTCCTCCATTTTGCAAAGAGGATTTTGGAGGATTTGGGAAGGTTAGGGTTAAACAAGTGCGTTTAAAACCGCCTTCTGCTCGGGTCATTATCAACTTCCAGGCCACCTGGCGGTTTCAAACGTACTTGTTTAAAACAGGCCTAGTACATATTTATTCCCTTATTCATAACTACGAAATATGAATTTAATCTTGAAAGTTACGAATTTCAAATTACAGATATGGAAATGCAGAATTCACAAATATACGGCACTCCAATTCGGATTAACACTTTATCCCCATGTACTTGACGTTGTTTTCATTGTAAACAGAACTGAAACTCCAAAACAAATCGGTTAGTCTAGTGTCATTGTTATTGCAGGGTACCAGCCAGTTCGTAGATTATAAATGAGAAAAAAAATGGCTGGGAGCCAGCGTTTGTCATACACTCACTTTTCAAGATGGCGCCCAAAACATGGGCGTGTTGACAATCAATACTTTTCGTAGTATTCCGGAGGTCGCAGGTTCAAATCCCGCTCTTGCCAGTTTACTTTGTTCACTTTGAAACTTAAACTGAATTTTCAAAGTGAACAACGAAAACTGGCAGGAATGGGATTTGAACCTACGACCTCTGGAATACCGTACCAGCACCTAAACTTATACTTGTTTGCAGGACGTCGTCATGATTTCCAAGGCAACAAAAAGGAGACACTTTTACAGTGATAGGTTTGGACAGGTATTTGAGTTAGGGAGCACTAACCCATGGTCAGGCCAGGCCGTTGAAAAGCCTGGCCAAGCCGCGGGAACGCCCGGGCCTTCGGGCCTTCGGGCTTCTATAATCCCCTGGTTGTACACAATAAACTGCCCACTAATGCTGGAGTCCAGCCAGCTCCAGTTCTTCACACAGACTTGATCTCCGGGCCCGTGAATGGAATGACAACAAAAGCAATCACTACAGATTAGTGTGGGAGGGGTCACAGCCTGGCCTAGCCTGGCAGAGGCCGGGCTTTATCGATTAATAGTAGATGCTCTATTGATTTGTGGCTCACAATAGCAAGACTAAAAGCCAGAAGGCCCGGGCATGGTCAGGCTTTTCAACGGCCTGGCCCGACCATGGGTTAGGCAGTGCTCCCTTGATCAAAACGTCCAGAAAAGGTAAATGGGACACATTTTACAGGGTTTGTTGGTTTGCTTTTATTTATATTTTGTTATGTTTTGTTATATTTAAAAAAATAATTGTATGTTTAAAAAAAAAAAAAAATCATATTTTTAAATATGTTTTTTAAATATTTTTTTGTTGTGTTTTCTGCAGGTACCGGAAGCGTTTCAGACATTGATGGATAGCATTGAACGAACCATGCGCCATGCCATTGAAGTCGAAGAAAAAATACCGCTTGAAACGGTCACCAACTTTGATGAGGTACAAAAGAAAAGAAATTCTGGTTATAATAATTAGAAACGGATGTTTATAAATCCCCAACTTTTGTCCATTTAATGAGAGTAACATAATATTTTGATTTATCAATTGCATTTTTACAGTATCTGGATTAGAAATTTGGTAAATGTGAAATCACTAACGTTTGCACCCCAAAGTGGTGTTGTAAGAGTACCACACTCTTTTTGTTTTGTTTTAATTGAAATCTTCTAATACAAGGCTAAAAGCCACTCTAGGTAAAGGGTTACGATCCGAGGTGGTAGGGTTGGATATTGCCAACCCTAACACCGTTAAACGTAGTGTACATGATTGGTAATCCTCCAAATTTTCTTTTACCGAATTATTACGAAATACATTACTAGACTGTAAGTTAATAGTAGTCTCAATCATCCTGTGAAATGATGGCACCAGGTGTGCTGTCGATATGGAAATAGTGGAAATATATATCGTTTTCCAACGATTTCCAGCTGGAAAAAGTTGGAAAACTGCCCTGTAGCCGTCAGCCAAGGCGCTTGTGGCTACCCGGACGAGTAGCGCGCCCCAGACATGATGGCGCCATGGCATATCTGGGGTGCGTCACACGCCCAGATAGCCACGCGTGCCTTGACTAAAGGCTATCATTCGCCCGACGGTTGAAAACTTTGAACAGGTCAGTGGAACGATATTTCCTATAAATTACTAACCCCGAAATCTGCCCATTTCTGAAAATTGCAACAATGACCAATCATGTACACTGCCTTTAAGTACGATTTTCCGGGACCCAGATATAAATATAGGAAAATTGTTGAACAGATTCCAGATTATTGATGGAATGCCGCGGCGGCAAGTTCTTACTAAAAAGGGCTGTGCAGCCGAGCGTAAACGTAAACAATCGGCACCACACTGAATAGAGTGGTCCTATTCATTGCACTTGGAGCCCCCTCTTTCGTGTGAATGAAAGCTTTGTTTGAAAAAGCTCCATCTATTTATTTACACTCCCATTCAAGAACAATATAGTTGAAACATGAATGGATTGATAACGCACAGGAATGCGCCAGTCGAGACCAGAACAAGACCCTGCAAGACCAACACAAGACCTTCAGTCTTAATTCAAGTCTCAAGCTATTCAAATGAACTGTAATAAAAGCATTCCTTTGTCATGGTTTATGCCTGCTGTGCCTGTAACAAGCTGGTCTTGTGAATGGTCTTGTGAATGGTCTTGTGATGGTCTCGTGATGGTCTCGACTACATCACTGCCAGCTAGGTGGCCTTTTTCAAACTATAGAGCACCGAAGTGATGACGTCAATGCAATGTTTGGAACCAGAATACTTTTGTTATGTATGTGTTTGCATGACTGGTTGTTAACCAAGGAACAGTCGAAATTTACATTTGTTTGGAACCAGTTGTCATGCCAACTGACGTCAGAGTTCGGTACTCTATGGCCGTCGTCCATAATCAAGGGGTTAACTTTTGAGCTGTGTCGTTCCAGGTGTGTACAGATGTTAAGGAGAAACTGGCGGCGCTGCGAGACACTCCGGCCCGACTCGAGAATCCGATCATTTATCACTTGGACGTTGCCGCTATGTACCCAAACATCATTCTTACAAACCGGCTTCAGGTCGGTGCAAATTTGAGCTGTTTACTGATTTATTTCATTGTTATATTGTGATCAAAATGTTACCTACAGTATGGTAAGGCCCCTAGTCCAAATAGGGCCGGTATGTGTACCGTCTCTGGTACGCAAACCGGTTCATTTTAATCCTCACAAACCGGGTTGGATACCGTCCGAGCCTCTACTGGAAGGCTGGCCCTGTTTGGGAGTCCATTGTGTCCAATTCCTGGGCTGGTGAACTCCTTTTAAATGCAGACAATGGGGTGACTTTAATCCGATAATAATCTTTCACGGGTTAAAGGCCCTAAACGTTTGCTCAGTTTCAAAGAGTTTGCCGCTGGACAGATCTGACCACCCAGTATTCACACTTTGGTAATCACTACACATACACGTATACTCAGTCAGTCACAGTCAATAAACTCCCATTGTCAACACTCTGCAGGGCCATCAGGCAGCAGGCTAGCCAAGCTCAACCGCAAGTCTATTCATTAAGATGGCTTTGAAATGCCGACGAGCAAGTGGACTTGTACCGTCCGAGGAGGGGTATAATACCGTCCGCGGTTTAAACCGGTCTTATACCGGGAGCCGGTATGCAGACCGGCCCTAAATGGAATTCGGGCCTAAGGGATCGTCTCATATTGGCCAGATGTGGTATTGATTGCAGTACCGCTGTTTTTCTTTGCGTTACCGCATTCCGTACCTCAAACCTTGCTGATGAATGGGTAGCCAGGCGGCTTGAATAACTGAATAATCATTCTCAATCTATTGCCCCACGTTTTCTCCTCTTATTTCACTCCGATAACTCACATTCACAATCACGATACTAGATCTCGTAGCAACCTTTATCTTCCCTTTACACGCACAACATACTCTCTTAACACTCTTAGATTTCATGGACCACGACTCTGGAATAATCAGGGTATCTGCAGGTCTTTAAAAAGTCTGAAATTGAATTTTCTCAATTTAAGGCCTTAAAAAGCATTAAAAAGTATTAAATTGAGTTCTCCAAGGTCTTAAAAAAATGGAAGAAGCGAGTAATGATTTGTTTTATCAGCTCGTAAATAACAATCACACAGTGTGTATAAACAATATCAGCTAGAAGAGCGCATAGCAATTTTTTTTCCGGAAAGCTGATCGCACGTGGCAGACACCGCACAATGTATTTACCGAGCATTCCAATCCTGGGATCCAAAATCCACCCATACATCTAGTTCCGGTCTGCTTATTTTTGGTCTCAAATTTTGTTTAGGGCAGCATTAAAAGGGTCTTAAAAAGTCTTCAATTTGACTTTCTGAAACTTGCAGATACCATGCTTGACACGCACAACATACTCTCTTAACGCTCTTAGATTTCATGGACCACGTCTCGGGAATAATATCGATGCTAGTATTAAATCGCGATCATCTGTGGGTTGCTTTAAGGAACTCCTACAAAATACTTATTCTTTCTAGTTTATCTATATAGCTCCTTCTCATACCATTTTTCTGTCCTTATGTAATCCTGTCTTTTTTTCACATCTCATTTTATTTTCTCAGCCCAGATAGTTTTCTGTTTTGAGTATGTGTTTGTTTTGTTGAGTACTGTCCGATGCTATTTGTCCGGTTTGATCGTCTTGTAAATGTTAAACCAAAGGCATTTCTCCAGAAGACCTGGTCTTTTGAATATGCCTCCATTATTGCCTGTATACAGCGTTCATTTATTATTCAACTTTCTCTGTTTTCATCAATAATATACATATTATATAATTTTCTTTATGGCAAAGTGGAAATACATGTTGAGATGAATGAATGAAAACTGATACTATTTTCAGACAATATGAAATAATCCCCGAGCTCGGTTATAATTGGAATAACTAGTTTTGGAAGTTTTTTCGTTTGGATTTGATCAGCCTTCAGCTATGGTTGACGAAGTGACCTGTGCAGCCTGCGATTTCAACAAACCTGGGGCTCGATGCCAACGCAAGATGCCCTGGATGTGGCGAGGAGACTTCTGTAAGATTTCTACATTTCTCTTTAACCCATCTAGGGGGGGGGGGGGGGGGGGGTGCATTTACGGGTAGTAAAAGTAAGAACCGGGTACCTGATTAAAAAGAATACGGGTACCGGGGAACCGTTAAAGAAACCAACCCAAAACTTCCAATCCCGGAAGTTGCAATAATGTCTTTCGGATTCAAAAGTCTGATTTCAGACAAAAGTCTGAAAAATCTCATGCCTGGCCAGTAAACATGATCACTACTCCGCCATTACATGTTCCGGCAAGTGCGTGCGCCGGCATATCACAAAAGGACAGAATCTTTATACAGTTGTATTTATTGTGGAATGAGGCATGCTATTACGTCTCGTCGAGGCTCTTTATCCATACCCAGACTACAAAAACCACAACCGGTAAATTCCCTTTATTGTCAATTCTCGTGAGCGTGAAATCTGTGCTGGTTTCCTATAGAGTCTGGTTTTGATTTTTGCAAATTCCCGACAAATAACATTCGAAACCTTGCCTTTTTCATTTTCGCGGAAGCTACTATGCGATAATGTAAAGTTGTACGGGTACTCAATTCCATAATCTGGAACCGGTTCCTGACATGAACGGTCGGGTATCTGGTACCCGGTTCCGATGCACACCCCTAAACCCATTTTTTCTGGCTGTTACGGACGTCGTCTGATATGCCAACAGGGCTGTGCAGCCAAGCGTAAACACAAATAACAGGCACCACACTGAATAGAGCGGTTCTTTTCATCGCACTTGGAGCCCCTTTCATGTGAATGAAAGTTTTGTTTGAAAAAACTCCATCTGTTCATGACACTCCCATTCAAGAACAAAATAGTTGAAACTTGAATGGATTGAGTATGTGCAGGAATGCGCCTATAGACATCAACCGGCCAGGTTTTTTTTCTTTTTCAAACTGCCATAATGTCCGTAGTCGGACTGAAAATTTAAATAAATATCCTTCTACAAATGAATAATGGAGGCACACTATTTTTGAAAAATATATGGTCTTAACTTTACCCCGGGACGATTGCCCTTTACTTTAACACTGTATAGAATGAATTCATTATTTCAGCCAGCTGGTTGTTACTGTAAGAATAGGATTGTCCAGAATCCACCATGTTTCTATAATCCCCTGGTTGTACAACACAATACACTGCCCACTATAAAGCTGGAGTCCAGCCAGCTCCCATTCACCCAGACTTGATCTCCGGCCCGTGAATGGAATGACAACAAAAGCAATCACTGCAGATTAGTGTGGGAGGGGCCACAGCCCGGCCTAGCCTGGCAGAGGCCGGGCTTTATCGATTAGTAGATGCTCTATTATTAGGTGATTCGTGGCTCACAATAGCAAGCCCCGGGCGTGGCCAGGCTTTTCAACGGCCTGGCCCGACCATGGGTTAGGCAGTGCTCCCTTAAACGTTGCTTTGATACTTTGTGTGCACGGACCTGAGATGAGTGCAATCTTTTGGTAAAAATTGAATTTTCAAAGTGATCAATGTAAACTAAAAAACAGATGGTCATAACAACTTCAAAAAGTTATAGCGTGGGCTGGGAACGGGCTACAGCAAGACACAATATATCATATTAACACCCTCCTGTGACGTCACACTATTGTTTTCCCTCTCCATTATTTTGCATGAATGGAGCACGACGCGCCATTCTGCATTTTACGAATGGCGTGTTGCACTCAACCCCAGTAGGAGATATAGGGCAAAGTGCGAATTTTACAACTTATTTTCATTTCTATTTTACTCCTAAACAAATACAGCATTGGACAAATATATGACAATTGATTAGGGTTTACAGTATAATTTTCCATTTACACATTGCCCAAAAAATTACTCATGACACGAATGAATAAATGAATGTGTTTTGCGTTAGAAAAATACTGCAGTCCCTGTCCGAACTCGCCATGTTCCCACCTTGGTGTCAAATGAAACGTTTGCCATTTGAATTCCCCCATTGATATCGTTCAAACTACTTGGAGTGCATAGGATAAAAGAGATTACGTGACCAACATACCAATGTATTGTCAACATTCCTTTACTGGCTTTCTGGATTTTACAAAAACACGACGATCGTTTATACAATAATGAAACATTCTTGGAGGGTGTTAAGACGGTTAATACACTCGGTAGCGCGCCGTTCGTGGGTGACGAATGGCCCTCGGGCTGCGCCCTCGGGCCATTCTCACCCATGAACGGCGCGCTCCTCGTGTATTATCCTACTCTTAAACTTTGGGGAAGATTTCACCAATGGTGGAAGTTACCCCGCCTGTGTCTATGGGATAATTTCGTTTTTATCTATTGAAGATTTAACCTCTATTTAGATCTGGACCCAGGAAAACCGTAAGGGTGGTGAGGCTGGCAACCTAAAATGTGCAGGGGTGCGATTTGTCAGGGTTTTTCCTGATTTCAGGATTTTTTGTCGGGATTTCAGAATTTAAAAAATCTTTTTTTCTTTGTAATCTGGAATAACTGATCTTGTGTCCTAATAGTATTTTTACCTGTAAAAGTGGATATAGACCAATAGAAACGGATATTTTGAGGGGGTGTCTTTAGGCAAATACAAACTATATATTGATCTTGGGTCCTGTTGGATTTTTCGTGGATTTTTCATGGATTTTTCATGGATTTTTCATGGATTTCGGGGAATTTAAATTTTTGGCCAACATGAACCCTTAAATGTGGGCAACCCCACCACCTCTGTTGTAGCCCTTTACCTCGAAAATTTTAATTTGGTATTTTCCATCTTTTTCATGGTGCTTGATCACGTTTGCCTGATTGCTCTTGTCGTTTAGTGCCAGCGTCTCGGGGCGAGTACCACCGAATAACACAGCAGCTCGAAATGGAGAAGATTCCGCCACTCAACCCCGGCGAACCGACGCGCGTCTTCCACGAGATACCCAGAGAGGAACAGGCCGCGATGGAGAAGAAACGCCTCTCAGGTAGGGTGATGGAAGCGGTATAAGGGCGAGGGGATTGAGATAAGGGGGGAAGGGTTGATGAGAACGGGAATGTAGGGGGGTGATTTCAGCTAGCCCTTGGTGGGCTGATGAGGGGAGATGGGGCCAACAAAGTAGTTCTGCTTCCGGTTACCCTACCTACCCTATTTTAATGGCCCCAACCCTGATTTTTTTTCGAGGGCAACAAAAATAAAAATAATAATAAATGATGTAAATACTACCTTTAAACCTTGATATGCTCAGCCCAAAAAAAAATTTCAAAATAAAAAAAAATTCCATACCTACCTACCCTATTTTATAATGCGATATGTATAAATCGGAAGCAGAACTATTTTTGTTGGCCTAACCAGAGAGAAACAGGTGATAATGGAGAACAAATGCCTGTCAGATAGTGTGACAGAAGTGGTGAGGGAAGCTTATTTATTTTTTTCTGTAGGTGGGTGAAGCAATTTTCATGAATAACTCAGTGGTTGCATTGATCACTGCACAGCTACCACTTAGGTTCTTGGTCTCTTTTTCCGCTTAAATTAAAAATATCCCGAAGATATCACAGTAAAGAAAAATGGGTACAGGTGGATTCGAACTCGGGACCTTTTGATTCATAGCCCACTATCCACTAGACTAGTCTGTCGCAGCTCGACAACAGCCGTTCTTTAACCCCTTGCGTACGGATGACGCCATATGGCGCAAAAAAACAGTGCCACCAGGCCGGATGACGCCATTGACCTCTAGTTTGTGCAGTTTCAATCCATTGTTGGAAACAGTGCCACCAGGCCGGATGACGCCATTGGCCGCTGTTTGTGCTGTTTCAATCCATTGTTGGATTATTGTGTATATGTTACGCTTGACTGCACAAACACATTGTAGCGGTTCGCTTGGCTGCCAGAGCCGCCGCGGCACCCCGACGTCTCCCGTAAAATACCGTGCTCATGGGGTTAAAATGCTGTGACTTTCTATTCTATTATTATGAATAAACATAACTTTCTCATCAAAACTACTGAATTATTCATAATTATTGCTTAACCCGCCTATGGGAAAAAAAAAAAGCGGGCGGGAAGGGAGAGGGGGTGAGAGAAGAGGAATGATGTGGGCAGATTTCAACTAGATGAGGTCTTTTATGAAAAATAAAATAGTGCAACAGTCTGCTATGGAGAAAAAAAGGAAAGAGTTCCATATCCGGACATCACTTATACCTCGTGCACAAAGTCTATGGGCCATGACAGAAAAAGTCAAAGTATTTTTAAAGAATAAGTTGAAAATCTTTCCCTCCTAAATTCGTGTTTCTTCATCAGATTTACACTTTTTGGTAGCTTTTAAGTCATATTAAGGGAAAATAAGTGATGTCCGGATATGGAACTCTTTCCGAAAAAAAAAAACCGTCTTGGGGTTGGGTGAAGAGAGAGGTGTTGGGATATTCCAGCTAGCTCTTGTGGGCGGACTTTTTCAAGTTTGTTTTCTTTTCACTCTGAAAACTTTTCAGATTATTGTCGGAAGGCGTACAGGAAAACTAAAGTGACTCGCCAAGAGGAGAGAACCACGACGATCTGCCAGCGTGAGAACTCCTTCTACGTGGATACCGTCCGAGCCTTCAGGGACAGACGTTACGAATTCAAGGGCTTACTCAAGGTGAGTTAAGGGTCAGAGTTGTGTGGCGATACTTTCTTGATTTGGAATTAGGTGTGGAATCAGGAACACCTGTTGTTCCCGCTTGGAAGAGCTTGGAAACACCAGGTGTTCCGCTGTACGGAAACGTTGGTTTATGCGTGGCGTACCTACTTGGGAACATGGTGTTTCATTTGAGAACATGGCCCTTTTCATTTTAAAGCACAGAATGTTTAATTAAAGAACGCGACACGTTCATTTGAGAACGCGGCACGTTCATTTGAGAACGCGGCACGTTCATTTGAGAACGCGGCACATTCATTTGAGAACGCGGCGCGTTTCATTTGAGAACGCGGCACGCTTCATTTGAGAATGCGGCATGTTTCATTTGAGAACGCGGCACGTTTCATTGGAGAATGCGGCACATTTCATTGGAGAGCACGTTTCCGCCGGAGAACACGGCACGTTTCCGTCGGAGAACACGGCACGTTTCCGTCGGAGAACACGGCACGTTTCCGTCGGAGAACACGGCACGTTTCCGCTGGAGAATACGGCACGTTTCCGCTGGAGAACACGGCACGTTTCCGTTGGAGAACACGGCACGTTTCCGCTGGAGAACACGGCACGTTTCCGTTGGAGAACACGGCACGTTTCCGCTGGAGAACACGGCACGTTTCCGTTGGAGAACACGGCACGTTTCCGCTGGAGAACACGGCACGTTTCCGTTGGAGAACACGGCACGTTTCCGTTGGAGAACACGGCACGTTTCCATTGGAGAACACGGCACGTTTCCGCTGGAGAACACGGCACGTTTCCGTTGGAGAACACGGCACGTTTCCGCTGGAGAACACGGCACGTTTCCGTTGGAGAACACGGCACGTTTCCGCTGGAGAACACGGCACGTTTCCGCTGGAGAACACGGCACGTTTCCATTGGAGAACACGGCACGTTTCCGCTGGAGAACACGGCACGTTTCCGCTGGAGAACACGGCACGTTTCCGTTGGAGAACACGGCACGTTTCCGCTGGAGAACACGGCACGTTTCCATTGGAGAACACGGCACGTTTCCGTTGGAGAACACGGCACGTTTCCGCTGGAGAACACGGCACGTTTCCGTTGGAGAACACGGCACGTTTCCGTTGGAGAACATGGCACGTTTCCGTTGGAGAACACGGGACGTTTCCGTTGGAGAACACGGGACGTTTCCGTTGGAGAACACGGCACGTTTCCGCTGGAGAACACGGCACGTTTCCGCTGGAGAACACGGCACGTTTCCGTTGGAGAACACGGCACGTTTCCGCTGGAGAACACGGCACGTTTCCGCTGGAGAACACGGCACGTTTCCGCTGGAGAACACGGCACGTTTCCGTTGGAGAACACGGCACGTTTCCGCTGGAGAACACGGCACGTTTCCGTTGGAGAACACGGCACGTTTCCGCTGGAGAACACGGCACGTTTCCGCTGGAGAACACGGCACGTTTCCGCTGGAGAACACGGCACGTTTCCGCTGGAGAACACGGCACGTTTCCGTTGGAGAACACGGCACGTTTCCGTTAGAACACAGTGTTTCCGAAAGTGTTCCCAAATGGTACAGGAATATTACTCCTAATTTTCATTATTCCTAATTTTCATCAGGTCTGGAAGAGAAAAGTGGCATCGGCCACAGAGAAAGGAGACGCCAATGAGATTAAGAGTGCCAAGAACAAGGAGATATTGTACGACTCACTGCAGCTGGCCCACAAGTGCATCCTGAATTCCTTCTACGGATATGTCATGAGGAAAGGGTGAGTGTAGATTCCATCTGAAACCTTAAACTTCCTGTTGCTTTTCCCAAACACAGTATCGGAAAAAATGGGATTATGAAGGACTTCAGGAACAAATACTTTATTGAGAAGTGCTTGAGAAATGTATTTTCAGCAAAATTTATAGGAAAAAATGGGATTATGAAGGACTTCAGGAAAATTTAATTCATTGAGAAATGTCTGAGATATGGAAATAGAAAAGTTCAGCAAAATTTTGGAAAGTTCTGGAATTTTCTGGAACTTATGAATATAATTTGCATTAGAAATATGGAAAAGTAAAGGTAAGGTCTGGAAATTGTAGGATAACTTAGGGAATTTGTTTGCAAATTATAAATATATTCATCATTGGAAACCTTGAAAGTTAAGGGAAAGCTCGGGAGATTGTAAAAATATTGTAAATTGCAGCAACTTGTCAGTGAATTGCGTTTTTAGTTTCCGACATTCGAGTATTGGGAAAAAGCAGAATAAATATATTGTCTTGTAAGAGATTGCACTTCAGGAATTTTCCGGAGATACATAGTCATGGAAAGAATAGGAAATTTGCAGCCGGGGTGAGATTTCTCCGGATTTTAGTGAGACGTCTTCCAGCTTTCCGGAAGATTTTTTTTGTTCCTTAAATGCCCTCTGCAACCTGAAACGGTCTGCTTTTCATTCTAATGTCCCTATATTTTTTATTTTTGGGGGGCAATTTTGAACTGTATTTTTGAGAGAAAATGCAGTTTTCTTACGCATTTTTCAGCAACCCATACAAATTAAATGCATCCGGATGTTTTTGTGGATTTTAAATTTTCCCTCAAATCTCATCCTTATTTTCAATGCCTTGACAAATTAGGTGCAGGAAATTTTTAAAGGATAAAGGAACATTAGGAATTTAGGGAAAATGTAAGCAAAACCGTGAAAAAGCAGTGTGGGAAAATATAACGTTTTGGAGGTTTTCAGGAACATTGAGGAAAACGGGAAAATCCACCCAAACTTCCAAAATTAATATAAAGGAATATTTGGGAAAATATGGGAAGTAATGGGAAGCATCGGAATGCATGGGAAGTGTGACACGAGCCGCATTACCATCTTCCGGGACTTTTCCTATATGATATTGGTTTCATCCTATGTTGTATCGACAGAGCCCGTTGGTACTCGATGGAAATGGCTGGTATCGTCTGCTACACGGGCGCCAGCATCATCACAAGGGCCCGGGAAATCGTCGAACAGATTGGGTAAGCCGTCCCGAGCTCTTAAACTAACCAATCCTTACATGTACTTGTCCTAAACCGTCTGGCCTGGTAAACCCAACGCAGTTGAACGTTTGTAACGCCGGTCACCTTGTCACGAAACCGTGAGCAACTTATGCCATGGCGTAGGACTGGCGCTATAAAAATGTATGCGATCCATTTCACGAAACAGTGAGTAGCTGCGCAATGTTTTATTTGTTTTATACATCTTGGACGAGGCCGCTTTTACGACGACTGTTTTAGTACAACAATAAAAATACATGGAACAGTCGTAAAATTGAACTGTGGGGCGCCATTTTGAAACTTTTCACCTTTGAAACTTCGCTCCGAAAAAAAAAATTGCTGGCAACTTTCAGAAATATCTCACAGGTAAACCTAGAGCGGATGATCATTTCATTACTCTCTGAAATAATCTAGTGAATTTAATAAATGATTTGAGCAACTAACGGCTCTACTTTCCCGTCCCTCAGCTAGCTAAGTCATCATTTCTGTGTTTGTGCGGACAACTTAAGCCACCTAAAACGAGTGCGTAAGTTATGCCACAATTTCTAACGCAAGTCAGCGACTTGCACACTGTGTACCTTTCGTGAAATCAATTTTTAAAATGTCACTGATGTTGCGCAACTTACGCAATATATCGTGGCGTAAGTAGAGTTACGCAATTACGTAAGGTTTCGTGAAATCTGCTGCTGGCCTGGTTAACCCAGCGCAAATGACAGCTAGTTGAACGTTTGTAACACCGGTTGCCTTTATCAATCAGGCGGCCCTTGGAGTTGGACACTGACGGCATTTGGTGCATCCTACCGGCTAGCTTTCCGGAGAACTACACCGTCAAGACGACCAATCCGAAGAAGCCCAAAGTCACAATCTCGTACCCGGGGGCCATGTTGAACATCATGGTCAAGGTAACTATTACAGATTGATGCAAGAAGATGAGAATACGGGAAAATAAATTTGAATCTGCGACCTCCGGGACACCATGCAGGCACTTTGTTAAAGATGACGTTGATTGCTGAAAGAAGTCTGTGTCATTTTTTTGTTTTATGTAGATTGCGTATTGTAAAATAGAACTGCCCCTCTAGTGCAGCATAGCCCGCTGATGCCATTTGTCTAAAAGTCGTCGCCCTGGGCAGCAAACAATTCTGATGTCATCGGACGAACTCCTCTTTTGTGTCTAGCACTAGGCACAAAAGAGGACTTGTGGTGACTTGTGGTGACTTGTGGTGACTTGTGGTGACTTGTGGTGACTTGTGGTGACTTGTGGTGACTTGTGGTGACTTGTGGTGACTTGTGGTGACTTGTGGTGACTGAAACCGAACATGGTATTAACCCCTTGCGTACGGATGACGCCATATGGCGTAAACAAAAATGCCACTAGGCCGGATGACGCCATTTGCCGCCGTTTGTGCAGTTCCAATCCATTATTGTTTATGATACGCTTGACTGCACAAACACATTGTTGCAGTTCGCTTGGCTGCCAAAACCGCCGCGACACCCCGACGTTTCCCGTAAAATACCGTGCTCAGTGGGTTAAGCACTGTGTGCTCTGTGCTTTCCGAGAGCCTGCAGCTGACTCGGGCAGCACTCGAACCCATGACCTTTTGTGTACTAGCGCAGCGGCCTTAACCTCTCGAACAACGAGCTTGCAGGGGCTGGCTAGCCGATTTGAATCCAATTTAGCAGCGGTTACTGCAGCAGTTAATCTCCTTTTACGTAATTCCATCCTGTAACGGAATTTTTGTTGGTGGATAATTTTTTGTGGGCCAGGATTTCTACACCAATGACCAGTACCAGGAGCTTGTCGATCCGGCCAACCTGACGTATGCCGAACGCAACGAGAACTCCATCTTCTTTGAGGTGGACGGACCTTACTTGGCCATGATCCTGCCTGCCTCCAAGGAGGAAGGAAAGAAACTGAAGAAACGGTGAGTTACTCCGCTCCTGTGTTAGTGTTTATCTCTGGGCTTTTCCCTACTTTTTCCTATTTTTTCCCCCTTATTTTTGGTCCCACAACTCCGAAAAATGAAATCTCATTGAATATTTTTCATAACATTGTTGCACACTGAAAATCACACAGTGAAGGGCTTGGGTGCAGGAGTTCCGCAACTTTACTTCCAAGAGCTTAGTTGACAGGCATGCAACTTTTCCGCGGATCCGCGGATTTCCGCGTTTTAAACAAATCATTTTCCACCGTGCCGATCGCAGAATCGTCTACCAACATGACAAATATTGCTAGCGCACATCGTCTGGCTCCGTATTTCGTATACATACATTACATAGAAAGGTGCAGGACACAGACTCCGTACACATTCTGTCGCGTACATGTATACTTGCCGTTGTGAACTAGTCGCTATAGCGCCCTCAATCGACTATAGACTGATAGTCTGGTTCCGCATTTGTTTCTCGCGTCAATGAATACAATACAATACATCGGGATACGGACACTAGACCTAGATGTACATGTTTGCACGACGTCGTAAGAGCTTCACAGTAGCGCTACGCGCTCGCATTTTATTTTCCGCGTTTTAGGAAATTGAAGAGTTGCATGCCTGAGTTGAGGATGGAGCACAAATGTTGATTTATTCGGTTAAGTACAGGGGCGCATTAGAATGAATCTACTTTAGCATTGATATGTAAATGTGCACAGTTCAGTGGTCAGGGCGGGTAATTTGAATAGGGAGTGGTGTACGTGGTGCGTGGGTTGCTGGCGAGAGATCACTTCACGCTTGTGAGCAGCAACGAGCGCACACGATTTTTTATTTTTATTTTTGTTTTACACCATGCGTTGACGAAGTTAGCTTCTCCAAACTCTTATTGGTCGTTACAAGAACAGTAACAGTGGTCATAGCTATCCTAGCCTGAAGGTATTGACTTGCATAGATCAGGTGTACGTTTCCACTTTTCCCACAGAGGGTTTTTGTGGTTTTTCGTACCCGGCAGTCAAGAGAGCAATGACATTAAAGTGATATTACATTGTGTGCGCATAAGGGTACATTGAGCATTATCTCATGCTTGTTTAATTCTATACAATTTCTAATGAAATGACGAGACAATAAGTGAAAGGCCGTTACGTAATTAGTATTGTACAACTTTCTTATTTGAAGTGTTCAATGTTCACATTAATGAACATTTGTAATTAGAACACACTGGGCCAGCACGCCCGGTTGCTGCCGCATGCAGTAATACCAAACCATGTCGGTTTATTGTTTATTGTGTGGAATGGAGTGGAAATGATAAGTGTTAATGTTAGTACGGAACATGCCAAATGAGGCTTGTGATGCTGCGGACATGGGTAAGTATCACGGAAAACTACTCCCGTAAGCCCGCAAAAGACCTGCTTTTCTCCTCATTTTGTCCTGCAAAGTCCTACTTTTCTCCTCATTTTGTCCTGCAAAGTCCTACTTTTATCCTCATTTTGTCCTGCAAAGTCCTACTTTTCTCCTCATTTTGTCCTGCAAAGTCCTACTTTTATCCTCATTTTGTCCTGCAAAGTCCTACTTTTATCCTCATTTTGTCCTGCAAAGTCCTACTTTTGTCCTATTTAAAAAAAAACTTTGATCCCACTATTCTCCTACTTTTTTACCCGAGCCTGCTTGAAAGCCTGAACTCAGCTTTTCGCCCGTTCCCACCAAAAGCTTAAACCTAGATGTGGAACCAAAAGCTATGCCAATAGCTTTTTCCCTCGTTCTGTATCTCGATGGAATTCTTTGCCTGGTGCATGTTTCCCTTCATCTTACGATCTTTCCTGCTTCAAGAGGAATATTAATTCCTCGTGATCTTTGATTCTTTTTTTGTTTGTATAGCCCTGTACCTCGAGTGGCTTTTAACCAGTTCACGCCGAGATTATTTTGACATTGACCGGACACAGGTGCGGGACTATTTTTCACGAGCCTGGGTGCCAGACGGGTTCAGGCCGTCATCTGCGGGTAGCACACCCTGATATTTCCGGCCTCGCTCACTGCGAGCGGGTCGCTGACAGATATTTCCGGCCTCGCTCGAGTGCGTGTTTATCCGTCATCCGTTCCGAATACCGCAAAACCTTTGCGTGTATACACGTCATCCGACGCGAACTGGTTTACTTTGTTTGTGGCGAACTTGCACAAAAAACAATAAAACCCTCCCGAAAAAAATAAAATAATGATGGAATGATTTTCTCAGACTTAAAAAATTGCCACATCCATTGCAATTTTTGTTACAGGTATGCTGTTTTCAACTTTGACGGCTCCTTGGCCGAACTGAAGGGTTTTGAGGTGAAGCGAAACGGGGAGCTACAGCTCATCAAGATCTTCCAGGCGTCGGTGTTTGAGGCGTTCCTGAAGGGAGTCACACTCGAGGAATGCTACTCAGCCGTGGCTAAGATTGCCGATTATTGGTTGGACGTGCTGTACAGCAGGGTACGGTTTGCAATGATGGATAATTGAATCGCGGGAAAGACATTTTGCCATTTTTTGTGTTGTGTGTCTGTTTGTGCACCTGTCGACTTCGTGTTTGTCAAAGAATGTTTTCCCACTTTTGTGAAAAGGTGTGAAAATGTACTGTACGCGATGGCGCTTGATCAATAGAAACAGTGAAAGTGCCCCAGAAATGTTCCCTCAAAAGAAGACAAAAATCTTGGGTTTGGAAGTATTTACCAATATTTCACTTTCTCTCTCAGGCGGCCAACTTGCCGGACTCGGAACTTTTCTTCCTGATCTCCGAGAATCGCAGCATGTCTAGGAAGCTGGAGGAATACGGCACGCTGAAGTCAACGTCCATCCGAACCGCTAAGAGATTGGCAGAGGTAATTTTTGATGTAAAATTCAGCTGGACAGCTGGACGTTATTGCTGGTACAGTGGAATGCTGCTATAACGAACATCGCGGGATCCACACATTTTGTGCGGTACAGCGATCGTTCGGTATAGCGATTTTTAGCCGCCGCCCATTTTTCAACATGGCGTCCATTCTTTTAAATAGCGCCCTCTTGCGGCGTATTTGAAGTGCGCCCTCTTTTGGTTGCAATTGAAGGTCTTATTCAATTGTGCTGCATATTTCCCCCAAATTTTTTCGCCTGGAAATGTAATATTCTGCCCCACTTTTTAATTTATTTTTAAGTAACTTTTTTATCAAAAAAATTGGTGTCATCAGCGTCCTCCGTTCCATCGCTGTCACGAACAATCGTCGTTCCAAGGCCTAGGCTGGGATAGTACAAGGACCATACGTACGGCTTGGGAATTACAAACAGCCCAAATACCCGGTACATATTTTTAATCCGTTGCCTTTTTTTTTAACAACAATGTTCGGTAATGTATGAAGCACTGTATACTCAGTGCTTTCTGAGAGCCTGTGTGAAAAAAATTCACAGGCTTACAGTGCTTCATAAATTACGTCGGGATAGGGCAAAAAGGAGAGAAATCTCTGTTCAAATTTACATCATCATCCCCGACGCCAAAAAAAAAATTCCATCTTCACAATGTTTGGTAAGTTTTGTACACAAAATTTGGGAGCCAATTGATTCCACTTTCAAACAATATGAAGTGATCCCTTAACACGGACATGACAGCTGAATGCCCAATATTGATATGGGAATACCGGTATTGCAACCAAATCTTTTTTCTTAAGTCAAGTCCCAAGTCAATTTATTCCAAGTTAAGTCCAAGTCGATACTTTTCAAGTCGAGTACCAAGTCTAGAGTCACTTGTTGAACATAGTAAATCAATATTCCAATGACGCATTCACTTTACAAAATCAACCTGCAAATACCGTCTTGACGATTCTCCATGCAGTCGGTCAGCGCTGCGGCCCCGAATACATACCGGACACATAGTGTTTTTTTTTTATATGTGCGTACACCTAAATGTTTTTGTTTATTTTAACCAAAGTGTTAATGTCAGTAAAGTCTAATTTATTCAAGTCAAGTCGAGTCAAAAGTCATGTTCTTTCAAGTCAAGTCCCAAGTCATTTTTTTTCCCAAGTCAAGTCTCAATTCAAAAAAATCGCGACTCGAGTCCAACTCGAGTCCGAATCAGAATTTAAGTCAACAAGACTGGAGAATACTTTTAGAGGCAGATTTAAATCTACCGACAGATGACTGGGCTTTCATTTCTGTATCACGTGTTTCAAAGTCAGGGGTTATATACATCGAAGAGTGTTTCACCAGGGGGGTTGCGTTTGTCTCACCAATGGTAGAACTACCCTGCCTGGGTCTACAAGAGTACCGAAGTCTGACGTCAGTTGGCACGACAACTGGTTCTAAACAAAATGGAGATTTCGACTGTTCCTTTGTTAACAGCCAGTCATGCAAACACATTGACACAAAATAACACAAGTATTCTGCTTCCAAACATTGCATTGACGTCATCACTTCGGTACTCCATAGGTCTGAAAATTGAGATAATTTCTTCGGTATCTATCGAAGATTTATCCTTTGTTTAGATTTGGACAAGGGCTGTCCTGAATTACCGAATATTGGAATATTCGATAGTCAACCGAATATTCGAATACCATTTTGCCGGTTCGAATATTCAAAAAGATATTTAGATGCACGTACAGATACGACTCTGATGCTATTTTCATAGAAAAGTTACGGCACTTAGCAGTGTCAAATGCCGCATTTTTGCCAATCGTAACTTTTTGTGGACGGAGGTTTATTGTTCCCGTCCGTAAAAACCTTGATACAACTGGGGCATGAAAAATAGTGCAGATCGAACGGTCCATAATATCGATTGCCACACGTAAAACACCGGTGTGCTTTTACATACAATTTTTTTTTACCGGCGCGGCATGCAGTGAAAAACTTGATCGGCAAGTATCGAATATTCGGTCAAATCCAGTTTTGAATATTCGAATACTAAATTAACCCTCCTATGCAAACATGCATTCTGAGCCATGTTGTTGTATGGGTCAAAATCAGTCAAGGTGATTGTTTTTGACCCTCCTGCCATAGTACAAAACCACATGTAATCTGATCATGTCTGTGTATTAGTATAGCAGGGGAGGTGGAAGGAAATTTTGACTGATTTTGACCTTTTAAATAGCACAAGGGTTTTAATCGAAAATGAACAGCCCTAATTTGGACCCAGGAAAACCTCTGAGGGTGGTGGGGCTGGCAACCTAAAATGTGGCCAACCCCACCACCTCTGTTGCAGCCCTTTACCTAGAGTGGCTTTTAGCCTTGTATTGGGCGACTTTCTATTAAAAAAAAACTGTTGATGGAAAAGAATGGTGGGAATAGGTTGTTGCAGGATCTGATGCACAAGTCATACCAGTCCGTTGACAGAATCTCTGTAATTCACGTCTTGACCGTCCGTTTCTCGTCGTTTAGTTCCTCGGAGACCAGATGGTGAAGGACAAAGGCCTGGCCTGCAAGTTCATCATCTCCAAGAAGCCCGAGGGCGCCCCGGTGACGGAGCGAGCGGTTCCGCTGGCCATCTTCCAGTCGGAGCCCAGCGTTCTGAAACACTACGTGAAGAAATGGCTGAAGGACCCGGGCAGGACAAACTTTGACATCCGAGACGTAGGTTCAGTTTTATTGAAAGCCTGTTGCCTCTGATGATTATTATATTATCCCACGAGCGCGAGCGGAACACGGAATAATGTATTGCGGCTTGTGCCCGATTTATCTTCAAGGAAACTTGACGCGCAGTAAAAATGTAACACGCACGCTGTACACGAAACCAGAATGTGCAACCTACGCCCTGAAGGACCAGTTGTCCGAAAATTTGGCGATTTCATTTACTGGTGAGCACTACAATATAAAGTCAGTTCGGTATTTCAACTGCGCATGTGCGCAATGACATTTTATCCCGAATGACCCGCGTGACCTAACGCGCGCGTGTGAACGCAAAAGGTGGTCGCACGACGCGCATGTGTTAAATTCAATTAGAATGGGCGTTCGCGTAACATGGCGTGACATTACGTCAGCAATTTTATCCCGAATAACCTTTGACCTTTGAGATACCGAACTGGCTTATAACGTATTAACCATCCTGAAAACGGGAGAAAATGAAAGCCAGTCAGGAAATGTATCGTAACAAGTGTGCATCTTACAGGGGTGGGATTTGTCAGGATTTTTCCTGATTTCAGCATCTTTTGTCGGGATTTCAGAATTATTAACCAGTTCGCGTCGGAGGACGTGTTGACACGGTCTGGCTGTTTTTATACACGGGCACGGCTGGGGGGTTAAAACGTCAAGCTTGCCTCGACTCCCCTCTGGGTGACGTCTCAACATGCTAATCCCTCATTTGTTTTGTACACACACACACACAAAGTCCGAGAAGTCTGTGGAGGCGGACCGTGTGTTGAACTTGAACTTGGCCGCTGTGCACGGCTGGTTGTTCTACAATTTACGCTCCGGTGGGTGCACCGGAGTATTGAAATATGTGAGGTTTCGGCAAGATATATTTTACAAAAACTGTTGAAATGACTCTTGCAAATCAGTATTTGTGGCGTTTAACTGTACATCAGAAATTGGCTGATAAATTTTCGGCAAAAATAATCCCGGCGTGAAGTGGTTAAAGAATCTCTTTTGCAATGTGCAATTCTTGAGGTGTTGTCCTAAAGGTGTTTTTACATGTAAAAGTGGATATAGACCAATAAAAACGGATATTTTAAGGGGGTACCTTCAGGCAAATACAAACTATATGTTGATCTGGGGTCCTCGTGGATTTCGTGGATTTGTCGTTTTTTGCCAATCTCACTCCTGTCCTTCACATTGTGCCCAAAAGTACTGGATTTTCACCAAATCTCCTTCGATTTTGAAGTCAACTTGTACACAGTAGTGTAGTTAATAATTTGTGATTAATGGCTTTGAAAATTCATATTTAATTTTTGTTTGTTTATATTTTCAGATCCTGGACTGGCAGTACTACATCGACCGCCTGAGCAGCTGCATCCAAAAGATCATCACCATCCCAGCGGCACTGCAACAGGTGAGGATTGGCTAATAGCTGTCATGTGACAAATTTTCCGGCATCCCATTGGTTATCCAGGCTTCACATAATGAATAATCATGACTTTTGACTATAAATATTCATACATTTTCAACTAAATATTTAGGAATTTTCATCTATGAATATTCATAATATTTCAATCATGAATATACATGAATTTTGATCTATGAATATTCTTGTGTATTTTTGGTTATAAATATTGATAATTTTGACTAAATATTAAAAAATAAAATCATCTATGAATATTAATGACTACACAAATCTCTTATGACTCGGGTACCTTAACTGGCCTAATTTCAAGGTCTTATAGATGAATCCGGCGACCAAAATTAGAAGCATTTACTGCGGTGGCATCACGCTCGCGTGCGTATTTTACGCACGCGCTCGATGCAGCTTCGACCAACAGGGTGTTTACAACTTGCCAAAATGCGCGCGCGACTGAAATTAAAGAACGCGCGCAACCTGCACGCGAGCGCGGCACCACTGTAAAAATGGCGTCGGCGAATTCCTGTATAGCTCAATTGAAGTTTTTGTTTCTTTTCATGTTTAACAAATCTGTAATTTTGGTTGGCTTTTTGAGAAAGCAGATTTATTTGTTTTTTTTGGGATCTGGTTCCTTTAACCCCTTGCCACCGGTTGACCCAAATATGTGCAGATTGAAAATTGCCACCTGGCCGGTTGTTGTCTATACACGCCAATTTTTGCATTTTCAATCCATTATTGGGGTATTGTGTACGTTATGCTTGGCTGCACAAGCCTCTTTTTTTCCATTTCACAGTCCTGAACCCATCAAAATTAGACACAACCTGCTGTTGGAGTTTGTAAGGCTTGGGGTAGTTAGGGTTAAGGAACGTCTCTGTCAAAACTTGCTTGTGCCAATTGATTGTCCCAAAGTTGATTCCAAAACGTGCATTCCAACGCAGGAACATTCCGAGTTTTAAAAATATTCTTATACTTGAAATTTGCTTGGCTTCTCAGCATCAGGCAGCGCTTACCTTGCATTTTTCATTGGTGTTTTTATGGTCAAATAGAACAGATTTATTTTTTCCCAGCGGTGAGATTTTTCAAGATTTTTTGGATTTTAGGATTTTTGGTAAGATGTATTCCAGATTTGTTTTTGGTCTCGAAATTGTTTTTTTTTTCCATTCCCAAATGACCTCCGTAACCTGAAACAGCCCTCTTTGGATTCTAATGACCCTATTTTTGGCAATTTTGCAAAAGTATCTTTTGGTAGAAATTGCAGTCTGCAATGCCATACGAATCAAATTCCTCTGAATATTTCATGGAATTTTCATTTTCTCAAATCTCACCTCTTCTTTCCGCTGTAGTGTATTAAGCACTGTATACTGGGATCTTTCCGAGAGCCTGTGGGGAAACATTCACTGGCTTTATACTTGGGCAGGAATTGAACCCCTGACCTCCTGCTTGCTAGTGCAGACGTCTCAACCACTGAGCGTACCGGGGTCGGCTGGCCGATTCAAATCCAATGTCGCAGCAGTTTTTTTTACCGGTGCGGCATGTACTGAAAAACTTGATCGCCGAGTATCGAATATTCGAATATTCAGTCAAACCCAGTTTTGAATATTCAAAAAATAGATTATTCGAATATTCAAAAAATAGATTATTCGAAAATGAACAGCCCTACTTATCTTGCATTTTGATTGGTGTATAAGTAATGGTTAAAAATTTGCTACCAGAAGTTCAGCATCCTGTACTTGACGTCGGGCATTCTGATTGGCTGTTTAGTATCAGGTGACTCCAATCTTGTATTTTGATTGGTGTTTCTAGGTAGCAAACCCTGTGCCAAGGGTCCGGCACCCTGACTGGCTTCATAAGAAACTACTGGAGAAGAACGATGTCTTTAAGCAGAAGAAGATTAGCGAAATGTTCGCTCCGATGCAACGCAACAAGGTACGGGCTATATTTCTTGCGATTGTGTAGTGTATTGCACATTGCCCACCAACTGCGTTAGCTTGCGAAACTGCTTGCGCCAGCTTGCGAAGCCAAAAATAGCGCAAGTAGCGCAGCAGTGGGCAAGCGTTTTTTTGCGAAAGCTTGCGCAAATTTGTTCGCTAGTTTTGAACCTGCCCCAAAATAGCGCAAGCCAAGCTGCGCTAGAAGTCTTTCGCAATGCATCGCAAGCAGTGTTACAGGCCTAACGCAAGCATGAGCAACGAGCGCAAGGCAGCACAATCTGCGATTTGTTGCGAATTCTTGCGCTCGTTGCGCCGGTGGGCAACAGCATTTTGCAAAAAATCGCAACAAATTGCAAAAATTGCAAAGAGCGCATTATATTGTTAAATTTGGTGGGAAAAATTTTGCGCAAAAAATCGCAAGATAACGCAAGCTAATGCAGTTAGTGGGCAAGTAGCATTAGGCTCTGTTCCCACTTTTAGGTTATTGGAATTGCCAAACTAGTTAGCGACATTACAAACCAACAGGTATGCCGTAGGTATAAAGGTGGGGTTTTAGTTTTTGAGGGAAATTTTGCGGTAGAGCGACGATAAAGATGACAAAACGCAATGCGAAAATAAAGACGGTGATCACCGCGATGCCAGTAAACATGCAAAACTGCATTGGCAACGGCCGTGAAGTGCGTAAGAAAATTGCATTTTCTACCGCAATAAACTGTTCAAAAAGAAAAAGAAAAAAGATGTCGATAGAATTAAGAGAAGTCTGCTTTAGGTTGAAAAAGTCATTTTGGAATGAGAAAATATACCCTTGACTCTAATTTGATCAAAACTATAGAGGGCCCCCTACACTACACAATTACCATATTTCTTGCCAACGTCAAGTTTGACCTGGCCCATCTCGCACCTGAATTCTTGTTTTGACTTCAACTTCCAGTAATCAAATATGTATTCACTCGTAGCATCTGGAAAACACTGAGGATGACAGCCAAGGCCCCGCCTCCCCGGTGGGCGTGGCCGACCTCGAAGATTTCGGCAGCCAAGGCCGACCCAGCGGATTTAAGCGACCGATGGTGACAAAGCGCAAGCGGGGACGCGACAGTATGGAGGGGGAGGGGGAAAGATCGCGGGCCGCCGTCGAAGAGGAAGAGCTGTCCAAATCCTGGCAAGAGGTTCTGGGACCCGCCCCTCCCATGGGAGAAACGAAGGTGAGATTAAATTTGCACGCATCGCAATACTGTGCGCCCCCAAGAGGCCAGTTGTCACAGTGCATTGACAAAGTTCAACAGGTCCGTCGCAATCAGGGGGCGAGATTTGTCAGGATCTTTCCTGATTTGAGGATTTTTTGGTCCGAAGTTTTACAGATCTCAGAATTTTGATGGAATCTCTCTGTTGTAATTAATCTAGAATTCCTGAGGTGTTACCCTAAAGATATTTTTACCTGCAATATTTTCAGGGTTCTCACTGCATCCTAGAAATCAGGGAAACCTGGAAAATGGGTTTCCCTTTTTTCCCAGTCGGGGAAAAGTCAGGGAATTTGGGAAAAATGCCTCAAATCAGGGAAGAGTCAGGGAATTTGATTGGCCCAAAAAGAGATAGTGGTCAGTCTGTTATATTTTGCCTCATGGCCAAACAGCGTATCCACTGGATGATTGGCTATGGTGGTTTTTTAGTGTGGAAATCCCTCTTTATCTCTCTTTCAACAACATTGAAGACGTGTCAAACTGGATATAGGTCGAAATAATTATCCTGGAAGTTTGAAAATTCATCGGGGAAAATTTAGGGGAAAAAATCAGGGAATTTCTTTTCATGAAATGGTGGGAACCCCAATTTTGTAAATTGCCCCGGATTCACAAACTTTTATCCGTACCAACGTAGGAGGAGCGGAGGGCGTGGCTAGCCTACCACAAGAGGAAATGGGCCCACCAGACACGCCAGCGGGCCGAACGTAATAAGCGTCGTCGCCTTAATGACAGCGAGACGGCCCACGGACGGGCGATCCGCGTGGGACCGTCGAACAGTCTTGGTCAATTTCTGCGGCGGACTGCGCGATCGTTGCTCGATATGCCCTGGCAGATTATTCAGGTAAGGCCAAAAATTACGATCGTTGAATTTCAGTGAAGTCACAAATTTGTACAAACATTTTTGCCAGGGGTGTGATGCAATTTCTCCGGGTTTTTACCTGGTTTCAGGATTTTTTGTGAGACGTCTTTGAGATTTCCGGAAGATTTTTTTGGTCCCTATTAAATGAGTCTGATGTGTTAAAAATACATTTGTAAGCTTTACAGTTGGTCTGAAAGAGCATGAAATAAGCTTTCATTTGATATGTGGCACAACTTTGTAGTGTAATGCATTGTGTTTTTTCACTATTTTTTGCAATGTGCGATTTCTCAGTAAATCTCAGAAAGTCTGAGACATTAAACCGTCCCGTACGTGAAAGTGTAATGCGCGACATCCAACTCATTTTTGCAGAGCGGGTCACAAATTATTGCAAAATTACCTCTGCAACCTGAAACAATCTTCTAATTCTTATGGCCTCCCCCCCCCCCCCCAATTTTGAAAGTATCTTTTGCTAGAAAATGCAGTTTGCTTTATGCATTTTTCAGCAATGCCATACCAATCAAATGCCTTTGAACATTTCATGGATTTTTTATTTTCCTCAAATCTGTTTTGTTCAAAATCATTTTCTGTTCTTCTGAATTCTGTTTCTGTACGACATCTGTTCTTTGGGGAAGTGAGTTGGTTGCACCAATGGTGCAAGTTATCCCACCTGTGTCTACAGGTCTGAAAATTGGGATAATTCCTTTGGTATCTATTGAAGATTTCTCTATTTAGATCTGGGCCCAGGAAAACCGTAAGCGTGGTGGGGCTGGCAACCAAAATGTGGCCAACCCCACCACCTCTGTTGTAGCCCAATACCTAGAGGGGCTTTTAGCTTTGTATTAGGCGACTTTCTTAATAAGAAATCTGTTCAGTACAATTTTCTTTTTTGAAATGAAATAATACTGCGTGTTAAAAAAACATGTTCTACTCTTGTAAATAACTTTATAATTACTGCATGACAATTTTGACGCTTTGAGTATTATGTAAAAGAGACCTGTAAAATTTGTTGGTACAAATATGGTTGCGTGATCTTCATTCGTTATGATGTAATAGGCTGTTTAATTTGACGTTAGTTTTTACCAAGGTGAATGGCATTACTCAGGGTTTTCTCCTGACTTTATGACTTTGATTTGATTATCCACTGGTTGAAGTCTGTGGGCACAAATTTTAAACTGGATACTGAAATTTACCCTCAGAATCTTCCGGGATGGGAGAGTTCTGTATTCTCTGCGATAATCTCTCTGGGTTTAGAACAACACTTTCTTGATGCAAAAAAAAAAGAGATCATAATATAGATATTTTGCTCTGCGGTAAACATGACTGCAATCACTGACCACAAACAAGGCAAGGTCTGAATATTGGTCGAATCCCTTCCCCCATAGTCCCTAAATCAACCCAACCCGAAAGAAAAATTGTGTAACTCGAAAACAATCCTGAAAGGAACCCTGCCCACGGAATGTCCATTTCGCTAGACTAGGTCATCTACATGTATGGCTAAAGAGTTCTCTTTGGGAAATAGCCAATTGCGTAATAACTAATGATGATTACATATTGAAATTTACACCAGAAAATTGTACACGTCTCTTTTACATTATACTCAAAGCATTAAACTTTTCATGCAGTAATTTTAAAGTTATTAAAAAAACAAAACTAGGAAATGTTTTTAACACGCAGTATATTCCTACATACTGGCTGTAAACTGGAACGACCCGATGTATAATTCTTGACAATTCTTGAAAATTGAGCGGACCTGTTATTTCAACCTAGCGGTATCATTCTCAAAAGTTAGAATTATATATTTTTTCTTGTAAATCTTTATTATTCCCTAGATTGCAGAGACCGGTCACCCTGGTCTGTACAAGTTATGGTCATTGATCGGCAACGATCTCCATTGCATCAAGCTCGTGGTGCCGAGAGTATTCTACGTCAACCAACGACACCCAAAGGAGACAAATGAAGGACCTAGTAAGGGAGCACTAGCTAACCCATGGTCGGGCCAGGCCGTTGAAAAGCCTGGCCAGGCCATTGAAAAGCCTGGCCAAGCCCGGGCCTTCTGGCTTTATTAGTCTTGCTATTGTGAGCCTCAAATCACCTAACAATAGAGCATCTACTAGATGATTGCTTTTGTTGTCATTCCATTCACGGGCCGGAGATCAAGTCTGGGTGAACAATGGGAGCTGGCTGGACTCCAGCATTAGCGGGCAGTTTATTGTGTACAACCAGGGGATTATAGAAGCACGAAGGCCCAGGCGTTCCCAGGGCTTGGCCAGGCTTTTCAACGGCCTGGTCCGACCATGGGTTAGGCAGTGCTCCCTAAGTCTAAATGTAATATGTTGGCACCAGCAAGCGAAATCAGACACAAGTTGGAAATTTTGCAAATTGAGATTTCCATTCCATAATAAAATATATAATGGAAGCTTTCTCATGGTGAAACAAGTACTGATAAATGATATTTTGGTTTTCGAATAGAGCCATAAATTCAGCATTGAGAATGGAACATAATACGTAGTTTACACAATTTTTCGGAAGTACGCCAGACTAAAATGTCAAATTGTACACATTTAATGGTCTCAAAAGCAAACCAGGTATTTTGATATAAATATGCTTTAAACTACAGTATTCTGACAAAAACAGGAATCGTGATTTTTGTTGACGATTTCATATAAATTACAATTACTCAAAAATAGGTATGCGATTTATTTGTTCAAACTGTATTTTCCTTCAGCAATTGCCGAAAAGGAAAATAAGAGTTTGAGCGGATAGTACATGGAACCCCATTTAAAAAGACAGAAGCTCTGTCAACCTTAAACCATTCTTAAAAGAATTCACAATTAGGTCTTGGAACAATAAATTGATTGAATTTGATTTGATTGTAAAGATTTTCTTTTCTTGTTTCGTAGTGTGGAAGAAGGTAAATAGAGTGCTCCCTCGTTCCAACCCGTCGCTGAATCTGTACGAGTACCTGGTGCCGGAGGATATCTTCCAAGAACACTCGAAGTACGTCTTCTCGCCGATGTCGTTTTCTTGTCGTCCTGATTGTATTTGCGAAAGCGAAATCATGAATATGTGAATGTCCTTTTTACCAGTCTTGCGGACTTGACTTGCTGACTCGGACTTGAGTCAGACTCGAGTCGCGATTTTTTTGACTTCAGACTTGACTTGACTTAAAAAAAAAAAAAAAAAGAAAAAAAAAAAAAGACTTGTGACTCGACTCGACTTGAATAAATTTGACTTGCTGACATCAACACTTCTGTTAACCCCTTGCGTACGGTTGACACAAATACGTGCAGATTGAAAATTGCCACCTGGCCGGTTGACGTCTATGCATGTCAATTTCTGCATTTTCAATCCATTATTGGGGTATTGTGTACGTTATGCTTGGCTGCACAAGCCGGCCTGGTGCCCCGACGCCCCATATGAAATCCGGGGTCAAGGGGTCAAAACAAACACAACTTTTGGGCCTATGCACATATCAGTTGAAAAAAATGCCAAGCCTACGGCGCATAGCGAGCTGGGTGTCCAGTACATGTACGTATGCGGGGCTGCAGCACTGGACGATTGCATGGAGAATCGTCAAGACGGCACGCCAGGTTGATTTTGTACAGTGTGTACGTGCCAGCCAAAAGTCATTTGTCATTGAAATTAGAATTTACAATGCGCAACACTTAACTTGACTTGGCACTTGACTTGAAAACAATTGACTCGGGACTTGACTTGACTTGGAAAAAATTGACTTGGGACTTGACTTGACTTGGACAAAAAATTGAATTGGGACTTGACTTGACTTGTGAACATTTGACTTGTGACCTGACTTCACAATTACTTGGTTACAACACTGCTTTTTACTCGGGATACTTTCCTTACCAATGTTGAGTTTACTCGACAAGGAAACCACACACTAGAGTATCCAAACAACAAATATATTCACCATGTTACAACGAACGGCAGTGCTTGTGTTTTTGGCTGTCCATACATGATCTTTATACCAACAGAAAGCGTGTTCAGATCTTTCAAATGGTGCTATCAAATTCACGTGTCACCTTTATAGAATTTGGAGAAAACTCGATCCGAACTTTCCTTGTACAGTTGTGTGTATGGAGTGCCAATTGTTCATGTAACAAACAAGTTTCCCGTGTGATAAAGTTGTAGCAGTTATGACTTTCATTTTGTTACACCATATGAAAGAGTAATTTTCATGGAGCAGACTTTACGCACTTTTTCCCGTTTAATTTGATGTATCGTGTGTTGTTTCGTTCATTCTTTGCCCACCCTATAACCTTTTGAAGCAGGGTATCTGCGGGTCTTTAAAAAGTCTTAAAAATTCTGAAATTGAATGTTCTCAATTTAAGGCCTTAAAAAGCATTAAAAAGTTTTAAATTGAGTTCTCCAAGGTCTTAAAAAATGGAAGAAGCGAGAATTGATTTTTTGTATCAGCTCGTAAATAACAATCACACGGTGTGCATAAAACAATCAGCTAGTAGAGCGCATAGCAAATTTTTCCGGAAAGCTGATCACACGTGGCAGACACCGCACAATGTATTTACCGAGCATTCCAATCCCGGGATCCAAAATCCACCCGTACATCTAGTGCCAGTCTGCTTATTTTTGGTCTTCAATTTTGTTTAGGGCAGCATTAAAAGGGTCTTAAAAAGTCTTAAATTTGACTTTCTGAAACATGCAGATACCATGTGAAGTTGTCTGTCTTGTTTTGAGAAAATGAAGCTCAAATTAATTGAACCGACTTTCCGCTAATTTTTAATGCACACAAACGTGTATCGACCTCCCACCGTGGACGTCCTATTGCCCCTCTTGTTTATACTTTAACTTTTTCGGAAGACCTCCATATGTTTTGTACACACTCCCAATCACGGACGTCTGCTGGAAATCGCGGACGATATTGTTCTCCTTTGTTCTCCATCATTTTTCGTCCATGGTTTGAACAACCCCAACACGCCCACCATGTCACACATGTAGCCATTTATTTGTGATGTTTAATTCGTAACCTTAATTTCTTTCGTCTGTTTTTGTTGTTGTCCAGTGAGCTTAACGCAGACCTCTCGGCCCCAGAGATTGAAGGTGTCTACGAGACCCAAGTCCCCTTGGAGTTTCGGGCTTTGGTCAAGCTTGGTTGTATCTGTATGGTGAACCGGGACAACGCGAGGTTCCTTGCCGGCAAGGTAAAGCTCGAGGGTTCATTTCATCTTGCTGAAACCGGTATCAATTGCGGTACCATTGTTTTTGCGTTACCAGTATTAACGCCAGTGCGCATGGGCAGTTTCCTCACAGCAATATTCATGAGAAGTGTCACCGGCCGTGAGTGCTTTACAGAGAATCCGTCTCTCGCTGGACAGTGGGAATTAAAGTGTTGCAAGCATGAGGTCTTAATAAAATTCATTGCCGAAAGACCTCCACTAATTGGGTTATTTGTCCAAGGTCTGACCGCAGCAAACTGGAAAACTGGAGACGTCGGGGTGCCGCGGCGGCTCTGGCAGCCAAAGCGAACCGCTACAATGTGTTTGTGCAGTCAAGCATGACACACACAATAATCCAACAATGGATTAAAAACTGCACAAACAGCGGCCAATTGCGTCATCCGGCCTGGTGGCACTGTTTTTTTGCGCCAAGTTCCGTCACCTGTACGCAAGGGGTTAAAGAATAGGTTCAATATGGGCAAGTATAATTCAAAATAACTCTGCGACGTGCCACGCGACCAAAAATGTGAGGCCACTGGTCATTAATTTGTAATTACTCCACATCATTTTTCTGTAGAACATTTTCATACTCCATGTAATCCGAGTTAACCCCTTGAGCACGGTATTTTACGGGAGACGTCGGGGTGTTGCAGCGGTTCTGGCAGCCAAGCGAACCGCTACAATCTGTTTGTGCAGTCAAACATGACACACACAATAATCCAACAATGGATTAAAAACTGCACAAACAGCGGCCAATGGTGTCATCCGGCCTGGTGGCACTGTTTTTGTTTTTGCGCCATATGGCGTCATCCGTACGCAAGGGGTTTATATAACCTTGCCGAATAACATGGTAGTTCCCCTTTAACACTAGTTGAACTCTTGACGCAGAAAAGAAAAACATTCTGCAATCTATCAGCTTTTCAAGGGCTTTGAGCAGTAAACATCAATGTTAGCATGCATAAACTTTGTTGGGGCTTGTAATCTATTTAGACAGTGTGTCCAGAGTATTGTGCTCACACATGGAGCTATAAAAACAGCAGTGCAGCCATTACAAGCCAATTACACGGACTAATGTTTTTAGCACCGTGGTGCGTTGGTGTTAACAGAATGAGGTGACACATCACAGAGTTAATGAGCTCCAAGCATTAATTACTTTGTCAATAAATGTTTGTTGTTCATTTGTCAGGAGTTGGAGACCTTTGACCTGGGTCAGCTGGAGTTCAAAACCTTAGCACAGTTCTCCTATCTCCAACCCGGGAGTCTACGCAGGATATATCTGTACCATAACGTTGTGTAAGTTATGCCGAAATCTGTCGTACGCTTAAAGGTAGTACACAGCATTTGCTTTTGCTGTGATTTTCAGAAATGAACGGATGACGGTTAGTATTTTACAGCAAATACTGTATTAACACTGACCTGTTTAAAGTTTTGTGTGCATAGATGCTGGGAAAACAGAAAAATTATGTTCTTGTAGTCTGGTTCTCTGACCCTACTTAAGAAAAAACGGAGCAATTTATCTATGTCGGGGAATTATCAGGTTGGGGAACTAGACTAGCTGGCTTGCACCCGTTCATGGAAACCAATTGCCAAACAAAAAGTTGGTAAAGTGGGGCCAGTATTTGAAAAAGTCTTTCAGCCGACATCGCTCAAAATTGACAGAAAAATTTCACTTTTCTTGAAAATGACAGCACACCTGGTGACACGATTTCACAGGATGCCTGAGACTATTATGTTTTTACAGTCAAGTAAGGGATTTCATAATAATTCAGTAGTTTTTTATTTTTGATGTTTGCAAATATTGTGTATCGCCTTTATTATGCAGAAGCACCATTTTAACTGGAACTTTTAAGTTGGACGCCAACGTTGACACATCGGCCAAAAGAATGAAAAGGCGCGTGCGCTCTGGGTCAATCGGGTCGATGTAGAAAGGTCACGCAAAGCGCCCTCATGAGTCGTTATACTGACAGCTCGGTTACTTCTACCACGGTCTCGGAAAAAAAAATTCCCGTGTCGAAAGTCCAATTGCGGACAGTGGTCACGTTTGACCATTTTTCATTTCACCATCGTCTCGGTAAAACCTTCCAAAAACAAGTCCAGTGCGGATACGGCTTCAGCTTCTTTTTCCAAATTGTACCCATGCCGTGACTGTTGGACTTGTTTTTTTATCCAGAGGGTCCAAGGCGATGTTCGGCTTGTTCTTCTCCAACTCTCCCAAGGCGATGATTTTTGCGGCCGACACGGTCCGCACTAACCAGATGCCAAACTTGACAGCAATGTACCAGACAGAACGACAAGCCAAGTAAGTTCAGGAATGTTTTTCAAAAAGTCAGGGGAGGTGAGTGTGTCTCTCACCAAATGGTGGAGGTTGCCTGGGTCTGTGGGTCTGAATAATGGGATAATTTCTTTGGTATCTATTAAAGATTTATTCTCTGGACCCAACAAAACTGGGTGGTTGGGTCGGTAACCTAAAATGTGGCCAACCCTACCACCTCTGTTGTAGCCCTTTACCTAGAGTGGCTTTTAGCCTTGTATCGGCCGACTTCCATAAAAAAAGTTCTAACTTTTGAGACGTTCCCTAAGCTGATTGTTCGCACTCTCAAATGTTTTATAAACATCAACATTTGTTTTCAAATGTTCTGTTTAACCCCTTGGGCACGGTATTTTACGGGAGACGTCGGTGTGTCGCGGCGGTTCTGGCAGCTAAATCGAACCGCTACAATGTGTTTGTGCAGTCAAGCGTATCATAAACAATAATCCAACAATGGATTGAAACTGCACAAACAGTGGCCAGTGGCGTCATCCGGCCTGGTGACACTGGTTTTTGTGTGCCCACAGGCGTCATCCGTACGCAAGGGGTTAAACATGATCAAAATTGTCCAAAAGGGACCTTGGTAGTTTTGTGTTTGTCTGTCAGCCTCTCAGCAGAACGGATTTTGTCTTGGTTTTCAGGATTGCTCGTGGGACCGACGAAGAATTTCTCCCTCCTAAAATGCACAACTTTGAAGTACAAGTGGAAAAGGACATGACGAAGGTATGGTTGCTAGTGGAAATGTGAGGATTAGAACATCATGCTTGAGAAGAGAAGTTTTATACTCCTGCTTTTGTAACCCCCACCCATCTCCCACCCATCTCCCACCCATCTCCCACCCATCTCCCACCCATCTCCCACCCATCTCCCACCCATCTCCCACCCATCTCCCACCCATCTCCCACCCAGCTCCCACCCAGCTCCCACCCAGCTCCCACCCAGCTCCCACCCAGCTCCCACCCAGCTCCCACCCAGCTCCCACCCAGCTCCCACCCAGCTCCCACCCAGCCCCCACCCAGCTCCCACCCAGCTCCCACCCAGCCCCCACCCAGCTCCCACCCAGCCCCCACCCAGCCCCCACCCAGCCCCCACCCAGCCCCCACCCAGCTCCCACCCAGCTCCCACCCAGCCTCTCCCCAGCCCGAATGTACCTGTTGGAAAAGATGGACTATTAAGCTCTTGGTGGAAATGATGCCAAGAATTTTACGTGTAATAAAAACATTTTTTTTTTAAGCCCAATTTCTGGCATAGTCCTCCCGTGCAAATTCATGCGCTATGACGCCATATCATGGTGTCCCTCCGCTATTAAAGTCGAGACATGCCCTGTTTTTTTTTGTTTTCGTCCTAAAAATTCGTAAATCATAAATTGTGACCACTCTGCAAAAAGGGCCATAGTGTTTTATATGTAGCTGGAAAGGCCATTTTGTAAGCTTTCATATGGTGTATATGTCTGAGGCTTGTAGCATTTTGCATTCCAGAGATATTTGGAAATTTGCATGTTTATTTTCAGGAATTTCTTGAAATGACTTAAGGAGAAACAAGCCATTTAAAAAAAAAAAAAAGCAAAGCAATAGATTGAAGCACTCAACACAAACCCATTCTTTTTCCAACTTTATTCACTGAAATCAAAGATTTTCGTTATGAACTCGGATATAAATATAGGTATCAAAGATGCCAAAAAATCCCTCCCATAAAAATCATTGTTTGAAGAATTTTTCACCCTCTTCACATTGAACGGCCAATTACACATAAAGGCATACTGCGACTTATGTGCCCTTTTCGCAGAGCGGGTCACAATTTTGTAATTGTTCATAGTTGTTTCGTAACCATTGATAGATTTGTCCTCACCCGCAGGTCTACAAAGCCATCAATCGTTTGCTGTCATCATACAAGGATGAGAGAAGGGGACCGACGTTTATCGCTGTTCAGTCACCCATGAGTAAGCTTACAAGGAAACGTTTAGTGGATCAGGGGGGGGGGGGAGGTGGAATTACAATGGTTACAATCACTTCTTATAACTTTTTGGTAAAAACATTAACTATGGTAGATTCAACCTGATGCCCATCCTTGTATATTTTTTGGACTATCAGGATGGTATAAAATGTGACCGGCTCTGGCAAAACCGACGTTTCTCGGCATTTCACATTTCGTGGTATGGGCCAGCAACGTTAAATAAATGGCATCACGAATGATAGATTTCAGTGATGTAGTCGAAACCATCGCAAGACCCTGCAAGACCAACACAAGACCAACACAAGACCATCACAAGACCATCACAAGACCTTCAGTCTTAATTCAAGTCTCAAGCTATTCAAATGAACTGTAATAGAAGCATTCCTTTGTCATGGTTTATGCCTGTTACTTGTGCCCGTTACAAGCTGGTCTTGTGAAATGGTCTTGTGAAATGGTCTTGTGAAATGGTCTTGTGAAATGGTCTTGTGAAATGATCTTGTGCCTGGTCTTGTGCCTGTTCTTGTGCCTGGTCTTGTGCCTGGTCTTGTGCCTGGTCTTGTGCCTGGTCTTGTGCCTGGTCTTGTGATGGTCTCGACTGCATCACTGATAGATTTATCAGAAGTTGATCAAATTTGTCTTTACTTTAGTCCTTAATTTGCAATATTTAAAAAATATTCTAAATTGAAATATTTTCCTTCACAAAAACCACATTATTCTAGTTTCCCGACTCGGCCCAGTCAGACAACAAAATCATTTTGTTCTAGCTCCTATACGATGTGCCCGGAATTACGTAGTCTCGCCAAATCACGAGGTCAACTTACATAAATCTTTCACATCTATTGCTTGTATTCTTTCCCAGTAAATCTCATCGAACTCAAGTTTTCACAAGGAAGATTTGTTTTCAATTTTAGGAGTAGCAGTTACAATTCTTTGCTGGTTATTCTAGAATAATCCCGTCGGATAAAATTAGATTTTTCTTGCTCTCAGCTAACACGGAGCTAGTGAGACACATTTCCATGTTGGACGATTTCCCAATGGTTCGTCTGAATGTCAGCGACGGTGAGAATCTCTACAGCGTTCTGGACTGGCAGAGACAGGGAGCCAGACGACTCCTGCAGCACTACCTCAACGTGGACTATCTTCTCCTGGTGCGCGAGTTCGTTTTTAATCAACCCCGAGTAGGGCCAATGCTTTTCCGTTTCAGGAAAGTGCAAATTCCGTTTTCAAAATCCTAAATTCCGTTTCAGGCTGAAAATTTCAAAAAAATTTCAATCCATAAAAGTGCATTGTAAACATACACCATGTACAGTCGTTTGGTTGCAACATGGAATAATTGCCAAAAAAGATTGCTATTTTAGCAAAGGCTGATCTATTTACAGACGTAGTATTTAACTTCACCACAGTCAATTCATTAATACTGCACCGCCACGACCACACACGTAAGAAACATGCAATAGCCGTATACGCCACGACCTCACACACACATCACATGATTTGTATTCCTTCAGGCCAAAGCGAAATTGATGTCCGCCATTTTTTTTCTTTCACGCTAACGTTAGGCGACAAAATAGGATAGTTTACGGTAGATTTCTGGACCGGGTCTGTCACTCACTTGCTAACGGTAATGATATATTGCTCTGATCTTGCACTTTTGGTCTTCCCAACAATCGTGATCTAAACAACTCTCATTTGTTATATGGTTCGTCTGCTCAATCAATCAACAATTCGTTTTGGACCAATGTATTTGACGAAATTGTGTTTTATCAATAAAATTTTCTTCAGATTCAAATCCCATTTTCCGTTTCGAGGAGCAGATTCCGGGAATTCCGTCCGTTTTCCGCGATCGCGGAAAACCATTGGCCCTAACTAAGTGATTTTCATGGATTTATTTAGAAATCGTGACAGTCAGGCTTTCAGGTATTCCTACTTTTTCCTAATTTTTTAACTTGCTGCTACTTTTCCCTTTGAAATTCCTATTCTTTCCTACTTTTTCCTACTTTTTTCCCCTTGAAATTCCTATTCTTTCCTACTTTTTTCTACTTTTTTCCCCTTGAAATTCCTATTCTTTCCTACTTTTTCCTACTTTTCCCCCTTGAAATTCCTATTCTTTCCTACTTTTCCTACTTTTTTCCCCTTGAAATTCCTATTCTTTCCTACTTTTTTCTACTTTTTTCCCCTTGAAATTCCTATTCTTTCCTACTTTTTTCTACTTTTTTCCCCTTGAAATTCCTATTCTTTCCTACTTTTTCCTACTTTTTTCCCCTTGAAATTCCTATTCTTTCCTACTTTTTCCTACTTTTTTCCCCCTTGAAATTCCTATTCTTTCCTACTTTCTCCTACTTTTTCCTACTTTTTGTCCCACAAGTGCAAAAAAGAAAAGAAGTCTCATTGAATATTTTTCATAACAGTGTTACACTGTCATATGAAAATCACCCGGTAAAGGGCTTGGGTGCAGGAGTACTGCAACTTTACTTCCAAGAGCTTAGTTGAGGATGGAGTACAAGTGTTGTGAGTACAGAACATGCCAAATGAGGCTTGTGATGCTGTGGACATGGATGAGTATCAACGAAAACTACTCCTGAAAGCCCGCAAAAGTCCTACTTTTGTCCCGTTTTATGGGGGAAAATTTTGATCCTACTATTCTCCTACTTTTTCACCTGCGTCTCCTTGAAAGCCTGTAACCTAAATGTATCAAGAATATGGAAAGTTTGTTACAAGACCATGTGGAGCGTACTGTTCGAAACGTCTAGTTAAAAAAAAAAACGGTTCTTTTCGGAACCACACAATTTAAAAAAGATCAATTTTACATGGTGATAACGCAAACCTTCCATACTCTGTTCATATCCACCATGCAAACCCTTCAAGCCTACATGTATCAATTTCAAATTTGATCTGTGGATTGGTCGCGGTATTTTTAAGAAGCTGATTTGATTTAGGGCTGAGAGGTCAAAGTTCAAGTTCACAATGGCTAAAACGGTGTCAACTTGTCGGTGATAAGTCGAGAAATAACTAACCAATCAACTTCAAATTTGGTTGGAGGATTGTTCTTGGTTTTCCTAAGACGGCTGTTGATGTAGGGCTGATAGGTCAAAGGTCAATTTTACAGTAGAAATCTTGTCGTTGATAACTAGAGAAATACACAACCTGTCAAATTCTGTTTGAGGATTGGTCTTGGGGTAGGTGAAAATTGGGACAATTTATCTGGAATCTGTTGAAGAATGATCGTCTATTTTAGATCGTGGCCCAGGAAAACCGTAAGGGTGGTAGGGTTGGCAATTAAAAATGTCGCCAACCGTACCACCTCTGATTGTAACGCTTTACCTGGATTGGCTTTTAGCCTTGTATTGGGAGATTTCAATAAAAAATAATTGGTGTTGAAAGGTCAAAGGTCACAATTGTGTATAATGCAGTTTATGTATATAGCATGCCACAGTTGTCAAAATTGTATTGTGTCAATGGGGCGTTTGTGTTAATAATAGTCATGACAACTGATTTTTATAAAAATTTTGCCGAAATGGATTTCAGAGCTACTTGGAGCAGAGTCGATATTTCCACGTCCCTGTTGGCAACTTGCCAGAGGATACCGGAATCTTTGGCGCCGATCTCTTCTACGCCAGACACTTGCAGAAGCACAGCCACGTGATGTGGGCGTCGCCCACCGAGCGACCAGATCTGGGAGGGAGGGAGGCCGATGACAGCAGGTTAGTTTGTCCGTCTGTTTATCTGTCTGTTAGTTACTTTTCCCTGATCCCTAATTTTTGTTGAGCCGGCTGTTACATGTTGGTTCATACTTCTTGTGAGTTTTAGGGGTGTGCATCGGAACCGGGTACCCGAATAACCGACCGTTCGTGTCGGGAACCGGTTCCAGATTATGGAATCGAGTACCCGTACAACTTTACATTATCGCATAGTAACTTCCCAGACAATGAAAAAGGAAAGGTTTTGAATGATATTTGTCGGGAATTTTCAAAATTAAAATCCGACGACATTGGAAACCAGCACAGATTTCACGTTTATGATGCTCACGAAAGTCGACAATAAAGGGATTTTACCGGTCGTGGTTTTTGTAGTCTGGGTATGGATAAGAGCCTCGACGAGACATAATAGCATGCCTCATTCCACAATAAATGCAACTGTATAAAGCTTCCGGACAACCGTCTTTTGTGATGCCAGCGCATATGCTCGTGTCGGCACATGCAAAGGCGGAGAAGTGATGATGTTTACTGGACAGGCATGATTATTTTTCAGATTTTTGTCTGAAATCAGACTCTTTTGTATCGCGGGAAAAACACATTATTACAACTTCCGGGATTGGGAGTTTTGGGTTGGGTTTCTTTAACGGGTACCCGGGTACCCGTATTTTTTTCATCGGGTACCCGGTTCTTTTACTACCCGTAAATGCACACCCCGATGTGAATTAGAGTGGAGTGAATTGTTTGGTTGATGACAAATGTCACATTGAAACAACTGATGACTAATATCAGGAACCGGTTCCAGATTATGGAATCAAGTATCCGTAACTGAATCAATAGTAATTTCTCAGACAATGAAACATGACATTTTTTTGAATGTCATTTGTGGGGAATTTTTCAAATGGAAACTAGGGTACGTGGAAAAACAAAACAGATTAACGTTTATGACGCGACCCTTATTTGGTTCAGGTTTTTTTGGACAGGGTCGGGGCATGTTAGGGTTCTTGAAAGCCAAAAATAGGGTAGGTTGGAAACGGGAAGTCTAGAATTTAATGTGGGCTCCTTCGGCGAGGAATTAGACAAAAGTCGGTAATCTTCAAACAGTCTGGAACTCATACTCTTTCTTTTGGTGGTTCCTTCAGGCTGGTGACGGAGTTTGAGGAGAGTACCAGCATCGAAGTGAATCAGTCGGGCTGCTATCACACCATCTGTGTGGAGCTAGATATGGCCAGCCTGGCAGTCAATACCCTACTACAGGTTGGTTGGTGGTAGTCATCGTTAGAAGTAAAAATATGGTGGTTGAAGAAAACATGCAACAGGTCAACCTATTTTCAAAGATACAACAATGTCTTAGGGAGCACTGCCTTGCCCATGGTCGGGCCAGGCCGTTGAAAAGCCTGGCAATGCCCGGGCCTTCTGGCTTTTAGTCTTGCTATTGTGAGCCACAAATCACCTAACAATAGAGCATCTACTAATTGATAAAGCCTGGCCTCTGCCAGTCTAGGCCGGGCTATGGCCCCTCCCACGCTAATCTGTAGTGATTGTGTTTGTTGTCATTCCATTCATGGCCGGATATCAAGTCTAGGTGAACAATGGGAGCTGGCTGGACTCCAGCATTAGCGGGCAGTTTATTGTGTACAACCAGGGGATTATCGAAGGCCCGGGCGTTCCCGGGGCTTGGCCAGGCTTTTCACCGGCCTGGCCCGACCATGGGTTAGGCAGTGCTCCCTTACAACAATTGGAGCATCATCTAAATGCTTGTTTCCATCTGAATTAAACAGGTGGTGGTTTTTCGTTCTTTTATAAATCTTTCTAGTGTAGTTAGGGAGCATTTCATATTGTCAAGATGCGGTAATGATTGCGGTACCGCATAAAAGGATAAACCCCTAACGGAATTCGGTAGCTTGGCGAAAACGGTGGTACCGCAATACTGCTTGTGGTAGTCGAGTCCACAAGTCCATCACAAGTCCCTGCAAGTCCATCACAAGTCCCTGCAAGTCCATCACAAGTCCCTGCAAGTCCATCACAAGTCCCTGCAAGTCCATCACAGGCACTCCAGTCGTAATTCACAAGCTATATCAAATGAGCTTTGACAAAGGCATTCCTTTGTCATTGTTCATCCAGTTTACTTGTGACCGGCTTTATGAAAGGACTTCTGACTGGACTTGCGAAAGTACTTGTGAAAGGACTTGCAGGGACTCGACTACAGCTCTGTGGTGTGGTCCCTTTTAATCACTTTGTGCCTTGTTTCCAACCTTTGACAGTCCCACCACATCAATGAGATGGAGGGCAGCGCGGGCAGTATCGCGTTCGACGCCACCCCTCAGATCTCGCTGGAGGACATGGTGACGGGGAATGCGGGCACGGCGACCTTGCTGTCCAGCTACGACGAAACTGCTCTGTGCTCGGTAGCCTTCAGGTATTGAAAACCTCTGTCCAGCCAAAAAATCAAATGAACTCCTCTCCATCATTTTTCCTCCCAAGTAACATGAATCCTCCAACTTCCTCTGATTTCAAAGTGTTAAAGCTGCATGTAACCTGAATCCTCCAAAATCCTCTGATGGGGACCATTGCATGAATCCCGCAAAATCCTCTCGGGGTTTTCATAAACACCCCAGTAACCTCAATCCTCCGAAATCATCCAGCATCAGATTGGGCCTGATGACCTGGATCCTCCATTTTCCTCCAGAGGCAAAATCCCTCTTATGCCCTCAATCCTGCAAATTTCTACGATGCTTCAACTTCCAAAGACTCTCAATATTTCTCTTCCCCCTGGACAAGGAACATCGCAGGTTTCTCCCAAACCCTCGATGGCCCTTGGTAGTGAGAAGAAATTATGGTAAAGTGTCTTGCTCAAGGACAGAAGTGCCATGATCGGCCAGGCCGGGATTCAAGCCCACTTTCTGATGGCTGAGCCTGCAGTACGTGGGTCTGGTACGCTAGACTGCACGGCCACGACACTCCACCCACCCAACAAAATTGAATGGGTCATTCTATAAATTTGGGGTCCAAAAGTGTGACATTTTTGGTGTCCCTGTAAACATAGTGACATGTGTAAAGATTTTTCAATTCCGGGCACAGGAGGTTTCCTTTTGTACATAATTTTTAAAAAATTTCATTGCAGGATTATGAAGAGCATGGTGCATGGATGGCTGCGCGACGTTACGACGTATAGCAATGTCTTCGCTGACCACCAGATCGTACACTTCTATCGGTAATTTCCTTGTCACACATACAATGCCGGTTTTAATTCTTTAGGGCAACATTATTAGCCCCAAAAAATTGAACAAAATGGTTCAATTTTTAAAAGGAAAGACTTGTATCCCAAGAGTCTTTGTAAGTACTTTGAGTGGGATAGAAATTCAAGAGGTTTCTTGGAAATATTGTGTTCTTTTCTAAGTGAGCAAAGAAAACTGGCAGGAGCGGGATTTGAGCCTGTGACCTCCGGAATACCACAGCGTCGGTACGGTATTCTGGAGGTCACGGGTTCAAATCCCGCTCCCGCCAGTTTTCTTTGTTCACTTTGAGAATTCATTCCAATTACCTAGTCAGTTTCTCTTGTTTGTTTGACGGTATTTCAATATAAATCGTCGTGTGCCCGGCAGAAGGACGTAAGCGCGCTTTGACGTGTAATTACACTTTCCGAGAACAGTTTTTTGTTGGCATTTCTAAATTAAGAATCGCAAAAGGTTGAATTTTTGTCGGATGAAATTTATTGATATTTCCAATAATGCTGTGCATTTTCAACCTTTTCAACGACCTTTTGCCGGGAAGTCCTGCTGCCTTAAATTCAGCAGTGTTAGGGTTAACCCTAACACTGCTGAATCCATCAATATCAAGACGAATTTCCACGCACCCTGGGGGTTAGGGTTAACATGCCCCTAAGCGGCATGTGAAATGCTAACAACCTTTTGCCGGGAACAAACTTTGCTCCAAGCGCGTTTACGTCCCACTGAACTGGAGAGATGAATGCACTTGTATCGTGTTTTGTTACATTGGTATTAATACACGCTAACGTCCTTTTACCGGAAACAAAAATGCAAAACCCCCTTCCGCCCTTTTGATTCTGTTATCTACGTCAGAATGACGTTAACCCCTTGAGATGAAATGCATATCAAAATAAAGATATTTTAATACTCTATCGATTTCCCCCCAAACCCGAATTTGACCTTTTGACCCCTTTTTCGTCCTTACAACCTTCTGCCGGGCACACGACGAAATGTTTGCTGCATCTGCTAGGGACTACAGTTTGTCGAGACGGATAAATCCAAAGAAGAACAATTCGGCCGTTTTTCTTTAGATTTATCCGTCTCGACAAACTGTAGTCCCTAGCAGATGCAGCAAACATTTCACCAGAAGCTAGACGGTTTGTTCAGAAAGCGACGAGTGATGTTGCTCGTCCAAAGGACGACATCCTGTCAAGAAGTGTCCGCCCCCCCCCCCCCCCCCCCTCCATAATTTGATCTGCTTTCATATGCAGCGCTGCCAACCGGTGCGGGTTTTCCATATTTCGTACGGAAATTCACGAGAAATACGAAAATATGAAATTTGTTTTAACAAAGACAGATTTTGTGAAATCCGACCATAATAATAATGTTTTGTCATGCATATTATACTGTGATACTGCACATGCATTGGCTCATTATTGTTGCGATCCCAACCGAACGGATTAAATTTTAGCTTTGAAAAAATAAGGAGACGGTCCATCAAGCGCGTGGGTTCATTAAACTCACCAGGAACACCGCATGCAGGCATAACATGAGCTCAGAAAAATATTGATGTTTAAAGTTTCAATTTCATGAAAAATACGGATTTTCTGAACGAAATACTGATTTTTTTGCTTTCTGAATACTGAAAGGGTTGGCAGTTCTGCATATGTTCAAGAAGCTTTGCTTTGTTTATTCACAGCTGGCTGCGTTCGCCCTCCGCCCTTCTCTATGACCCCGCCCTCCGGCGCACCCTCCACAACCTCATGAAGAAGATGTTCATGCTCCTCATCGCGGAGTTCAAGCGCCTGGGTGCCGCCATCGTCCACGCCAACTTCAACCGCGTCCTGGTCTGCACGAAGAAGCGCCGCGTCATCGACGGCGTGGCGTACGTGGATTACATCACCAATAGCATCAAGTCGCGGGACCTGTTCCACGGGATCGATCTGACCTACAAACAGTGTTGGGAACTCTTGATGTGGATCAATCCGGTAAGACTCCGTCATTTTTAACACGCCCTAAACAAACGTCAACAAATGGGGGCAACATGGATCACCCTTATATAGTGGACGTTTTAAACAAACTAACACAGCTGCATTTAAACGACTACAATATCATCTTCTGCTGGGTCCCAAGCCATGTTAGCCTATCGGGAAATGAACGAGCAGATGCTGCGGCTAAACAAGCTCCGAACTTACCACTTCACCCATGCCTTATTCCCCATACTGATTTCAAACAATCTATTTGGTCATACACAAGGAACATTATGGCAAGCATCATGGTCAACACAAACATCAAATAAGCTTCACTTTATACAACCTGGCCTTGGCTTTTGGCAACCCTATAGGAACTTGCCAAGGCGAGATCAGGTGGTTTTTTATTAAATGCCGCACAGGACATTCCACGATGACACATTCTTGGTTGCTGAAGGCAGAACCTCCCCCAAAATGCATCCCCTGTGATAGCCCAATGTCAATTCACCATATCATTGTAGAATGCCAGGAATACTCCCTTGTCAGACAACGGTATTTGAATGCAGCAACTTTAAAAGATATCCAAAAAACTTACATTTCTGAAAACAGCTGGACTGTACCAACACCTCTAACTCAAGCATTACGGAAAACAGCTGGACTGTACCAACACCTCTAACTCAAGCATTACGGAAAACAGCTGGACTGTATCTATTTTTATACACAGAAATGATTTCCTCACCAACTCTATATTTAATGAAATAGTGTTTACTGAACCTTTTGAATGTTGCCAGTTTCCGTTGTACTTTTGAATGTTAGCATATCCTTGTTTTGGTTTGTAATTGGACATGTTCTCACCGTGAATATGACCCTGGTAGTCGGCACGGCGTTAAACCAAAACTCACTCACTCAACAAATGGGGAACCAGCCAATAACAGACATTGTTTGCGAGTTCTTCCACACTTTTATTTGAATTTATTTATATTGTTTTTACATCTTTAAACATCAAAAGAATTGTTGAATGGGCTGTCATGGAAATACAAAAGTAAAAAAATCCGTCCTCAAAAGATCATATCCATACCCCTGCCGACAATAAAAACGAGAAAAAATTTGGCTCAAAATATAAAAATATTTAAAAAAAAAGTTTAAATACAATGTAACTAAGATAAGATGGAAATTTTTATTTTTTTTAAAGTTTTTATTTGATCTCAGTTATATTTAATAAAAAACAGTTTAAAGGCAGTGTACATGATTGGTCATTGTTGCAATTTTTAGGAATGGGCGGATTTGGGAGTTAGTATTTTATAGGAAATATCGTTCCACTGACTTGTTTAAAGTTTTGCATTGTTGGATGGCGAAAAAAAACGAGAGAAAAACGGCGCTCGTTTTTTAACCATTGGGCGGATGATAGCCTTTAGTCAAGGCGCGTGTGGCTACCTGGACGCGTGACGCGCCCCGAAATGCCAGCATGTCCGGGGCGCCCTACCCGTCCGGGTAGCCACGCGCGCCTTGACTAAAGGCTACAGGGCAGTTTTCCAACGATTTCCAGCTGGAAATCGTTGGAAAACGATATGTATTTCCACTTTTCCTGACGACAGCACACCTGGTGCCATCATTTCACAGGATGATTGAGACTACTATTAACTTACAGTGTAGTAAGGTATTTCGTAATAATTCAGTAAAAAAGAATTGGAGAATTACCAATCGTGTACACTACCTTTGAAAGATTATAAATTTACATGAGCAGACTAGTGAGATAAGAACTCTAAAAAGACAAGAACGAGACGACGAAATGAGACAAGAAAAAAATAAGATTAAACAAGATGAAACAAGACGAAAGAAGATGAAGACGATAAGGAGACAAGACAATTAAGACAGGACAAAATGAAAAACACACACACAACACTCTACCACGTTGAGCACATTGGTACGATGTGCGATACTCGCGATGACGTCAAATGGCAAACTGCACATAAGCTCTTTTAATGAGTTTTTAAAGAAATGTGTTATCAATCAATTATTAATTATTGGTTTTACATTGCCCTCCTTTTGTCATCTCGCAGACGAATCATGGCGGGGTCAAGGGTCAGCTGCCCAAGTCCCTGTTGAACCAGGAAGCCGGGGAGGAGTCACATGACCTTGAAGAAGAGGAGTCCGAGAACTTGACTCGGAACGGGGATGAACAGGAGGTGGGTTTTATAGAAAAGCAGATTAAGAAGGAAATTTGATTTTGGGAGTTATTGGAAAAACAAAATGGCTGTGGATTAGTTTTTCGTTGTGCATAGCACTGGTGTCAGGAAATCCCTGAATTTCAGTCACTATGCCTAAGGGAGCACTGCCTAACCCATGGTCGGGCCAGGCCGTTGAAAAGCCTGGCCAAGCCCCAGAAACGCCCCGGGCCTTCGGGCTTCTATAATCCGCTGGTTGTACACAATAAACTGCCCACTAATGCTGGAGTCCAGCCAGCTCCCATTGTTCACCCAGACTTGATCTCCGGCCCGTGAATGGAATGACAACAAAAGCAATTGCGACAGATTAGTGTGTGAGGGGCCACATCCCAGCCTAGCCTGGCAGAGGCCGGGCTTTATCGATTAGTAGATGCTCTATTGTTAGGTGATTTGTGGCTCACAATAGCAAGACTAAAAGCCAGAAGGCCCGGGCATGGCCAGGCTTTTCAACGGCCTGGCCCGACCATGGGTAAGGCAGTGCTCCCTAAGTGAAGATAATTAGAAGAGCGGTTATTCACATGACGGGGTTTAACCAATAATAGGGAAAAGGAGTCCGATTTTCCTAGGAGTCTGGTTTTCATATGACACCGGTTCATACTTTACATGAATGTGAAGCAGATGTATGACGTCACAGCCAAATTTTCACTGCAACTTTGCAGAAACAGAACTCATCCTAACTTGGAATACCATACGGGCGCTCTACCAACTGAGCTATCTTGCCCTAAATTGCGGTTTGTTTGACGATATTATAAGTCGTATCCTCATTGAGTGATCCCCACAATGTCGCTTCCCAGGTTGTATCGTAAAGGTGGGTTCGATCCCCGGCTATACGGCATTCTGGGTTTATGACTTCTGACTAGCGCCCTGAGCAAAGACACTGACAATTTGGGAGATTTGGTTAGAGCGTCGGTATGGTAACCCGGAGGTTTTGTTTTCACTTTGAAATTTTTTTTTTTTTTCTGACAGAATGAGATTGAGATGAACTGGAACATTATGCACTATCTGCCTACAGCGGCGGCCTGCCAAAACAACTTCAATGTGAGTTTTCATTCATAAAATTTGTCATTTTTAAGCCATTCCGATTGGTTCTGAAGTTGGTCACATGGCATATTGTGGGCGTGGCTAAACGTGGAACTTGCTCTGGCGCTGGCTTTATGGTTTAATACAGGGGTCAGGATTTTTCCTGATTTCAGGATTTTTTTGGTCCGGATTTTTTACTGATTTCGGAATTTTTAAAGAATCGTGTTTGAAATCTGGAATTCCTGAGGTGTTGCCCGAAAGGTGTTTTTACCTGTAAAAGTGGATACGGACCAATAGAAACGGGTATTTTAAGGGTGCCTTGAGGCAAATACAAACCATACCCTACGCAGAAAAAGCAGCTGACTGCTTGTTGAATGCTTAGAGCCTCACTGGCATCTTTAAATAGTTTGATAAGTTTTGTTAAAGCTGCCGAAATTTTTCGCGGCCAGCGTTTTAACAAATTAATGCAGTACGCCACCTTTAATGGGATGTTCCTATTTTGCTGGTATCTAGATGATCGTGGCTGGTTACATGCTGGCGATCTATCGCAACGCCCAGGACGAACAGCGGCGTGTCACCCCGGGCAGTACGCCGATCCGTCGCCGCGGTAACACGCAGGAATCCCAGCTGGTTGCCGACGAAAGCACAACGCCCCAGTCAGTGACCTATGCGCAGGGTTTGATAGACGGAGAATTGTCTCAGCGCCTCTTTACGTGAGTGGTCCATCTTTATAATTCACCCCGATTCCCTAGGCGGTGTGAAAAATGGTACTGAAACTGGATGCAGGTGTGAGATTTGTCCCGATTTTTTTCCAGATTTCAGGATTTGTTGTCGGATTTCAGAATTTTGAAGGTGACTCTTTTGCAGTCTGGAATTCCTGAGGTGTTGTCCTAAAGGTGTTTTTACCTTTAAACGTGGATATAGACCAATATAGTTGGGTTCATCATTACAAATCCTTTCCCACCGTAGGACAGTAGCCACTCTCAGTCTGTTCTACAGATATTTCCATGGAAATTGTTCCACCAGTCTGTTTAACTTGGTTCCTCCTGTCGGAGTTTTTGAGCGTACAACCAGGCTCTGCTTCCTCTCACCCATACACTCTAGCTGTGTCGAGATGTAGAACAAAGAGCTACTCTAATAGCTTTTTTCCCACGTTCTGCCTATCTTTGGAACTCCTTGCCCAGTAGTTGTTTCCCTCCATCCTATGACCTGGCCTCTTTTAAGAGGAATATCAATTCCTTTCTTCAGCTTTCGTGATGTTTTTTTCTGCTTTGTAGCCCTTTGCCTAGAGTGGCGTTTTGGCCTTGCTTGGGGCGATATTCCATAAAAAAATTTTTTTTTTTTTTTAAATGGATATTTTAAGGGTGCCTTATAGGCAAAAACAAACTATGTGTTGATCTGGAGTCCTCGTGGATTTTTCGAGGATTTCGTGGATTTTTCATTTTTGGCTAATGTCACCCCTGTGGAGGATTCGTCAGCGTTAAAACAAAATTCACAGACATTAGGGATGTCCCCAACATGCCGAATATTCCATCGACCAAAAAATATATATGCACGTACAGATACGCCTCTGGTACTGTCATAATAGAATAGTTACGGCGCTCAGCGGTGTCAAATGCCGCATTTTTGTGGACATGGGTGAGTAACAACTAGGGCTGTTGTCGTTGCCGATTTTTCTTGTCGACATGTCAGCAAAATAAAACTCTGACGTCGACAAATTGTCGACAAAAGCAAGTTACAAGTCGGGTAAATAAATCGGGCATTGACTACACGTGAAACGTTGTTTATATTACTGAAACACGGACGTGAAGTCCGATTTCTTACCTTTCTTCTTTACTCTAATAATTGTTGAATTCCTGGTCATTTCCGACGTTCATAGTTTAAGGTAAAGTAAATTTATTATTTAGAACAACAGACATTGTTCTTCTGCAAGCCCCGATCCCGTTCTTGGCAATGTTTTAATTTGGAAATATCATGTGTCATGTATTAAGCAAGGGCCATGCGCAGTGTGACCAGAAATTCCCTTAGGCTATTTATTAGAACAGCTCGCACAAAAATCGGTTTGGACACAAATTGCGTGTGATGTTTTTTTTTTTTTTGCCTCGCTCACTGCGAGCCGGTCGCTGACAGATATTTCCGCTGGACCCTTGCCTCGCTGAGTGCGTGTATACACGTCATCCGACGCGAACTGGTTAAAGCTCGCAAAAGTGCTTCTTTTTTCCCGTTTTTGGGTTTAAATTTTGATTCTACTATTCTCCTACTTTTTCACTTGAGTCGGCTTGAAAGCCTGGCATTCAAAGTATGTCGGATCTGAAGGTCAACTGTACGTTCTGTCACACCTTTGTGGATGTGTACTTTGTGTAATTTTGAATTTTTTATTGATAATTCCGAAAAATACAAGAAAACTAAAACAATTTAATTTGATTGTTTCTGTTTGCAGCATCACGCAGAAAATTCAGAAGAAAGTGTCCGGGAATCATAACTCCGGGCGCGACGCTTCGTCCGAGTTTCCCCAACTCCCAGGCTCGTACCTGGCACTCAACAACCCGGCACTAGAGTTTGTCAAGGCGGTGTGCAAGGTAATCTTTAGCAGAGATGTAATCGAGTCCGCAAGTCCCTGCAAGTCCCTGCAAGCAGTGTTGTAACCAAGTCATTTTTTCCCAAGTCAAGTCAAGTCAAGTCCCAAGTCTCGAGTCAATTGTTAGTAAATAAAATTCCAATGACAAAATGACAATGTATAGGCTAGCACGCATGCACTGTACAAAATCAACCTGGTGTGCCATTTCGACAATTCTCCATGCGGCTCGGCCAGCGCTGCGGCCCTGCATACGTACTGGACACCCAGCTTGCTATGTATGCGCTATAGGCTTGTTTTTTAACTGATACCTGTATGTTTGTGATTATTAATTTAACAGAAGTGTTAATGTCAGCAAGTCAAATTTATTCAAGTCAAGTCGAGTCACAAGTCATGTTCTTTCAAGTCAAGTCATTTTTTTTTCCAAGTCAAGTCAAGTCAAGTCTCAAGTCAAAAATGTTCGACTCGAGTCCGACTCAAGTCAAGTCAGCAAGTCAAGTCAACAAGCTTTAGCAAAATCTGGTTACCAGCGAAAATTACATGCGATGCGTATTGCTTGTGACTGGTTCTCTGGTATATTTTTGCTAACCATGTAAATTTGCTTATTAATATTTTCCATTTTAATAGCAGCTGCATGAAATACGATCCATCTATCAGCACACGACGAAGACTTGAACTTCCCAGATAATACCCTGCAAGGGGAAGCTCCAAATTTCACTCTGCACCCGGCATATCCATCAAGTCCATCACAAGCCCTCCAGTCCTAATTCCAATCCAGTCCTAATTCCAATCCAGTCCTAATTCCAATCCAGTCCTAATTCCAATCCAGTCCTAATTCCAATCCAGTCCTAATTCCCTTTTCAAATGAGCTTTGAGAAAGACATTCCTTTGGAAATATTCGTTGGAAATATTCTAGTTCCCTGACCTGATAATTTCCCTGTCGTCTATAAATGGCTCCGTTTTGTCTAAAGTATGCTCAGACTACTAGAACAGCATCTTTGCACACAAAACTTTAAACAGGTCATTGTTGCAGTGTTTGCTAGCACCCTATAAAATAATAACCCCCAAATCCATTGATATCTGAAAATTAAAGCAAAAGAAAATGGTGTATACTACCTTTAAAAGGACGTTTAGTTTCCATATTGCAACAATGCATTAGATATCCGTTTGCCCATTGACTTGTATGTGTCTCAATCTGATCCAATTCGTTCAAATCGATCAAATCGAACCAGACTGAATCAAACCAAATGATCTCCTTCCTCCAGGTTCTGTCTTTGGACTCGGACGTCACAAACCAGGTGAACCGCCTGCAACGCAATCTCTTCCGTTTGATCGGGACCGGGGAGTTCTCGGACGAGGCCATCTGGCGTGACCCTTGCCTGTCCTACGTCCTGCCCGAGGTCATTTGCCGCGTCTGCAACCATTGCCGTGACCTCGACCTTTGTCGCGACCCTTTGCTTGTTCAGGACGGAAACTCGGTGTAAGTTTTGGAGAAATCATGGAGAGGACTGTCGTGGCAGCAGCAAGCGAAATCGGACACAAGTTGGAAATTGTGAAAATTGAGATTTCCATTCCGTAATAAAATATATAATGTGAGCTTTGTAATGGTTGAACAAATTACTGTTATACAATATTTTGGTTTTCGAATAGAGCCGTAAATTCAGCATTGAGAATGGAAAATAATGCATATTTTACACAATTTTTTCGGAAGTACGTCAGACGAAAATGTCAAATTTGTACGCATTTAATGGTCTCAACACAAAAGCAAACCAGGTATTTTGAATTAAATATGATTTAAACTGCAGTGATTTTGACAAGCAGGAATCGTGATTGTTTTTTACGATTTTCATGTAAATTGCAATTTATCAAAAATAGGTCATGCGACTTATGTTCGATTTCCCTTGCGGGATGCCGCATACGTTGCACTCCAGCTGTATCTAGTTGTAGAATGAAGAGCTATTCTTTAAAATAGCTTTTTTCTCCTCGTTCCGTATCTCTAAGGAATTCTTTGCCTGGTGCATGTTTCCCTTCATCTTACGATCTTTCCTGCTTCAAGAGGAATCTTAATTCCTACCTCTTGTATCTTTGATTCTGTTTCTTCTCTTAGCTCTGTACCTCGAGTGGCTTTTGGCCTTGTTTGGGGCGAGCTTGCGTTAAAAAAATCAACCGTTTTCTGTTTTTACCTTTCAGGCATGCAACTTTTCCTCCGATCAGCTTTTCCCCATTTTTCACTTCACACTTATGCCATTGAAAATTGAAAAACACTGTACAAAGTCTTGTCAATCAATCAGGTCGAGGCCATACGGCAGCTCGAGCCTGCTCGAGCCTGCTCGAGCCTGCTCGAGCCTGCTCGAGCCTGCTCGAGCCTGCTCGAGCCTGCTCGAGCCTGCTCGAGCCTGCTCGAGCCTGCTCGAGCCTGCTCGAGCCTGCTCGAGCCTGCTCGAGCCTGCTCAAGCCTGCTCAAGCCTGCTCAAGCATGCTCCGGTGATCTTAGTCCAAATGTCCCGGTCCAACATGCAGGAGCGCAGTACCTCTGCGCTGGCCAAGCCGGTGTCCCATTTCAGCATATCCACGAAGGAGACATGTCTTCTCCCACATAAGTCTTGTAAAGATTGGATTTTCCTTGTTTTTTGTTAATTCCAAGTTGCATGGCCTGACCTTTCGTATTTTTCTATGCAGTTAAATTTATTTTCAAAGTAAACAAAGAAACTGGCAGGAGCGGGATTCGAACCTGCGACCTCCGGGTTACCGTACCGGCACTCTACCAACTGAGCTATCTTGCCCTAAGTTGGCGGTCTCCCAAATTGTCAGTATCTTTTTTCGGGTGGCGCTAGTCAGAAGTCATAAACCCAGAATGCTGTATAGCCAGGGATCACACCCAATTTTACGATACAACCTGGGAAACGACGTTGTGGGGATCACTCAATGAGAATACGACTTTTTAACTTATAATTCGTCAAACAATCCACAAGGGAAACTGACTAGGTAAATTTGAATACATTAAATTTATGTTGACTTTTCTCTGACTAAACCAAACTAAACTGAAAACTTCAAGAAGCGTTTTTTTTGTTGTATTTTTCCAGAGCGTTGTGGCAGTGCATCCAGTGTAGTACAGAGTACGACGCAGCGACCATCGAGCAATCGTTGATCGAGGCGGTCCAACGATCTTCGATGGCGTACACGCTTCAGGACGTCGTCTGCGCCAAATGCCAACAGGTAGGTTCGGCTGGACCAAACAGCGAATGAATATTTAAGCTTTACCCGATGCAAAAATCATTAAAATTAGAGGATTCACGACTGTTAGGGTTAAAGGCAGTGTACATGATTGGTCATTGTTGCAATTTTCAGAAATGGGCGGATTTGGGGGTTAGAATTTTATAGAAAATATCGTTTCACTGACCTGTTCAAAGTTTTGCGTTGTTGGATGGCGAAAAAGCGAAAGAATAACAGCACTCGTTTTCAACCGTCGGGCGGGTGATAGCCTTTAGTCAAGGCGCGCGTGACTATGGGCGCGTGACGTGCTCCGGCGCCATCATGTCCGGGGCGCGCCACGCATCCGGGTAGCCACGCGCGCCTTGACTAATGGCTACAGGGCAGTTTTCCAACGATTTCCAGCTGGAAATCGTTGGAAAACGATATACATTTCCACTTTTCTTGACAACGACAGCACAGGATGATTGAGACTACTATTAACTTAGTCTAGTAAGATATTTTGTAATAATTCATTAAAAAAAATAATTGAATGGAGGATTACCGATCGTGTACACTACATTTAAAGGTGGACTTGGACGACTGAATTTTTAGTATGAAATGACAATCCAATCGTTACATCTTCAGATCAAGATGCCCAATATGACGTCCCACTGTGACTGTGCGGGGAACTTTGTTACCACGGTAACCAGCACAAGTTTCATGAACAAGATGAAGACATTCAGCAACATTGCAAGGTAATGATCATTTTTGCCCTCTCTTGAAAAGAACATTTAGTCGGGATTTATTTTTGGTGTAGGATCTTAGTTTCAAATATGTGGCATGGCACAATGGAGTGAGTGAAAATCACCACGGCATTCTCAATGACATTTTTTTTTCATGCAAATCGCCCATCACAAGGTCAAAGGCCACTCGAGGTGTGGGCTACAGAGGAAAGTGTGGAAGAACCAGCCCCTCACACTGAAACAAGACAAGATAATCTGATCTTCTCACAGTATGAATAGGGTCGGGATGGGTAACTAGTCCACTGCAAGGCATTAATAATACCTCTACCCATATTAAGCGTAGAAGTGCTATAGCCCAGGACTGGGCTCGAACCCACAACCTGCAGAATTACCCGCAGACCACAAATTCAATGCTCCCAACCACCAGGCCACGGCACTTCCAAAATGGTATTTGTTCACTTTGAAAATTCAAACACATTTACTGTTGTTTGCATACAAAAGTCGTTTGCAAACTCATCCACGCTCAGTACATTACAGCACTTTAGTTACATATCCATGAACGGGCGCAAGCCAGTTAAGTCCAGTTCCTTGACCTGATAATTCCCCGACGTAAATAAATGTCTCCGTTTTGTCTAAAGTCAGTTTTGGGATTTTAATATTTTACATCTGAAAAGTCCGTTTCTTATCATTTCCAGTGTTGATTTTGGGGATTTCGTTTTTTGAACCCAGATTATGGCATACCATAGTTCATTAATGTTGAGCTTCATTTTCTTAAAACGAGAGGCCAGCAGCCGATTTCACGAAACCTTAGGCAATTGCGTAGACCCTATGTTGCTCTGGGGGTCCTCGGTGACCCCCAAACACTGCAGTTTATCATTTTTGGCTAATCTCACCTAGGGGTGTGCATCGGAACCGGGTACCCGAGTGACCGACCGTTCATGTCTAGAACCGGTTCCAGATTATGGAATCGAGTACCCGTACAACTTTATATTATCGCATGGTAACTTCCCAGACAATGAAAAAGCAAAGGTTTTGAATGTTATTTGTCAAGATTTTTCAAAATTAAAACCCGACTACATGGGAAAACCAGCACAGATTTCACTTTTATGACGCTCACCAAAGTTGACCACAAAGGGAATTTACCGGTCGTGGTTTTTGTAGTCTGGGTATGGATAAAGAGCCTCGACGAGACATAATAGCATGCCTTATTCCACAATTAATACAACTGTATAAAGCTTCCGTCTTTTGTGATATGCCGGCGCATGCATATTTTCCCGGTGCCGGCATACGCAAAGGTGGAGAAGTGATCATGTTTACTGGACAGGCATGAGATTTTTCAGACTTTTTTTTCTAAAATCAGACTTTTTGAATCTCAGAGAAAGACACTATTACAACTTCTGGTATTGGAAGTTTTGGGTTGGGTTTCTTTAACGGGTACCCGGGTACCGGTTTCAGTCGGGTACCAGGTTCTTTTACTACCCGTAAATGCACACCTCTAATCCCACCCATGAAAACTCTTTGATCTTTTTTTTTTGCAGTCACTACGGGATGACGTTGCTTCAACACACAGTGGGTTGGGTATTGCAGATGAACCCGCAGCCAGGCAGCTAGGACGTCGTGCCGAAGAACTGAATCGGAATGAAACAAGAAAGGACAGTAATAATGTAAAGTTACAGTGGAACGCCGCTATAACGAACATCGCGGGATCCACAGATTTTGTTCGGTCTAGCGATCGTTCGGTATAGCGATTTTCAGCCGCCGGTCCACCAACATGACGACGTTCTTTTAAAAAGCGCCCTCTTGCGTTGTATTTGAAGTGCGCCCTTTTTTTTTATTGTAATTGAACATGTGCCGGCCATTGAATCATGTAATTACATGTTCATACTTTCTAAGCTTACCGAATTCTAAAGCAACAGTTGGCTTTTCCGTTCTATTCCTTGGGGAAATAATAGCCACCTGTCACTCTTCAACATAAAGCTGCGGCCGTTTGGGAATTACAAACAGCCCAAATACCCGGTAATTTTTTTTTAAACATTTGCTTTTTTTTGTCAGCAATGTTCGGTATGTTTTGTACAAACAAATTTGGGAGCCAAGGATGGTGTTCGGTTATATCCGAATGTTCGGTATAGCGGTGTTCGGTAAAGCGGCGTTCCACTGTACATGAAAAAGAAAAGTGCAAAGAAAATTTTACAGATTCACCATGTGAAGTAACAGACTGGAAAAAGTCGGCTCAAAAAATTCTTTTGTGGGTGGGGTGGCAGGAGTGTCATCAGGCCCAAAAAAATTGTTTTGTTGCCCTCCGCGACTGACTCTAAAATTCACAAAAGTCGGGTCGTGTTTTTTGTTGTTTTTTTTCAGTTTTTTTTTTAAGGAGTTTTCGCAATCTCGCCTTTTTCCGCACAAAATGAACAAGTTTTAATATAATCATTGTCTTTAAATACAGCTACGACGGCACAATCGTGCATTTCGCCATCTCACTTTTAAATAAGCTTACTTTTTGCCTCCCGACTTCCGAGTTTATTTGCTTTGGATGGTTAAAAAAAAATGGTTTTCATGGATGGTCAAAACAAATAATAAAAAATTGACAGACCAACTCTCCCGATTTTTTTCCATTTAAGGGCAACACAATTTTCTTTTTGGGCCTAACGTTTAAGCCACCATTAAATTTGTGACGTATGTCGAAGTACTATCATACAGCATGCACTATTCTGGTGGCGACAGGATTTTGCAAATAGCGACAAAAAGTTGCCGACAAAATCAACTGTCACATCCCACCCCCCCCCCCCCCCCCCCCCCCCCCCCCCCCCCCCCCGGCGATGCCCATGGTTTCGGTCAATATGATGGAGAAAGGGAAGGGTATTGTTATCACCCAAAATTTGCATGAATTTCTTCAGGTGGGTATTTTTGTTCTGCAATCTTTCATTAAATGTTTAGGGAAAAAAATCAAAGAAAATCTTGAATTTCTCGTTCCTATTTTGTTTCCTCAAAAAATAAGGTTCTCGACCTCTAAAAGACAAATCCCTCATACTTCATACAAAACTTAAAAACCTGGCAAAATCGTAGCCTGTATTTTGTTTCAATCAAATTTGAAGTAAATAATTGTAAAGTATGAAAGTAATTTGGACTGATCGTAATTGAAACTATTATTTAGTATGATTGTGTATTGTATGTTTGTAGAGTAAGGTGAGGTAATGTTCCCTTTAAGTTTATCAACAGTAAATAAATGTTTCTGTACAGAAACAAGTTTGAAAATGTGTCATTTTATTATCAACAGTTTATTTTAGTGTTGATTTTTTTTTATTTTTTTTTTTTTTTAAATAAAACGCAGGGAGGGGATGGGGGAGAGAGGTCGTGGTCTACACTCTGCCTCCCCTCCAGTTCCTACCGTTACTCGCCCCCCTGCAACAACCCCCCCCCCCCCCCCACATCCGTGTTTTTGCATCCCTGTGGAGACATGGCATTGTTCTCCCCTTTGTCCCTGTACTTAAGCAAACCCCCATAGACTTTGTACACAAAATTCCTTGTGGAGACAACCTAACCCATAGAATTGCCCTGTGGAGACCTATTCAGTCCCTTTGTCTCTATTGTTTTCATGTCTCCACAGGGTACGGTATATCTCTCCAAGTGTGTAAATACCGGCAATCGCGGACCTCCCATTGTCCCTCTTTTGTTTATACTCTAACTTTTTCGGAAGGCCTCCCATATGTTTTGTACACGATTTTAAATCGTGGACGTTCGGTCAATCGTGGACCCTTTGTCTACGCTCGAATTCTTTTGTCCTAGGTCCACGATTGCCGGCATATACAAACTCACACCCACACACCCACACAAATAAACAAACAAACAAACAAACAAAAATAGTTGAAAATGAAAAACAGTTTTCCAAAAATGCTGACCCATAAAAATACAAAATTGGAAATGTACATTTAGTAAGAAAAATATACTTGTCCTCTTTGACTGCTCATTGCAGTATTTTTTCCCTTCGGCACACAGCATAGTGTGAACCTTCAGTAAAGTTAGCGCCTACTTCAGTTGGTGTGGTGTTGCTACATAACATTGGCTTCTTTGTCATTCAAATCAATTAAGGTCGCAACAGGTTGCCCTAAGAGATATAATCTAGCAAGCAAACACGCCATTGTACACAGTAATAAAAGGTTTTTGTCCACACAATAAAAAAAACCGCTCCAAGTATTTGTATGGCACGCGAACACGTCAAAATGCTCACCTGCAACTGGTAGCCCAGGGCCTTATTCCATGGAGCGGATAAGTGGAAAAGTTCTTTAAAAAAAAGAAGGAAATTTGGCACTTCACTTTGAAAATTCATTTAAAAAAATTACCTGGTCAATCTCTCTTGTGGTTTGCTTGACGAAAAATATCAACATGCAACCGGTATAAATAACATGGTATTTTTCTCTAACCTGATTTTGTAAAACAAACTCTTTCTGTGCTTGGCAAAGTGTGTTTTGTAGTTCAGTGAATTCATGGAGGAAGGAAATTGACCTCGGGGCCCGATAAATTCATGGATTCCGTAGCCTGACGGTCAGTTAAAAAATGCAAAAAATCTGTTGCAGAAAATTCTGCGCTTTAAGCGTAATTCATGGGTTAAGGAATCCAGGCTTGTGTGCATGCGTACATCCACGAGAGAGCTGGGCCCGATTTCACGGAATCCGTTTTAGCGTGAATTTCAGTCACTGTGAAATGGGGCACATTGGTAGCATGGCTATTGCTAAGAAGATAATTAGGAGAGTGGCCGGTCACGTGAAAGTGTTTAACCAGTAATAAGGAAAAGGAGTCTAATTTTCATAGGAGTCTGATTTTCATATGACAAAATGGTAAGCTAAAAAAAATGCCGCTAACTATAGCAGCAAATTCAGTGCTTACGGCGTATTTTACGGGTAAGCAAGCTTGCTTGGGACATGCGTATCCCGTAACTAAGGATTCTGTGTTTACGGGATTGGCTCAGAATTTCTTTGCTAGCTCGGTTAACAGAAGTTGCAGGCCTTTGGCACAATCGTCACTATGAAATAATGTAGTATTGCAGATGCCTAAAGTGGGGGACGATCACGTACGTGAGAGGTTTTAACTAATAATAGGGAAAGGAGTCGGGTATTCATGGGAGTCGGATATTGGTAAGCATATTGAAGTTACTAGCAGCCGGGCTCGTCGCTAAGGGGGTGGGGAGGGGTGGAGGTTCGCCCCCCGGCAACCAATTGGCCCCTCCATTGGCAAAAACTAAAAGCATCAAAATTATATATAGTGGTTTTTTTCTTGTGATGTTTCCACCCTAGCTGGCACTGTGTCCCCCCCCCCCCCCCCGATGCCCGAATTGGCTTATTCCAACAGCGTTTAATGTTTACAGCACTCTTTAGCACGTTATTCTGGGAAGACCAAATTGATTACGAGGTTTTCCCGGCTATTTTAAAACATTTTTCATTCATATTCACCAACTCTAACATTCAATTTCGTCTGAGAAAAAAAATTCGCATGCTTTTACCAAAGCGATTTAGTCATTTACCATTCAATTTTAAAGTTCGGTCACCACATTTAAGCACAGTGTCGAGAATATTCGTCATTCCAGATCAAATTCGTCTATAAGCTGTTGCCGAATGGCAGCATTCAGATATTGAATTCGTCTTACACCAATCAATTTAAAACTGTTGTTAAGTAAATTAGTCTGGCGTGTGCTATTTACAAGCATTTAATTTAAACTGATAATGTTAACTTTAATTTAAACTGTAACAATACATTTACAAAAGTGTAAAATTAGCAAGGACAGCAAAACAAAGTTCTTTTCAGTTCTATAATGAACAAAAAGAGTGAAAAAATAAAGACGACCATGCAATAAAAACAGTCCGTGACTCATATTTTCCTTCGTTACATTTCTGTGTAGGCTACATATAATGAGTCTATAACATATTCAATTAAGAAAATTGATTCGAAAGAAACAAGCAATAGGCCTATATTTATGAATAACAGGGAAAAAACAGAAAAATAGTGGAGAAATTATCCTCATCTGCGACCTTTGTGCCATCTACAGGTATCGAAATTGAACAAACTTATCATTCAATTGTGTGACAAAGGACGAATTTGTTTTCTGAGTAAAACTGTCCGGCGTAGACGAGACGCAATTGAATACTCCTCACCGAAAATGGGTGTTCGTGGATTGAATTCGATTGAACAACAATTGAAATTGTATGACAAAAGACGAAATTAAACCTTGGAAGTGCACTAAATCGATGCTGATGGACGAATTTGAATATTAAAGACGGTGAATTCGAATGAGAAATGTTTTAAAATAGCCGGGAAACCCTATAGTTGTCCATAATTCGTTAGTAGGAAAAATCCATTGATTAATTGAAATTTGTAGTCACGCAGAGCACGGACTGCGGCTTTAAGTTTAATTCCTCAGCCAGGGGTACAACGAAATTCGAAAAGACAGCTTTATCCCAAAATTAATAATGACCTGTACACTGATTCTTTTGCAAAACCTGTTCCCCCACTCACCGCACCAGTGTTGTAGTCAAGGCCACAACCTCCAAGGCCGAGGCCACAACCTCCGAGGCCTTGCACTCCGAGGCCAAGGCCGAGGTCATAAAAATCGGCCTCGAGGCCGCGGCCGGCCTCGAGACCTCCAACACTGCACCGCACTTTACTCCCATCCTAGTCTCAGAAAAATAACTTAAGCCGCTGCAATATTATTACGGTTTTGTTGCAACTGGCCTGCCATAGATAAGCCACCCATTCATTACGCTACGTGCCCGTTGCTAGCCTGTTGCTTACGACGCGTTGAGTGCATGTTGAGTGCGGGACACGTAAACTGCGGGCACTACGACACTCCACGAAAGAAAAAAACAATTTCCACTATAAATCATCCGTTGTGGTTTACAAGTCAAACAAAATCTCAAACGATCCCACGCAACAGCTGCAAGCAATCCTTTCAACAAAATGGCTAAAGTGGCCAGACAGTGAGTGTGTGACTGTAGTCAATTGTTGAACAATTTCCGCCAATTTTGTTCCAAAGAAACTCTTACGTTCGACGGAAATGGAATTTTCTTCTGGAGAGATCACCGGAAATGAAGCAACAGATGTTTCGGCAGAGCACGTGATTTCAGAATCGAATTTTTGTCCGCATAGCAACCAAAAAAGCTGCACTTTGTGATGTTTAATGTTGCCACGATCGAGTGAACTTTGATTGCAATTAACGCAATAAAACCCTTCGAGCACATACACTTGTCACTTTTATCGGATGATCAAACACAATTACATTGCAGTCAACTTGCAGTCAGAAGTGAAAAACCGGTAAGTTTATTTTGGATTTTATGTAACAGAATGTGTGATACTTTTCTTCCGAATTATGTAAATTGCATGTGGTAAAGTTGATCGTTATTTTACGTGCATACAAATTCTAGGGTCTTTTTCAAAAACAAACTTATTTTCAATTGTCATTATTTGTTCACCTTGTCAATTTGAATTTAGTAAATTGAAATAAACTTGAACTAGTTAGGTGGCGAGTGTCGTTCACTTAACCAACCAATCAAGACATTTCCTTATATGCTGTCAGATCTTTAAAAATTTCACAGTTTGAATTTTGTTTTTAAGTGTAATTTGTCTCTGTGTATTTATTTTTAAAACGAATTTTCGTTTTGTTGTATAATGTATACTATTGTTAAATGTATATTTTTTTCTCATGCTTCGAAAGGAGCGAATACAGGAAAGAAAACAACTTTACTGTCATTGTCAACTGCTATTAAGTAATATAAAAACATTGTTTCTTTTCTTTAACATGAGGCCAAAATACATTTTTCCAAAGGGTCAGAGCGCACCAGCCTACCGAACTTTGAGATATTCGTACATCTATCAATTGTATTCCCCACCCCAGATGTGGGGTGCTATTTCAGAAATGACCCACCCCACCCCTTGGGGATTATTCTACTGTACAAAAGACAAAAGTATAGGGTACTGAAAGAAGGGTCAAAGTCCCCACCCTAATTGGCGCGAAAAAAAAAAACAATCCCGACGTCCGGGGTTGTGTGGAGGGGGAAGGAGAATATTTTAATAGGCGCATTTAACGGAAGAGATATAAAGTAGATCTTTTCCCTTTTTCAAGAGTTACATCACTTCACTGTTGCATCAGCTAAGTGTCTCACTTAGAGACTTTCTTGTAAATGTTATCGACTGTCAGCTTCAATCACTGATCTCCATATAAACTGGATAGCTCATTGGCCATTACGCGCTGTACAAGTAACTGATGCCACCACCCGCCATATTACCACTCCCAATTTACCACTGATCGCTATGTAAGGAGAAGGAGGATGAAAGGAGACCCTGGGGACAAGGTTGGAAAACCTTTTGTATAATTGGGAGTGATAACATGGCGGACGGCGGTGGCCTCAACTCGAACAGCCGATGCGTTATCCAGTTTACATAGAGATCAGTGGATTCAATAGGCCTGTGACAAATAACATTTTTTTCAGTATACCATCGTTACGGTATTCCGCACTGCGCACGAGATCAACCAACACTGCGCACAATTAGGCATTTCTCAAACTTTGGGCTTCGGCTTCGTCTCCAGCTATTCCCCAGTCCCACTGCCAATCTGAAGTCTCGAATACGTCAATAAATAAACAAAATAAATCTTGCCAAATCTGGGGACATAAAATTACGCGAAGCCCACTGGTGACCCAAGCTATAGGGTTTGAGAAATGCCCATAATATACATAATGTACGCAATTAGCCAATCAAAACAGAAAATATATTTAGCGTCCCAGCCAGCTACCTTTTAACCGGCCGCATGTTTTTTTCTCTCCTTTTCTTTTTTTCCAACAAAATCAGAAGATGCGATGCAGTGAATCAATTTGGGGGACCCCACTGTCGGTGAAAGCCATCTTGACGAACACGTTGGAAAAGTATTGCCTGGAATTATCTAAATATAATATAGGTTGTATCACAAAAATTGGGCGTGATCTCTGGGTACACGGCATTCTGGGTTTATGACTTCTGACTAGCGCCTCCGAACAAAGAAAATTATAATTTGGGAGGCTCCCCATAGCTCAGTTGGTAGATCGCCGGTATGGTATTCCGGAGGTCGGAGGTTTGAATCTCGCTCCTGCCAGTTTTCTTTGTTCACTTAAAAAAAAAAAAATAATAAGAATAATAACTGAAATTTAGGCCTTCCATTCCTTTTTGGAAAAAAATGACGTTTAACATTTCATTTTTTATTTTGCCCAATCTCTCCCAAGTCACGTAAGCCTGTAGGCTATTTGTTTACTCAAGTGATTACATTTTTAAACCGTCCTTGATAAAATCATGATTGATTTATCTGGATGGGCTCTATTCAGAGATAGCTTCCAAAATGTTTGGAATTAAAGGTTAGAAAATAAAGATAGGTAAACAGTTATACATGTTTTTATGTCGAGTTGTATGTTTGAACATCAAATAAACTATTATTAAAACGGAGACCGCCAACGCCGACAAGATAGTTCAGTTGGTAGAGCGCCGGTATGGTACTACTTCGAATCCCGCTGCAGTGTTCCTTGTTCTCTGGGAACACTGCGACGCAAATTTTACTCTCTGACAAGAAGAGTTATCGTCTCGCAAAATAATTTAGATTGATGAGATTTTCAAATTAATTTGGACTCGTTTTAATATTTTTTTATCATAGTATGATACTGCGAGTGTGAGTGTGTAACAAGCTGAGTTTGTCGAGGGCCACATCATTGCCAAATCCCGCCATGTACCCGCAGACTGGACAAACCATGCTAGACGTGGACATCATCTTGGGCCTCCCACGCCCCAGCAAGAAGCCCTCGAGTCTACGAAAACCCCGCCAGCCTCCGCCGCCCAAGTACATCAACAAGGAACGGGCTCTGGCCATCGCCAAGAAGTTCAAGATCAAGCAGATCGGGAAGGTCTCCGTTCGGGCGGGAAGCAATAACGGCCTAGATGACCCACCGAGCGTCAGCCTGCAATCAGAGAAAGTGATGACAAGACGGATCCTTCTCGATCGAGAGAAGGGTCTGGAAACGGCAATGAACACCAAAGACAGCGCCGTCGGGAAGTGCATTCTTGGGAGAAACGATTATGAAACCAGGAGACTTGGGGTGGAGTTTGATAAACTCACTGAAGATAGCGAGAGGAAGAGCTACCAGTTGTTGAAACGAAAGAGTGTGTTTGTACATCAGCGTGGACTCACATTAACGCAGGGTGGCATCGTATTTGATCCCACCGCTGCCATTAAAAACAAACGCGACTCGTCAGATTCTCAGACTCTTACCGATGCCGCCAAGCCGCTACCGGAAATCCAAACCACACAAGTTGGGGATGGGGTCTCCGGGGACCCAAGACCCAAGAGAGACAAGTCCCCATCTTACATGCGGCCGCTGAGTTGCGATCGAACCAGATCTATGAATTCGCAGGTGGCAGAGGTAGAGCGCTTCCTAGCAACCCCAACCATGATGCGTTACGTCAAGGGTACCCCTGATGAGGACAGCACTGCTATCGCTCTAAAGTCGATGACCGATGTCAACTCTCTCGAGTTGGATGATTATGATGCCCCTAATGCACGTTCAAAAATAATCTTTCAAACACGGACAGGTGGTTCGAGGAGGAAATCTGAACTGCATGAGATTGTAGAGGGAGTTCCCTCCTATGGATCAGAATGTGACGATGTTTTTGGCACCGCGGTCTCCTCGAATAGTAAAACGAATTTGAAAAATGTCGAGAACTTTCCAATGACCAGCGTCCTTAACAGAAGCAAGTCGGTGGATCAGGGTGGCGGCAGAGTGACACTCGAAACTAAAAGGAGACATTCGACCGCTTACTTGGGTTTGAGACGCGCCTCGCTTCCACAGACAGCTCACAAACCGTCTAAACCTAAAGAGAAAAAAGAAACAAACAACGCTGCAGTGGCAGAAACAAGAGGGTCCCGTCCAACCAGTCACTCTCGCCGACGGTCGCATCGGAACTCGTCAACCTTTTCCACAACGAGTTTCCGGTTTAAGCATAAAAAGAAACCACGCAATGGCCGTGTGTCGTTCTCGCAGCAACCGGCTCCTCATCAGTTTAACCCGAACGAGCCGTCCAAGGACCCGAGGTTTACCGAACTGACTTCGTTACTTGTTCCGGATTCGGCCAAGGCGTTCGATCTTTACCGAGACATGGGCAGGTTGAGTGTGCTGGAGAGACTGGAACAATCGGGTCCCAGGGGTTCGGGTCTTCGGACACAACCAGGAAAAATCGGACATGTTCGGAAGAGCGAAAATCGCAAGGCATTTGAAGCTCTGCACTAATTAACACGTTTTTGAGCAAAGAAAAGAAGAACCAAACTAGATTTTTTGGGGCAGATAGCGGGTAGTTTTACAACGCATTATGTTCAAAAGACCGATTCAGCAAGCACCACCCCTGACGTATTGATCAATAACAGCCGAGACTCTGGCCCGAAAAATGCTGCAATTGGTCAAGACGACAGCGGTGCTTTGTGGATCTGTCTCGTCCCATCTCGCAGTTTGTGAACATCCTATGACCTAATAAAAAGGGAAAAAATACGTGTAATTTTAACAAGTTTTGTGTATCACTTTGATTAGAGTAGGCCTATTGTCTGCTTGACTAGATCTGCTTCCAGAGCTGTAGTGTCCCGATCCGAGTACAATGAAAAAAGTGGACTTACATGTAATTCCACTACCGTATGATTCCAAAAGTCAAACATCGAGCTGAAATCTGGACTTAACTATAGGCCAAATGCTCTAATGTAAACTTGAAGCTCAATTCTAAAGTACTTTTCAAATATTACAATGGTCTTAGAATCATGCCCGGATCGACTTGGCCGAGTCCGGACTCGTCGAGTCCAGCTAGCCATAGGACTATAACGATTACAAATATAGTATTTTAGAATCCAGTTTCAATTGTACGTTAGATCCGGGCTCTACTAAAATCCAGATTTCAGCTCGTTGTTCGAGTTTTGGCCGGACTTCTAGTGAAGTCAAGCCAATTTTTGTCACTGTTTCTGTACGGATTCGGATTGGGACTCGACTACAGCCCTGTCCTTTTCCCCACAGGTGTCGTCAGAATCTTTATGATTAGTACAGAAATAAAGAATCAGGGCTTTAATTATAATCACAGGCATAACGAGTCAGGTTGGGAGTGAGGTTGGCCTATACTTCCCTTGCCTTCCACCGCCGTGACCAGGGTTCGATTCCCACCAGGAAACGCGTGGTGGCAGCATGCAGACATACTGGGGCCAATTTCACGGAGCAAAAAAAATTGCTTAGCACCAAAAAATCTTGCTTAGTTAAAACAGGTTACCAGCCAAAATGCCATGGGATTTTCATGCTAAAGAAACAACAGCTGAATGCCAGCCACAAGCGGTACACTTCTGGTTGGTAATCCTGTATTTACCAAGGAAGACTTTCCATGCCAAGCAAATGTTTGTGCTTAGCATCGCCGTGAAATTGACCCCTGGTCCTCTTTCATTGTTATCAGCGTGCTCAGAACTACGCGCGCATGCTCAGAACTAGCAAAAAGGACGGGTGTGTCTGCTGCCACCAGCGTCTCAAAAGTTCCCTATTGTTAAGGGCGCGTACAATCAGGGGCGTGTACTGTTACGTCACTCGTTGCTTAGCAAATACGACAGGTACTCTTTCTAAGAAACATCGTAGCGCTTGTTGAAATCGGGTTTAGGGCCAACAAATAGACCGGATTTTTAGTCCCTGCTTAATGGGAAACTTTTGAGACGAGTGGTGGCAGCAGACATACCGCTCCTTTTCCATTCTTCTCACCAGTCTAGTCGTGCGCATTATCAGAACTACGCGCGCATGCTCAGAACTAGAAAAAGGGACCGGTTTGTCTGCTGCCACCAGTGTCTCAAAAATCTCCCATTCCATGCGTTTCCCCAGAATATCAGCGTGGGGTTTTCCTCCAACCTCTAAAAATTTAACATGTATTTCGTCTTCTTTTTCCTACAGGTTTCTTCAGGCTTTCAGGCTGCAATTAAAATAAAGAATTAAAATAAATAAAATCATAGTATAGTGGGTCCCGAATGTAATTATGGTTTGAATTACCATGGCATAGTATACAAATAATGAATGTTTGAGTGCAATGGTAAGAATAATTTCATGAGGTGACAGATTGAATGTTCCATTCCACGAGGCAAAGCCGAATGGAATGGGACATCGACATTCCATCTGTCACCAAATGAAATTATTCTTTCCATGTGAAACATTCATTATTTGTTTGTTTTATACAACGCCTGAAAAAATCCTCGTTGGATTGCATGCATGGATTTCTTTGTGTACGACGTGCCGTTTTCCCTTCTCAGTCCCGCATAAAACCGCGACAAAAAGTTGTCCAGTTCCGAATCAGTAAATTAATCTATAATAGTTTGACAGCGTAGGCCCACCCCCCTATTTAATTTGTTTCTTTGGGTTAGCAGCGTCAGCATTATCTACGAGTTTATCGTCTGTTAGGAGAACAAACGATGATTCTCGAACATCGATCGTCCGCCATTTTGTGTGAATGACAACCGTGGTATACCAACTTAGTGTGACCGTGGGGGCCTGTTTGTTTCACACGAATCCGGATCGCGATCCGTGATCTGTACGTTGGTTTACACACCAGATTCCGCTGAATGGATGGAGCGAATTCGAACCAGCGGCTGAATCACTGATCGCGATCCGGATTTGTGAAACAAACTGGCCCCTATTTAACGCGTACCATTGAATAGAACTTCTATTTTTACAGTGCCGTGCGTTGGTACGAATAATTCAATGCGCGTGATCGACGATCCATCAATCAGATATGGCGGGGATTTGTGTATAATTCTCAAGGTACCATTCGATATATGGGAGACTTTTGAAACGCTGGGCGGCAGAACTTTTTGCTAGTTCTGAGCATGCGCACATAGTTCTAAGCATGCGCACAACTGGTGAGAATAATGAATGTAGACTGGTCCCCGGCCCCCATAATTGAAGTCCGAAGGACAATGGAGGGACCGGGGACCAGTCTATAATGAATGGAAAGAACCAGTATACAGTATGCTGTCACCACGCGTCTCAAAAGTCTACAATTATTGCGGTGTACATCCACTGATCTCTATGTAAACTGGATTGCACATTCGAGTTGAAGCCACCGCCCGCCACATTCTCACTACCAATACAGTACAATAGGTTTTCCAACCTTGTCCTCATGGTCTACTTCCATTCTTGTTCTCCTTACATAGAGATCAGTTGTAAATTGAGAGTTTTTCAAAGTAAATTGAGAGTGTTAATATGGCGGCTATTGGCTTCATTAAATGGCTAATGAGCTATCCAGTTTACATAGAGATAAGTGTGTACATCCCTCGATCTGTCGCCCGCAGGATGAGGCCTCACAATTACCCCAAAATGAGCCAAAACAAGGTTGTTTATCCAGCAAAAACAATAAGCGGAGGGTGGGTGAGGGGCCAAGCATGCAGGGGAGGGGAACTTTACTTTTTTTTAAACTGGAGAACCAAGTCCACCTAGCAACACAGGAGGGCGCTGTGCATACTCCGCCTGTCATGAGGGTAGTGGCCTCTCCTCAAGGTACATGTACAAATCACACGCAATGATTGACGACTACATGTACTTACAAAATCTGTGAATAAAACAACACTGAACTACATTTATTGTGTCAGTGAGAGGCTCAAACTATAATACACCCAAAGATATCTAATAAGATTTTTTTAAAGGACAACATTAAAAAGACAGTGATTCAAACAACAATACATGTCGGTTGCATCACGTAATTTCGTGTCATTTTTAACATGAATTTTATGAATTTATGTTTTATTTGTTTATTTTGTTTTGTTTTGTTTATTTTATGTTTGGGCTTGTGTTGTGCTGTGTTGTGTGGCGTTGCTCAAAATGACCACCACATCGTTGCAACAAAAATGCGGTGTCCCCATGTGAATTCAAAGCGCATGTCAAGTTCGGATCCTGTTTCGAACGTCAGACTTTGCATAAAGTGTGCAAATCGGGAAAAAAAGGTAATATTACGGCTTAAAATAAGACTAGCCATGTAAACGCGTGTATCCAGCTCGCCTGCAAGCTGCGAGGGCGATAAAGTCCAACTTCCAGCGGAACAGATTTCATTCCATTTCTTCTAGCTTGGGCAGTCGAGCGTGAGGGATGGCGGACTTAACCTACATGTAGGTAAGTTTCTTTCTGTCGTATCATGTTGATGATATCATCGGCGCAGCGTACGTGGGCCATCCAGCTGGCTGGTTTAATACTAGTAATACTATTACTAGTTTAGCCTTCATCAAGTTCATGTTTTGAAAGTACCACACTGACAAGTGACAGGCGCGTACGTATACATGTACGTCCGCGCACGCGGCCAGTCAGGACCCTTGGCTCACTTTTTGCAAATTCTTGGTTTCTTGACGTATACCTGTCGTTTAATAAACCTTTTTTGACATTCTCAAAGCATCGTTGGTATGGATGACAAACACATATCAACTCTACTGACAGTCGTTTTAAAAGATTTTACCTTTTAATACCCCACCAAAATCAGTCAGGAACAGCAAAATCTGGAAAATACATGTCACCAACCCTCCTCCTTGCATAAAAAAGTGTCTAACTTTAATTTGTGGCACAGCTTGATATTTCAAGATGTCAGCAAAATCAGTAAAAAATGAGGCACTTTGACTTGAGCATGTGGTCTTAAAGCGATATTTTCGTAAAATGTCACCATATTTCCAGTGACATTTCAAGGAACTGAACCAAGCTACAATCTACATGTATACTGTGTAAAACATTGCCATATCAGGATAAGGCATCTGTTGGGGCAGAAAATTTCGTGACGAGAGTTAGGGCTCCTGCAAAAAATTGATAAAAGTTCTCCCACAGCAGTTTATATGTGTCCCTCTGTAAGGTTTGTGAAAACTTTACAGTTCTGAAAGTACGCCAGGGCAATAAACCTTTTCGACATTCTCAAAGCATCATGGGACTGCATCACCCTAAACTGGCATTAGAAGAGCAAGCACATTAGAACTGACGTGATTGGTTGCAATGGTCACATATCATGTTCGTTATACTAGCAAAAATCCTCTTCTGATTGGCTATTAATGTGACATCGTTAGCTGTTCTAATTCAAGAAATTTGTATTCATCAGTAACTGGTACCCTGAGAGGGATTCCCCAATTATTTTCTTTGTTTTTATTGCCATTTAAAATGGATTTTTCTGGTTATTATTTTCCTTATGTTCCATGCAAAAGATATGTGAAAAGGGTATTGCTCAACTCATGACAGATATTTAGCATGAAATCAATTAATATTTGGACTGGTTCACAGTGCCATAGGTTTGTGTATATAAATGACATGGTTTGTTTGGCCTCCGAAACCACAATGCATTGAGAATGTCGAAAAGGTTTATTGTTACAACAAAACATTCGTAGTAACATTTCACTATACATAAAACCTGCACAACATCTGTGTTGGAACAATGGTTCTTTCCCTATTTTCTCATCATAGCTCAGATTAGGATTGTTCATTTTCGAATAATTTAGTACATTGTATTCCATTATTCGAGACTGAGCTTGACCGAATATTCAAAATGGACTTTACCCCCCCACCAAAATCGGTCAAGAACAGCAAAATCTTGGAGAATAACCAACCCTCCTTGATAACAACTGTCTAAACATGTGCCAGGAGCCCAGGACCTGTTATTTCAAGATTTATGTCAGCAAAATCTGTAAAAATGAGGAAGAAATCAACATGAATGTGAACACTTTGGAGTGACTAGTATTACATGTACATGGTGCCAAGAACTTCTAACACAGAAAACACAAACTTTCTTCCCCTATATTACACTAAAATGTCCCAACAAAATTCTCAAAATTAAAGGTTGTGCCAATTGTTTATACAATTATGAACACAAATGGATGGTTATTTTCCAAGATTTGCTGTTCCTAACCGATTTTGGTGGGGGGTATTAAAACCCTCCTATACTTATAACTATCACAGCCTATCAAAAACTCTAAACACAAACTTTCACAGTTTGTGTGTGTTTCAATCTGACATTTGATAGGTTTTGATCTGTACAGCAGCTGGGTCGATTTTGGCCCTGAGAACAGAAGGGTTTTAAAGTAAAATCTTTCCATTTGAATATATTTGATACTCGCCGATCAAGTCTTTCAGGCGTCTGCTGCAACTGCATGCCACGCCGGTAAAAAAGTCTCATGCAAAGCACGCCGGTGTTTTACATGCGGCGATCGATATTAGAGACCACCCGAATGACCCGATCGTGGACATTTTATGCACTGTATCAAGATCATTACGAGTACGTATAACGTTCTGATAACAAGAAACCAAACTCCAGCCTGAGTTTTTGCAATAATTATTATAGAAGTGTCAAGGGTTTTACGGTCGGGAACAATAAACCTGTCCACAAAAACATGCGCCATTTGACATTGCTAATTTGACATTTGACATTTGTGCAGTTTCAATCCATTGTTGGATTATTGTTTGTTATGCTTGACTACACAAACACATTGTAGCGGTTCGCTTGGCTGCAGAACCTCCGCGACATCCCGACGTCTTCCGTAAAAAATGTACTCAAGGGGTTAAAGGGACACAGTACATTGCTTTGGATTTTGCGATTTGGGATATAAAACTGAAATGGATATGGTTGGGAAGCTTTTTTAAAAGTAGAATATAAAGATTCACATAACTATCCCTTCAAATTGCGTGGTTTTTGTTTAATTTCGTGACAAATAACGGTCCGCCATTTTGCTAACCAAATTTTTGACTCCACAAAATGGCGGACCGTGTTCACCAGTCGTATTTCCAGTCGCATCTGGTTGAAGTACGTTCTGTTGATCAATTTTGATGTACTGTTGCACGGCGCGCAGCACTGGCGATATGTGTCGCGATGTAGAGAATTGTACCTGGCGATCATCTGATAGGTTTACAAGGCCACTGGCTGCGGCGCCAGTCTAAAGACTCTTACAGTATTTTGCGCATTATAGACGGTGGTATTTACTACTGGAAATAAGTCTATGTTTCGCGGGTCAGATGTCAGGTTTCAGAGGCCAATTTTTGGTTTTGTAATCACTACTCACTAATTACAACACATTATACGTGATTTTTTGCATGAACAACTCTTATAAAAGATAAGGAACATTTCCAAACAGCAACATTTCATGACATTTGAAGGCAATGTGTCCCTTTAATACCGCAGTGCATCATGGGGGAAAATGGGGGTCACCGCCACAGCTCGTATACGATTTTTACATACACTAGCATTTTCCCCTCATTTTTTGACCTTGAGTGCCACCAATTTGACCCATTTTTATCTTTGACCAAGAAATATGAGCATAAATGTAAGTAAAATAGCTGCCCGTAATTTAAATTTATCGAAATTAAATATCAGTTCAGCTTTCAGAAAAGTGTGAAGTACCATTTATAAATGCCTCAGCGAGTTTCACTATCCCTATTGGTCGAGAGCCTGTCACGTGGGTGTGTTTAAACGGTTGTTTAAACACGGCTGGAAGTTGTTTAAACACGGCGCGGTTTTAAACATTTTTTCCGGTGTCACACAAAATGTAGAGTTCTACAAAATCTGGTCCATTTTATTGGTTGAACACTCGAGCGACAAGTCACTCTCCTAATAACGCAAGCGCAATATACTATCGATGCGTCCGTATTTAGAGTCCATAATTTCACGCTACACCGGCACTGCTGCGTTCTGCACCACCTGGCGAGCGCGCCGTGCGCGCGTCAATTTCCATATAAGGACATGTTTACCACTACTCGCGCGTGGCACGAACCATTAAATAGCTGAAGGGGTGTTTTACAAACCAAGGTAAAACAAATTAAACAAAATCATTGGAAATTTATAATTTTTGGTGGTTTTTGCTTAATTATACAAAAAGGCATTTTATGAATGGGAATAAATATGTGCTGGGCCGGTTTTAAACGTACGTTTAAAACCGCCTTAAGGCGGTTTTAAACGTACGTTTAAAACCGGCCCAGCACATATTTATTCCCTTAAAAAACGCCATTTCAGTGAGACATTTTCAAGCATTCGGACACCATTTTGTTGAAAAATTTTCAGCCGAATGACGTCCAGAACCGTCTCTGCCCGGACGTCTGCGACTTGCCATCTTGTGTGCTGTCGGCGTTCATTGCGATTCTATGGAAACCAGGCTTTACGCGACGCCAAGCTTACAGCCAGCCAGATCCAATATTTTCCATTTTTTTTTTTTTTTTTTTTTTTTTGCAGTTCTTTTTTTGGGGGGGCTAGACATAAGTTTTTTTTGTGTGGGCTAAACCCCCCCCCCCCTCCCCCCTAGCACCGCGCCTGTTGTTAACAAACCAAAATTATGGGGAAGTCTGGGGATTTCGGGACAGTGTGTGCCTTTATTACATCAGTCATCAGTTGTCACTGCAGAATAGGGAAAAGGTCAAATTTGGTTCTTGTTGATGACCCAGTGATTGCTGATGTTTGTTTTTCTATTGAGGGTTGAGATTCTATTGTCATAAAAATGGAATTTGGAACTGTGACATTGTATTTTATACAACACCTGAATAAATCCCAGCCATCCGATTGGTGGAGAGTCGATCACGTGCATTGAATTATTCGACCCATCACACGACGCGAACCCGCCCCGCCCAATACGTTCTATCACATGGGTCTATCACATGGTGCGCGCGCATTGATAGAACCAAAAAACTTTTCTAATTTCAGGGTCACTAGGTGGCGCTACAACAGCGCTGTCATTCACACACCATGGCGGCCAAGTTACCCGAACTGCCGCGGTTTGTTCTCCTAACAGACGACGAAATATTGGAACTTGTAAGCAATGCTGACGCTCCAAATACAAATACAAAGAGACAAATCAAATATGCAGTGAAACGATTAGATGAATTTGCTAGACACGCAGGAACAACAATTGAAGCTTTAACTAATTCGGAACTCGACAATTTTTTGTCCCGGTTTTATGCGGGACTGAGAAAGGAAAACGGCACGTTGTACACAAAGAAATCCATGCATGCAATCCGCATTTTTAACTTTTCTGGACTAGTACAGTTGTAAACTTCCATAAATTGGATATGAAAGTGCATTAATTGGTTACTGAAAGTTCTGAATTTGTGAAACAGCTTTTTAACAATTCTGAACAGTTTGATCTTGAACACTTCGGAACGGATATTTTTAGATGACATTCTGCATCTGAAGTGAATAATTCTTCTGAACTTGTTGAAAAACAGTGAACATTTTTAACTGTTTGAGAATTTTCGAGACAGTAATTAGTTACTGGAAGTTCTGAATTTGTGAAACAGTTTTTTACAATTCTGAACAGTTTTTAACTTGAATAAAATGCATTAAAAGTGTTCCCCCAGCTATCAGTGTACATGTTTCTTACATTTATGTAAGCACCAGTTTACAAGTTACCAATCAGATGACGAGAATTTATTCAGGCGTTGTATAAAACAAATAATGAATGTTTCACATTCGTGCGATGGAAAGAATAATTTCATTCGGTGACAGATGGCATGTTCTATTCCACTCGGCTTCGCCTCGTGGAATAGAACATGCCATCTGTCACCTCATGAAATTATTCTTACCATCACACTCATAAACATTCATTATTTGTATAACATCATGTTCATGTAAATAACCTTAGGCCAAATAAAAAAAAAAACATGTTTAGCGTCCTGCCTTTTTGAAAAATAGGAAGGAGGAGGCTTTTTTTTTTTATTTTTTATTTTTTTTTAAATGGCCGCTCGACACATTTTCCAAGACGTCCGGCTGGGCTATTTTTCAAGATGGCCGCCAGCATACACAAGGTGATGCTAGAGTCTAAAAATACGACTTTTTGTTTTGGGAATTTTTTTTTTTTCGAAAAAGATCAAATATTCTTCATCTTTTTTCGTGTTTTTTCATAAAAAAAAATAAAAAAAAGCAGGCGGCTTCAAAAAAGGAAGCGGGCGGGGACGCTAAACATGGATTTTTTTTTATTTGGCCTTAAAGTAGTATACAACATTTGCAAACATCACAAAACAAAAATAACAGTCTCAATTAGCATCCTGTGAAATCATGGCACCTGGTGTGCTGTCGTTTTCAAGAAAATTTGAAATTTATATCATTTTAGAAAGTCTAGTTCCCTGACCTGATAATTCCCTGACTCTATAAATTGCTCCGTTGTGTCTAAAGTATGGTCAGGGAACCAGACTAAAAAAATATACACACAAAACTTGAAACAGGTCACTGTTAATACAGTATTTGCTAGCACGCTTTAAAATACTAAACCCCCCAAATCTATTTATTTCAGAAAATTACAGCAAAAGCAAATGATGTATGAGAGAGACTGGGATTGCGGGTAACACCATGTGAAATAGATCTCTTCTAGGAAGAAGCTGTGGTTCTGAAAAGAACCGGGGTGAGTGTTCTTTTCAGAACCACAGCTTCTTCCTACATGTCCTAGAAGAGATTTATTTCACATGGTGTTATGGTTGTGCGCCTGACCACAAGGATGTGATATTGAATAATAGAGCTGTCAAGCCCCTTTGATAGATGTGATCTTGGACTAGTGGGCAACCAGGAAGTGATATTGGGGTTTATGACTTAATCCTGGATGTGATTTTGAAGAGGTGCGAAAACACGATGTGATTTTGGCTAGGGCCCAGACACTGGATGTGATTTTGGTTAATAAGTGGCCAGACAGTGGATGTGATTTTGGCAAGGCGCTAACACAGGATGTGATCTTGGACTTTAACGACTTAATCCTGGATGTGATTTCTGGCTCGGATGTGATTTTGGATAATCCCTGCCAAAATCACATTCTAGCTCCAATATGTGACCCGCTCCAGAAAAAGGTAATATAAGTCGCGCTATGCATTTACGTGTAATGGCCCTTTCATCGTTGAGAGGGTGAATATCTTAAATATCTAAAGTTTCAGGTTTGGTGCACAACAATGTTGACATAACCAGTTTGACGTAACAGGACACGTCCATATTTCCATTTGTGTGTTTTTTTCAACACTTTAAATATGGGAAATTCACAATGTGTACTAATTTAAAGATATACTATGCAACACAAGAACACCTTTTTATGGTAGTCAGTGTCCAAATATAGCAGAGACAGCAAGAACAGACGTGAGAGTGGACGTAACATGAACACTGTGTCCACTGTTACGTCCAGACATGCATGTTTGTATTGTTCTTGCTGTTTCTGAGCTATTTGGACACTGGCAACCATAACAAAAAGTGTTTTCTGGTAGCATTGAGTGTCTTTTAGTTAGTACATATAGTAAGTTGCATAATTATTTATTTAATGACGAAAAATGAAGGCAGTCTGGACGTAACATTTAGTACTAACATGTTGTGACATGAAAATGCACATTTCCATTTTGTAACATTTTCAACATTTATATAAATAATTATGCAAACTCACTCTGTATACTAATTACAAAACACAAACTGCAACACAAAAAACATTTGTTATGATATTCAATATCCAAATGCAGCACAACAGCAGAAATATATGTATGGTCATGGTCTAACATGGTGTCCATGTTACGTCTGCACCGATTTTTCAAATTCTTGCTATTTCTGCTATATTTGGACACTGACTGCCGTAAAAAGGTGTTTCATTGTTGCATAGTGTGTCTTTCAATTATTGTACGTAATGAATTTCCCAAATTGATTTATTAAAGTGTTGAAAAAACACAAACATTTAAATGTTGGACACGGTGTCCATGTTACGTCCATTTTACATTCAAAACTTTTTATCATATTTTGGTTAAAATATAACTTACATGATTGAAACTTTCTCAAAAAATCTCACACCCAAAGACGGATGTCACATGAAATAACTGAATTAAATGTAATGATGGTTTTAATGATATGGTCATATAACACAGTGTCCCAACCTGGTGGAATGACCCATGACTAAGAAAATATGAATTGAATTGTACGTTCACTGTGTTCATTTCAATTGTCATCGAAATAGGCCATTTTGTTTTTAGGCGTCTCCAGGTGCAATTTTCTCAAAGATGTCAACGTTTCAGACGGAAATATCTCTTAGGAGAAATGGTACAGCTGTCATCTTTTTGAACGGTAAGTTTTCGGAGTAAAACTAATCTTATATTTTTTTTTTTTTTAAAGTGAGCAAAGAAAACTTGCAGGAGCGGGATTCGAACCTGTGACCTCCTGAATACCGTACCGGCGCTCTACCAACTGAGCTATCTTGCCCCTATGTTGGCGGTCTCTCAAATTGTAGGTGTCTTTGTTCGGGGATGCTAGTCAGAAGTTATAAACCCATAATGCCGTATAGCCAGGGATCACTCCCCAACTTTATTATGTACAACCTGGCAAGTCGCTTTTAAAATTCATTCAAAACATTTTTTTTACTACAATTTTTTTGTTGATCAATTTAGAGTAAAACTTTTTTTTATAAAATCATTACCAATGCTACGCATGTACATTATGCCTTTAAGTGAAACATGATTGCATTAACGAATTAGGCAAAGTAAAATAATAGTTGTGTTGCCCGTAACGACCCTAAAAGTCACAGAGTGGGTTGCATTTTTTTTTTAAAGAAATCTTCAAAATCTCACCTTTTCCCGCACAAAATGAACAAGTTTTATTAAAATGATTGCCGTTAAATACAGCTACGATGGCACAATCGTGCATTTCGCCGTGAATCTCACTCTAAGTATACAATGTAAGCTTCGGCTTTTCATCGATGGTAAAAATAATATCGACCAACCGACTCTCCCTACCAATTTTTCCCATTTAAAGGCAGTGTTCATGTACATGATTGGTCATTGTTGCAATTTTCAAAAATGGGCGGATTTGGGAGTTAGTATGTTATAGGAAATATCGTTCCACTGACCTGTTCAAAGTTTTGCGTTGTTGGATGGCGAAAAAAACCGAGAGAAAAACGGCACTCGTTTTCAACCGTCAGGCGGATGATAGCCTTTAGTCAAGGCGCGCGTGGCTACCTGGACACGTGACGCGCCCTGAATGCCAGCATGTCCAGCGCGCCACTCGCCCGGGTAGCCACGCGCACCTTGACTAAAGGCTACAGGGCAGTTTCCAACGATTTCCAGCTGGAAATCGTTGGAAGACGATATAAATTTCCACTTTTCTTGACAACGACTGCACACCTGGTGCCATAATTTCACAGGATGATTGAGACTACTATTAACTCACAGTCTATAAGGTATTTCGTAATAATTCAGTAAAAACAATTTGGTATTACCAATCGTGTACACTACCTTTTAGGGAAAGACCATTGTTTTTGGCCTTACAACACCCTCTGGGATTTGAGGGAGTTGCCTACCTACATGTACATGTACTGTACAGCCCTTTCCTGGCATTACTGGGGCCCAATCCGCAGAGGGGCGGCTGGCACAATTTTTTTTATCTAGAGACACTTTAAAGGTAGTATACAACATATTTTTTTGCCGTAATTTTCAGAAATGAATGGATTTGGGGTTAGTGTTTTATAGCAAATACTGTAACACTGACCTGTTTAAAGTTTTGTGTGCACAGACAACAGATATTGGGAAAACGAGAAAAAAAGAGGCTGTTCTTGTAGTCTGGTTGCCTGACCCTACTTCAGACAAAACAGAGCAATTTATAGGCGTCAGGGAACTACACGTACAATTAATGTAGACCATTTCCAACGATACAAAAATTCCACTTTTCTTGAAAATGACAGCACACCATGGTGTCATGGTTTCACAGCATGCTTGAGACTATTTATGTACGTACATGTATTCACTGTACAGTCAAGTAAGGCAAAACAAAAATAGTTATGCTTCAGGGGCGGATCTAGCCTTTCATTTAGGGAGGGGTTGTACCATTCACCCACTAGTGGGGTCCGGGGGGCATGTAAAGGTACGTACTTGGGGGTGGGGGTTACCTTGTGGTAAACTGAGGTAGCAGTACTCTCACCTCCATGTATTTGTGTACAATGCTGGTAGTACAGTGTAATTTATCTTCAAGCAAACTTGAATCCTCGATCCTGATTGGTCGATCCGTGGCAGCTGAGAGTGTGTTGCATGGCCCATATCACACTCCGTGTGTTGTGCTGTTCTAATTCTGCAATTCTGTGAATTGCGCGATACGCATAACGCAGTGCTGCCTAAGCCATTAGTAATTCAAAAGCTGCGCGTTTGCGTCCCATGTGGATCATCGCGTCTGTTTCGACGCACCCTTGTTACGTTTTCCGGAACGCACCAGCAACTTGTCATGGCCCTTGTTCTTTGGATGCAAATAAAATCGGCAAATCTGACTGTTATTGATGCGTGCGATTACTTGGTACGTTTCGTTTCGCGCACATCTTTACTGCGCGTCAAGTTTGCTTGAAGTTAAATTTGTTATCCCACTCGCGCTCGTGGAACACGGAATAACGTAGTGCGTCTGTGTCCCATATTCCACTCGGCGCTCATGGGATAACTAATAATATTGGTACTTCAGAGGATTTGGGGCCTACAGGGTTCAAAGCAATTTAACATGACTGGGTCATTATTAAGGCAAATTTCTTATATTTGGTACTAGAAGTGGACTATACCCAGCAAGATATGGGAGCACTCCAGACTATTGTTACCTAACACACCCCCCCCCCCCCCCCCCCATATCTGAGAGTGCAGACAAAACAGCCTGTGTACATGTATGCAGGCAGTGATTCAACTCATATCATAAAATAACACAGCTATAAAAGTTTAGGCAGAATCGGTCATAATCCGAGTCACACAAGAAAAATAGTGAACAACATGCTCTACTTGTATTCATTTTGTGCACATTACACGCCATTGCTGACGTGTTTACAACCCAGTATGTAACCCAGACGGAAATATATTTCTCCGGTGCATCGTACTAATATAATCAGGGGTGAGATTTGTCAGGATTTTTTCCTGATTTCACCGAGGATTTTCTTTCGGGGTTTTTCAGAATTTTTCAAAGAATCTCTTTTGCATTCTGGAATTCCTGAGATGTTGTTTTTTAACTGTCAAAGTGGATATAGACCAATAAAAATTGATATTTTAAGGGGGTGCATTTAGGCAAATACAATAAGTTGATCTGGGGTCCTCGTGGATTTTTTGTGGATTTTTTTGTAGATTTCGCGGATTTATCATTTTTTTGCCAATCTCACCCCTGAATGATATCCAGTAAGCTACATGTACAAGTACATGTACATGTACATGTACATATTGTACGTGTATCAGATTGCAAGTTCAATGAAACTGATAAATATTGTACGTTGTACACCTCTGTACACACTTTTGTACGCATGTACAGGTTCTGTATATATCTCTGAGGACAAGACGAGAAAGGAAATACAAAGAAACCTTTCAGTCCTTGCACGTCAAGTCTTTTGTTGAAATCGGTCCTCGCATGTAGAAGTACGTGCTTAGTCTATGGGGTTGGGTTATATTAAAGGAACAATAGGAAACACAAAGCATTGTCCTCGCACGTATTGGGAAAGAACGACTGCGTGTGTAGTTCATGTAGGTTCACAAGGCCAATGAACCTGCACTCTTTGACACACGCTGACCAATATTACAGGTATCATTTCTTTGCTCATCGATGCACGATGTACATGCATTAAGGCAATTGCAATCCCTGAAGTTACATGTATCATTGTTCGGTTGCCACGGAAACCTTACCTTAGAAACAGGTGCCTACGCACAAGAGATTTGACATGAATTATTCTTCGCTTTGTGCTTTAGGCAAGATTCCCATAAAACTGTGTACAAAAGATGACGCGTGTTAAAGGGACACATTGCCTTCAAATGTCATGAAATTTTGCTGTTTAGAAATGTTCCTTACCTTTGATAAGAGTTGTTCATGCAAAAAAACACGTATAATGTGTTGTAATTAGTGAGTAGTGATTACAAAACAAAAAAATTGGCCGCTTACCCCTGACATCTGACCCGCGAAACATAGACTTATTTCCAGTACTAAATACCACCGTCTACTCTAAATAATGCGCAAAATACGCTGTAAGAGTCTTTAGGCTGGCGCCGCAGCCAGTGGCCTTGTGAACCTATCAGATGATCGCAAGGTACAATTCTCTACCTCGCGACACATATCGCCAGTGCTGCGCGCCGTGCCACAGTACATCAAAATGGATCAACAGAATGTACTTCAGCCAGATGCGACTGGAAATACGACTGGTGAACACAGTCCGCCATTTTGTGGAGTCAAAAATTTGGTTCTACAAAATGGCGGACCGTTATTTGTCACGAAATTAAACAAAAACCACGCAATTTGAAGGGATAGTTATGTGAATCTTGATATTCTACTTTAAAAAAAGCTTCCCAACCATATCCATTTCAGTTTTATAGCCCAAATCGCAAAATCCAAAGCAATGTGTCCCTTTAATATGGAAGAGAATTTGTACAGGGGTTGGATAACAGCAACAGATAATTTCCCTTGACTAACTGCTCAGCCCCGTGAGTGGATGGTGGCTCTGGGTCCTCCCCCGGGGTATTGATCTCACATTGTTCAACTTCACAGATTCTTTACACAAAAAGTCGGCAGTCGTGGCAGTATACATGTAGTACATTGTATGCGTAAGAAAATCATTGTTAACACCAGTTATGCGGGTCATTCCATAAATTTGGGGTCCAAAAGTGTGACATTTTTTGGGTGTCCCTGTTACAATGTACACCTGACCTGTGTAATTTCCATCAAGTGGTGATAAAAATAGCAAATACCATGTGACAGGTTGTAAGCCAATCAAAGAGACAGAATCTATGCGTGAGGTGTTATCAAAATAACTTTGCATACCAATGCAGTTACGGTATCAGGGGTAAGATTTGAGGGAAACTAAAAATCCACAAAACTTACGGAGGCATTTAATTTGTATGGCGCTGCTGAAAATTGGGCACAATTGCAGAATACCCCGCCACTCGTCGACATGTATCCCACCTCGTATCCGGATACAGTGGGGAACGGGTGAACGACTGATTTCTTGTCTCTGTGACAGGGTGAGCGCTATGGCTGACGAAGGCGGCAGCATGACTGAGGAACAGTCCCCGCCCGCCCTGTGCGTGGTCTGCGGGGACCGCGCCAACGGTATGCACTACCGTGCCTGGACCTGCGAGGGCTGCAAGACGTTCTTCCGGCGCAACGCCCGGAAAACGAACAAGCTGAAGTGCGAGATGGGCTCCAGCGGCCAGTGCGTGATGGACCTGTACACGAGGCGGCACTGCGGAGGCTGTCGATTGAAGAAGTGCCTTGAGGTCGGCATGCAGGTGGAGAGTAAGTCATAGAATAAACCAATGTCGAGTTTACTTGACAAGGAAATAGCAAACTAAAGCAAACAGATATTACCATGTTTCAACTAGGGCTGTCCCGAATATACCGAATATTTGAATATTCGATCGTCAACCGAATATTCGAATACCTTTTTAATAATAATAATAATACATAATAATACAAGCATTTGTAAAGCGCCATCTATCTATGTAGACATATTCCGAGGCGAATATTCGAAAAATATATGCATATGTACAGATACGACTCTGATGCTATTTTAATTATCAATAGAAAAGTTACGGCGCTTAGCAGTGTCAAATGCCACTTTTTGTCGACGGTAACTTTTTGTGGACGGAGGTTTATTGTTCCCGTCCATAAAACCCTTGACATTACGGCAAAAAGGCAGGCTTTAGTTTGGTTTCTTGTTATCAGAATGTTATATGTACCCGTAATGATCTTGAGACAACAGGCACAGACAAAAGTTGATCGGGCGGTCCATAATATCGATCGCCACCACCACACCACCGTGCTTTGCGTGCATTTTTTTTACCGGTGCGGCATGCAGTTGCAGCTGACGCATGAAAAACTTGATCGGCGAGTATCGAATATTCAAATATTCGGTCAAACACAGTTTCGAATACTAAATTATTCGAAAATGAACACCCCTAGTTTCAACAACCTGTAGCAGGTGCGGATCCGGGGGTGGGGGTGGGGTGGGGGGTTGGAGGTGGGGGGTTGGAGTTGAAACACCCCCCCGCTCGTTGCCATTTATTTATTTTTTTTGCTTGTAAGGGCCTACGCCTAAAGTACCGTAGCAAACTACATTGTAGAAAAGAAAAGCAAAACCCTGTAAAGGTCTTATTTTGCGTGTATGGGTAAGAACAAAGAGAGGTTAAATGGCGCCACCAACGTTGAGAAAGTGTCGACCAATAAGAACTGGTAAACTGTCTTGGGTATTTATGAATAGCAGTTATGACTTTCATAATTGTTTGCACCATATGAAAGAGTAATTTTCGTGGAATAAGCTTTAACCCTTACTCACTAGGGTGTGTGGAAAATCATATTAAAATTTGAGGATTTTCAATCAACTCCTTGAGGGTGAACTTTTTGGTTGAAAATACAACCATTCAACAAGCGGTCTGAGTGGTTTGTGCTTGACTGAAGAAAATGCTCCTGTTTATCAAACACCATTCACCCTCAATCCTCTAAAATCCTCCTGTTTCTCAAACACCATTCATCCTCAATCCTCCAAAATCCTCCCTTTTTTTGAAACACCATTCATCCTCAATCCTCCAAAAAATCCTCCAAAACTGCAAGGAGGAATTTTGGAGGATTGGGGTGGGTTTGGGTTTAATGATTGTTGGTTTTTGGGCATATTGGCTTTGATAGAATACATTGTAGAAACGCAGATCTAAAATGCAAATAGCCGTACACAATTTCGAGTTTTCCATAGGTTTGTACACAAACATGGACGCGTCCAGCAGGCATCACTTTGTACATCGAGTCAGCGCTCTAGTAATTTAATATAGCTCTTTGAACTCAGTCCATGATATCCAATATGTTTTCCTAGTTGCTACGCGTGAAATTATAATTTTTTTAATAATGTCTCATGCATGTAATTGCTGCTTTCGTATGATCCCTAATGGATCTGGTTGCTGAGATTAGCCGACCTAAGTCGTTGCCCTGTAGCCACCCGGGAGGTTCTTCAGCACGGCCACGAAGTGCGAGAGGAAAGGAAGAAATTCTCAGTTTTAGAGGTGGGAGGAAAACCCCAACGTGATATGGGGAAAACCCAAGGAGTCGAGCAGGGACTGAGAACCCAATCCACATACTGACCCGGACAGGATTCGAACCCGGGCCACAGAGGTGGAAGGCGAGGAAAGAGCCACTACGCCAACCTGACTCCCCATGCATGTAACTAACATGTATCCAATGCTAAAAAATTACCAATTTTATTTGAATTTTTCTTTTTGGGGGGGGGGGGGGGGTTGCCACACCCACAAAGCACGGACACAGTATTTTGATAAATCTTTCTCAGGATTACATATAAAAAGAAATTTACCTTCCGAGACAAATGTAATTAACCATGCATGCAGCAATTTCAAATTGTATATGTACATACAAGCTAGACGATCAAAATGTTTTTTTGTTTTTTTACGCTTCCCTTTGCTAAAGGGAATTCACGTAGTGATTTATTATGCAGCATTCTGTTGCATTAATTAGTAAAAATGCAATAGTGCACCGGCTGTACAAAGATACAGGACGCATGCAGATGGTCAGAACCTGTTTTTGTAAAGATCATATCGGATTCTCCAGTCTTTGAAATCTCACGGGAGTTGCAACTGTTGCAAAGGCAAACCCGAACTCTGCTAAATCCATCAATATGAATGACTTTGCATGCAGCCTGGGGGGTTATTAGGGCTATAAGGAAAGATTCCCCGCAACAGGGGTGAGATTTGTCAGGATTTTTGGTCAGGATTATTATTTTGACTGATACTGATTACAGAATTTTTAAAGAATCTCTTTTGAAATCTGGAATTCCTGAGGTGTTACCCTAAGGTGTTTTTACCTGTAAAAGTGGATGTAGATTGTTATACAACGCCTGGATAAATCCCCGCCATCTGATTGGTGGATCGTCGGATTATTCGTACCAATGCACGGCATCGCAAAATTAGTTCTATTCAACGGTATGCGTTGAATAGAACTTCCATAAGCTTGTGGCTTGTTTGACATTACATACTGTCCCCATCCCACTAGAGCTTTCCAAGTTAGAAGGCCCTAACTCGGAAAGGAGCACTGCCTTTTTGAGATTTTATGTTGTTTACATTGTTTATCTTGTGTCAATAAACTTAAGATACTATCAGTTAATCCTTTGTTGACTTAAGTTCTTAGCTGTATGAGTTATATTTAACACAGAAACATCTGCAAGAATTCTTAGTTATATTGTAAAAAAATGCCTCAGTTCAGATTTTCTATCCTGTGTAACTACTTAAAAAACTTTGAATCATGAAAAACGGCCACTGGAAAGCTGAGAACGATAATAAACTTAAACGAATCGGAGAGGTGATTTGTACGCTGTGAGTAGTACCAGCAAATCCCAGCCTGGAAGTGTTTACTTAAGGATTACAAGCAATTGTTTGGCTAATGGATTACAAAGATAAGAAGCTGGCAAAGGTGTTGGTGTGTCAACACCAAAAGGCAGTGGAGTTGCCTGTTTTGGCTCTAGTGGGATGTTTCCCTCATGATGAAACTAATGAGTTTAAAATCAAATCAGCAAGACACATATGAAATTGGAGAATAAAGTTGATATCCAAAGTAGGATAAATCTTGCAATACAGATGACGGCCATGGCCGCGGTTTAAAAAAAGACTCCCTGGCTGGTTGTCATCTATACACGCATTCCTGCACGTACTCAATCAATTGTTTGGCTGCACCAGCCTGTCCTGGCATACCAGCAAGCCATTAACCCTCCTACTCTTGAGGCAATTTATAAGAAAGTTTATTTACCATACAGTGAGTCACTGAGTGTACAGCAGGTAGGCCTATACCATACAAAACCTGACAGCTGTCTGGTTTTGTATGGTCAAAAGACTTGCCTGTACTGAACTATGTAAGGTGATGAATGGTAAATCAACTTGACCTCTGTGTGGCACTGTAAGGTTTTGTATGGTTGTACAGGCTGTGTCTGCTGGCAGGTGCAAGGTTTTGTGTGGTGAACCAACTCCATTTTGTACTGGGGAACATTGATGAATAGGCCTATATCATTTTAGAATTAGGGTGGTTTCTCTTTATACATTATATATAACTCACCATAGAGTACCGAAGTGATGACGTCAATCAATGCAATGTTTGGAACCAGAATACATTCTAAACTGCATGTGTTTGGAACCAGTTGACGCGGCAACTGACGTCAGACTTCTGTACTCTATAGCCCCAATTAAGTAGTCTGTTGATAAGCCACAATGAAGTATATTCACCACACAAAACCATTTGGCATACACTGTGCACCACAGTGAAGCATGTTTACCATACACAACCATGTGTATGGTTTTGCCATGTCAATAAGCTTGCTATAGCATTACACTGTATGGTTTTGCCATGTGTTAATGCTATGGTAAAAATTGGACATGAAAATTTTGTAAGGTTTTGTATGGTGAAATAGTAGGAGGGTTTTAATAACAGCTGGGGTTAAAGTGTATTTGAAAAGTGACTATAAACATTGTAGATTACATATGTAATGGACAAACCATATAAACAAAAGACTAATTAGGGAGCACTGCCTAAACCCATGGTCGGGCCAGGCCGTTGAAAACTTCCATAAGCTTGTGGCTTGTTTGACATTATGAAACTAATGAGTTTAAAATCAAATCAGCAAGACACATATGAAATTGGAGAATAAAGTTGATATCCAAAGTAGGATAAATCTTGCAATACAGATGACGGCCATAGCCGCGGTTTAAAAAAAGACTCCCTGGCTGGTTGTCATCTATACACGCATTCCTGCACGTACTCAATCAATTGTTTGGCTGCACCAGCCTGTCCTGGCATACCAGCAAGCCATTAACCCTCCTACTCTTGAGGCAATTTATAAGAAAGTTTATTTACCATACAGTGAGTCACTGAGTGTACAGCAGGTAGGCCTATACCATACAAAACCTGACAGCTGTCTGGTTTTGTATGGTCAAAAGACTTGCCTGTACTGAACTATGTAAGGTGATGAATGGTAAATCAACTTGCCCTCTGTGTGGCACTGTAATGTTTTGTATGGTTGTACAGGCTGTGTCTGCTGGCAGGTGCAAGGTTTTGTGTGGTGAGCCAACTCCATTTTGTACTGGGGAACATTGATGAATAGGCCTATATCATTTTAGAATTAGGGTGGTTTCTCTTTATACATTATATATAACTCACCATAGAGTACCGAAGTGATGACGTCAATCAATGCAATGTTTGGAACCAGAATACATTCTAAACTGCATGTGTTTGGAACCAGTTGCCGCGGCAACTGACGTCAGACTTCTGTACTCTATAGCCCCAAGTAGTCTGTTGATAAGCCACAATGAAGTATATTCACCACACAAAACCATTTGGCATACACTGTGCACCACAGTGAAGCATGTTTACCATACACAACCATGTGTATGGTTTTGCCATGTCAATAAGCTTGCTATAGCATTGCACTGTATGGTTTTGCCATGTGTTAATGCTATGGTAAAAATTGGATATGAACATTTTGTAAGGTTTTGTATGGTGAAATAGTAGGAGGGTTTTAAAGTGTATTTGAAAAGTGGCTATAAACATTGTAGATTACATATGTAATGGACAAACCTTATAAACAAAAGACTAATTAGGGAGCACTGCCTAACCCATGGATGGGCCAGGCCTTTGAAAAGCCTGGCCAAGCCCGGGCCTTCTGGCTTTTAGTCTTTCTATTGTGAGCCACAAATCACCTAACAATAGAGCATTTTGTTGTCATTCCATTCACGGGCCGGAGATCAAGCCTGGGTGAACAATGGGAGCCGGCTGGACTCCAGCATTAGTGGGCAGTTTATTGTGTACAACCAGGGGATTATAAAAGCTCGGGGGGGAGGGGGGGGGGGGGGGGTTGCCGGGGCTTGGCCAGGCTTTCAACGGGCTGGCCGGACCATGGGTTAGGCAGTGCTCCCTTAAATGTGACCCGCTCTGCAAAAAGGGCACTTATGTTGGACAATTTGAAAATAGTGTTTTATATAGAGCTGGAAAGGCCATTTCATAAGCTTTCATATGGTATATGTCTGAGGTCTCTAGCATTTTGCAATCACGAGATATTTGGAAATTTGCATGTTTGTTTTCCGGAATTTCTTGAAATGACTTAAGGAGAAACAAGCCATTTAAGAAAACAAAAAGCAAAGCAATAGATGGAAGCACTCGACAAAAACACATTCTTTTTCCAACTTTATTCACTGAAATCAAAGATTTTGGTTATGAAGTAGAATAATATAGGTATCAAAGATGCCAACAATTCCCTCCCTTCAAAATCACAAATTGTTCACCCTCTTCACATTGAACGGCCCATAACTCGTAAAAGCATACAGCGACTAATTATGTGCCCTTTTTGCAGAGCGGGTCACAAATGACATCTGTTTATCTCTTGATTTAAAGGATTATGGGACAAGGAAAGAATAAAGACGAGGAAGCAGATTGTCAAGAAAGTGAAACCAGTTAACCCCACCCAACAAAAAGACGACACCACACCATTCCTAGAACTCCCACCTTGTGTACCGAGCACCAGTGATTCAACGTTAGGTGGTGATGCCCAAAGCTCGGTGACGGACACAAGCGCACCTGGCGACCAGGAGGTTATCCATCGCCATTTAGAGTTGGTTGCTGAGATCCAAACTGCTTATACTGCAGCGCAGCTACAAGTACAGTCCCAGAAGGTAAGCGTATAACCAATAGATGTACCCGAGTACGAGTACCCAACCGCTAATGTCGGGAACCGGTTCCAGATTATGGAATCGGGTACCCGTAACCGAATTATTATTACCAGGGGTGAGATTTGTCAGGATGTGTCTAGCACTAGGAACAAAAGGGGAGTTCGTCCGATGACATCGATTTGTTTGCTGCCCACAGTGACGACTTTTAGACAAATGGCACCAGCGGGCTGTGCTGCGCTAGGGGACTTAATAAAAATAGCTCTCAAAAGTCACTTTTTTGGTATTTCATTGGAGAAATAATTTGCTGTTTGATTTTATGGTACGCAATCTACATAAAAATAGAAAAATGACGCAGACTTCTCTCAGCAATCGACATCATCTTTAACATGCTATAAAAAATCCAACAACATCCAACGGAGTACTTTCTGTTGCATGTTGTTGATGCGGCTGTGAAGAGAGGATCTTGCTGTTAGAAAAGTCGTATCCTCATCAATGGATCCCGACAATGTCGCTTCCCAGGTTGTATCGTGAAATTGGGTGTGATCCCTGGCTACACGGCATTCTGGGTTTGTGACTTCTGACTAGCGCCCACCCGAACAAAGATACTGACAATTTGGGAGACCGCCAACTTAGGGCAAGATAGCTCAGTTGGTAGAGCGCCGGTACGGTAACCCGGAGGTCGCAGGTTCGAATCCCGCTCCTGCCAGTTTGTTTGTTCACTTTGAAAAAGTATTCAAATTTACCGAGTCAGTTTCCCTTGTGGATTGTTTGACGAATTATACGTTAATAAGTCGTATCCTCATTGAGTGATCCCCACAATGTCGCTTCCCAGGTTGTATCGTGAAATTGGGTGTGATCCCTGGCTGCACGGCATTCTGGGTTTATGACTTCTGACTAGCACCCACCCGAACAAAGATACTGACAGTTTGGGAGACTGCCAACATACATGTACATGTACATGTAGGGCAAGATAGCTCAGTTGGTAGAGCACCGGTACGGTAACCCGGAGGTCGCAGTTTCGAATCCCGCTCCTGCCAGTTTCTTTGTTCACTTTGAAAAATGTTAGATTCTTTTGGATTCAACAGGCTTCAAACTTTTCTGTGGTTGGATTCAATGTTGGATTCAGCAGTATACTTGGAAAAAACCTAAAGGAGGTTAGGTTTAAATTGAACCCCTTGCCACTAGCTGTTATTGATGGGGTGCTGTGCCAAGAACGGGGCTGTGGAGCCAAGCGTAAATGCAAAGAATAGGCACCACACTGAATAGAATGATCCTATTCATCACAGATACCCAGCACGATATGGGGCAGAGGGGTACCCCCTTTTGTCTCTATACCCTATACACACTCCAGACTGTTGTTACCTAACACACCCAAGTGTGTAAATACCTGCAATCGTGGACGTCCCATTGTTCCTCTTTTGTTTATACTCTAACTTTTTCGGAAGACCTCCCATTGGTTTTGTACACGATTTTCAATCGTGGACGTTCGGTCAAACGTGGACCCTTTGTCTGCGCCCGAATTCTTTTGTCCTAGGTCCACGATTGCCGGGATACTCATTCCCCTAGACATCTGAAAAGAATTCCTGAGATTCCGGGAACACAATGACCAACACAAAAGAGGGGGGTTCCCTTTGCCCCACATCGTGCTTCATTTGTCATCGCAAGCTCCATCGTTCACAAGTTCCATATATTCATTGCACTCCCATTCAAGAACGATATAGTTGAAACATAAATGGATTGAGTATGCACAGGAATGTGCCTCCAGACATTAAACGGCTATGTGGTCTTTTTTTAAATGTATGGCCGTCGTCCGTATTCAAGTATATCATTTATGTATGCGGGATTGAACTGCTTTTTAGTGCGTGAATTTGGGTTGTAGTTGACCTACATGTACATGTACGCAACTTGTGAAATATTGTCGATTATATGTGACCCGCTCTGGAAAAAGGTATATTATGTCGCAAAATATGAAAAATGAGTTTTATGTATGTTTGGAAAGCCCACAATGTAAGCTTTCATTTAGTACATGATAGAGCTCCAAAGCCCTTTCCGTTCTGGAGATATCACGTTTTTGCATATTAATTAGTTCTATGAGTTCAAATTGCACAACAGAGAAAACAGGCTTTGAAATATCTAGTTTTAATACAATGCAATGGAACAATGCACTCTAAAAGGTTATTTTTTCACTTTATTCACTGAAATCAACATTGTTGTGCACCAAACCTGTAACTATACATATTTAAGATGTCATTAAAGACAAAAAACAAAAAACGAATTTTGACGAAAAATGTCACCCTCTCAACGTTGAAAGGGCCATTACACGTAAATGCATAGCGCGACTTATATCACCTTTTTCTGGAGCGGGTCACATATATTCAACATTGGTAACAGTCTCAATAATGACTTCCGGAATATGTAGTGGGTAAAATAGTGCATTTGTTTAGTTGTAGTCGAGTCCCTGCAAGTCCTTTCACAAGTCCTTTCACAAGTCCTTTCGCAAGTCCTTTCGCAAGTCCTTTCGCAAGTCCTTTCGCAAGTCCTTTCGCAAGTCCTTTCATAAAGCCGGTCACAAGTAACTGGATGAACAATGACAAAGGAATGCCTTTGTCAAAGCTCCTTTGAATAGCTTGTGATTGGGATTAGGACTGGAGGGCTTGTGATGGACTTGCAGAGACTTGCAGGGACTTGCAGGGACTTGACTACATCTCTGGTGTTTAGATTGGAGTCATGAGTATTAATTCAGGAGTGGATAGGCAGTTTATCATTCTTTGCCGAGAGTTGACAGCCAGATATTCCTAAAATGGTAGTGAACTGTGATAATGCTTGGCTTTTTTCCCTCTTCTGTAATGACTTCTTATTTTAATAAATGTTTTTTTGGTTTTTTTTTTTTGGCAGGTGCCCGTTCCTGACAAGGTCATTGAAACGGTAGCAGCACTGAGTAAGAAACAGACGGTGAGTATGCAGGAGCTATGTGAGGAGAAGCCAAGAGGGGCGGGGCCGTCAAGCAACCCCGCCTCCAAATCCAGACAGAGTCCTGGGAAGCGGAAGGTTCATGGAAACCACAAAGGGAGAGTCGGTGGTGATTTGGGAGAGCTGACGTCAAAGTCTTGCAAGCACTTGGCCACAGAGAAGAGCAGCATCAGAACTGAGATGCCGTCAAGTTACTCCCTCGATCCAGTATCAGTTGAAACAGCACCAAAGCCAACGGCCAAAAATGCTCACGGACATCGGGGAAACGACTACATGATTTATACGGATGATGCGGGCACTGCTGCATTCCCGAGTGAAATCTCGGAATCCGGTCACGATTTACCAGGGAAAACTGGTGAGCTGCCCGTAAATGAACCTAAAACTGATGCCATCATACAAGAACAATGGCCGTGTCAGCAGCATCAAGCCGCATCGACCTGTCGCTGCTGTGTGTGTACATGTAGTTCTCTCTTGATGGACATCCCGACAAGATGTATGTGTACAGAAAGCCTTAGACTTGCAGGACCGGCAAGGCATAGCTCGGAGGGCACCCCAAATGATGAGAAGCTTCATCCTAAGCTGATCAGATCAAGCTCGGATCGTGGATGTTCCCCTCTCTCTGTCCACCAGTCGCCCACTTTTGGAGACCTGAGGCACAACCCTGAGACTTCGGCCACTATGTCGCAGCCCAGCACCACTGACTTGTATCTGGACAGTCCTGGCCTTGACCTCTGGAATTTACCCGACTTTCTAGATAGCCCGAACCCTCTAGAAAGTTTACCGGCTATGGTGGACAACTTGGAAGCGGCCACAGGGAACAAAGACAGTCGGGTCTCGGAGAGGAGGGGCGATGATAGCGCCGCAGACAAAACAGACAAGGAGGAAAGCGGCGGTGATGGTTTGGGGTTCGACAACGTCATTTTCAAACACATCATGGAACTTATGGTGATGGTGTTGAAGAATATGACGACGTTTGCCAAATTCTTGCCAGGATTTCGATCACTGACCTGGGAGGACCAGGCAGCTGTTGTGAAAGGTAACTAATTGACCCTAACCCCCCTAGTATAGGCCTGTAGAATAAGCACGAGGTCAAAAACTAAGGGAGCACTGGCTGTTGAAAAGCCTGGCCAAGCCCCGGGAACGCCCTGGCCTTCGGGCTTTTATAATCCCCTGGTTGTACACAATAAACTGCCCACTAATGCTGGAGTCCAGCCAGCTCCCATCGTTCACCCAGACGTGATCCCCGGCCCGTGAATGGAATGACAACAAAAGCAATCACTGCAGATTAGTGTGGGAGGGGCTACAGCCCGACCTAGCCTGGCAGAGGCCGGGCTTTATCGATAAGTAGATATGTTCTATTATTAGGTGATTTGTGGCTCACAATAGCAAGACTAAAAGCCAGAAGGCCTGGGCATGGTGAGGCTTTTCAACGGCCTGGCCCGACCATGGGTTAGGCAGTGCTCCCTAAGCAGGGAACTTGTTAACTCTTCATCGGTAATGAATGATTCTATCCCAAACCAGCTAGGGGAAGTCGCAGATCAAGAGTAAGGCCATCACAGCCACCCGGTAGTGCATATTATACACCACCTGAATAAATCCCCTCCATCTGATTGGTGGATCGTCAATCACGCGCATTGAATTATTCGACCTATGCACGGCATTGCAAAAATAGAAGTTCTGTTCAACAGTACGCGTTGAATAGAACTTCCATAATTCCATGGTCACACTATTGGTGGCACTACACCACGGCTGTCATTCACACAAAATGGCGGATGATGTTCGCGAATCACTGTTTATTCTCCTAACAGACGATGAAATATAGTCCTCGTAGGCGATGCTGACACGTACTGCTAACACAAAGAAACAAATGAAATATGCAGTCAAACGATTAGATGAATTTGACACGCAGGAACAATTGAGCTTTTGATTCGGAACTGGACAACCTTTTGTCGCGGTTTTACCCCAAACAACAGCAGTAGTGCCTATAATACCACATGTTCAACACAGACCACGGCCATAGCCACGGTTTTGATAAAAACCACCTGGCCAGTTGATGTTCGCCGGTTGTTGTCTAAATGCGCATTCCTGTGTGTACTCAATCCATTCATATTCAACTACACATATGTGACCTGCTCCGGAAAAAGGTAATTTATGTCGCAAAATATACAAAATGAGTTTTATTTATGTTTGGAAAGCCCACAATGTAGGTTTTTTATTTGGTACATGATAGAGCTCCAAAGCCCTTTCCGTTCTGGAGATATCGCGTTTTTTCATATTAATTAGTTCTATGGAGTTCAAATTGCACAACAGAAAGAACAGGCTTTGAAATAGCTACTGTAGTTCTAATACAATGCAATGGAACAATTAATGCACTCTAAAAAGGTGATTTGTTCACTTTATTCACTGAAATCAACATTGTTGTGCACCAAACCTGAAACTTTAGATAATTAAGATGTCATTAAAGACAAAAAACAAAAAATTAATTTTGACGAAAAATTTCACCCTCTCAACGTTGAAAGGGCCATTACACGTAAATGCATAGCGCGACTTATATCACCTTTTTCTGGAGCGGGTCACATATATTCTTGAATGGGAGTGTAATGAATAGATGGAGCTTTTTTCAAACAAAGCTTTCATTCACACGAAAGGGGGCTCAAAGCATGATGAAAAGAATCACGCTAGATTCAGTGTGGTGCCTATTTGCATTTGGGTCATTCCACCAGGTTGGGACACAGTGTGTGACATTTATCCATATCTTTAAAAGTACTATTACATGTTATTTCATGTAACATCAGTCTTTGGGTGAGCAATATTTTAGAAAGTTTTAAATCATGTAAATTATATTTTACCAAAAATATGATAAAAAAATGGGTCAGTTTGACTTAACCAGTTTGACGTAACAGGACACATCCATATTTCTATTTTTGTGTTTTTTCAACACTTTAAATATAAATATGGGAAATTCACCATGTGTACTAATTAAAAGATATACTATGCAACACAAGAACACTTTCTTTATGGTAGTCAGTGTCCAAATATAGCAGAGACAGCAAAAACAGACGCGAGAGTGGACGTAACATGGACGCTGTGTCCACTGTTACGTCCAGACATGCATGTTTTTATTGTTCTTGCTGTTTCTGAGCTATTTGGACACTGGCAACCATAACAAAAAGTGTTTTCTGGTAGCATTGGGTGTCTTTTAGTTAGTACATATAGTAAGTTGCATAATTATTTATTTAATGATGAAAAATTAAGGCAGTCTGGACGTAACATTTACATGTAGTACTGACATGGTGTGACATGAAAATGCAACATTTCCTTTTTGTAACATTTTCAACATTTATATAAATTATTATGCAAACTCACTCTGTATACTAATTACAAAACACAAACTGCAACACAAAAAACATTTGTTATGATATTCAATATACAACAGCAGAAATATATGTATGGTCATGGTCTGTATGTTACGTCTGCTCCGATTCTTCAAATTCTTGCTATTTCTGCTATATTTGGACACCGACTGCCGTAAAAAGGTGTTTCATTGTTGCATAGTGTGTCTTTCAATTATTGTACGTAATGAATTTCCCATATTGATTTATTAAAGTGTTGAAAAAACACAAAAATGTAAATGTTGGACATGGTGTCCATGTTACGTCTATTTTACATTAAAAATAACACACTTTTTATTATATTTTTGTTAAAATATAACTTACCATGTACATGATTAAAACATTTCTCATATAATCTCACACCCAAAGACGGATGTCACATGAAATAACTGAATTAAATGTAATGATGGTTTTAATGATATGGTCATATACACACTGTGTCCCAACCTGGTGGAATGACCCGCGAGGCAAGGATCGAGCGGAAATATCGGTCAGCGACCGGCTCGCAGTGAGCGAGGCCAGGGTGTGCTACCCGCAGATAAAGGCCTGAACCCATCTGGCACCCAGGCTCGTGAAAAATAATCCCTGTGTGAACTGGTTAACATGGTTAACAGTGTTGTAGTACTCATACTCGGCACTCGTACTCGAGTACTACTCGAGTACCGTTTTTATCGTACTCGTACTCGAATGTCAAAGTACTTGTACTCCAACTGACGGTACTCGTACTCCAACTGACGGTACTCGTACTCGGGCAGCAAAGTACTTGAACTTGACGTGTCAAAATTGTACTCGATCATCAAAGTACTCGTACTCGAATAGCAATACTCGATTAAAAAAAAACTCACTGATTATTTTATCTATACTTTCAAATGGTTGATTGCGGAGAAATCGACTTCCTCTTCGCACCGTCCGGACAAATTCGTTTGTACCCCCGCCCTGCAAACACGGCGCTGGGCATGGGAAGGGCTGATGTCGCTTCACAGAATCTTGTGAAGGAAGTACGGATGGCATTATGGGTAACTTTATCATGACCTTCGCATGCAGCTAGCGCGCTACATGATAAACAGCTGTAGCAATCGAGTTTGTGTGCTGCATGCTACTCAAGTCATGCAAAATCTGTCTAATGAGAGCTCAAAGAGATCAGCCCTTGCCAGTGTCCTGTCGGGGCCACGAGCGAACCGGACAAATATCTAGCCGTAAACCCGTAATTGGGCCAATCATGTGAAACGCCGAGGTGTTCTCAAAATGGTCGTTCGGTGGTTTCGGCGCGAAGTTTCGGCGCGAAGTTTCGGCGCGAAGTTTCGGCGCGAACTCCACATGAGGTGGTCTTCAGATCTTGCCTCGTTTTCTATAGAATTATTATCTTGCAATTTCCGCAAATTGTACCTCACGGTACCCTCCAATATCCCAAGCCTCCGGGCAATATCGCGGTTGGAATTCCCCCTCCCCATGCCGATGCCAGGCTTGGATCATCCCTTTTTGGTGATCGTTGATTTCACTTTTGAGTGGCATTGGCGCTTTCTGATACAGGTATTCAAATTCAAATTACCCACCCTTATAAGGCCAGGGGATTCCAGTTTCAATATTTATGAATGGTCATGGCGATTGACAAGTTAAATATTCATAACACGGCCCGAAACACAGCACGCCTTTTCCCCCTATAGAGTACCGACGTCTGACGTCAGTTGGCATGACAACTGGTTCTAAACAAATGTACATTTCGACTGTTCCTTTGTTAACAGCCAGTCTTGCAAACACATTACAAAAGTATTCTGGTTTCAAACATTGCATTGACGTCATCACTTCGGTGCTCTATTGGCTTAAATACCAACTGAATGCATTCATGACACATAAATACATAATGAGGCAATTCAAGATGGCGGTTTAACGTTGACCGTCGCGCAGTCAGTGATGTCACGTCCGGAGTGGCATTTTTTTCCATGAAGGATAGAGTGTTTTTGTGTTGGAAACTTGCATATTAATGACTAAAATAATGACAAAGACACAGGTTTGGAAAATTTATTTAACATCCACGTTTTCAAAGATCGTCGATTTTTTGTAAATACAAGGTCCCATTTGAAATTTGAGTTCTGTTTAAACGTTTGGGAACATTTCTAAACGGATTTGCATTTTTTTCCATTTAAACGTGTAAACGTCCCATCCTTACTTCAAGCACAATGTACTCGGACTCGTACTCATACTCGGAAATACAAGTACTCGGACTCGGAGACCTGTACTTGTACTCGGTTGGTAAAGTACTCGGACTTGAATGGTATTCGGCAATCTAAGTACTCGGAAGTACTCGGTACTCGGAAAAAAGTACTCGACTACAACACTGCTGGTTAATAAGGATGTCCTCTTTAAAAAAAATATTAATTGTGGCTTCTTCTTTCCAAAGGTGCCTACCTTGAATTCATGATCCTGACTTCGGCATCTCTCTACAACCCCCAGACCAAGTCCTTCATCAGCGTGCTGATCCCGGGCCAGGAGTACAGCAAGGACGTTGGCGTCATGGGCGGCCTCAACAAGCTGGCGGACTGCATCACACAGTTTGCCGAGAAGATGCTCCGGCTCGGGTTGCAGGAAGAGGAGTTGGCCATGCTTTTTGCCATCTGCATCATGACACCTGGTGAGGGACTTGTTGACTCAGACTCATTAGTTATAACTCATTTAGTAGGCGTGTGCATTTACGGGTACATGTAGTACAGGGATCGGGTACCCGAATAATTAACCCTTTAACCAATGACGTCAGTCAGACAACTTTGTCTGAAATGAATATCCATCAGAGAACCTGCATAGATATCAAACCGCCTTTAGAAAATATGTCAATAGAGAGCGTCCTGATCATCTTCAAGACTACTGCAATTAGGGGTGTGCATTTACGTACAGTAAAAGAACTAGGTACCCGATTGAAAAAAATACGGGTACCCGGGTACCCGTTAAAGAAACCCAACCCAAAACTTCCAATCCCGGAAGTTGTAATAATATCTTTCTCTGAGATTTAAAAGTCTGATTTCAGACAAAAGTCTGAAAAATCTCATGCCTGTCCAGTAAACATGATCACTACTCCGCCATCCTACATGTTTCGGCACGTGCATGCGCCGGCATATCACAAAAGACAGAAGCTTTATACAGTTGTAAATGTGGAATGAGGCATGCTATATGTCTCGTCGAGGCTCTTCATCCATACCCAGACTACAAAAACCACAACCGGTAAATTTCCTTTTATTGTCAATTTTCGTGAGCGTCATAAACATGAAATCTGTGCTGGTTTCCCATGTAGTCGGGTTTCAATTTTGAAAATTCCCGACAAATAACATTTGAAACCTTTCCTTTTTCATTTTCTCTAAAGTTACTATGCGATAATGTAAAGTCGTACGGGTACTCGATTCCATAATCTGGAACGGGTTCCTGATGTGAACGGTCGGGCACTCGGGTACCCGGTTCCGATGCACACCCCTAACTGCAACGTAAGTAAATAGCAGATTATCGCATGTTGATATATCTGTAAACCCTTGAGATTTTCATAATTTACACATTTGAAAATCCAAGACTCTTTTTTTGATGTGGCGGAGCCCCATGAAATTGATTGCTTTTATCCATAAATGTTCCTTGGGCCCTTTAGAATGATTCCAGCTGTGTTCTGGATTTTTTTATATACTTGAAGAACCTAGATCAACAATTTGGAAAAACAACATTGATTCCTGCTTTGTAGGTCATGACCTTCTTTCAACCCTCATATTTTACTTATTTTGGCACCAAATGAAAGAGGAGAACAAAAGTGTTCAAAAAATGTATACTTTTGTTGGCTTATCTAAAAAGAATAAGCCTTACTAAGCTGAAAAACATTTAAAAAGTAAAATGTGTGAGGCCTTAATAAAGACCTAGTAGAACGCTTAGAAAAAAATGTGAAATTGTCTCAGTCTACAGTCAATATAGAGAGCAATACACACAAAAATGTTGTATTTTCATTTTTAATAAAAAAGAAACAAATGGAAATTGGCTCACTGTTGAAAATCCTATCGTCTGAAAAAGCGTACGTCACGTCCCCATTTGCATGTCATGCGTTATGCATTTATTGCGCGTGACGTAATGGTGTGTAGTCCGATCGTTGCACTTGGTACAAGTTCATACATGAGTACGCGGTATTTACACAGAGTACATGTTGAATTAACTTCGTCTCTGTATCCCATCATGTATGCCTACTATTTTAATTCCAAATCTGAGTTTAGTATGGATGACTACACGCGATGACGTCATGGCTAACAGCGCGCCGCAGACAGCAGCAGTGGGAAAACTTGGAGTAAGCGCGAAATTTGAATATTTAATTAGCATCTTTCTCTCGTCCGTTAATTAATAATGATGGATAGAAAATGACAATATTTAGCACGAATTTGGTTTCTTGTAATTCATAATCAAGATACTAATCTTTTTTAGAGAATTAATCTTTGGTTGTAGTAGGTCTTTAAAAAATATGACGGTTAAAGGGTAAAAGCCTGTACCCTGGTACCCGTTAAGAAAGCCAATTCCAGAAATTAATTCTCGGAAATTGCTGTTCATATTTGTTCGTAAAGGTCCGCACGTTAATACTACCACATTGGTGCATCAATGCAGCAAGATGCAAGTGTGTACAGTGAGCTCTATAAGCTTTACAGTGTAAATTGCAATTTTGCAAGCATCATGAACACTAAACCCTCCAGGGCATTTTTGCTAGAACCCTGCCAGACGCATCAGATTGCATACTTTGTCACATTGACTTGTGTGCAGAGTGCAGCAAAGTGGAGCTGTCAGCACAGATGCACTGTGCTGCATCTGGCAGGGTTAGGGTTAATCTGTTTTGTTTTTCCATGTACCCTGGTTTTCAGTTCCCCACAGATGACATATAAGAACTTGCTTTTTCATTGTCTGAGAAATTACTAAGTAATATGTTAATTCGGTTACGGGTACTCGATTCCATAACCTGGAATCAGTTCCTGACATTAGCGGTCGGGTAGTCAGGTACCCAGTTCGGATACACAGCCCTATATCTCATGACTCATTAGAGTAGAGCCACAATTTTCTTGACAAAGATTCAGACTCAGTCAAGGTTGAAATATCTCTGCCATGAGCATCATGACACCTGGTGAGAGCTTTGGACCAAGACTCGTGTCTCGGACTTAGCACTCGACAAGGACTCGAACTCCAGTCAAGATAAAAAATACCATCTGCATCATGAAACCTGATAAGAGACACCAGCAGCAGCCAGTTGATTGATCTGTGAGCGAGACTTACACTCTGGTGAGACTGAAGTCATGGCTAGGACTAGAGGCATCACAATGTTTATTGTCATGTTCCACACATGCGCGCGCGTGCACGCATGGTTTATAAAATAACCTATAGGTTATTTCCATTGATCTCCATTGCACGCCCTCAACGTTGGAACTCGGGGAGTGGTAATATGGTGGCTGCTGGCAACATTTCTGCATAAAGCGCGCAGCGGCCAATGCGCAATCCAGATTTGTATACACTGGAGATCAGTGAACCAACATCACAGAGAGCCTCATTTATCTAACTCTCATGTTGAAACACTGGCTAGAGTGCAAGTGCTATTGTTGCGCTGTGTTCATGAATGTTTGTAGGATCGAATGGTTTTGTATTTATTCACAGACCGAGCTGATGTTAAAGAAGTGGAGACAATTGCAGCCCATCAGCAGTTATTAGTGGAGGCCCTGCAGACGTACATTAAGCAGAACCACCCCGGCCAAAACCTGTTCCCTAAGGTAAGTCACAACTTGTCATGAGCCCGGGTATTATACGGGGTGCCCTGGCAGCTTGTGCAGCCAAGCGAAACGGAAACAAGAGGCTTGTGCAGCCAAGCATAACGTACACAATACCCCAACAATAGATTAACCCTAACCTTCCCAAATCCTCCAAAATCCTCTGCCAAATAGAGCAATTTGGAGGATTGAGGGTCTGTGGAAGTTGAAGCATCGGAGGATATTTGCAGGATTGAGGGCATAAGAGGATTTTTGCCTCTGGAGGAAAATTGAGGATCCAGGTCATCAGGCCCAATTTGATGCTGGATGATTTTGGAGGATTGAGATTACTGGGGTGTTTATCCAAAACCAAGGATTTTGCAGTATTCAGGTCTGCAGTAACAAACATTGGAGGAATTTGGAATCGGGAGAATATTGGAGTATTCAGGTTACATGTAGAAAAACTCGACGTTTCGGACAGTGTGCTCTATCCGTCCTCAGGAGTGTGAGGACGGACAGAGCACACTGTCCGAAATGTCGAGTTACACACTTATCCCGGTTCTTTTCAGAACCACACTTCTTCCTAGATGAGATTTATTTCACACGGTGTTACCCGCAATCCCAGTCTCTCTCATATCGCACCCATTACGCATAGCTTGAAATCGTATCAATATATTCCTTTTTAAAAAACAAGGTACCTAATGTTATTTTCCTCTCAAAGTGATGCATAATGAACATTGTGACTTTTTCATACTCAAAATCGGATTAAAAATAAAGGAAGTAGAAAGAAAGGAAACAGCTGGTGTTAAAAGAACCAAGATGGATTGGTTTCCTCCAAAAACCATCTTAAGAACCAATGTGTAATTCATTGGCAAAATCTTTGGATAGCATCGAGACAATTTGACAACAATGTTCAGCATTTTTGTTCAGAGCTCAAAATCGTTGTGCATAATGGTTTCGGCTGGAAAATTATTTACGTGTTTGTTTTTAAAGATAGTTGTCTTATGGTTCTTAATGTGCCTGAATGCCCTATTTAAAAACTCTCCAGATGCCATTTTTTTAATGATTATTCCTGTCCTCTGCCATCAGTCACTAATGCTACTTACCGACGTGCGCGACGTCACTGAAAAATACCTGGATGATCTTATGAACCTGAAGCTGCAGGGAAACAGCATGCTGCCACTGCTGAGTGAAATGTTCAACTTCTGAGAGCTGCAAGATCAATCACGTAAGAAAAGGTAACCTACATGCAGCCACGATAAAAGCAGCCTTGGAATTCATAGACCGGCGCTCATTCTTGGCTTGGGCAAGGCAATTTCATCTTGGCAAAGAGCACTTTTGTAAAAAAATCAAAATGTCTGTGGGGACAATTTCAAGGGGCATGAACGCAAAGACCAGGGGAATGGAAGCAATTGTGCCTTGGTGAAGTTTTTCAGGTCGGAATAAATATATTGGTATTCAAATGCGTATTTTGAGCAGGAATCCATAATTCTGAATTGGGTTCAGACAATGACATTTATGTACTCTTAGTGACTTTTGAATAAAAATTAAGTGGTCTTTTTCCCTTACTTATTTTGTTATTTCTTGACGCTATGAGATGATCCGGAAAAGGGGTGTGCATTATCGGGTACCCGATTAAAGAAAAACCTGTGAGTACCCGGGTACCTGTTCAAGACAGACTAACCCAAAAATGTAATCTCGGAAAATTTTGTTGACATTGTTCGTAAAGGACCGCATGTTAATACTACCACATCACCTATGCATCAATGCAGCAAGATGCAGGTGTGTACAGTGAGCTCTATAGCTTTATAGTCTAAATTGCATTTTAGCAAGCGTCATCAATGTTATCAGTTAAATTTTTTTGTTTAATTCCCACAAATGATATTCATATTGTTTTTATTGTCTAAGAAATTTAATAATTAATTTGTTTACGGGTGCTCGATTCTATAATCTAGAACCGGTTCCTGACATTAGTAGTCGGGTACTCGGGTACCCAGTTCGGATGCACAGTCCTATGTTGTAGGGCTTTTGCTTTCTCGTACTTCTAAAAAAAAGTGATGGGCTGCACGTACCAGCTTCCATTTTTTTTCCCCCCCTCAAGTGCGGTCTGTGTGTGTGAGAGTTATAAAATTGTATCATGTTGCAAGCCTCTGATTAATCAAATTTCAGATTGAAACACACACAAACTGTCAGAGTTTGTGATTAGAGATTTTGATAGGCTGTGATAGTTATAAGTATAGGAGGGTTAAACTTGAAGCAAACTTATATTTTTGTGTACATGTATATAGTTGTAATTGTCTATATACAGTAGTTTATGTGAAATGTAATTGGTAATTATTTTGATACTGAGACCTATATATATATATATATAAGTTTGATTCTGAGGTTTCAAACCGTTACATACAAACAACTATTTTAGATTGAAATGGAATATCTACTTGCTACTTTTATGCTATTTTGTGTACATAGTGTACTATAAAAGACTACAATTATGAGACTGAAAAGGAGGCTTCTGGAGTTTGCGGATACCGTCATCTTAGCACTAGGAAAGGACTAAATGTGACCGGCTCTACAAAAATGGGTATTACGTCGCAAAATAAAAAAAAAATTGAATTTGTCACATCCTAAGCTTCAGAGTTGTATTCGAGTGCCTGCAAGTCCTTTCACAAGTCCTGTCGCAAGCCCAGTCAGAAGTCCTTTCATAAAGCCGGTCACAAGTAACTGGATGAACAATGACAAAGGAAAGCCTTTGTCAAAGCTCATTTCAATAGCTTGTGATTGGGATTAGGACTGGAGGGCTTGTGATGGACTTGTGATGGACTTGCGGGGACTGAGCTTTGATTTGGTGCAGGTTTGACCCCTGTTCTCGAGATATCTTGACATTTGGATACTCATATTTTCCAGTTTAACGGAAGTGTGTTTAGAGATATAGGCCTTTAAACACAAAAAGTGCAATGAAATAAGATATAATTTCTATCAAAATGTATTATTTCCTTTTTTTATTCATCAATATTAATGCTCCTGAAAATATATTATGAAAATATAGATATATAACAGAAGCCAAAAATATATCAAAAAAGGTCACTTATGTGAAGATTTTTTTCGCCCGCTTCACATAGAACAGCCCCGTGTGTGTTTTCACACAGTGCGACATAATACCCCTTTTGGTAGAGCGGGTCACAAATGTGATTTTCATTCTAAACAAGGGGGGATGAGTTAGTCTCACCGACGGTGGAAGTTACCCCGCCCTTGGTCTATCGGTCTGAAAATTGGGATAATTTCTGTGGAATCTGTTGAAGAATTATATATCCTCTATTTAGATTTGGAACCGGGAAAAACCGTAAGAGTGGTAGGGTTGACAATTCAAAATGTCACCAACACCACCTTTAACGACAGTGGCTTTTAGCTTGTATTGAGTGACTTCCATATAAAAAACAACCAGACATGGATGTGATTTTCAACAAAATATTTCAAAATCAGATCTCATGTCCCCAGAACCAAATTCTTGTCTAAAATCGCATCTAGGATTAGGGTATAAAATCAAAAAACACATCCAGTGGTCCCTAAAAGTGCATCCTCGGGACCTGATTTCAGATTTTGCGACTTTATCGTAGGCCAACAAATAGTTGTGTTGCCCTCTTCGACCGACGCTAAAAGTCACAAAAGGCGGGTCATGTTTTTGTCTTTTTGTTTTTAAAGAAATACATTTTCACAATCTCACCTTTTCCCGCACAAAATGAACAAGTGTTATTAAAATCGTTGTCTTTATATACAGCTACGACTGCACAATCGTGCATTTCACCATCTCATTTTAAATAAGCCTAATTTGTGCCTCCCGACTTCCGAATTACAGGACATGTAGTACATGTATTGTTTTCGTGGGTGGTAAAAAAAAAAAAAAAAAAATCGACCGACCGACCCTTCGTCCCGATTTTTTCCATTTAAGGGCCAACACAAGTGTTTTGGGTTTTTTGGGTTCCTAGAGGTGATTTTGGTCAAGGTGATTTTGGAGTGTGATTTTAGGGAAAGTGGATGTAATTTCAAACATCTTTTTGTTGGAAATTGCCCTACAAATGATTGTCTGTTTTTAATAGACAAGCACGTACCTACATTGCATTTGAGAGTTAAACTGGAAATGGGAATTTCTCTTCACACTTTTTCTCTTCCCAGGGAATTCATTTTCATATCACAAAATGTGAAAACCTTTTCCCACAGTTGGAAAACATTTTCATGCCTTTTCACACAAGTGGGAACAAATTTCCATGCCCCTTCACACAAGTGGGAAAACATTTCCATGCCTTTTCACACAAGTGGGAAAACATTTCCATGCTTTTTCACAGAAGTGGGAAAACATTTCCATGCCTTTTCACACAAGTGGGAAAACATTTTCACGCCTTTTCACACAAGTGGGAAAACAATTTCATCAAAACTGGGAAAATAATTGTTTTTCAACCCGTTTCTCAAAACTGGGAAAATAATTTCCCACTTAAATTCACAGGGGGAAAACGTGTGGGAAATGTGAAATGGGAATGCAAATAGATGGGAATTCTCATTCACAAAATTTTCCATTCCCATTTATTGTGTTAACTTTCAATTGCAATGTACTGTATTGGCCATTCCTAGTTTGACTTGTACAATAATATACATGTGGGCTTTTACTGCAGTTGGCTACAGTCGAAAGCAAAAAAACAACCACAACCACAAACCAATAAAGAAAATACCTCTAAAAGAAAGGGATTGGGGGAACTCTGTTTTCTTCTTGACTGGACATCAAACGGATAATAAAATCACGACCACTGAAAGGTTCTGCTTTTAAGATTAACATGATTAACCATAATGTGAAAATCATGCCATTATTCAAGCCGCAGGTTGCCACAAAAATATATGCTGCTATGTCAGGTGTATTGATCAATTAGTTTAAACTGACCAGAATAAAGGCAGTTGTACATTTTTGGGGCATGAACTTTAGTGTCGGCAAAACCGCTTCCTTCAAGCAAATTTCTTTACTGTCCTTTAATGTGGATTTATGTCTATATATAATGCAGCTTAGCTAGTCTGAAAATATTTGTGGAGTAAAAGAAATGACAATACTATAAAAATAGCAAAATAGTTAATTTGGTTAGTTAGTACTCATGGAACTACCCAATTGACAAAATTTTAAATGTAGTATGCAACATTTGCAAACATAAAAAAACAAAACTACTGAATTATTACGAAATACCACACGAGACTGTAAGTATAAGTAAATAACAGTCGCAAGCATCCTGTGAAATCATGGCACCTGGTGTGCTGTCATTTTCAAGAATAGTGGAAATTTATATCGTTTTCCAACGATTGTCGGCCGACAATCGTTGGAAATAGTCTAGTTCCTCGACCTGATAATTCCCTGACGCGATAAATTGCTCCGTTTTGTCTAAAGTGTATGGTCAGGGAAGCAGACTATTTTGTTCTCTATGTTTTCAAAGCATCTATGCACACAAAACTTCAAACAGGTCAGTGTTACAGTATTTGCTAGCAGGCTATAAAATACTAACCCCCAAATCCATTTATATCTGAAAATTTGAGCGAAAGCAAATGATGTATGCTACCTTAAGAGTTCAATTTTTGTTACAAAGTTGAGGCTGATGAAATTTGTATATTGGAAAAAATGCTCTTAATTCATTGCATGTGTATATAACGGTGCTGCATTTTTAAGAGGTAAATGTTCGATTGCCAAAGTAAACACGCGCCTCAAATGTAAGCACGCGTATGGCGCACGCGCGAGCGCAGTACTGCCCGATTGGGTACCCAAAGATGGCCTCTAATTTTGTTCGTCGGATTTACAATAGGGTGTGCATTTGTATATAATTATATATGTACACTTTTAGAATTGAGTGAGAAAATTTGGTCACCTAGTGCCACTCAAGTACTGAGCATATTTAATTTGCACTTGTGTACATTTGCGTGATCAGGGAACAAGACCATTTCAATATGTATATTTTACTCCCACAAATATAGACTAATTCCAAATTGACGAAAAAAGCACAGATCTGCCCACTTCCGGGTTTGTAAAAGAGGCTCTCAGTGCAAAGTAAACAATGACTATACTAAATGTGCGCTGCGCTTCCATAGAGTACCGAAGCAATGATGTCAATCAATGCAATGTTTGGAACCAGAATAAATTCTAAACTGCATGTGTTTGGAACCATTGCCGCGGCAACAGACAGACGTCAGACTTCGGTACTCTATTGATGGCGTGATTCATTCACGCATGAATTAATTTGTTGAATAGCACTGTTTTTCTTTAGCATTGACATCCTCGATTTCAACCCGGAAGTGCGCAGACGGGGCTATTATGTGAAATTCCTCTATTGGACAGTTTTAAGTGGCAATGGATCGACAAAGAAATGTTGTTACACTTAGTATACCTTGATCCAGCTAGCCGGGACTGAGCAGCATGTTGTGGTATCATGGCAATTATTTCAATATATATTTTGATCATGATAATTTAGTGCCCGTTTTTGTTTTAATTCTCAATGCATTGTGGGTATGAATGACAAGCAAACCATGTAATTTATACAGCAACCATGGCACTGTGAACCAGTCCAAACATTCATTGATTTGATTCTAAACATCTGTCTTGAGCTGAGAGAGACACTTTTCACATATCTTTGCATGGGACATGAGGAATATGACAAACCAGAAAAATAAATGCAGTGGCAATAAAAGTAGGGAAATAATTTGGCAATCCCTCTCGGGGTACCAGTTACTGATGAATGCAACTGCTCTGGAATTAGAACAGATATAATATATTATCAGCCAATCAGAATAGGATTTTACAACCATGACAACCAACATGACCAATCACATGCATTCAATTATGCATGCTCTTCTAGCGCTGTACTATTTGTCGTTCAATCCCATGATGCACTGAGAATGTCGAGAAGGTTCATTATTTCAGCATATTTAGATCATGTTAATTTTTGCCCGTTAATAGATGCTTATTTTGAAGATTATTTTACTATGTACAATGTACATTTAATTAGAGAAACCTTATAACGGTGACACGGTAATCTTAATTTCCGCATGTTTGGGCATATACCTAGTAAACAGGGTGTGACGTCATTTCTTCGTAGGTCCATTGATCGCCATGTATATTCTCTGGTACTATTCTGCTGAAATACCAGAAACTTGTATAAAAAGAAATAAACAAATTGCATTTATAAAACAAACAAACAAATTAAGTGTTTAACAAATCATTAATGGTATTCATATATAAGTATTTATACAGTAATAATTGCACCATGTACATTGCACATGTATTTACTTAAAATGTTTGGAATTTGAGTGGCCTGTATGTGCAGCTGATTTTCGTGAATGACATTCACACATTCAGACATTCTATGGCTATGGCTATGGCTATGGCTATGGCTATGGCTATGGCTATGGCTATGGCTATGGCTATGGCTATGGCTATGGCTAAATTGCAATGGCTAAATTGCCGTGAATCTCATGTACATGTATAGCTAGGGCATGGGATGAAGTTTAATAGTTCAGTGACGGGATGTATGCGACACTAACAATAATTATAAGACAAACCCCAAGGGTATTTTGCATGGTAAGGCACGGGGATGTAAGTTTGTTGGCGAATGTCAGATTTCAGCCTCTTTTGTATAAAAGAACCTCAGGTTAATAGACACCCCGGAAGGCATCTTTTTAACCAGCATGCCCTTTGCAAAAAAAAGATTTGTTTTGTACTTACATTTTTAGATACTTCCAGGAAGTATTTTACAAGATAGATGCGGCCTTTTTGTTCTAAGTGGCTTCCGAGCTAGACAGTGGACCACACCAAATCGATTTAGAACGTGCATCGACGAATCCCGAATGGATGAAAATAACACCGATCCGTGCACTTCCGGGTTTCAAAGCGAAGATCTTAGTGCTAAGTAAACAATGTGCATGAATGAATTTGTTAAATAGCACTCGGCTTAGCACTGGCAGCCTCGCTTTTTTAGGGGGGGGGGGGGGGGGTGGGGAATTGGCGTGACTATAAGTAGTTCTTTATTTTATGTGGGTTGTAAGGCTCTTCTTTCGCTTAGTGCAAATTGTATACATTTTTAATGGTTAGGCCTTTTGTGCACTAGTGGGCAGTCTTCTGTATCTAGATTTCCATATTGCTATGTGTAGCATATGAAACGTACTGTGTTTGAACTTGAACAAGATTGTTTGTTTGTTTGTTTGTTTGTTTGTTTGTTTGTTTGTTTGTTTGTTTGTTTGTTTGTTTGTTTGTTTGTGTATTTTTTTGTCTGTTTGTAAACTAATTTGTTTGTTTAACAAACTGCGTTGAGATTATTTTGTATAAATTGCATGTTATTACCTCCCGCACTGAAATAATTACAGTAAACGTCGGAAGACTAAAAACGATTGTGAAATGTTTTTGGTGAATGCTCTATGTATATATATCCACATTGGCCGAAAATGAGAAATAAATATTTTTATGTTGTCATAAAAAATGAATCTTTGGTTGTATGCAAATTTTGATAGGAATGTCATTTGGAAAACAACTCTTAACCCAGAGATGTAGTCGAGTCCATCACAAGTCCCTGCAAGTCCATCACAAGCCCCCCAGTCCTAATCCCAACCACAAGCTATTCAAATGAGCATTGACAAAGGCATTCCTTTGTCATTATTCATCCAGTTACTTGTGACCGGCTTTATGAAAAGGACTTCTGACTGGGCTTGCGAAAGTACTTGTGAAAGGACTTGCAGGGACTCGACTACAACTCTGTCTTAACCCCCAGTACAGATTACAATGATGGTCTTGTTGTATAGTCTGCCTTGCTTTAGAAGTTTAGGGCTTTGTTTTTGCACTAGTTGACCTGTAGCCAATTTCCACAGACATCCCGAATTGACTAAGACAGCACCGATCTGCGCCGATTTCCGGGTTTAAAAGCGAGACGCTCCGTGCACAGCGCATGCCATTTATGTTGTGATTCATCCATGCATGAATGAATTTGTTGAATATCACTGTGTCTTATTTAGCACTGAGAGCCTCGCTTTCATCTCGGAAGTGCGCAGACGGGGCTAATGTGAAATTCGTCTATTGCGTAGCATTTACGCTGCATACATTTTTAATTTTTATATTTTAATACATCGCTCGCGCGCGGACGAGACTGAACGCGACTCTACGACGACTGTTTGGGTATATAACAACAAAAATTCATGGAACAGTCGTGAAATAGCTGCGGTGGCGCCATTTTGAAACGTTTCACCTCCTTAATGTCATAGGCCGTGTCCGAAATGGGCGTCTAGAGCTACAGCTACGGCTACGTCACGCGTAGTTGTAATGGACGAACACCTAGACAATAGCCCTAGACAAGCGATTCGGACGCAGCCTCCTGCATGTCCTTCGCTCGCATCGGGCTCGGCTGGGAAATACCTCACAGGTAAGGCTACAGCAGAAATCAACCATGTAAACCAGTAAATTTAATAAATAACTTGAGCAACTAACGGCTCCAATATGCTCAGGCTTAGCTTGTTATGCCATTTCGGTGTTTGTGCAGGCAACTTAGGCCACCTAAAATTTATAAAAGGCAAAACGAGTGCGGTTAGTACTTTGTATATTAGGCCTATAGGCCTACGCATAATGTGGCCAAGTCTAGTACTAGGCCTAGTATTACTGACTGCGTAACTTTCGTGAAATCGATTTTTAAAATGTCACAGGTGTTGCCTAAGCAGCCCAACTTACGGAATGTGGTTTTCGAAAAACGGTGCAAGGGAAAGTTTAACCCAGCAATATGGGCGATTGTGTAGTGTAGGGTCTCTCTTTAGTTTTGATCAAATTAAAGTTAGAGTCAATTACATTTTATACTTTTCTGCCCTTTACGAAGCTATCAAAATGAAAATAACTTTATCTCTTGAGAAATTACTCGAACCGTTTCTGGCGTAGAAATAGAGAAATCCCACAACGACGAGTTTAGCGCCGATCTGCGCACTTCCGCGTTTAAAAACGAGGATCTCAATGTCACAGTAAACAACTGTATGCTGATCGTGCGCCTGCGCTTCCTTTTATGGCATGATTAATTCATGCATGAATGAATGTGCTGAAAAGCGTTGTTTTGTTTGCCACTGACATTCTCGCTTTTAACCCGGAAGTGCGCAGAAGGGGCTAATGTGAAATTCCTCTATGGCAGCACTCCGATTTCTGTAAATACTTCTTGCACGCGTAATAGTTCTCAACCATGCGTGCGTGCGTGATATACGTGTCGACTGCATGTGCACGTGTATGCGCACTGGCACTGCGCACGCTGCAGCAGTCGTTACAACGGGCATTCCCGAAGAAGAAAGGTGTCCGCGTCCAGACGCTGCGCGAAAACAGTTGAAAATACAGTATACATAGTCTGGTTGCAGGACTTTCACGTTACACGGGGCAACAGAAAAACCCGGAGGGGGACTGATTTATTTAAATAATTCTGTCGGACACATTTACCGGGTCGCGACCTGATAAATCTGTCCGGGGAGACAAATTTATCAGGGGGACAGAATTACCTTCTACACCGGCCTGACAAAATAATTTGCAAGAAATAATTTGCCTGGTTGCATACTGAATTCGGGATAGCAGTGAACAGTCGTTGCACTGAATTCGTGATTGCAGTGATAAGTCGTTGCGCATTAATGTTCGCTCAGCTGTTTGAGCTTGCGTACTGAATTTGGTGTAGCAGCGAACAGTCGTTGCGCATTATATTAATGTGCGCTCAGCTCTTTGAGCTGAATGCATGGTCAATGAACCCTTCATCACTTCGGTCCGATGACATTTTCCTGCCTATGCGATGGAAATAAATGATATGCAAGTGATTTCAGCAATGTGGAAGCGGCGTATTAAACTTGAACGTGTCCTTTGATTTAAAAAATAAAACTAATACTGTGGGGTGATGGGACAGCTCGACTCTCCACGAGGCCCGGTATAATGTAAACAAATGGACTCCAACAGCTGTAAATCGTATCGAATATGACGTCATGTCGGCCATGCTGTGGGGCACACCGTACACGTACAAATTGCGTGCCGATATCGTATTCCTGTCTCACGATATGGCGGACTACCGGTCTTGTTCTTGCTATGGCGACGTGTTATTCAATTCGGTCTATTGCGCAAACTCAGTAGGTCCCCGGACATCCAAGAGTAATGAGAAACATAGGTTAAGGGTATAGGGTTATGCGGTGACAAAATCACAATTTTTTGCAATGCATTATTTGTTTGTATACAAGTTCGCCTCAAACAAGGCTAAATGCAACTCGATGTACGGAGCTAAAGAGAAATTAAAGAATCAAAGATGCGAGAGGTAGGAATTAATATTCTCCCGAAGCAGGAAAGATCGTAAGATGAAGGGAAACATGCACCAGGCAAAGAAATCCATAGAGATACAGAACGAGGGAAAAAGCTATTGGCACAGCTTTTCGTTGTTCATCTAGGTACAGCTAGAGTATATGGGTGGCTTGTGGGTAAAAGCGCTCGCCTCTCACCAATGTGGCCCGGGTTCGATTCCCGGCTCGGACCATGTGAGTAGGGTTGTGCGTTGGTTCTCTCCTGTGCCACGAGGGTTTTTCTCCGGGTCCTCCGGCTTTTCCTCCCTCCGGAAAAATCAAACACTTTCGATCTCTGGCTGTGCTCCGTGGTCATAATGTGGGTCGATGTAGGCCGGCTACCAGAGGCGGCTTTACGTGCCAGCGACTCGGCCACGTTGTAGCCGCGTCCTTCGCAATTCAGCATCCCAGCTGCGAGTAAGGATGATTAGCCTCCCAAATTATATCGTATATAGGGAATAGACGGACAAAAAAGCCGAGTTTCGATCTTAAAAATTAACCCTACCCTCAAAAAAAGGGGGAATACCCCAAAATTATGCTATCATGACTCCAGTTAGTCCCTTCCAAAAGATATTCACGGGGAAAGATTGTATATGGCCGTCACCGTGGCGTACTAGATAGCCAGATGGGGATATGGCGCCTCCTGCGGGCATTAAACCCCCCTCCTCCATGCCATCCTATCCTACGGAAAGTTTGTATTTTTAACAAGCACGAATTCGTGCAGGTGAGTGGGTTAGGGCCGGTTTATAGTCGGTCGCGCGTTGGAAATCGCCCGACGCTGATGGTCGCTGGACGCTTGGCCTTTTTTGTGCAGTTTATAGTCGTCACGCGACGTTTGTAAACCCACGCGCAGCGTCTGGAATTCGAATGCGACGTGTGACGATCACGCATCGCCACTGCTGAACGTAAATTTCTTTTAGCTGCGATAATTATTACTTTTGTGACTTCTGACTAGCGCCCGCCCGAACAAAGATACTGACAAGTTGGGAGACCGCCAACATAGGGCAAGATAGCTCAGTTGGTAGAGCGCCGATAAAAATAATTATTACTTATCAGACTGCAGAGTTAGCAGCCTTTTTGATGTGCGATTAATGTCTGTCCTAGCTGTTTTAATAACAATAAATATTAAAACGCCTAAATAAGATATAGGACGTTTTCGATGCTTATTGATAGTGATATTTATGTTTTATGCCGTGTGCCATATTTACGAGTTAACCACGCCCCGTAGACAACCCTATGGGAATTTTGTACGGTAATTTGTGTTTGTCTTAGATTTTGCGCGTTCCACGTGGAATTATAATTGATGTGATTGAACAATAATTCACAAGCTGCGTTGAGGCGATTCGACTGCTATAGGTCAATTATATTGGCCCATTGAAAAAAGTGAGGTCAGCGACTATGTCAAAGTTCAATTGATTAAACTCTGCAGCGACGTCGCCAGCGTCTTTCAGCGACTAGTCGCTGGTTCTTCCGCGTCAACTATAAACCCTGCGTAAGAGGATCGCGCGTCAATTTTTTGTCGCGGCGACCTTCGCGCGACCGACTATACACCAGCCTTTACCAAGGCTATACGAGAGAGGACTTGGGACAATGGGGGATTAGGGATAACAATGACACCGAGGACTTGGGCCGAGTCCTCGGAATAATTTCTTGTACAAACCTTGTGGAAGCTGTTCGGAAAAAGTACAAACAAAGGGAACAAAATAAGGGTTCCATTCATGGTCCTCGGTAGTATAGGAAAACGCACGTGTGTGTGACGTGCACACATGAGAGTTTTGTCTGAGAGTTTGGCACAAGAAAAGGAACAACGCTAAGCGCTTATAGAGCCCCGTCTGCGATGCGATCGACGCGGCTAAATTTATGGGGATGACGCATGCCATCTGTAGTTTATTGATGCGTTCAGTTTGTGCATGGGCCTACCGATGTGCCCTCTGACGTCACGTGTTACATCTGTGTTGAAATATGCCCGGAGGTATGCGCACGCATCGTGTTTTGTTTTGCATAAAATTTGGTTTAGCAGTTACATCGCATGTCAAATCGCCTTTGAATTATGTGACCTTTATCACAAGATGCTTGCGCATACCGCCGTACATTTGAATATCCCTAGATGTAATCAAAGGGCACATGGTCTTCAGGCCTTTCTTAATATTTATGCAATTGTCACGGGTAGATCTAAAAGCGAGAAAGCGCTGTAAATTGATGCAAAGATTCCACTTTTCTTGCAAATGACAGCACACCAGGTCCCATGATTTCACAGGATGCTTGAGACTATTGTATACTTAAATAGCAAGGAAGGTATTTCATAATTGTTTTGTTTTATGATGTGTACAAATGTTGTATATTACCTTTAAAGTATCCACGATCTCAACAAGTGAGACAGCACACCGGAGCTCCGCAATAAACCATTGGACGACTGATTGAACTCTATGTATTGGCGTTGCATAAATTCCACAGCACCACGTGTACATGTGCTGTCCGCGCCATGCTGTGTGTATATCTACCATCTATTTTGGTTTTATAGCTCGATGCTAATGAATATCCCGTTCGCGCTTCGCTTGAGATTTCTTATTAATACGAAGCCTAACGAGCTGTGTCGTTGCTGCCCCACGAGTTCTTGTACACCTTGAAATGTCAGGTATTAAACTATAGAATAGAGCTGGGATTGCGACTGATGCCCTTCATTCGTTGAACGGTTCGGACACCCTGAAAGCCTGTCGCGGGGCAAGTAGTCGGAGTGTGCGTGCCGAAATTTCTGGAATGGGAAAACTCGCATTGCCGAGGTAAGCTCGATACTGCAGTCAAACCTGTTTAAAGTGGTCTTCATTTTTTTTATTTTTATGGAAGTCGCACAATACAAAGGTAAAAGCCACTCTATGTAAAGGGCTACAACAGAGGTGGTGTTGGCCACATTTTAGGGTCCAGATCTAGGCCTCAATAGAGGATAAATCTTCAGTCGATACCAAAGAAATTATCCGAATCTTCAGATCTATTGACCAGGGCGGGGAAACTGCCAGTGTTGGTGAGACCAACTTCCCTCCCCATGCCGCCATTATGATAGAAAGGTGCTTTGTTTTGCTGGTTCGGTAGGTGTATGACTATGAGTGTATATCATTTTGTTAGCAAGGGCGTAGGCCTAGATTGAAGTCTACGGAGTACAAGTTTGGGATGATGATGAAATTCCCCGGCGAAACCCGCAAACCGTGGACATTTCGAAAAGGGTGGACGACTAGACAGGCGCTGTTTATAACACATTAAAACCCTCCTATACTTATAACTATCACAGCCTATCAAAAACTCTAAACACCAACTCTCACAGTTTGTGTGTTTCAATCTGTCATTTGATAGGTTCGGATCTGTACAACAACTGGGTCGATTTTGGCCAGGTGCACAGGAGGGTTTAATTATTGGGAAAGATTTTTCCTTTAATACCCCACTAAAATCAGTCCGGGACAGCAAAATCTTAGAAAATAAACATCCACTCGTGTTAAAAATGACTCAAGTTACAACCTTACGATTGAGACTTTTGTCAGAATTTTGTGTGTGTAGCATATGGGAAAGAAAGTTCGTGTTTTCTGAGTTAGATGTTCTTGGCACTGTGTATATGGTCACTGATAGTATTCACATGCATGTTAATTTCTGCCTCATAGGCCTTTTTACGGATTTTACTGAAACAAATTTGAAATAGGAGGTTGTATAACATATTTAGGAAGCTAAAATTAACATTTACGTATTGGCTCCTGCAGTGGCCTCGTTTAATTTTCCTCGTTTCCGTCTTTTTTCCGTCTGTTCCCTCCCCCACCCCCCCAAAAAAAAATCAGAACAAAATCGAGGGGTGATGGCCCATCCCCACGTCAAAAACTAACAACGGTTTGGTTGAAATAACCATATACTGTTAGTTAAGACAACCAATTATTGGTAGATACGTGTCCAACCAACTGGATAGGTTGGACATATATCTAGTACCAATTTTGGTTATTTTAACCAATCGTTTTTTAAAGTGTGAGGGGCTCAGTTTTGTCTAAAGTATGGTCAGGGAACCAGACTACTATACTTTTTCTCTCTCTACGTTTTCCCAGCATCTATGCACACACAGGTCATTGTTGCAGTATTTGCTAGCACCCTATAAAATACTAACCCCCAAATCCATTTATTTCTGAAAATTACAGCAAAAGCAAATGATGTACACTAGCTTTAAAGGATGCTGTACGTACAGCGAGTGGTCCTGGCGCTACGCTCATGAGCTAGGCCAGATATTCGCATGATGAACTTGCCATGGGAATAACGGTGTATCGATCAGACCGAATATCGATATTGTCCGTCGGCCCGTTTTCTCTGGGTACTGCATACAAAAAAAAATAACACATGTTGATGATGAAGCTTGCTGGATGGTCAGTGGATGACTGGAACTTTACGTCACCAAATAATTGATGAAATTGAGCCAAAGTTCATCAGGGTGCTGAGAAGATAATTATATGTGATTAGAGGCTTTTGTGATGGATAGTAACTGAAGACAGTAATCCTATACGCGTACCGGGGAAGGTACTTAATCAAAAAAGAAAAGTGCGGTTCTGGAAAAGCAAGAGTTTTAGCAGAAAATTGCCTAACAAATTGACTTGCTATGCAAAAATCGGCCGCGAACCAGCCAAATTGTACATCACGTGGAATTTTAGCTGGTAAACTGCTGTTCTTAGCAAATTATGTGTTCAGCAATTTTGTGTGTGCTGAGCAGCGACAGCAAATTGGTTTCTGAACGACGTATAGGCTAGGCCACGCAATATTTTTAATCGAGATCTTAAGTGATATTTAATAGTGGCCTTTTCTTCAAACTGCAACCAAATGACGTAGGCCTGTCTACAACTTGAACGATACGAGTGATATTCAGTGATAATCGTAGATTGTTTTAAAAAAAAGTATATGAATGTGAAATTAAAGACAAGAAAAATAACCGACTACGTTGACTTACAAATGGAAGAATTTGTCAAATTTGTCAAATTTTAGAGAACGTTGTGATTAATTAACCTAACAGTCCTGAAACCTCCAATTTGAATATGATTTTGCACACATGGTTAAACACGTGTCATCAAAAGACGTCCGATTTTAAATGTCTACTTTAATTTTTACATTTCCTGTTACTTTGTTTAAATAATGCATGATATACTCGCAACCCCAGCTCCATAGATTGGACGTATAGTTTGTGATAAAACCCCAACTTATTTCAGAGAAGATCGAGTGACGGCTAATGATTAGCTATCCGCTTACAGAATATGCAGCATCGATAGCCCGTGGTCGGATTTCTTTAGGCTTTACGAAGCGTGGTAAGGCGAAGTCTCTCTGTGGGATCTATTTATATCTCGCTATAGAGCGTGTAAGTTGACCTCAAGATCCAACGAGATTAGGCGAGATTGCAGTACGACACCGGTCAGTACGCGTGCGGCGCCCTGTTCTTTACAATTATTCTGTTTTCTGACTGGGTGCGCTTGGAAACTAAAACAAATGTGGTCTTTTAATTTCTTTTTTATAGTTTCCCAACACAAGGCTAAAAGCCACTCAAAGTGCTACAGGTGGTGGGGTTTTTACCACATTTTAGGTTGCTCATCCTACCACCCTTACCGTTTTCCTTGGTCCAGATCCAAATAGAGGATAAATCTTCAATATATATCAAAAGATATCCCAATTTTCAGACCTATATAGACCCAGGCATCTCAATTAAAGGGACACATTGCTTTGGATTTTGCGATTTGGGCTATCAAACTGAAATAGATATGGTTGGGAAGCTTTTTAAAAAGTAGAATATAAAGATTCACATAACTATCCCTTCAAATTGCGTGGTTTTCGTTAAATTTCGTGACAAATAACGGTCCGCCATTTTGTAGAACCAAATTTTTGACTCCACAAAATGGCGGACCGTGTTCACCAGTCGTATTTCCAGTCGCATCTGGTTAAAGTACGTTCTGTTGATCCATTTTGATGTACTGTGGCACGGCGCGCAGCACTGGCGATATGTTTCGCGAGGTAGAGAATTGTACCTGCATGGCGATCATCTGATAGGTTCAAAAGGCCACTGGCTGCGGCGCCAGCCTAAAGACTCTTACAGCGTATTTTGCGCATTATTTAGACGGTGGTATTTAGTACTAGAAATAAGTCTATGTTTCGCGGGTCAAATGTCAGGGGTAAGCGGCCATTTTTTTTTTTAATCACTACTCACTAATTACAACACATTATACGTGTTTTTTTGCATGAACAACTCTTATAAAAGATAAGGAACATTTCCAAACAGCAAAATGTCATGACATTTGAAGGCAATGTCCCCTTAAGAAAAATATTTAGATATTGAAAATTGATGACCAAAAATAATAACCAAAATTTTGACCTCGACTTTCGATCAGTCTATAATTCTTAGAAATTAGATCTATTGTAGGAAAAACAACTCACGAAAACACGGAGCATCAAACCTCTCAAAACCTCGTGAAGGCCTCACACGACTCGCCATTAAGAACCTAAATGTTCTATCCCTTCTATATTTCTTAAGTTTAAAGATGCGTCCGTGATTTTTATTCAGTTTGAAAATGTATACAAATTGAATAAGCCAGTTCGGTATTTCAACTGTGCATGTGCACAATGACATTTTATCCCGAATGACTCGGTGACCTACTGACCTAACACGCGCGTGTGAACGCAAAAGGTGGTCGCACAACGCGCACGTGTTAAATTCAATCAGGTATACATTTCCAATAAGACATTCCACAAAGCAAATCGACTGCTGATGAGTAACAGTAATAAGTTTCAATTTTCGCACCAGGAGCGGTGCGTTCCAATGAGTACAGTGTTAATGTTTAGGGCAATCTTTACGTGTAGCACATGATAAAGGCCGACAACATAATTTAGACTGCAGAGTACTGTTAGTGCTATTTTTTAGTTCAAAAATAGTTTGCGTTCATAATTGGAGACTTTTGAGACTTGTCGTGGCAGCAGACATACCGGTCCTTTCCCGTTGTTTTCACCAGTCGTGCGCATGCTTAGAACTACGCGCGCATGCTCAGAACTATGCGCGCATGCTCAGAACTAGCCAAAAGGACGGGTATGTTTGCTGCTATTCCAGCGCCTTAAAAGTCCCCTATTCGTTTGGGAAAATCCACTTAATTGAAATTCACGAAAATCCACTGAATAGAAATTTGGGAGAATCCATTGAATTGAAGTTTGGGAAAATGCCCCGAATTGAAATTTGGGAAAATGCACCGAATTGAAATTTACGAAAAATCCACTAAATTGAAATTTAGGTAAAATCCACTGAATTGAAATTTCGGAAAGTCCACCATATTGAAATTTACGAAAAATCCACTGAATTTAAATTTGGGAAAATACACTGAATTGAAGTTTGGGGAAATCTACTGAATTGAAATTTGTTAAAATCTACTAAATTGGAATTTAGGGAAAATTTTACTGAATTGAAATTTACGAAAATCCACTGAATTGAAATTTTGTAAAAAATCCACTGAATTGAAATTTTGTAAAAAATCCACTGAATTGAAGTCTTGGAACTTGCACTGAATTGAAATTTGGGAAAATCCACTGAATTGAAATTTACGAAAAATCCACTAAATTGAAATTTAGGGAAAAATCTACTGAAATGAAATTTATGAAAATCCACGGAATTGAAAATTAGGAAAATCTACTGAATTGAAATTTCAGGAAAATCCACTGAATTGAAATTTACGAAAATCCACTGAATTGAAATTGAGGGAAAATCCACTGAATTGAAATTTATTGAAAATGCACTGAATTGAAATATGGGAAAATCTACTGAATTGAAATTCAGGGAAAATCTACTGAATTGAAATTTACGAAAATCCAATGAATTGAAATTTAGGGAAAATCCAATGATTTGATATTTGGGAAAATCCACTGAATTGACATTTTCAGTGAGAGCACGGACATCGCACCTTTAATTCTGGCAGCAAGCACAGGGTTTTAACTTTAACTCCATCACATCGTTTTGTAGATGAGATGCCTCCTAATCTGCCAACCATACATTCGTTGAAGAAACTTAAAGGTGCTATGTCCTTGCACTGACTAAATATAATTCACCTTAACCGTAATAGGGGATGTGAAAAATCGCATTGAAATTGGAAGATTCAGGACAGGTTAATGTATTTATTCCTACTAATAAATTATGTTTGAAGAAAGCTGTTTTTGAACGCAAAAAAGCACTTGATACACTGTGCATGATATTTGACCCTAATCCTAAAATATATTTTTGTCATTGTGTGCAACGCCTGAAGATTTATTATTTGTGGCGTCCCGCTTCAAATTGAAAAAACGAAACTTATTAACTTTGGTACTTGGTGGAACGCCTCATTGGAAAGCTCATACACTCTAAAAACAAAAGTGCTAAATACTGAGTGCTAAGCAAGTGCGTGCACCTAATGTGCAGAAGTTAGCACCTCACGTGTTAAATTTGACCCAAAAAAGTGGAAGTGCTATACGGTGAGTGCTGAAAATGAGTGCTGATTATCGAGGCTTCCTTGACTGCACCTTAGGTGTAAAATTACGTAGCAATTGCACGACCAATCAGAAATGAGGAAATTTGTGATTACAAAAGTCAGGTTAAATTGCAGTTTTTAGTAAAAAACACACTTTCTTGACCATAATATGTTTTATTCAAACAATTCCACAATGGAATTTTGATTTTTTTACGAACATAGGTGAATCATTTCATTACATCTCCCTTCGTTTTCAAATACTGAAATTGTTCATGAGAAGCCATGACTTTTTTATGGTGGGATAAGCTGAATATGAAGCTATTGCATGACATCATTCAGTATGTAGTGTTTACGTAGGTTATCGTAGCAAGTGCACACTCTACCATAGAAATGTATAATAAGTTATTTCTGTTAAGTCTGGTTCCTACTTCAATTATCTCTGTTAATTTGTAGTTAATTAATGTCAACCAAACTTCCAGTATTACCTTTTCCGTTTTTCTCTATTTTGTGTCCAATGAGTCTCCACAAGAACAACAACATTTTTTTCTCTTTGTTTTCCTGGCATCTATGGATATATACAAAACTTTAATCTGGTCAGTGTTACAGTATTTGCTATAAAATATTAACTCCTAAATCCATTCATTTCTGACAATCACAGTAAAAGCAAACGTTGTAACTACCTTCAAGAAATTAGCACATCAGTTTAGAACTTTATTTTTCATGGTGATATACCCCAAAGTACGTATACAACAAACGCTTCGAAGATTATACGCTGCAGAGACAACGCCCATAAAATTTGCCTGTTGCGTGTGTTTTAAGCCGAGACCTCGAATGATCTGAACGTGTTGCTGTCGTGTACGCGTAGCGTTGAAATGTTCTAGTGAACATTATAATGCAGCCGGCGGGGAAAAAATGTTCCCGCTTATGAATAATGCTGCCTTAAAGAGAAACAAAAATGTGACAATCCTTGTCCCGTACACGGCGTTAATCGCGTGGGGATTTGCAGTCGTGAATAGGTTTACCTTTTCCGGGCAACGACCAAAGGATGAAAACAAAGTTGTAATTTCTACGGTCGTTGATATTAAAATCCATATTCTATTCATAAGATGTGCATTTCCTGTGTATGAAGGGTAGAACGTAGTATTTACACCTGTAAAGAATGACAGGATGTTTCGTAAGTCTGACGCTCTATAGGGATATTAAATAAGAATATTTTCAACATCATAAACCCGATTTATCCCCCGGAAAACTCACAGCAACAGCAACAGCAGCAGCAACAGCAGCACACTGTACAAACGTTGGGCAAGGAAAAAATGGGAAAATATAATTTACCCAGAGGTTGGTCATTTCTATTACAAATATTGGTAATTTTCCTAAAATATTACCCAACACCACGTGCTCTAAATTGTTGTGATACGTTTGATAAAAAACTGTGTAAAATTTGACCAGATGTTTCATAACTCAATTACCCCAATTGGTCAATTTTTGCTTGTCAGTTTGGGCAACAGTTTACCCAACAATATGAACAACCTATAAGGGAACAACAGTTACCTTTTCTCTGGTCTGTTTGGTCATGAGGGGATCTAAAATGTGCCAAATTAGGGGAAAAAAATAAGCTAACAATGGATTTAACCGGTCAAATTCTATTTGGTGAAGAAAGGGCAGGCTTTCTGCGTTTCAAGCAGAGAAACCCTACATTACAGTGGTAATAAAATGAATAATAATAAATTTAACGTAGTAGAAGAAAATCCCTTCAAAAGTTTAATTGCATTGTAGTAATTAATAAAGTAGTATAGAAACGATCACTGAAAACAATTTTCAATGTGTTTAGCAAATATCTGGACTTCAATACACATTTGGGAAAAAAATATTGTATTTCTGGCAACCGTTGTCAATACAAATCTACCGTGCACGTATATCTATATTTACTGGAAAGTGGGCAGAGAAAGAAGAAAAAAATCAATCTTTGTAAACATCGGGTCGACGTGCACGTCCAAAGCAAAATTGGAAATATTCATGGCTGTGTTTGTGCTATAACAGACAAAACACACTTCTGGATCGAAACATTGCTGTCCATGGGACACGTATCAGTGATATGTCTTAGATTAGTTTAATTGAGAAATAATTCCCCTCGTAGAATATCGAGGGGTTTGGTATAGCGTCTATGAAAGAAAGGAGAGGTATACTGATATATTTTAGTGAAATACATTGATTCGCAATCTGTCACTGTCGTTGGATCGAATTTGTCCAACCAGGTGATAAGGCAAAGCGGTTTACTTTCGAAATTGGTGAAGTGTTTTTGGCACGGGCAGAAATTATCGCCTTGAAGTTAAAGGCGCCATGCAACGAAAAGCCACTTAACTAGTTGTCACCTATTTAACCGTTTCTTAAAACAAATTATGCAGGTGTGATGGAAATGCTTGTTTTCACACTGTAAAAACGTTGGGTAAAAGATAATTGGGCAACTGTTATTTACCCAACACTGGTATTAATTTACCACATTGTTGGTTAATTCGGGTAAAAATGGATCAATTATTGGGAAGAATTAGCCCAAGATTGTTGGCAGTTGGTATGTTGGTATGGTTTGAAGTAAAAAGAAGGTTGTTACATTCAATTCTTCTCTATGTGTTTCCAATTTAGTCATGAAAGAGAGCTCTAGTTTTATTTGGTGTTAGAAGAAACCCTTCACCAAAAGTGCATAATCATCGAAACAAGCCACGGTGTTTGGGGAGGTCTTCATATACAACTTCCTCCAAGATCTATTTATTATTTACTTAATAAATTAGCATTCGGCTGGGATAGCCTGTGACGTATTTCTTTTGATTTATTTCCAGTTGGGTAGAAGAAGAAAGAAATTACAGTTTTTGTGTTGTTAAGGTGACATCATTCAGACGGAAGAGGATTGGTGCCATTCTTATAAATAGAAAGCTTTCATATTGAACATTATTTACCAAAAACCATATCATACCTTTAAACTTCGGCAGCAATTGTCAAATATAAACCACACCCTTGACCTAGGTGTCAGTTTTCAACTGCAAATGTGTACGAGGTGCGATCAAAAGGTTCCGAGACTGCGCCTTTAACAAGCAAAAACCGTATGTGATTTAAATCTGGCCGCCATCCCCTTTAAAGTAGTCCCCTTGTGCAGCGATACACCGCTCCCAGCGCTCCTGCCACGCTTGGAACGCTCCCTGGAAATGCCGTTCCGTAAGCGCGTTAAGCACCATCTGCGATTCTCGCTGGATCTCCTCCACAGTGTCAAAACGGCGACCCTTCAGCTTTAACTTCCTTGCGGGGAACAGACAGAAATCGCAGGGAGCCAAATCCGGCGAGTAGGAAGGTGGGGAGCGACGATTGTGTTGTTGCGGGCGAGAAACTCGCGCGTTTTCAACGCGCTGTGAGCGGGCGCGTTGCCATGTTGGAGCACCCAATTGCCAGCGCGCCACAGTTCAGGCCGTTTGCGCCGAATGTTCTCCCTCAGACGTCTCAGAACGGTGCAGTAGAACTCAGCGCTGACAGTCTGACCCTGGGGAGAAATTCACGGTCCACAACCCTGCGAATGTCAAAGAAAACGATGAGCATGCTCTTGTTTGCGCTCCTGACCTGACGCGCCTTCTTCGGTCTTTGAGACTGCTGTTTGGTATCTGGGTTATTCCATGAAATTGAGACACACACAACATTTTGGCATTCTTTGATCATGTAATTGTTTTTCTTGTTTAAACTAAACTGACTTTAATAGTGATTATGGTATGAACTTGAAGTGTAAAAGGAAGGCTTTCGAATGATACAAAACATGAGGGCATTATATGTGATATATTTATGTTTTGTCACCAAGTGTGATGGTGTCCCGGGCTAAATTATGGGGTAATTTTGTGACATAAAAACTTACAAAGTACAAATAGGGTTCAGAGGTTAAAAGAATTAACTATTTTTTTTCTTTTACATGAACAGTTAGCAAAAACTGCATGTAACTTAACAACAACAAATCATATTTTCAGTATCTCTTACATCTTTTCTGTTATATGCCTAACAAATCTGTGGTTAGAGAGGTAACGGATGGTGTTCCACTCTGTTAAATTTTGTTACATCCTGCTTGCATGTCTAGCTTTCTTACTTTTCATCAAATGAAGTCTGAATTAAATTTCTTTTCTTTTGTGTGATTACCGTTTTAATACAATTAACTTGTAGAGTCAATATATTAGACTGCCTTTTTAAAATTTAGGCAAAATGGACTCGGATGTAACGGTGGTGTCCCACGTTACATCCTAGCAATTTTGGGAACTTTCTTCCATAATTTATCTGTAAGCAGTATGTGAAATGTCCATGCAACATGATAACAAAGACTTGGAGTACATCTTTTTAAAAACATAAAAAAGACCCCCTAAATTGGTGTCATGTGTTAGTTTTCCACCATTGATGGAGTGGTGTCCCATGTTACATCCTTGCAGGCTTGCCAAATCAATTATTACATCAAATGTTTTAGCCAACTGTATTTGATGGGTATGTAAAAGGATAACATTTTCTAACTACCACATACAGATTCGGATGCTTTAACATGATTATTTATGAATTATGAGCAACATAAACTAAGATGTAACCGGGACACCATCTCCCTTGTTGATTTATCCATAGTAAGTCTATGGGAGTTGATGTGAAACTCAAGAGAGAGGACCCTAAACTAAATATTATGTCACAATGAATCTAACCTAAGATGAAATAATTGTGTAGAATCACATGTGGTGTAACAAATATATTTCACACCAATTTAAATTTTTTACCAATATGTCACACATTGTGTCTCAACTTCATGGATTGACCCATCTGGATCGCAGCCGGCCGTAGATCCAACTCTCGTCACCGCTGATGATCCTCGACATGAAGTTTAGGTCATCCCGGGCCTGTTGACGGAGATCCTCGCAGACTTCGACACGGTGCTGCTTCTGCTCGGGATTCAGGTCCATTGTAACTTGGAATACTTACCCACGAAAGTTATTGCTTACACCTGATATATGCACATTACTGTGCTGCGCTCCGTTCGTTCGCAACAGGAACAGTCTCGGAACTTTTTGATCGCACCTCGTAATTCGTGACTACCTCCACTAAAATCTTGTTTTCACACTATATGGGATTGTAGCCAGTCTAGGACTACTGCAAGAGACCTCTGACCCACAATCTCACAAATCTCACAGATCCCGACCGCACGCCTTGAAAATGTCCTTCTCTGGCGATTTGTCCTATTCATGATCTGACTGGAGATTACACGAAAAACAAAAAGATTGACAGCTCAACCAAGACGATTGAGTAATTAATTAGTAAACAGTTACAGTTAAAAGTACCATCTACGTGAATGTATACGTATAAAGTATGGTGGATTTGTTTTAAATTTTGTCACTATCTACAATACAATTAATCTTGTCGAATTGGTATACATTGTGCCGGAACGAAAAACTGAATGTGCTTAGATAATGAATATTTGTTATTCATTAAATACTCATTATGTTGTTGCTTCATGCGTAAAGACGTAATGATGAAAACAATGCAACTATATTAAATAAAACAAAGGACTGGTTTGAAATACACAATAACGCGATGCGCCAAATGGCATTGATTTTTTCTCCACGCAAAAAAGGACGAGCTACAACTGTCTATTCGAAATTGCAGGCAGACGCTCGCGGCGTAACCATTCCGGGTATACAGGGTACTAGATCTATTTCATTAAGTCGTGCGGGATCCGATTTTCGGCATAAATCACTAGTATTCTGTGATGAGGCGATAGGCTGCCTCTTACCGTGCTATTAGTAAGCTGTCATCGATCGTGTAATGTACCCGCTGTGTACCTGAACGAAGTACCATCTATTAATAATTTTCCTTGATATTTACAAACAAAATTACCTAGCATTGGCGCAATAATGATTGGCAGCGTGGGGGGGGGGGGGGGGGGGAGGGGGGCGCACGCCCCCATAAAAACTCCCACATAAAAACATGTCTCTTTAAGCGCCTCCATTGTAAATTTCGCAAGCGGAGAAAATAATAGTATTAAGAAAAATACTGTTACTGTGAGCGTCAAGTAAAACCCGTGTTAAACGCATGCGGATTGCGGTCTCGGAACAAAGCTTTTTAAGTCCTATATTAAATGAACATGGTTATAGCTAGTTTAATATACATAAACTAAACCTGTGAACGTTTTTGCTCCGTCTATCACCCGAGTCACACGAAACTGAAAAGCAGTTCTGTTTTAACACTGATTTTGTGCACGTTTATGGGTTGATTTCGATTGGGGGTCTTCACATACAATGGGGAATCGGTATACTGGTACCATCTTGGTAAATTTCAGATTGAAACTAATCGCTATTTTCCGTTTTTGATCACTAACAAATATCATACTTTTAAGACTTATTTATTACGATCCGTTCACATAGGTCTATTATAGATGCAATGCAGCTTGAACTGTTTGTATGTTTAGACCATGTAAGGAACATAGATTTTACTCTTTTACTCTGATAAGTCAGATACGGTAAACCTTAAAGGGATGCAAACATCAAACAACTAAACTACCGAATTATTATGAAATACCTTACTTGACTGGACGTAAATAATAGTCTCAAGCATGCTGTGAAATCATGGCACCTGGCGTGGTGTCATTTTCAAGAAAAGTGGGATTTTTGTATCAATTTCCAGCGATTGTCGGACAACAATCGTTGGAAATAGTCTAGTTCCCCGATCTGATAATTCCCTGACGTCTATAAATTGCTCCGTTTTGTCTCAAGAAGGGTCAGGGAACCAGACTACAAGAACAGCATTTTCCCCCCTCCGTTTTGTCTGTTTTCCCAGCATCCATGCACACAAAACCTGAAACATAAAATAATGCAGAATTTATTCCAACTAATAATATTAAACCTTCCGCTTGTTCGTGAGGGTGATCAACCTTGGTGATGTCACTCACGGTGTTGTCAGTGTCAGGTCGTTTTGCTCGTGCTTCATTTCATCGGTTTGCCTCGAATCGCATCATAAAGTGGCGATCGAATGAAACGTTTGGAGACGGCTATCTTTCAATATTTCACGCAGTGTCAATTAAACCACTCAAATATTATCCGCAGCCAGTCTTCCGTGTTGAATGCGATAAAAGCAATATTGCTTTCCATAGAGCGTTTCAAGCCAATTGCAACTAATAGAGCGCTAATAGAAAGCCAATATCTGGGCTAGGAGAGCATTAGCTTAGGTGTATGCATCTTTATACAATAAGCCCACACGTAGCCGCGTGTTTGGTCCGTTTTGCGTTAGTTGTGATAGGCTTATCCACAGCAAAACGGTCCCCAATCGAGGAGCAAAACGGCTGCATGTATTATGCGACGAAAAGGGTTTATGGTGGCTTTAATGTTTGTGTTCGGTCCGTTTTCAGTTCGTTGCGTTTTGGCCTATGGGTAACCAATAATTTTGCTTTTCGCTTTTCGGTTTGCTGTTTCTGTGCTGCACTGAACCTTTCCTGAGCTTTAGTTTCCTTCCGTGTTTAAAAGGCACCTTTAGTAGCTTTTTTGATTCATTTTCAGTTGTGCCAATTCCTTGATTTTATAGTTTTATTGTGAGGTTCTTTGAAGTTGTATTGTTTACATACAGCGCTATATAAATTTCGCATTATATTCTTATTGTGGATGAACTATAGGCAAAAATAATGAATGCAACAAACGGTTCGTGGAAACACCCATATGCAAACCCAGCACTTACGTATCCTGTTCTGTCCACAGTAAAGGGACCATTTAGCATCAACAGATAGCAATGAGAGTAAGACATGGAAGAGGGACATCGAATCAAGTACATGTATTTTGCCTTAATGTTTTCTTTTCTGATGCTTTCCAGAGCTGTTAGTGATCACACCGACACAAAATAGGACAACACTCTGAAATTAGAGGGTCATCTTCAAGACATTATGTTTGTAACATGCACGGACATTATTTTATGATTGACTGGAAAAAGGAAAGAGGAATTTAGTAACATTCCGAAATGTTGGTCAGTTTACATTGTCGGAATTGTTATCAGTGGAAAATATAACAAATTTGGGGGGTATTTTAACAAATTAAGTTGTGATATAAATTATGTTCAAACACATGGCCGGACATTATGTGAGAAATGTTCGTCCAGAAATGTTGCACGTTTAATATGCAACAACCATAAACATCTTTTAAAAGATTCCAGGTCTAACTTCTTAAACACCCACCCGAACAAAGATACTGACAATTTGGGAGACCGCCAACATAGGGCAAGATAGCTCAGTTGGTAGAGCGCCGGTACGGTAACCCGGAGGTCGCAGGTTCGAATCCCGCTCCTGCCAGTTTCTTTGTTCACTTTGAAAATGTTCTTAAATACTCTGTTAGATGTTCATTTTGTTTGCTAAACCAACTTGTTGATGGGTACTGAATGTACTGTGACAAAAATCAATGGAAAATTATTTTATATAATAACTACACTCTCAAAAAAATTGGCAACGAGCAAAGGGGGGGGGGGGGGGTTCGCCCCTACCTATCCTAACCCAACCCCAACCTTATTCCCACCTTATTCCTCACCCACACCGCACCCTATGTTTGTCATTGTCTTGGTGTGCAAAAACCTACTGGGCACGCGCAGTTTAACCAACAAGTCGGATATTTAGGGAGTCTGATATTTACGCAGCACCGGCGCACAGCATTACTGTTCACATATAGAGGAATTTCACATTAGCCCCTTTTGCGCACTTCCGGGTTGAAAGCGAGAGTGTCAGTGGCAAACAAAACAACGCTTTTCAGCACATTCATTCATGCATGAATTAATCAGGCCATCAAAGAAAGCGCAGGCGCACGATCAGCATAAAGTTGTTTACTGTGACATTGAGATCCTCGTTTTCAAACGCGGAAGTGCGCAGATCGGCGCTAAACTCGTTGTTGTGGGATTCCTCTATCCATAATGTGCTGTACATCTGAAAGGTTGTGCTTATCTTTCCAACAAAACATTTGGCATTTAGACAACTTCGACAGTACCACCTCCATTAATCAGTGTACGTCAGCAATACACACAGCAGTTTTCGATTTTTACACTGTTTTGCGTGCCAAACAAACTATGAATAACGCAGAAGTAATTATCATGTGTTACAACTTTAAGACAGGTTTATTGATCTTCGGAAACTAATATCCCTGAATCTTTATTTTTTGAAATTGAAAGATTCCTCTCGCTTGTCTTTATTGCATAGATGGATTTCAACGATGCAGTGTTATTTGTAGCATAGAGAGAGGACAGTCGGGCAACTATCCATGCATGCAGACAGAGAGACGAACCGCGTGCACGTCTTGTCGTGATGGTCTTGGTCACGTATAGGAACTCGACTACGATGGATGACGATCTCGAAGTCGGTAAGATTACATTATGTCAAACTACAGTGGTGTGCAAAATTATTCGAACACTTGGCATATTTTAGGTACTTTTATATTTGTTTGTGATGAAATGACAATCGATATACCAATGTACATTCAAATGAAACCCTCTGGAATGAACTTCAGAAGACTTGGAACAGCATTAGTGTAGAAACTCTCAGGAAATATATAGACACTGTGCCCGAAGATTGTGCCGCCGTGATTGCTGCCAAGGGTGGACACACCAAATATTAGAGTAAAGTTTGATAAAAAAAGATGGTAGGACCGGCAGATACTAATGTGAGCTATACACTGTAAAAGTATCCAGTAAAATCACGGGTTTTTCCCATGGTAAAAAAAACAGACTATCACCGTATTTTAGTTTGAACGGGTTTTGAACGTCAAATCTCATGTTCTCCGATCCGACACGAATCTCATTTATTACGCAGCAACTGACCAGTCAGAACTAAGGAAATTTGTGTTCACACAAGTCATGTTATATTGCAGTGTTTCGTCCAAAAACACGATTTCTTGACTAAAATATTTAACTATTTAAGCAATTCCACATAGGAATTTAGACTTTTTGTGAACAGAGGTGAAGAATCGCATTACATCTTCTTTCGTATTCAAATATTGATTTTTTTTATCGGAAACCGTGACTTCATGATGGCAGGATAAGGCTGAATATAAAGCTAAAGCGCGACATTGTTTAGTGCGTAGTGTTTAGTAAATTACTGTAGCATTTGTAAAATTGTTATCTGGAGTAATGTACATGTATAATTTCACTTCTATTTACTCTGGTTCCCATTTCTGTAAATTCGTGATTACTTACACAAGTTTCCAGTAACTGAATAAAAAAATTGTATACCATGTATTTTTACGGGAATAACATGGTTATTTTAAGGGACAGCAACGTAAAATAACAGTGTTCATGAGTCGCAGCTTACACCGTTTTTTACGGGATTGCGCTGGCGTCCAAACTGCCGGGAAATTCCTGTAAAAAGGCGGTTTTTCTTTTTACAGTGTACATGTACGTTCACAACAATTACCTTTTCTATTTAATACGGGTGAAAAATGTAAACCAGGCATTGTAAGGCATTAAACATCAATTTCTTCAGATATGTCAAGTGTTTGAATAATTTTGCACACCATTGTAGAGTCAGTCTGTACAACGAAGGGCAAAACCGGATTTGAATTCGATTTCGAATCAATTTCAAAAATATTCAATTTGTTTTCAAACTGCTGTGCAAAACTAATTTCATGGTCTAATGACCAAGCGCTATTATAAGCACGACATTATTACTGTTATTATTCCATCTGCCACGTGAGTACAAACACATTATTTCCGCAAAATGTGTTGCAGTGCATGTGTTTGCGCTGTGTTTGACATCGTTTTTATGTGCCCCAACCAGCAACATGGTCAAAAAGCGCGACCAGAGATACTTCTGGGTTTTTCAAGATTGACGTCGATGGATTATTTTGACCAATGAACATCATTACTGGACAAAGGGGCAGAGTTGGAGTCGAGTCCCTGCAAGTCCTTTCACAAGTCCTTTCGCAAGCCCAGTCAGAAGTCCTTTCATAAAGCCGGTCACAAGTAACTGGATGAACAATGACAAAGGAATGCCTTTGTCAAAGCTCATTTGAATAGCTTGTGATTGGAATTAGGACTGGAGGGCTTGTGATGGACTTGCAGGGACTTGTGATGGACTCGACTACATCCCTGCAAAGGGGGTGGGCCTTCCAGAGGAAGTTTAGCTGTACGATACCTCAAAGCACACTCGTGAGAGCTTGCCAAGGGCTTGAGGCTATCCCGGGTTGGCATCCTCTTGGGCTGTCTGTGGCCTGCTTGGGAGGGAGATAATGTTAGTTTTTTCGGGGCCAAATATATTTAGGAACTGTGGGAAGATAATTATCTGTAATTGTTTTTAAAATGCTTATATGTACGTAAGCTGTATGTAAGTACGCTGTACTGTCGCGAACAGTACAAAGGTGCGGGAGTGTTTGGATTTTTGCCTGGTGGCCCGCAGGGATTTATTAACCTGTGTAATGAACAAAGAAATAATGAAATACAGGACTGGTATACTATCCAACTTCATTATTAAACTTAACAGAAACTTAACATCATGCAAAGGCTTCAGGCGCAAAAGCCTCTAAACGCCACTTCACAGAAAAATTCGATAACGATATCAAGTGAAAGCGCTTTCACTTGATATCGTTATCTCATTTTTCTGGTAAGTGGCGTTTAGCGGCTTTTGCGCCTGAAGTCTTCAAACATGTATGGCACATCTTGGCTAGTTCACTAATGTGTGCCCGGCAGAAGGGCATAAGGACGAAACATGGGTCAAAGGGTCAAATTCAGGTTTTGGGGGTAATCGAAAGAGTATTGGAATATCTTCATTTTGATATACATTTCGTATCAAGGGGCTACGTCATTCTGACGTAATTAACCAAATGAAAAGGACATAAGGGGATTTTGCATTTTTTGTTCCCGGCAAAAGGGCATTAGCGTGTAATACCAATGTAACAATACATGCTAAAAGTGCGTTCACCTCTGCACTTCAGTGGGGCGTAAGCGCGCTTAGAGCAAATTTTGTTCCCGGCAAAAGGGCATTAGCATTTCACATGCCGCTTAAGCGCACGTTTAAGCCAGAATGACTTCCCGGCAAAAGGGCATTAGCATAAAGATGTAAATAACTTTAAAATTAAGCAATATTTGTATTAAAAAATGCACAGCATTATTGGAAATATCAATAATTTTTATCCGACAAAAAATCAACCTTTTGCGAGTTTTAATTTAGAAATGCCAACGCATAAACCTTAAAGTAAATTTTCCCGGAAAGTGTAATTACGCTTCAATGCGTTCTATATGCCCTTCTGCCGGGCACACCACGACTCTATCTTTCCTCTGCAATTCATTTCACCACCAGTATCCTCTTTCCGGGACCAAATGACAGCCGACTTTGTTTCACAAACTACTGGACCGAATCGGGAGAATTTGATATCATTTTTCTTTTAACAAAATTACCCATGCATTGGTATAGGTTGTTTGAGTCTCAGGGTAGCGGAAGTTTGCCGATCCGTTTGTTTTTTTTGGGCCACCCTGTATGGTATAAAATCAATAGCTCTACTGACAATGGTTTCATCCACATAATATTTATTGTATTTTGTTTTCATTATTTCTGGTAATAAAACCAGAAATAATCCACAAAAGCGCATAGCTCGAAAAGCCTAAAGAAACCTGAAGGAAGACAACGAAGAAAACCCAATCCACATGTCGGCCCTGGTGGGATTCGAACCCGGGTCACAGTGGTGGAGGGCGAGAAAAGTACCACTGGGCCCAGAAGCATTAAATATCCCTTTTCTGTTAACAAAATAGACACAAATTTGCGTTTTTGGATGGTGACATTGGCGGTGCGTGCAGCGATTTTTTTTTAAAGCCGTTTTTCTCCGAATGTGTTCTCTCGTTTGCAGTACAGTTTCGTTTCTTTCAAGTCATATTTCTGGATTGGAATAAGGTATAAGGATCAATTTGGATCAATCATCGGAAATCCCGTGACTTCCCCTTTATTCCGGCATGTTAATCTTTAATATCAAACTTGGGGGACATTCCTCAATATCAGTGTTGTAGTCAAGACCATCACAAGACCACACAAGACCACACAAGACCACACAAGACCACACAAGACCACACAAGACCCTGCAAGACCCTGCAAGACCCTGCAAGACCCTGCAAGACCAGCACAAGACCAGCACAAGACCAGCACAAGACCAGCACAAGACCAGCACAAGACCAGCACAAGACCAGCACAAGACCAGCACAAGACCAGCACAAGACCAGCACAAGACCAGCACAAGACCAGCACAAGACCAGCACAAGACCAGCACAAGACCAGCACAAGACCAGCACAAGACCAGCACAAGACCAGCACAAGACCAGCACAAGACCAGCACAAGACCAGCACAAGACCAGCACAAGACCAGCACAAGACCAGCACAAGACCAGCACAAGACCAGCAGTCTTAATCCAAGTCTTAAGCTATTCAAATGAACTGTAACAAAAGCATTCCTTTGTCATGGTTTATGCCTGTTACAAGCTGGTCTTGTGAATGGTCTTGTGCATGGTCTTGCGCCTGGTCTTGAAATGGTCTCGACTACAACACTGCTCAATATGCTACGGAGGGTCACATATTAGATTGTGTTTTCTCAGTTATGTGAAATTGGTTTCACAGTAAAATTTAGGCTGCAATAACATGGCGATTCCGCCCGTCATGGTTGCTGATGTTGATCGCAATAACGTGTGGACGAAACGGTTAGAACGGAACCAGTTCAAGTGTAGGCCTGTCGTTGATTGGAATAGCACGTGGTTGGGATCATGTTCATTATTGAAATGATAATGGCTAGTTTGTGTTTTTTTAGCAACGCAATACTGGCAATAGCCCCAGGATAAAATATCTGCCTGTAGGATTAAATATCTGCCTGACCTCTCACAGAAAAGGATTGAAAAACTGTCTGGACGCTCCCGGTCAAAACGTGCATACCGGGACCCCTTGCTGCAAACTACGCCTCTTTTCTGTTGCCATTTTACTCAGTATATTGAGAGGAGATATTGGCACTTTATTAAGAGGACTAAGCAAATTGCTAAGAATTTCTTTTGAGGTTACGTCATAGGGTGCTCCGTTAAAGTATAGCTTTTGTGAAAAGGGGCTCTGTACTAACTTAGATAATGTTTTAAACTTTAAATTACAGTTGATGATATGTTTTACTTTTCCCATAAAACTTGATTAAGTAATTGTACTGAAATCCAATATGGCCGCCATTACAGTTTTAACTTAGAATTGGTTTGAAAAAAACAAAAAACAACAACAACAACAACAACATAACATTATAAAAGCAAACGTATATTATACACTAACATTTAAAAAAAAATCGAACTTACTAAAATTGCTCTAATTTAATTAACTAACACAAATTGCATGGAGACGGGTGGTGGGAACACAGGGTGGGTGAAATAACAAGTCAAGAAGGGGCCCAGGCTACTGCTGAACCGATTAGTTTCACAGGGAAAATCTTGAAGTGTTCTATTGGATCTGATATTCATTGTATGAGTACTTTCAATCCATTAAATATTTAGTTAAATGCTTTTTAAGCAAATGTGGTTATTGTGCAAAAAGGGGAGTTTGTATATTTATGGAAGCATAAGCTGCCTGTCAAAAATTATTTTGCCTGTCAAAAAATTATTTTTCCTGTCCATTGCACTTGTAGACAGTTGGCTGGATCAGACACTCCATAGCCCATATACTGGACCGCGAGATGGCGTTCTCGAATGAAATTTTGCGAGTCACACTAGTCTGGTTCCCAGACCAAAATATTCTGACTATTTCTGATGAATATTAGGTCCAGTAGCCGTCAATGCCGCGTGACGAAAACGGGAGGAATTCCTCCCGTTTCCGAAAATGTCCGAAGTTTTCCCCACTTGTTTTCGGTAACATTCGGCTGTTAACGTTGATGTTCGCAACAGAGTTGTAGTCGAGTCCCTGCAAGTCCTTTCACAAGTCCTTTCGCAAGTCTAGTCAGGAGTCCTTTCATAAAGCCGGTCACAAGTAACTGGATGAACAATGACAAAGGAATGCCTTTGTCAAAGCTCATTTGAATAGTTTGTGATTGGGATTAGGACTGGAGAGCTTGTGATGGACTTGCAGGGACTTGTGATGGACTCCGACTACATCCCTGGTTCGCAATAACAAAATGTCTGTCAGGCCCGTTACAGATCCTGGAATTTGAATTCTCAATTATACATGGAAACTGGAAAATCAATGGTAAAAGCATGTGAATATTTTTCTCAGACGAAATTGAATGTTAGAGATGGTGAATATGAATGATTTTTTTTTAAAAATAGCCAAGAAAACCTATAGTTTGATTATTTCTGAATAAAATGACACCAAATACGTCCCAATCTGCTGTATAATTAAGCAAATAAAACATTTTTAAACCCGAAGTGGCTACTGACCAAAGTTATCCAGTTGGCCATAGTTACCCCACCGAAACGGTAGTTTACAAGCTTTAGATGCAATTTTAGACGCCCATTGTCGAAATCAGTGACTAATCACACCGTCCTAATCTCCCTCCCCTTACGTTTTTAAACAACCTTGTTACCACATTCTTCACATGTAGAACCTACATGTTTAGAATGGCTCATGTCTGCGACATGTTTAGGCTTCACGTGTTTATCCTGAACAGTGTGTGCTGTATTACAAAAATAAGTGCTCGTATTCTCAACACAAGCCAAACATGCATCCAATTAGCGGGCTAACACGTCAACACGTTTGTTTCGCATCAAACGCCATTTTAAAGGGTACTTAATATCGAAAATGGTTTTGGCGGGACGAAAAGGATCAGACATTTGCCTTTGAAAATTTAGTCAGGTGTGTAGTGAAGTTGATTTTACTCATTGCACACTGCAGCGCATGTCCATGCTTGGTTAAGCACCGCAGAATGTGAGATGATGCAATTGCTCAGTCAGGTGCTTCAAAGTCAAATTGACTGGAGGGGTTAAACAAAATTCTAATTAAGTTTGATCCTTAAATGTTTTTGAGTAGCATACTTCAGCTATTTTGTTTTTACAGTTGAATTATACATCGCATTTTAGTAAATACATTTTATCACAGAACAACACACGTTTTGAACAATTCTTCAGGAATTGTGAATTTATTTTCCCCAAACATTGGCGACCGAGCCCGAACAAAGAAAAAAAAAGCCTTATCCGATTGTAAATTTATCTCATCTTATCTCTTGTTTGTTATATCGTCAGTGATATTTTTAGCCTGCTTTATATGCGTTTTTCAACCTTTGGTCTTAGCTACTGATTAGTATTTTTTTTTAAGAAAAAGACTCTTACTTTGTGTAATGTGTTGCCAGTTTTAAAGCCTCTGTCCACACAAAAGGGACCATTTAGCATCAAAAGATAGCAATGGGAGTGAAGGCCGGTTCATACTTCACGCGAATGCGAATGCGAAGTGAATTTGACGTCACTGTGCACTGTTAAAATGCTGTTTAAACTTTTTAAACAACCCCGGGTTGTTCATGTGCCGTGCTTTTAAACAACCAGTTTTCTCTGTGTGTAAAGGCCGGTTCATACTTCTAGCGAATTTGGGGGCGAACCGAATTCGTCTGGGTAACGGCGGACGTCACACTGAAACAACCATAGTTGATGTCACAAAATTCGCTTCGCTTTCGCATTCGCGTGAAGTATGAACACTGATCTCTATACACTGGATTGGCTGCGAAGCTCCGCGATTGAAGCCACTGCGCGGCCATCGTGCTATATTCAACACAATGGCCGTTTTCCAAGCCCCCCTGGCTTCAGCTCCGTCTCCGAATTCAGCCCATTGCCAAACTGCATTCATGCATGTAGTTTATGAATGGGCTGAAGTTGGAGACGGAGCTGAAGCCTGGAGCTTGGAAAACTGCCATTGTTTTGAATATAGCAAGATGGCCGCGCGGTGGCTTCAATTTACGCATAGGCAATCACTGCTGCGCTGCCAATCCAGTGTATAGAGATCAGTGAGTATGAACCGGCCTTTACCCCTTGCGTACGGATGACGCCATAGGGCGCAAAAAAACAGTGCCACCAGGCCGGATGACGCGCCGTGATGGCTTTACGCGGTATAGAGTACACGCCGCTGATCGTAATACATGTACACGTAGTTCGTGTATTTGAGCATGTCGTTCCCAACTTCCCATACATGAAGCTAATGTGCTACATGTACGTTTAGGCACGCGTACACGGCAAAGAAACGAGGTTGTCATCTTGTCATGTACTGCACGTTTATAAATCTTTAGTCGAGTAGAGCGTACTTTAATCGATTCTGTAAACAAGAAGTTGTCATATACTGCACAATTATACATCTCGAGTCGAGTCGAGTCGAGCGTGCTGTAATCGATTCTGCACATGTGCTGTTTGTATAAAATATTGTTGGTCTCGATACCGAGACCAGCAAAATACCGAGACCACGGGGTACCGAGACCGAGACCGAGACCGAGACCAAGCCCGAGACCAGGAAAAACTGGTCTCGAGACTGGTCTCGAGACCGAGACCGGTCTCGAGACCTACAACACTGTTCGAGCCCAGTCCTGGGCTATAGCACTTCTACGCTTAATATGGGTAGAGTCATTATTAACGCCTTCTAGCTACCCATCCCAACCCTATTCATACTGACATTGTAAGCGATGTAAACTGACCAACATTTCAGAATGATACTAAATTCCTTCTTTGTTTCCCCATGCAGTCAATCATAAAATAATGTCCGTCCATGTTACAAACATAATGTCTTGAAGATGACCCTCTAATTCCTTATGTATCCAGAGTGTTATCCTATTTGTTTTATGTCAGTGTGATCACTAACAGCTCTAGAAAGCATCAGAAAAACATTTGGGCAAAATACTTGATTTGATGTAGGCCCACGAGTTGCGCTGATTCAATTGCGCGCGGCAATCTAATATTTCCCAAACTCACCAAAAGAGGGCGGGCTTTTCACGGTTTGCCCGTCAAAGGCCGAAAACATGAATATTCATAAGATACTTTATAAATAAATAACTAGACTTCAGCTGCTGTTAGCACATCCGGGACTTTAATGCTGGAGAACTACAATCCTCTGCCTACTTTGTAAAAAAAAAAAAAAAAGAAGATGGGTCATCATAAACACTTGATATGGCTCTCCACCTTTTGTAATCAAAATGACGTCATTACAACTCAAAAGACGAAACTGTTTGAGCAATAGCTTCTAAAATCGCTCAAAATACACAGCAAACAGGCTTGGTTGTGACTTTTTACCTCGTATCCATCCGCTTTATACGGTCGTTGCAATGATGTCATCCCTCATGGTTCACGATATAGACCATCAGAAAATTGGTTCTGAATCCTTTGTTTAAGCTTAAATGATGACGTCATCATTTCTTACATTTCGGAAAAAGCGTTTTTTAACACGATCCTCAAGGTTTCACTGCTTAATATGTAATTACAAGCAAAATAGGTGTTATTTCAAAGTAGTTCCATGTATACTAAGCGATATTACTCCGCCATTCATCAACAAAGCAACGTACACAGTCCTTGCCTATATATCCTGCATGTTGTGTTTCAACATTTTTCTGCTTGTGATGTGCCGTGACCGAGGAAAATTCCTCTTTTCGGGCAACTTGGCTCAAAATACAAGTCAAATGTCATCATAAATGCAGGTTCACATCTTAGATGTTAATACAAATAGTCATTCTATCAAAATACTGCCTGATATTATTTTGAAAATGAGTGATTTTCATGGCGATTGACTGCTAATTCTGGACGATGTTACCATTCAGTTTTTTAAAAATGGCGGACCTCGCGTAACGTAATCTTCACGAAATAGATGCAGTAGTATTCTGCGCTGAATTTGTTTGAATTATGGTTCCGTAATTGGTTTTTTTACTAGAAGGAATACGTTGATTTTGTTATTTTTGTTTAATAGATGATTTTAGTTTTTTGTTTTTGATAAGACTTGCCCTTTGGAGGGGGGGGGGGGGGGGGGGGGGGGGTGGGGAGGGGGTGGGCGAGAGAGAGAGAGAGAGTTTGGAGTGGATGTCCGGAGTGATTCTACTTAATCTGTCGGGGATTGGAAAATCACCCCTGCTTAAAACGCAGCACAAACTTTTATTTCAATTTTTATGTCGGTAAAATCATGGAGGAAGAAAAATCCATGGCATAACAAATGAGACAAATCAACAACATGTGTCAACACTGAGTAAACAGGGTAAGCAGTAAACAGGCCTACATCACTACACCAAGAACAGAGAAAACTAAAACTTTCTTCCCCTATATGGCACACAACATTCCTGACCAAAATGTCCAAGTTAAAGGTTGTGCCAAGTGTTTATACAATTTTGAACACAAAACAGAGGGTTGTTTTCCAAGATTTTGCTATTCCTGACTCATTTGGATAGGGGCCTTGGGGGATTATTATTAAAGTAAAATCTTTCCGAGTTCAGACATGTAAAAAAAAATGCAATATCAGATTGAATTGTTATTTTCCATTCCCCTAGCATGCCTATAGTGTGTGTGAAAATTCATGTTGAAATTAATACATTCAGCACTGTTATTGTTGGGGTAAATTGTATATAAAATGGGACACATGGGAGTCATGAAAGTGCACATACATCATACATGACATGATATAGGATATCGATGTGATGTTAGACTTGCAGGTCATTTACAAAGACCAGCATTTTTGTTTATAACGGGCTAGGGTCGTGGCTTGAGTACAGGTTTTTTTTTAAGGTTGGGGGGGGGGGGGGGGGGGGCTTGAAATGTATATGCAAATAGTCTTTGGCTGAAAGGTCTTGTTTTTTTTTTTTTATAGATGAAACATGTTAAACCATACTTCTCCCTAGAAAATACATAATTAACATTTGCTAAAAATTAAATTCAGATTGGTGACATGGCCGTGCAATAATCTAAAAGATCTGCACTGTGACAATTCAAAATTATCTTGCCAAGTCACAGAATCATCATCATTTAATTTTGAATGCACATTTAGCTTCCCCCAAGCAGTGACAATATTTCCTTGTATTTATCATAAGTTCAATGTTTACTGTCACATGAGCCATGTAACAATTTTGTTTAATGGAATAGAAGATTATGTATCATGGCATGTTAAAATAATGAACTAAGTTTTTGTGTCTTCACAACTTATATGGTAGTGGTCATCACCTCGCCCCATGGGCAGCTACCTTAAAATTGGAGACAAAGCTGGACATTGTTTTTTCGAGTCAAGATTTCGATATACATGTAATGTAAACATGTAACCAGATAAATGGTCATTTAACCGTGTGTAACCGCAGCCTTATTCTTGATGTCAATAAATACGGTTTACTTGTACATGTACATGGAAATTTGTGATCTTTTTGCATTCTTTTATTATGTAAATGACATACAAGGTCTCGAGGTCTCGGTCTCGGTCTCGGACTTCGGGGTCTCGACTACAACACTGGGCTCGAACCCACAACCTGCACTGGAATTACGAATTCAATGCTCCAAAGCACTAGGCCACGGCACTTCCACAAAAACCAACAAATTAAGACAAGAACCCATGGAAAATGATTTTATATAATAACTCAAATTCCTCTCGCGTGTCACACCAAATGGGGTCAATATAGCATTAGTGGACCCCACAAAACAGTTGTAGTCAGTGTTCATACCTCATACATAAAATAACAAACCTATGAAAGTTTGAACTCAATCCGTCGTCCGAGTCGTAAGAAAATAGTGAAAAACCATTCTGTGATTATGTGCACGTCGGTTGCTGAAATCGAAATTAACCACTGTGTTTCCGGAGGTCGTCAAATACAATTTGTTCGGAGATGACAGCATTTCAGACGGAAACTTTATTGAGGAGGATTGGTAGCATCTTTGTACTCTCTTAATGTAAAAGAGTGAAAATCTCACTCTCTAAAAGAGTGAATCTCTTCTCAAACCACTCCAAAAGAGTGAATCTCTTATAAAAACCACTCGAAAAGAGCGAAATTTCCACTCTTTCGAGGAGCCATATAAGGGACCACTCTTTTTAGACTTGTCCCTTATATGGCTCCTCGAAAGAGTGGAAATTTCACTCTTTTCGGAGTGGTTTTTACTCTTTTAGAGTGGTTTTTATAAGAGATTCACTCTTTTTGAGTGCTTTGAGAAGGGATTCACTCTTTTGGAGAGTGAGTTTTTCACTCTTTTGGAGAGTGAGTTTTTCACTCTTTTGGAGAGTGAGTTTTTCACTCTTTTACATCAAGAGAGTAAACAGGAAGCTTTCGGCTTCAGCTTATAGGGCCTGTCTGTTTCACACGAATCCTGATAGCGATCAGTGATCCGTGCGTGGGTTCACACACCAGATTCCGCCTTGTGGGATGGAGCGAACCAGCGACTGGATCACTGATCGAGATCCGGATTCGTGTGAAACAAACGGGCCATAAGCTAGCAATTAGTTTTTATTTATAGCTATATCATACCTCCATTTTGCCAGTAAGCCCTTGTTAGACCAGACCAGACCAGACCAGACCAGACCAGACCAGACCAGATTTGCAACACTTGTTACGTTACTTGCAAACATTTATAGAAAAACGAGTACCCCCATAAACCATACGTTTAAACCTTCAAAGCAACGGGTACAAAACTGACCGGAAAACGCGTGTTTTGGAAGCCAGCTGTATGTTTCTATATTTACGAAGAGCATTAACATAACACAGGATGTATTTTACGTTTTGAGCATCTTTTTGTTCTTGGAGTGCGCAAATCATTTCTGAATCCAGACTCCATCCACCATTCAAAAATCCATGAGCCTTATTACTGCTCCTCGCTGATACAAGATACACATATAGGCTTGTTTAAAGGTCGTATACAACATTTGCTTTTGCTATAATTCTCAGAGATTTGGGGGTTTTGTATTTAATAGCAAATACTGTAACACTGACCAGTTTAAAGAGTTGTGTGCATTATGGATGCGGGGGAAACAAAGAGAGAAAAATGCTGTTCTTGTAGTCTGGTTCCCTTACCCTACTTCAGACAAAAACGGAGCAATTTGTAGACGACAGGGAATGATCAGGTTGGGGAACTAGACTACGGTATTCCATCGCAGGAAATTTTCACGAAATGCTTGGGTTGGCGCGGGGTTGAACATTTTCAAGTGTGAAACGTCGCATATTTTTTAACCCCGCGTCAACCCCGAGATTTGTTTAGTGTGCAAAGGACTATAGTATAGATTACCGGTACGGTATTCCGGAGGTCGCAGGTTCTAATTCCGCTCCTGCCAGTTTTCTTCGAAAAATGTTGTTCACTTTGAAAATTCATTGAAAATTACCCAGTCAGTATCCTTCGTGGTTTGTTTGTGTGGTTTGTAGTCATTCCAGTTAGCAGCACTTTGTAGCAGTATATGTTAATATTTTATTTGTTTACCATTTATGTTAACTTATGTTAATTTGTGTGTGTGACGAAAAGAGACATATTGATATATAAAGAGACACAACACGTTTACATTTAACTGTCGTTTTTCATAAATACCTTTCTATTGTTAGGTTACTCGTGGTTTTGCATGCATGTCTTATTTGGGGCCAAATTTGAGGCTACATTGCCTGATATCGATTTTTAGCCAAGACTTTTCATTTTTACGGAAAAGTAGCCACATTTTGATCAAATATCTTAAAAAAGGCAAACATGAAAATCAACAGTTAAATATGAACGTGTAACATGTAGATTCGCTGAATAGGGGACTGTGGGATATACAATGTATGTCCCATGACGATGGAATAAGTCTATCCAACGTATGGCGCATACGAAAGTCCATATACAATTAACCCAACGTAAATTGGAACAGAGTTTTTTTTCACACATAAACAGGCTCTCGGAAAGCACTGAGCATGCAGTGCTTCATATATTTATCTATTTCGGGAAAGGGGCAACAGAGAAAAACTCTGTTCCAATTTACATCATCATCCCCGACGCAAATTCCATCTTCACATCAACCCAACGTATTCGCAATATGCAAATGTCTTTCATAAAATAGAAACAGTTAAAATATGGAATAGGCTCATATAAACCTCATGGTGGTTTGCATATACCGAGTACTGTATAATTTAGTCACAACGGCCTTGTATTTAGCATATCGACGTCATATATTCTGCATACATTTTCAGATAATTTCAGCAAACAAATTTTGTCAGTTGTTGACTATATAGGCTACACCAGGCAGGTACTGCAAAAATTTGCTATGGGAATCCCAGCACGTGTGGAATTTGTTACCGATACTGTCCCCAGAGATTAGCCGGACGTTTCGCCAACGGAAACCGTGAGTCATTTTGGCCTGGATAATGCTGTACGTTTCCTTACCGGCGTTTGCCGTTCAAGGAGGGGAATCATGAGAAGAGCACTGGGAGAGGGCAAGAAAAGTAAGTTTGAAATCTGTCCACACCAATTCTGTTCTGTTATAAAGCAGGTGAATTGTTTACTGTGTCAGATAGAGGTGGATTTCACTGTCTTGCCACACTGGCCATTAGGGCTGTTCATTTTCGAATCATTGAATATTCGATTAATTTAATATTCAATTTTTCGAAACTGGGTTTGACCGAATATTTGAATATTCGATGCTCGCCGATCAAGTTTTTTACGCGTCAGCTGCAACTGCATGCCGCGCCGGTTAAAAAGGGTTGCACGCAAAGCACGCCAGTGTTTTTCGTGCGGCGATCGATATAAGAGAGCTTTCGTTATAATTTCCATATAAGGACATTTTTAGCACTACTCGCGTGAGGCACGAACCATTAAAACGTTAATGGGGTGTTTTACAAACCAAGGTAAACAAATTGAACAAAATCATTGGAAAATTTAAATTTTGGGAGGTTTTTGCTGAATTATACAAACATGTATTCGGCTCTGGTCATTATCAAGCGCCCAGGCCCCAACGCGGTTTTAAACGTATGTTTAAAACCGACCCAACACATATTTATAAATTATTCCCTTAGTTTATCAGTAAAACCATCTTTCATGAGTCCTTCCTCGTGCATGTACCCTGCGAGCTGCCGCTTGGAGATTTCGGAAGGCACATTTTTATCTTTTTCTAATTTCCATATGAAGCCGTCGGTCTATTCCATTCATATTTTTTGTAATCCTCAATGATACATTGTATTTTGAAGTGGTATAGTCGCTTTTCAAAAAGGAGTTCACTTGGGGTCACTCCAGTCATGAGAAACCTGGGCCCCAGCCAAAAGCCCATTCAGTTGTGCAAAAACCGTGCGAGGAGCCACGTGGTGATTTCGGAAGGCACATTTTATCTTTTTCTAAAATTAGTGATAAACAACATGCACATTTCCAGAATGATTAAATATTTTGTGTGTATGTCCAGAGGACCCCTATTCATCTATTTAGACCATTAGAGAAAAGATTGTGTGCACAAAACATTGTTATTAACGCGTAAACAAAGGTGCCTTCCAAAATCACCCCATGGAAGAAGCGCGTGATTCTTGTGCTCGCGCAGCTCGCAGGGTTAAAGGGACACATTGCCTTCAAATGTCATGAAATTTTGCTGTTTGGAAATGTTCCTTATCTTTTATAAGAGTTGTTCATGCAAAAGGAACACGTATAATGTGTAGTAATTAGTGAGTAGTGGTTACAAAACAAATAATTGGCATCTGACCCCTGACATCTGACCCGCTTAACATAGACTTATTTCCAGTAGTAAAAACCACCGTCTAAAAAATGCTCAAAATACGCAGTAAGAGTCTTTCTCGGCCACCAACTTACGCTTCTCAGCAGATGATTTTCGTGGACGTTCCCTAGTTGGAGTTGGAGATGGCATGGATGATGAAGGTCCACCGGATGCGTCCATGCTTCAGCTTCAATTCATATACAAATCGTCCCCTATGTTCACGTCTATTTGGCAATAAATATACTATATCATCATGATACAAAAACAGCATTGGGAACCAGACCTTCTTGTACCACACAATGCGTTGGCGCCAGGCTGTCACCGCGGCCAACCATTTACGAGTACCGTCCGTGTCCCGCGACGAGACAATCCCGATATCCCTACCATATATCACCCAAGACGCGGGGCAGGCTTCGCTTCACCCGGCCAGGCTACACAAGCTCCTTACAAGGCTTGCGGCTTGACCATAATGGAATAACAAGTTTAATCCAACATGTATTTCTATTTATTAACTATACAAAAAGTAATTGAATATCACAAACAGACGGTTATTGTAATAATAATTGCCCAGACGTACTTCAACCAGCTGCGACTGAATATACGACTAGTGAACACGGTCCGCCATTTTGTGGAGTCAAAAAATTGGTTCTACAAAATGGCGGACCGTTATTTGTCACGAAATTAAACAAAAACCACGTAATTTGAAGGCATAGTTATGTGAATCTTTATATTCTACTTTTAAAAAAGCTTCCCAACCATATCCATTTCATTTTTATAGCCCAAATCGCCAAATCCAAAGCAATGTGTCCCTTTAACTATTGTTGATTTGGTTCGCAGCTGTGATGGAGTAGTGACTGTACGTGTATCCGCTCGTTTTTATTCCATATGTGACCCGCACTGGAAAAAAGTATATTATGTCGCAACATATGAAACATTAGTTTTATGTATGTTTGGTAAGCCCGCAATGTAAGCTTTCATTTGTACATGATGGAGCTTCAACGCCCTTTCCGTTCTGGAGATATCGCGTTTTTGCATATTAATAAGTTCTATGGAGTTCAAATTGCACAACAGAGAAAACAGGCTTTGAAATAGCTAGTTCTAATACAATGCAATGGAACAATGCACTCTAAAAAGGTAATTTTTTTCACTTTATTCACTGAAATTAACATTGTTGTGCACTAAACTTGAAACTTTAGATATTTAAGATGTCATTAAAGACCAAAAACAAAAAGAAATGTTGACGAAAAATGTCACCCTCTCAACATTAAAAGGGCCATTACACTTAAATGCATAGCGCGACTTATATCACCTTTTTCTGGAGCGGGTCATATGCTGTTATCATGAATATCCGGCTCCGTGAATATCCGACTCTGTGAATGTCCGACTCTTTACCCATGATGCATTGCATATCACTTACACCTTTTTAGCATGTGAAGTGTACCATTTTTTACTGATTCTTTTATTTACATTTTTTGTTTCGTTTTTCTTCGTTTATGTATAATTTTTTAATTTTTTTATTTAACTTCCTAATCAGCACTTTTGTCTATTGTCTGTTTCATGTACACATTGTTTTTGTTGTATACCCGTTCAGGTCTCTTTTTATTTAATGATTATTTGGTTATGATTTCATTTGATCTTATTTTCTATATGTTTAGACATTTGTGTACACTTTTAATCCTTTTATTAGTTTTAAATTGCTAGTTTTGTTTTATTTCTTATCTTCTTTGTAATTCTATGTCCAGGGCCCCGTGGAAGACCACATCTATGTGAACGGGCTACCCTGATAAAATAAATAAATAAACTGTGCTCTTATAATGAACACAATGTTTGGCAATGACATACGCCGTTATAAAGTTGGGCAAACAGATTACCCAACGTTGGTAAAATAGTCAACTCTTGTTCAAAATTTGTAATTTTGTAATTTACCAACTATTGTGTAACTGCAGCTGTTGTTTAACCTCTCTTTTAATAACCAACAATTGGTTTGTGCACAGCTGTTGTTATACAACAGTTGGTAAATTACGTGGAAAATTACCCAAAGGTTGAACATGTTGACTATTGTACCAACGTTGGGTAATCTGTTTGCCCAACTTTATAACAGTGTTAACCCAGTTTATTCCTCCATGGTTAACCTAACCCCAACGCTAACCCCAATCCCCTTTATCATAAACAGTGTAACCAATTGTTGAAATTGCTACAAAGTAAACGGAAATTCATATTAATATTAGGAAAAAAGACCTGTACTTCTGTACTTCTGTACTTCAAGCCGTAAAAATCCTATTACACGGTTCCTGTAACGTCAAGTTGCCCACCCGGCCGTATATATCGCCTTAGTTTTCATGTCAGAAATGGGCTATGAATTTTATTAAATTTAAGTCACTGAATACAAATTCAAAACTTATTGAAGTTCAACATTGGTACGTTTGAGTTTGTGGAGGCGCAAGTCCTGTAGAAAAAGATATTATGCATATTGTCTGTTTGCGAACACCATTTGCGAACTTGCTCTCTGTTGAAGTGTTTCACGGTAGTAATGTTTGTGTAATTGGTGAAAACTAATCATTATGTTCCATATTGCGATAGAACAAGTGCCGAATTCCCACCATATAGACTTATACGCACGGTCTATGTAAATGCGTACCAGCATGTGTATAAAGTAATAATTTTCTGTCTGCTTCAAGCGGTTGGTTATTATCATAACTGCATTTGTAACACGCTGACATTTTTTTAAGCCGATGCACTCCCCATCTCGACATAAACAACCAGCACCTATTTTGTTTACCGTAACATTTAATTTTCTGGTTCAGAAAACACGAAGACTAATTATCCGGAAACGAAATATCGTGGGTGAGAAGGGCTGAAGAAGTGTCAAGCAGGCAGGTCATGCGATCTCGCCAGGAAATTTAAAATGTTAATTTTATGGAACTGCGTAACTGAGCAGAAACGTTGTGCTAACTGAGCAAGGCAGTTCCTGACGCCAGCTGGAAAAAGAATGCCACGCCACAAGTTTCGCTGTGCGTGGTGCCAGCATATGGAATAATCTGCCTGAACAATTCGATCGATTCACAACTCAGTGCGCCGCCAGCGGCAAGCCGGGAAAGGCCAATTTCCCACTCGCGGGGTCGACATCGCGTCTATCGCGTTGTATTAGATGGTGGACAGTACAGCAGTGTGGATTTCGCGCGAATGCGAGTGGATGAGTTAATGTGTTTTCTTCCTCCATGGTGAGTTGAAGCAATTTTTGACTAATCGGGGAATACCTTGTGCGGGAAAGAAGAGAGAGGAGTTGATAGATTTAGCGGAGAAGGGGTGTAAGAAGTATGATTTGATAGAACCGATGTCGACTTTTTCCCATGATGCACTGCATAATTTGGCCTCTTTCCGGCTTGCCGCTGGCGGCGCACCGAGTTGTGAATCGACCGAATTAAGAACCACGAAATCCTCAGATACATTTAAATCTGAGCTACGTAAGCCATCGATTAGTGATATCCTGCCATTTGCGCTGATCTACGGAGTTATAAACTTGGTTGCCACGGTAATGTGGAGCCGGATGGGAATTTCCCCTTGTTTTTCCCCAAAAGAGATTTTTCGAGTGTTTTAATTTCGCCCATCCCGTAAATCCGCAAACACTGGATAGCCGAAAAACTTAACCGTATATAGATGTATTTGTGTGAATATTCTTGCATCTGTGTAAATAATAATATTTGTGCGTGTGAGTTTGTTTTTGCATTCAATAGGGGACCTTTAACAAAAGAGCACAATAGGGTCCCCCATTGAGAAAGGTCTCCGTTTGAAAATCGTGTACAAAACCAACGAGGGCTCTTGCCAAAAAGTTAAAGTATTAACGATAGGAGGACAATAGGAGGTCCTCGATTGCAGGCGTTTACACACTTGTGTGTGTGAGTTAGCGGTGCATACACTGTGTGGACCTGCGTGAACAATAGATGAGAGACACTATGTGGACCTGGGTCAGGTCCACATAGTGTTTCGCTCTCTCTGGAAAAGGGCTTCAGAGGCAAAATGGGGTTAGGGTTATCGGTGGGAGAATAAAGATAATTACTTCAGGGGGCCGCTATCAAAAATTGGGGTTGAAATTTTTTTCTGGAAGTGAGAAAAATGAGGATTTTGGCCGAGAATTCTTAACTACACGAATACAAAGGAATGTCCACACTGCGTATGTAAAACATGCTTGTGAGTGGGTTAGGCTATACGAGAGAGGACTTGGGACAATTGGGGATTAGGGATAACAATGACACCGAGGACTTGGGCCGAGTCCTCGGGAGAATTTCGTGTACAAACCTTATGGGAGCTGTTCGGAAAAAGTTGAAGTACAAACAAAGGGAACAAAAGAAGGGTTCTATTCATGGTCCTCAGTAGTATAGGAAAACGCACATGTATTTGTGTGTGCGTGTGTGTGTGTTAGTTTGTATATGCCGGCAATCGTGGACCTAGGACAAAAGAATTCGGGCGTAGACAAAGGGGTCCACGTTTGACCTAACGTCCACGATTGAAAATCGTGTACAAAACCAATGGGAGGCCTTCCGAAAAAGTTAGAGTATAAACAAAAGAGGAACAATGGGAGGTCCACGATTGCACCCGTTTACATGACTGTGTGTGTGTGTATATATTCATTTTTAATCTATGCAGGGCCCAATAGAAACCAGTTTAAAACTGTTTGGGCACACCCCGAGTAAAGAAATGTAATAAATATATAAATAAATATTCAAAGTGAACAAAGAACCTGCGACCTCCGGAATACCGTACCGGAGGTCGCAGGTTCGAATCCCGCTCCTAGTCAGTTTCCCTTGTGGTTTGTTTGATGAAATAAATACATTAATTAATTAATTAATTAATTAATAAAAAAAAGAAATCATAGTAATAATTTAGTGTAATCTTTAAGCGTATTTCAAGTCCTATAAGCTTAAGTGCTGGATTCTGCCCTTACGGCCTGCAATGCTGTGCGAGGTGTAATAGAAAAGAAACTCGGTGCTACCGCTGTAAGTACATAATTCCCAGTTACGGGTTGAACGCTCTGTCCAAGCAAAGATTCCTTGCTAACCCACGGAAACCGCTGACCGTTTGAACAAGCCCCGCTTACGGGTAAGCAGGGCCGTAAAATTAGGCCCCGTGTGCTAACACTAAGTCTTGTACGTGTGCGCGATTACTATTTTTACGTCACTTGTTTAACCGTCCTACCTTGAAGGTATAGTGTACATGATTGGTCAATGTTGCAATTTTCAGAAATGGGCGGATTTGGGGGTTAGTATTTTATAGGAAATATCGTTCCACCGACCTGTTCAAAGTTTTGCGTTGTTGGATGGCGAAAAAAACGACAGAAAAACGGCGCTCGTTTTCAAACCGTCGGGCGGCATTTGTTATAGCGCCCTCTTGTAAAATAAGCCTTGTAAACGGGATCGTTTTCAATTGGTCACATAAGATGTAAGAGGCCGAGGGCCAAGCGGAACGTCCAAGATTCACTGCATGCACTGGTTACAACGCGTCGCTTCGGTACACTACACTGTAAAATAAATACTGTAAAATTTAACAGTAAATTACTGGCAGCACGGGCGCCAGTAATGTACTGTAAAAAATACAATATCATTTGGTATTACTGTTAATGAAATTACAGTAGTGAGGTGTAAAAACTAATGTAATTTACTGTTGTCCACTCTGCCGGCAAGTTACTGTAATTAAGTCAACAGTATTATACTGTAATATTTACTGTTCATCTCCCAAATTACTGTAATGATACAACAGTAGTTTACCGTTACATTTACGGTAATTTATTTGACCCCGTTTATTACCGTAAAATAAATAATCGTAGTTTACTGTAATTTAAATGATAATTTACTGGCACCAGACAATTTACTGTAAATGAATTCATTGAATTATTCTGTGATTTTAGTATTGTAAAAGATAAAAATAGACTTTTGACTTTCTGTGTCAGTTTGAAGTTCTATTTCTGTAAAAGAGCAACATCAAGTTATCATAATTAGCACCAGTGCCAGTTAATTCTATTCTAAAATGTATAAATTACATCACTGATTGCACTAACACTGAAAGAAATGTGAAATACAAACACACAAAGCATTTTCTGATGATTGTTTCCATTTTTTAATACATCAAACTTAAACATTGCATATTATACCTTACATGTTGATATTGTTTGAATGTATAAAGCTAAACGAATAGTACATCACAAAAACAACTGCATGTTTTTAAATGATTTAAATGATGTTATTTGCTTTTATGGGGCTATCCTGATGAAATGTAATAAACCTTCTCTTCCACATTATAAAAGCTCCTGTTAGCTGCATCATGCACATTATTTTTTCTGTTATTTGGGGTACATGCACATCAACATATCTTTCTAACACTTCTGATTGATACTTGCATTTAAATTGGCATGTTTTGCTAAATAACTACATTGAACAGTTCTTTAATTAAGTATTCAAAGTACCTGTTTTTTCTTCAACAAATTGAAGACAGAAATGTTTCAAAGGGCTGTCTTATTAATGAAACTTTATCTGTATTCTTCATTGTTCTTTTCTGTAAAACTTGCCAAGGACTTAATTTTCCATAAAAACTATAAACATTTATCCTGAACAGAACTCAAGCATCTTTTCAAAATGTATTTAACTCCAACAAACATTATTCATGTAAAGTTGATGAGAGATGTAATCTCTCCTGGACACTTTCATCAAGGAAGGTTAAGGTATACTTGACTTGCCCTACTAAAAGCATACAACCGGGATGCTTTTCACTCATGCATTTCATTAACACAACTTACTTACAACAATCATCAATGATTTGAAGAGATTATGCATAATAAAAGACTCCATTTATAAATATTTAACTTTAATGGCACAAAACACGGTAAAGGGGCCAGGCACACTTCTGTCACGTTAGCAGTGTTTCTTTATCACTTATAAACTCGACCTATTACCCTCCATATTTTGTTGTAGAATTGAATTGATATGCATATTGCATACTATCACAGAATAGAATTAAGAAGCAACCAGTTTTTTTTATTTTAAACAAAGTTTATGGGCCGCTTTTATTTAAAGGAAAAATCTACCTGCATTTTCCATCCATTTTTAAATTAATATTAGGCAGTAATTTTTATAAAAAACAAAAAACAAAATCTTTCCACCCAAGAGCTTTTGACCAGATAGGGCTACCCATGTAGAGATAAACACTGGAGTAGTGGGATGGTTAATCGAGACAAAGAAATTGTGCTAACTGTGTTTTGTGTCATATACTTTTCATTCAAAGTAGAACTTCACCTTGGAAAGCGTAGTTCAAAAAGTTAAAAAACTTCTTGTTTGCGGCATCAATGCAAACTTATCTGTTCATCATGTGAAAGTGAGCAACAGCATTCGAGAGGGTTAGCAGCTTAGGTGATATTGGTGACAGTTTTCGCCTTCCTCTTTCAGCCTTAGTACCATCCGGGTTGATGCAAGCAAATACCCTGAAAATAAGAGTGACAAAATTCTAATTTAGATAAAGTAAATTAGTAAGTGTTTAGAATTTCTTAAAAATGCAGTCTGTGCTTTTTGGACGGTGTTGCATCCCAGATACTAAATTATCGACTTGAATTGCTAATTTGGTAGCATCAGACAACTTATGAGCTTTCCAATGAGACAATCAACAACAAAAATTGACAAACGAATGAAACGATAGGTAACATATTGAATAAGTTTCAATTTTTAAAACTGGAGCTGGATGCTGATCCGATGCTCCAATTAGCGCAATTATGTTGACGCATAGGGCAATCATTGTGTGAAAAGTTTAGACCAAATAAATTGCAGTGTGGTAAAGTGACTGTTTTCATTCAAAAATAGTTTGCCTCCATTATTCGTTTGGAGGAAATCCATTCAATTGAAATTTTCAGCCAAAGCACAGACATAGCAGCTTTAAAAAAGGAATGCTGTGATGTTGTCTCTGTGCCATATCAAGAACCTTTTAAACCAAAATGGTCTCAGTTTTTACTTCAAGTTCATAAATAATGGGTTGACAGTTGTTGATATGGGTAAATATATTGTAATTGACAAGTTGAATAACCTGACAAACACCACAGCTCGGCAAATCTTCAGACTGCATTTTTAATTAGACGGTGAACTTTAGGCTCTAGGTTTAATGACTGGATTTCTATTTTTATCTCCCCCCCCTTCACTACAGCCCTGCCTACAAATGGAATAGTACAAAACTTGCCTTTGAATATACTCCATGGTTTGAGCTCCGTCCTGGGGGTACATAATGTTGCACACGTAGAATGCTGCAAACATCTCAGCCAAAGCCTTCAGGAAGTTTGTGATGCTATCATTCACCACACAGCGATCAATCGCAAGCATGAAGCTTTTAACACATCAATGGAAAAGAAAGTGAACATATTTTGCAAAACCTCGTCATGAACAGAATGTAATTGACATGCAATTGATTCGTATGACGTGCTATTTAAACAAAGCTGATGGAAGAATTGCATGAGTGATACAAAAACCAGATAAGTAATCTATCATTCATATTTTCTGATGCACCTATCAGCTGCTTCCCCCACTCCTCCTCCTCCCCCCCCCCCCCCCCCCCCCCGGGCTGCCCCACCCAAGATGTGGGGATTATCACTTTTGAAGTGAGAAAATCAACACCCCTGGGGCAAAATTGTAGTGACAATCCCCGACATACATGGGCGGGGCACCCCCACCTCATGGTTTTTAACTTCTAATGATGTGGAAACAATGGCAAAATGAGTGACCAACATCCCCACCCTGCGGCTTGAAAAACGTGACCAAACCCCCACATGGGGCAGCCCGGGGGGGGGGGGGGGCAAAGCAATTGATAGGCGCAAAATTTTGTTCTGATTTGAGCTAGGCCTAGAACTAACGTTAGATGCGTTGCACCCATGGTCACGTAGAGTATGACTTTTGAAACCAGAGTAACTTATAAAACGACGAGAACAGTTTGCAACACAACATGGAAATGAATAATTTGCAATGTTCCTATGAAGTCCAAAGTGATCACAATATGATTTTAATGTACCAGAAATTTTACCACACACTTCGCACGTATACATAACGTTAGCTGATGGCTGATCTACATGTTATTTACAAACAGAACAATGAAACAGTTAAAAGTTACCTCAAAAATGTTGCACGAAACCACTCATCGCCACGTCTTATAACTAAGTACACACACAGAGCACAGTGCAGTGTCACGTATAAAGTCGTGTCGGTCAATGTAAAAACTTTTAACTGGTACACGCTCCGATATGTGCAAGTCGTTTTGGTGTACGTGAAGTACATGTACCAAGACCACTGCCGCGCACCATGTAGCATTTGTGCGCGGTGATTTGGGCGAGCTGCCAACTTTCTGTAAACTTGACCAATGTCACGTATCGAACCGTTATTATGCGAGATTTTGTTTTCATATCACTTTGAGGCGCTAGGATATCTACACAACAGTCAGACCTCAATGTTCGATACACGCGAGACTTTCACAGTCTATGGCGGGAAATCGGAAAGAACTGACCCGGCCATAAAGCTGCTAAATGTACATACTAGAGTGGGCGGGCGGCGGAACGGGGGGGTGGGGGGGGGGGGGGGGGGGGGGGAGTGTTCCCCAGCAGCGTAGCCAGGGCTGTCTCCATGGGGGGCGAGTTTGGGAGGGGAGATGCATGGTTGTTACAGGGGGGGGGGGGGGGGGGGTTGCTCACAGTGTTTTTTTCTTTATAATACTATTATTTTCTGCGTTTGCGAAATTTGCAGGGGGAGACGATTTTTTATGGGGGCGTAAGCCCCCCAAGGCCCCCCCCCCCCCTTGAAAAGATAACTAATCTCCTCCCCCCCCCCCCCCCCAACTTTCCATACAAGCTTGAGGCCCTCAAATTGACTGGGGAGATAATAATGTGACCTTTTTATGAGTATAGTTTTTAATACAGGTGTACTGATGGTGCCACCAACGTCAAAAGAGTCCAAGACCCCCCCCCCCCCCCCCCCCCCCCCCCCCCCGACCCGGCGACCCCAACTTTGTCTTTGCCATCATCATAACATAACATAACAAGTAATTACAAAATTACTGTTGCCGTAACAGTAATTCACCGTTGACTCAACAATACATTAACTTATCGTTGAATTAAAACAGTATGTTACTGTTACATGCGTTTACAACGTTACTGTAGTACAAATACAGTGAACCACGGTATTACCGGCTTTCAAACAGTATTTTACTGTAAATGTTAATTACAGTAAATAAAACAGTAAATAAAACAATAAATTACTGCACAATCCGTTTACATTAAATTACTGTGGTTAAATACAGTAAGGTACTGCATATTTTACAGTATAATTTTACAGTGTACGTGTGCGCCCGTTTTCGGATTGTTAACCCATTTTACACACTCGGTCAATAGAGGGCAGTTTTCCAACGATTGTTCGGCCGAACAATCGTTGGAAAACGATATAAATTTCCACTTTTCTTGAAAACGACAGCACACCTGGTGCCATCATTTCACAGGATGATTGAGACTACTATTAACTGACAGTCTAGTAAGGTATTTCGTAATAATTCAGTAAAAACAAATTGGAGAATTACCAATCGTGTACACTACGTTTAATTCCCCTTATCTTCCCATTGACCCTCTCATCCATGTGTAATTTTGTGCTCTGCGTTATTTATATTGTGCCTTGTCTGTGTATGCGTTTGAGATCTATGCTGTGAAGGGTTAGAGCGACACGTCTTTTTGGCGACAGTATATTAATACACTTTTTAGTTTTCTCCTCGGCAGCCCTTCACGTTCCTTCCTGTTGCTTGCCTGTTGTAGATGTCTTTCTCTTTCTTTCTGTAATATTTGTTTTAATTTTTTTTTTTTTAATCTGAAAATTTGTAATTTTATGTGTAAAATAAGTCTAGGCCAACGTATGGCCATTTTAGGCGGATACGCAAGTCCATGCAATTAACTTAACGTATTCATAGTATGCAAATATAATATTTTCATATGGAGTACGCTCATATAAAATACGAGCCTGAATGAAGTATTATTATAGTATTATTATAGTATTATTATAGTATTATTATAGTATTATTATAGTATTATTATTAACCAAGTTCTGTTTCTGAAGTTAGCTGCTCTGTGCTGTGCGCAGGTAAGACAACATCATCTACCTCCTGATGCTATCCTTTACCTTTAAAAGACAACTATACGTCCACTTATGGAGTAGGGCCTACCGTTCCCACATCTGGGCTGGTGCTTCTGCTTGTCACTTATCATTTTTTTAGATATAGTACAGAAGCGCATTGTTAATTTGGTTGGAGAAGAGTTGGGCTCACGCTTACAATCACTCTCTCACCGGAGATCAGTTGCCGGCTACTCAGTCTGTTCTACAGGTATTTTCATGGTAAATGTTCCGCCGTCTTGTCCAGCTTGGTTCCTCCAGTTAGGGTGTCTGAGCGTGAAACTCGGCTCTCCGCCTGTTCCCACCAATACCCTGACTGCACCTCGATGTAGAATGAAAAGCTATGTTAATAGCCTTTTTCCCTCGTTCTGTATCTCTGGGGAACACTTTGCCTGGTGCATGTTTCCCTTCATCTTATGATCTCTCCTGCTTCAAGAGGAATATTAATTCCTACCTCTTGCATCTTTGATTCTTTTTTATTGTAGCTTTATACCTCGAGTGACTCTTAAATATAATAATAGAGCGTTCTTCTATAGCGCATTTCATGACCGCAGGAACTCTCAATGCGCTTAATAGTATTATTACCCCTGGTCATCGGGCCCATTAATCATGCCTGAAACCATCTCAGCTCCCTGATGGGGAGTACACAGCCCCGGCTGCTATTTAAGCGCACACAGGCTAATAAAACACATAACCATCACTGCCCTCACAGGTACCCATTTTACTCCTGGGTGGAGAGAAGCAACTTGTGACAAAGTGCTTTGCTCAAGGACACAAGCACCAGGCCCACAGCCGGTCCCGAACCCACAATCTGCAGTATCACCAAGATCTTGAGTTCGATACACTAAAGCCACGAGGCCACCGCGCTCTTAGCCCTTGTTTGGGGCGAACTTGCATGAAAGAAAATCATCATCGCAAACAGCGTTTGGGAGGTGTATAACCACGCCCCTTGAACACCTTTGTTATAGCGCCCTCTTGTAAAATACGCCAAATTTTTGTAAACGGGATCGTTTTCAATTGGTCACATATTATGTACAGAGGCCAAGGGCCGAGCGGAACGTCCAAGATCCACTGCATGCACTGGTTACAACGCGTCGCTTCGGTACACCACGCGTGCGCCTAATGGAATTAAAGATGCCGTGTCTGTACTTTTGTAGACTTGATTTCAAGTCTGACATTGGGGTTATTTGTTTGTCTGCATCAGCCACGCTAAACATCATTACCCCTATTTGCTATCACACACTAACTCGCGATCTCAGACTTGACCCTCATGTCACTATGAACCCCTTGGATGTGATTTCCTATTCAGAATGGACAGGAGGATTAAGAGACTATGATTTTATCAATGAGGGTCCAAAATCATATCCAGAGTCCAGAATCACAATGCGGATTAAGCTGTTAAACCCAGAAGTCACAATGTACTCTTTGTCAGGGTGGGATAATAGTTCACAGGCTTCAGATGTGATATTAAATAGAGTAGGATGTAATTTTGGACCCTCATTGTTAAAATCACATCCTCTTAATCCTCATGTCCATTTTGAATAGGAAATCACATCCAAGGGATTCACTGTGTGTGTACGTGGGATATTCATGCTTCATAACAAAAATTTACATAATAATACAGAGGCCATAGATGGCCAATCAGAAGGCCACAAAAACCGCGTAGGCCGCGCCATTACCAAAATGTTACAATCACGTAAGTATGTTCTGTAATACTGTTCAGTCGCAAATTTGTATTATACTTGGTGCGTAATATAATTTAAAACCTAGAGCTAAATGATATATTAGATCTTATATTACTGACAATTTGGGAGACCGCCAACATAGGGCAACATAGCTCAGTTGGTAGAGCGCCGGTACGGTAAGCCGGAGGTCGCAGGTTCGAATCCCGCTCTGCCAGTTTCTTTGTTCACTTTGAGAAAGATCTTATATTAGTAAAAGAAAATTCAATGTGTTCGCAGGTTCGAATCGCAGGTTCGAATCCCGCTCCTGCCAGTTTCTTTGTTCACTTTGAGAAAGATCCTATATTAGTAAAAGAAAATTCAATGTGTTATGTGATTGTTAGTTTTTGTTACTAGACGAAAAACGTGTTATGTTGAATGGAATCGTCGATGAATTCAATTTGTTTGAATATTCATGTTAAAGAAGGCCTTTGGCGATTCCGGGTACTCTGCATGGCATTGTGGGATTGATTCTGTGACGGAAATGTGTTTCCATTCACCGAAACGATCGGCGGGAAAACGGTAGGGATACGCAGAGGATCGGCAAAGTTGAACCAAGTTCAACTTTGCCGATCGTCTGCGAGATAGTTTACGTCCGTCTGGGTCGCCCGCGACGTTTACGGAGGAAATGTTTCTATGTCTGCGCTGTAGTTTGGGTGCTGTTTGGTTTATGTTGCTCTCTGCATTTCTTACGTCGATATGGAAACCAGGCTTAAGTGGTGGGTAGCCGTGCTATACTCAGGCAATTATATGGACAAGTTATTTAGCACTTTAATGTCTAATTAGGGTAAACCTTTGCATAAGCTTTCGTAGCAACAACTACTTCAACATATGCATTGAAGAACTTCATCAGGCAAGGCAGTCTGGCGTGGTCTCAACAAAAGATGGCGACGAGTCGCTGTTGTAAGAAACCACGATCTCTGTTCAACCCTCTACCAATACAGTCCAGTCTAAGGAATATCTTTTGTTCCGCTGCTTCCCTGTCCAGCATTATTTTGAATTTTCTTCGTTGTAGTACAGCAACTGTTAACTGGCTTAGTGAGTGGCCGGGAGATTAAAGTGCAACAGGTATCATCAGTTTCAAATTTCTAATTGGGGCGGGGCGCTTCTAATTCTGACAGTGTAAATATACATGTACAGGGCAATTCTTGGCGCTTAGTATACAGGGTGGCCCAAAAAACAACGGAACAGCATGCTTCCACTACGTTTAGAGTCAAACCACCTGTACCGATGGAGGGAGAATCTTTCTAGAAGAAAAATTATACTAAGACCTCCCGATTCGGTCCAGTAGTTTTTGCTCCAGAGCCTATTTTGTGAAGCAAAGACGGGTCACTTGGCCATTTGTTCCATGCACAAAAGAGCACATACTTGTGTTTAAAACAATATTTATGACCCGCGACTTTGTTTCACAAAACAGGATCTAGAACAAAAACTACTGGACCGAATCGGGAGACCTTGGTATCATTTTTCTGTTAACAAAATTACCCATGCATTGGTATAGGTTGTTTAAGTCTCAGGGTAGCGGAAGTGGGGCCCGCTCTATAGTCCCCCGTCTCATTGGTACCCCGTCTCATTGGTCACCCCCCCCCCCCCCCCGTCTCCCGTCTCATTGGGCCCCCGTCTCATTGGGCCCCCGTCCCATTGGTCCCCCCATCCCATTGGTCCCCGTCTCATTGGTCCCCCTTTTAATAAATGGATTATATTTAGTCAAACAGTCCACATGGGAAACTGACAGGTAAATTTGAATCCATTTTCAAAGTGAACAAAGAAACTGGCAGGAGCGGGATTCGAACCTGCGACCTCCGGAACACCGTACCTGCGACCTCCGGAACACCGTACCGGTACGGTGTTCCGGAGATCGCAGGTTCGAATCCCGCTCCTGCCAGTTTCTTTGTTCACTTTGAAAATGGATTATATTTAATCAGCTATCTGAAGTATATTTAGTTGTTGACTGCCGTCATCTGACCTTTAGTGACGCCAATCGGTCTTTGTAAGATTTCTCTTTCAGTTCATACAGTTCATGCACTAGCTTGGTAATCAATTAATTAATTATTATTTAGTTATTAATTAATTAATTTCTAGATGGGCTATTGAGAAGAAGGAACTACAGACGGGGGACCAATGAGACGGGGGACCAATGAGACGGGGGATCAATGAGACGGGGGAACTATAGACATTATCCCGCGGAAGTATGCCGTTCCGTTCTTTTTGTTTTTTTTGCCACCCTGTATAGTAAAACGGAATACCAGATTGTAGAGTGTATTAACCCTATAGGCATTCATTTGGGGTCCGGTACACTGTACTACAAAATACTACCGGTACTCAATTCTCATAGGCCAGTGTAGTAAAAGTACTCCATACTGCAGTTTACTCAAGTAATATTTTGTAGTATTCAGTGACGTTAGGGTTAAAGTGATTTAAAAAAGAAACTGAATTAAACTGTTGCAAACTGCTGACTGACTGAATTGACCTGAAATACACAAATCAAAAAATTAGCTGGCCTGACGTTTCGAACTTAGGCAAGTTCTTTCTCAAAGGCAAATGACAGAGTACAAGAAACAAACATGTAGGGAACACACATGCATGAGGGGGTGGGTGGAGAAACACAAAAGAGGGATGCAAAGGAACCTGGCAGTGGGTAAACATCAAAGGGAAAGGAAAGGACAGCCGGGAAGAAAGGAACAAAGAAGTGTGGTTAGGGTAAGGATAAAGGAGGGGAGGGATTAAGATGTTTTTGTTTTTAGAAATAATTTGTGTCCACAATTCGTTCGTAAGGGGAAATCCGTTGAATTGAAATTTTCAGTCAGTGCACGGACGGAGTGACTTTAACTGTCGTTTCTCACCATTTTTTTCCCTCAACCAAGATTTTTGATTTTCGCCGAAAAGTCGCAACATTGAGCTCTTCAAATCTGCCCTCTTAAGTTTCCCTCGTGGTGGACCAGTGTAACAGGAGGAAAGGAATTACGTTACCCCTGACGACGACAAATAGTACAGTTGCAGACAGTGTGCATACTAGGTCTGGGTCAAATCGAATAATTGAATATTCGACCTTCTATTCCATCGAATATTCGGTTGTCCGATTTTTGGGTGAACCAAGTATGTACAGGGCAGAGTTGTACTGTACTCGAGTCCCTGCAAGTCCTTTCACAAGTCCTTTCGCAAGTCCAGTCAGAAGTCCTGTCATAAAGCCGGTCACAAGTAACTGGATGAACAACGACAAAGGAATGCCTTTGTCAAAGTTCATTTGGGATTAGGACTTGTGATGGACTGGCAGGGACTTGTGATAGACTCGAATACATCTCTGGTACAGGGGCAGTCAAATTAACGCACGGAACTGCTCATTATCATCACGATAACAGATTCTCACTTTTATAACTACCGCCAGTACCAAGGAATGATTTAGTAAAACGCACAAAACTGCAGAAATACTGTTTTTGCCCTAGTGAGGAAATTCTATTTTCCCGACAAAAAGACTTAGTAGGAACAGGTAGCCTACATTCATCATTACGTGTTTGTAACACAGATAGATTAGATAGCCCGTTGTCATACAATTATTTGGACAGGAACCAGTCACGAAGTCACGAATTTAATTTCGTTATATATATTTGCCCTTTTTCCCTTCTCATATTACTTTGCATTTCAGCTTCGAATATTTGAACTGGAAAATACATATTCGAATATTGGATAATCGATCGAATATTCTATAATCGATCGAATATTGGATAATCGATCGAATATTGGATAATCGATCGAATATTGGATAATCGATCGAATATTGGATAATCGATCGAATATTGGATAATCGATCGAATATTGGATAATCGATCGAATATTGGATAATCGATCGAATATTCGATAATCGATCGAATAATCGATAATCGATCGAATATTCGATAATCGATCGAATAATCGAATATTCGGTACAGCCCTAGTTCATACTTTGTAGGTTTCAACATCTACAATTTTGAATTGAGCAAAAGAACACAACGTGAAAGCACTCTACGCACCTGCTTAATGTTGTTAATTATGCTGCAGGCTGCACTATACTTAGACCGGATATCTCGTCTCGCGTTTTACATCCATCTGGTCGGTGCAGTGATCGAGGCGGCGACTGTAATTGTATAGCAATTCAAGGCCATTTGCCTGGTTTTCTAGTTAAGTTGCAATGTGTAATAGTGTCACTGACGACTACAGTCCTTTTTCCATGTGTAAAATTGCCTATTATTATTATTATTATTATTATTATTATGTGACATCACCAGCCTACACTGGTGCCTAATCGTACATTCGTTAAATCGCTTAGGGGAGTGAAAACCTTTATTACTTTCTTTATGAGGGTGTGCCCAAACGGTTTCCATCGGGGCCCTGCATACATTTTTAATTAAAGTTAATTGGGTGAAGTAAAAATTTACAGGCAGAAAAATACATCTGTGAGACGGATTACGAACATTAATACTTACAAATACAAGAATATTTACACACGTACATTAATATTTACACACATACAAATATAATTTCATGTTGTGCTGGCTCTCTATTATAGGAAAATTGTATCTGAAGACATGCGTATATGTTGTGGCTTGTTTTAATTAAAAATCGAAAAAAGTCCGTATGAACGTGCACAAATGACTGTTAAAACAGATTGCCTTTTCGCTGTTATCGCGTGACTAAGATGACCAGGCGCGGATCGAAGGGGCCGCAGGGGAACGTGCCCGGTCACTTTTTTGACAAAAACACCGAGGGAAGCGGCAACCGGACGCAACCCCTGCATTACAATAAAAGAAATATTTCATGTAGTATAGGACCGTGTCCGAATCAGTCTTTATACCCAAAACCTAACAGCTTCTTTAACACGCCGCCGAGGAGCGTCACCCCTCGCAACATTCCATTTTGGCTGTTCTCATAGTCCAGTAAGAATTGACGAGGACCCTGACATTTTGGTTAACAGGCAAATTTTAGTGGCAATGTGTTTATTAGGACTCTAGCTACCTCCCATAAAAATTGAACCAAAATCAACGTTGGGGAAATATGTTAATTAATTAAAAAACAAAAGGGATGCACGATTTATATGAAAGGCATGCATTTCCGACACCTATGCTAAATCATACCCTTTGAAAGATTAGGAAAGGGTCCTCGCAAATGTTCAACTTAAATTAATACAAAATGGCAAAGGCGAAAACTTAATGAAGATTATGACCAACATTATCATGCGAAAAGAGTATTTTAAGGACGTGGTCGTCGTCATCGTCATTGCATAATCATTGTCATCATTATCAAAGTACGAAACGGCTTCTGCCCTCAAACTCTTCAAGATTTTCGGGAAGAGATGACCAATAGATATTGACAAATTTATTTCAATTAGCGTTTTAGAGTGATGTAATGGGTGCGGGGGCATTGTGTCATGAGGCCTTTCCCCCTCCACCACTTGTGCTCCCCATCCTACCCCCATCCCATTAGAACTTTGGGGGAGAAAGAAATGCACAGCAGCAAAAAATCGGGATAAAACTTTATGGAATTAGCCGTATTGAGGGTAATTTGGCAAAATAAATTACAGAAATGTGAACTTAAAACAAAATCGCATAAAACCCTAAAATCAGACAAATGTGGCCGGCAAGTTATTTGATCTTGCTGCAAAATAATATCAATCCGGTTAATAACATCAGTTCGGTTAAAATAATGGCAATAACTGAGTCTGTGATCGGTTAAGAAAAAGTAACAACTTAGCTACATCGGTTTTACGTGACATGCTTTATTTCTTGAAATACAATCCTCCAGACCACACTTAGCCTAGAAGAAGAAAAAGAAAATAATATAAACCGGGCAGAGGATTTATTATCTTATTGCAAAGAGTTATTATCATTGGACAAAACCAACAAATTATCGTAAACGTTTGCAAAACTTGCCCAGTTTACCGATCCTCAGGCCTCCATCTTGAAACCGTGACGTAACTCGCGAGTGACTAGAGAAACCATGGTCCTGAGCTAGGTTGATCCAGTTGGACTAGCTAGTCAAACCGCGCAGCGTTCGGGTGACATCTAGATCGACTATGGTTAAGTCTAGTCACTCCAGTCGCCCAACCGAACTTGCTCATAGTTGAACTAGCTATCGTTCGCAATTGCTTGTCGTTGCGCATGTGTAAGGTACGGCGACTGATGTCTTCCCGACGGTCGTGGCGCAGGCGTAGCTTGATCTTAAAAAGTCAGTCGCGGACTGTTCTGTTTCGTCGCAAGGTCGACCTGAGGCCGCCTTAAGGCTTTGCAGCACAAGTCCTGGGTTCGAATCTTTATATTTTTTCTTGCACTAATTGTGGTGTGGAGGATTTTATTTCAAGGGAAAACAAGTCCAAGAACCTGTCTTGCCGCTCACAAATTTAAAAACACAAAATAAAAGTACATCAAGTGAAAATTACAAAAACCAGATAAAAACATTGCACGAGAAGAGAAAGGAAAACCTATCTGTCACTTACTGTCTAGTCATACAGACACATTTAAAACATATATTAAGCAAAATTCATCTTTTAAAAATGGCATTGAAGAATTTAATTTAAGATAGCGGTTAGTGCGAGCAGCCTGCAGGCTCATTTGTCCACTTCTAACAACAATGTGACCAGCAAGCTCAGCGCACAGTGGATGGCTTTCGTCGTCCAAAATACGACCGAACAAACCAGTCAGTCACTCGCTCCCGGTACAGAGATTCCACCGACTGCAAACATAACCCCGTAATCCCCTCTACCTCCGTAAATCGTCGATCAATCATACCTATACATGACTGATGTTTTTGTGGTTGCGTGCACTTGTGTGGGCGTGCTTTGTGCTTGAATGACGAAACACACGAAGGGGGAGCCTGGCAATATACACTATTGACTGACACTGTTCTACTTTCATGGTGGGGCCAACTGTATGATTTTCCCCAGTTTATACGGGGCTTGCGCTTGGGCTATGTGTTCTATTATCCCGTAATCCACTTATCCACAATTGGTCGTACTGGGAAGCAGTGCCTGTCATTTACACTCTACAAGCGGGTTAGCATCAAACATGTCGGTAAGCAACATAACAGGGCTGAGATTTGTCAGGATTGTTTTCCCGATTTCAGGATTTTTTTGTCGGGATTTCAGAATTTGTAAAGAATCTCTTTTGCAATCTGGAATTCCTGAGGTTGTTGTCCTAAAGGTGTTTTTACCCAGTAAAAGTGGACATAGACCAATAAAAACGGATATTTTGAGGTGGTGCCTTCAGGCAGATACAAACTATACGTTGATCTGGGGTCCTCGTGGATTTTTCGTGGATTTTTCATATTTTGGCCAATCTCACCCCTGACATAATGTGTTAGTTCTGAGAATAGGCCTGAACGTTTGGATCTATTCTAAATACTCCGGTAAGTATTTAAAAATGTTGGATGTTTTTGTTTTCATGCATTTCCAAACTTATCGGCTTGGACAAGTTCGTTAAAATCAAATGTACTGGTTACATCGTGGAAACTTCAGGCGTTTTCAGTCAAAAGATGGAATTTTCGTCGGGGATGATGTAAATTAGAACAGATTTGTTTCTCTCTTTTGCCCTATCCCGACGTATGAAGCACTGTATGCTCAGTCCCTCTGAGAGTGTGAAAAAAATCACAGGCTTACTTGGGCGGGATTCGAACACACGACATCCTGCTTACTTATGCAGACGTCTTAACCGGGGTCAGTTGCCGGGGTCAGTTGTCGGGGTCAGTTGCCGGGGTCAGTTGCCGGGGTCAGTTGGTAGTCTGGTTCCGAAATAAAAATATTCTCACTATTTTTTATGAATATTAGGTCCGGTAGCCGCCAATTTCACGTGACGAAAACTGGCAGAATTCTGCCAGTTTCCGAAAACGTCCGAAAACTTGTTTTCGGTAACATTCGGCTGTTAGCGTTGATGTTCGCAATAACAATTGTCTGTCAGGCCCGTTACAGATCCTGGAATTAGAGTTCTCAATTATATATAGAAACTGAAAAATCAATGTCACACTCTAGCAGTATTTTGCCGACTGGATTTTGCAAGAATATTAAATTTATATGATGCCACTGTCGTCACTCGGACTAACACTGCACGACATGATCTATTTTAAACCGAGGTAGCTACCTGACCTAAGATATAGACGTCAGGGAATCTTTAGGTCAGAGAACCAGACTAGGTCAGTTGGCCGATTCGAATCCATTGCATAGCCGCGTAATCAGAAGATGGAATTTCCGTTGGGGATGATGTAGGCCTAAATCAGAACAGATTGTATTTCTCCTATGAATTTGACGTTTAGTATTTTACAGGGTGCTAGCAAATACTGTATCACTGACCTGTTTCAAGTTTTGTGTGCATTGATGCTGGGAAAAATCGTAGTTCTGCGTAAAGAGAAAAATTCTGTTCTAGTAGTCTGGTTCCCTGACCATACTTTAGACACAACGGAGCAACTTATAGATGTCGGGGAATTATCAGGTCGGGGAACTTAGACTATTTCCAACGATTGTCGGCCGAAATCGTTGGAAAACGATATAAATTTCCACTTTTTCTTGAAAACGACAGCACACCAGGTGTCCTGATTTCACAGGATGCTTGGGACTGCTATTAACTTACAGTCTAGTAAGGTATTTCGTAATAATTCAGTGGGGGAAAAATTGGAGGATTACCAATCGTGTATACACTACCTTTAATGCCTGTAACCTGCTTCTCTTCCACCGTACCTATGATCTTACACAATTCAAACGAAATATGAATAACTACCTTTTATACCTGTGATTTCTTTCTTTTCTTGTCTTGTCTTTTGTAGCCCAAACCTTAAATAGCCTTTTGGCCTCTTGTGTAGGTTTTTTTTTTTTGGGGGGGGGGGGGGGGACAATGGCTGTGAGGAAGCCTGTGGAAAGTTGCCCCCGGCAGTCGTGTTCTGTCACGCAGTTAAGCTGTTCATACTTTGCACTCATTCACGAGCAGTCTATATTCATAGTGCGTAGCCATAATTCCATAAGCCAGCCGTTCATAATAAAGTTGTACACACGCGCATTAGACTAAGTACGACCGACATTTTTTGTATACCAGATAACCTTTCCTGACTTTGATGTTCACGTACTGCCACACTTTCTTGGTCCTAAATTTCTATTTATCGTTTCTCCATCCACCATTGCATGTCTGTGTGTTCCCTATGTGCATTTACGGGTAGTAAAAGAACCGGGTACCTGATTGAAAAACTATGGGTACCCGGGTACCCGGGTACCCGTTAAAGAAACCCAACCAAAAACTTCCAATCCCGGAAGTTGCAATAATGTCCTTCTCTGAGATTCAAAAGTCTGATTTCAGACAAAAGTCTGAAAAATCTCATGCCTGTCCAGTAAACATGATCACTTCTCGCTATTACATGTTCCGGTACGTGCATGCGCCAGCATATCACAAAAGACAGAAGCTTTACACAGTTGTATTTATTGTGGAATGAGGCATGCTATTATGTCTGGTCGAGGCTCTATATCCATACCCAGATTACAAAAACCACAAACCTGTAAATTCCCTTTATTGTCAATTTTCGTGAGCGTCACGGTCATAAACATGAAAACTTTTTAATTATGAGGTGGTAGAAAAAGGTCAATAAAAAATGATACTTAAAATAAATGGAACAGCCTTAGCTGGCATAATTTTCTGCGCGCGTTCCTTTGGCTATGCATGCACTATTCCGTGGAGGATTTTAACTGGCCCGCCGGACTTTTTGGAGAGGGTTTCAACTAGTCCGCCAGTTAGGCCTTTGGCCAGCGGACCAGTGTTAAGGACGAACCATGGGGTGTCGATGTAACCTCGTTTTTTGGAGTGTATTTTTGAATAATGCACCTTGTCACTCTAACTATTTCTGAAATAACTACAAAACCATAACGTCAATTTTTAAGATGTTTGAGTGTGCAGATACTCCATATCCTTGGCCTAAATCCCTATGAGTCTCAATTAATTTCAGTAATGCATCACTGCACAATGGTCAATTGATCGCAACAACATTTTTGGACACTGTGACCAAGTTCCTTGTCTTAATCAATTTCAGTGCTGTGTTATGTAAGCTGTGTAAAATCCTGAATGTTGTGAAAAAAAGGCTGAAATAGTTTGGGATTGGAATCATTTGCCCTTGAGCATTATATAAAAAACTGAGGTCTTGCCATGATGACTAATCAGGCAAATGATTCCAATCCCAACCGGTGCCCTTTTCACAACATGCAGGATTTTACACGGCTTACATAACACAGCACTGAAATTCATTAATAGGGAACAAAGCTTGACAGCCTTGATCAAGGCTATGTCAATGGCGGCTTGGCCCATCACGCGTAAACGCGATTGATGAATGCAAGAGAAAATATAGATTGAAACCGCAAAGAGGATTGTAATTTCTGAATAGAAAATCACGGCAAACCCATTTTTAAAACCGGCTTGGCCCGCGCTTTAATTACGCGTGTAATGAATGCAACAGCAACAACAGCAAGAAACTCAGACGGATTGTCGCATATTTCTTTCTCAAAATAATCACGACAATGTAATTTCTGTGGATAGCCTAGCCCTCAAATAAACATGTTTGATGAATGCAACTGCACTCTCTGAATTGTTCGTATTTCAAGCTTTGTGTGTTTCATGGTTTGTGATTTTATTAAATAGTGAATGCCGCAAACCGCGTCTAGAATCACAATGTATATACTTAAGTTGGAGAAATAGTTTATAAAGTATGATGCAGGCTTGGATGTCCTTGACCCCCCATATGAAGCGCGATGTGGGGGAAAAGGGACCACCAACCCCTCTTTTGTGTTGGTCATTGTGTTCCCGGAATCTCAGGAATTATATTCAGAAATCTAGGGGGATGTGTTAGATAACAATAATCTGGAGTGTGCTTAGGGTATAAGGATAAAAGGGGGGTACCCTTTCCCCCATATCGTGCAGGGTATCTGATCCCCAGTGCATACTGCTGTTGAATTTCTATACACGATTTTCTCAGGCGCTATAGAGCGCTCAGAGTGGGAGCCGCTGGTAGTCTTTTTTGCCAGTTCTGAGCCATTTCTTTCTTTTTTAAATCACCCAAATACAAGGCTAAAAGCCACTCTAGGTAAAGGGTTACGATCAGAGGTGGTAGGGTTGGCGACGTTTTGAATTGCAAACCCAACCACCCTTACGGTTTTCCCGCTGGGCCCGCGGATCTAAATTGACTGAGGATAATTCTTCAACAGATTCCAGAGAAATTATCCCAGTTTTTAAACCTACAGACCCAGTCGTGCATGCACGCACGACTGCAGAGAGTAATAGAGTACCGAAGTCTGACGTCAGTTGCCGCGGCAATGGTTCCAAACACATGCAGTTTAGAATGTATTCTGGTTCCAAACATTGCATTGATTGACGTCATCACTTCGGTACTCTATAGGAAAGTATCGGATATCAGTGCAACCAGCATCTGAAAACGTCACCGTTTTCAAGAAGAGACGGGCATGTCGATTTTTAAGAAAAGAAAAAACATTTCGAGATAATCGGACTTGAAGTTTTTCTCATTTTAGAACTGCAAAAAGTAAATCATTAAGATAATTTTATGCAGGGAAAAAGCACTAATGTGGTTCTTTGAGAGCTACATTTTTATCTATAACCTCGGTAACTATCATAAACACAGCGGTTAATTATTAGCAAAATTAATCAAAGATGCCCGTCCCTTGGTGAAAAGGAAAATCCCAGTTGACCTACTTCTTTTGCAGCGTTGTACTCGAGTCCCTGCAAGTCCTTTCACAAGTCCTTTCACAAGTCCTTTCGCAAGTCCAGTCAGAAGTCCTTTCATAAAGCCGGTCACAAGTAACTGGATGAGCAATGACAAAGGAATGCCTTTGTCAAAGCTCATTTGAATAGCTTGTGACTGGGATTAGGACTGGAGGGATTGTGATGGACTTGCAGGGACTTGTTATGGACTTGACTACATCTCTGCTTTTTTAGCCTTCTGCACGGTGTGTTTTCCCATAGAGAAGGGGCGCTCGCCATACCGTCCCTTCGTGAAACCTAAAATCTCAGTTGACCTATTTTTACAAATCCCTGTGTCATATGTTTTGTGCATGTTCAAGGGCAGGTTAGCCTTTAGTCAAGGCGCGCGTGGCCACCCGCACGCGTGACGCGCCCGGACATGCTGGCACGAAAAATGACCAGTGCGAGTCTCTTTTTCGTGCCAGCATATTTGGGGCGCGTCACGCGTCCAGTGGCCAATTTCATAAAGCTGTTCAGCACAAAAATTTGCTTAGCATGAAAATGTCTTGCTTAGTAAAAACAGGTTACCATTTAAAAGTCCATGTAATTTTCATAAGCAAACAACAGCTGAATGCCAGTCAAAAGCAATATTCCACACATGGAATTCAGGGCCCATGTGCATAAAAGGCTACTAGGCCTAGTTGGCAACTAAAATGGACTTAAGTTGCTTACTAAGCCTAGTTGATTACTAATTGTGATGCATAAAACCCAACTAGATATAGTAACATTCTAAAATTCTGGCAAAAGTTAGAGTTGATCTGGGGTACCTCTAAGTCACTAGATGACAACTAGCCCAAAATAGGTTTTCGTCTTGGGTAAAATAAATTTTTCTTTCACGCTTGAGACTCATGGTTGTAGTTGTAACTTTATGTACTAGCTGTAGCAACCTTGTATAGAGAATTTATGTAGTTCTACAAAATGTAAGTACTGGGCAGTAATGCAATGTTACAAAGACCTTTAGAAAGGAGTTATGCTAATTTGGAATGTGATTCGAAGCTCAAACACAATAAACTTGTCTACAAGCCTATTGTATCTGACATAATCACCTCCTCTCCAAGGCCATAGCACCCAAATCAGTTACAAACCAAATTGTCCTAGTATGCAACTAGTAAGCAATGTGCCTAGTGAGGTTTTATGCAACACAAATTAGTTGCCAACTCCGTAGGTATAAACTAGGGAATTTATAATCTTACTAAGCACTAGTTGGCAGCTAAACTAGTAGCCTTTTATGCACATGGGCCCTGGTTGATAATCCAGTTTTTATCAAGGAAGCATTTGCATGCTAAGCAAATTTTTGTGCTTAACAGCTTTACGAAATTGGCCCCAGCTGGTAGCCACGCGCGCCTTGACTTAAGGCTAGGGGCAGGTGTGTGTGTGCGTCTCTTCGTGAAAACGCGAAATTTGTTGTGACATGTCGGCCCCTTTTATAGTTAGTCTATAACAAGTCTAAAAGCCACTCGGGGTATGGAGCTACAAAGGAACAAAATAATAGGAAAGAAAGAAAGAATCAAAGATGCAGGAGGTAGGAATTAATATTCCTCTCGAAGTAGGAAAGATCATAATATGAAGGAAAACATGTACCAGGCAAAGAGTTCCACAGAGATACAGAACGAGGGAAAAAGCTATCTAGGCCGAAAGCGCAGCGCATTATTCTGAAGCACAATATGTGGCAGAGGGACCCCCCCCCCCCCCCCCACCTCTTTTGTGATGGTCATTTTGTTCCCGGAATCTCAGGAATTATTTTCAGCGAGGAGGAAGTTAGGAATTTACTGGCCATCTGGGGGTCGATGAAATACAAACTAGTGTGAAACGCTCATGCCCAACCCCGGGGCGAGCTCGCCCCGAGGTTGGCTGAGGTAGGTTTGCGCGAAGCGAGTGTGAAACGACGCGGGGTTGAACTCGGGGTTGAAAACGCCGGCGCGGCCCGGGGCCGCCACGGGCCGTCCCGGGGCGAGTTCGCCCCGGGGTTCGGCGCTCTAGTGTGAAAAGGCCTTATGGCGGCAACTAGCTTCAACTGCTTGCACAGCGCGCAATGAACGAACTATTCAGTTTACGTAGCGATCAGCGTTTTGGAGAGATTCGAACGTGAACGTTCATGGTCGGTAACCCGATTTTGTTAAGTAGACTTGCCCGTACTTAGCATTTTTTGTGTGCTTGTGCCGGTGCGCGCCTAGCACTCGCGATCCATTTTGAGGTACCTGGTGGGGGGAAATGGACGGTGAAGTGTCCCCGTTCTCGCCCCGTCTACAACTTGTGCAGCATGGGCCCTTTTATAGACTCCGCAGTCGATCCAGTATATACATGTACATTATACATGTACGCTACGTATGTATCATGAACCGTGTAGCATATATGAACCGGGTTTATCGGTTTGTTGCAGCATGGGAAATTCCTCCACGACAGCGTGTCCCGGGCAGATTGCAGGCGGTGTGTACGCAGTATACGGCGCGGTTTCGTGTCATGATTTCACCGGCGATGCTGTTTTTAGTCTTTCCGAAAGTGGAGACCGCCTCGGGCAAGGTTATGCGCTTTTCAGCTCCATGATAATGGACATGATCGCTTTAATAGACTCTTGAATTCCATCAATGATTCAAACAATTACGACGGCGTCTATACGGTAGACTGGAGTTTAAAGGCAAACATCTATGAACACTTTTAACGCTCAGTCAAAGGACTGCACTCAAGCACGAGGGAAAAAACACGGAGATTTAAGCCGTTTTCGGGTTTCTTTATCTCATAACCCCTTATTCTGTTGGCGTAAAGCGTTTCGTTCAATAGGCAAAATACAAGTGGATGCATTTGCAAAGTTACAGCGAAATTTCTATTTCGTCTTCCATTTATTGATGTTTTCTCTAAATGTTTGTGTGTAGCGATAACAAGCCCACAATACCCAGGCGCGTCGCGTTCATCTATATAGGCCGTATACCGACCATAACTCCGCTATTCCTACATATTATGGAAAATCTTCGTTCAACCACCCTTAGAAGGCGCTTGAATTCCTCTTTGTTGTCAAGCATCTCAACTCAACCATCCCAGCGCTGTATAGAATTCTGTAATGCTACCTGCCCACCAACTGCGTTAGCTTGCGTAATCTTGCATATTTTTGCGCCAATTTTTATTCCGCCAACATTTACGATATACATGTATTACGCTATTTGCAAATTTTGCAATTTGTTGCGATTTTTTGCCCACCGGCGCAACGAGCGCAAGAATTCGCAACAAATCGCAGATTGTGTTGCCTTGCGCTGCATGCATTGCGCTCGTTGCGCATGCTTGCGTAAGGCCTGTACACTGCTTGCGATGCATTGCGAAAGACGTCTACTGCAGCTTGGCTTTGCCCTATTTTGCGCTATTTTTAGGGAAGGTTCAAAACTAGCGGAACAGCTTGCGAAGCCATTTCGCAAGCTAAATTTGCGCAAGCTTTCGCAAGAAAGCTTACCAACTGCTGCGCTACTTGCGCTATTTCTGGCTTCGCAAGCTGGCGCAAGCAGTTTCGCAAGCTAACGCAGTTGGTGGGCAATGTACATAGAATAATAGTCTCCATCTGGTGCACTTTTTTATATATCGTTGTAGTTTATAATAATCCAGTTTTTATCTGACATATCTGGTTAAATTCTGATAATTAATTCATTGCATTATATACCTAGCCCTATAACATATGCGTACGTATATTAAAAGTATTATAGAGGGCGGTCAACAATGCATCAATTCGGATGACGTTTGGGAAAAAATAATTCGCGGCCGGGCGTAGCCTTTTTTATTGAAGTGCCGTGGCCTAGTGGTTTGGAGCATTAAATTCGTGGTCTGCGGGTAATTCTGCAGGTTGTGGGTTCGAGCCCAGTCCTGGGCTTATAGCACTTCTACGCTTAATATGGGTAGAGGCATTATTAATGACTTGCAGTGGACTAAGTTACCCATCCCGACCCTATATTCATACTGTGAAGAGATTATATTATCTTGTCTTGTTTCAGTGTGAGGGGCTGGTTCTTCCACACTTTCCTCTGTAGCTCACACCTCCAATGGCCCTTGGCCTTCTGATTAATGCGACTTGCATAAAAACATTAATATCTGTTTCCAATGTCTGAGTGTAAAAAATTCTACCCTAATGTGTAATATTAAGAACTTGTCGCTCCCGATTCAATATTAAATCTGTAACTTATCGTCGGTCGATTTTTGGTGTGTGGAAGGACCGGTGTCATAATTATGAATATCTCATTCCCATGAAAATCTGACTCCCTCTTCCTGTTAAACCCTCTCACGTGACTGGCCACTCTCCAAATTATCTTCACTTAGGCATGCGCAATACTACCAATGTGAGCCCGTATTTCATATTGACTGAAATTCACGCTGCACAATTAGTGCGCAGCATAAGCATTAATGCTGTACGATCGAGAAGGCGCACATGAAAATCACGTCCGGATATTGCCGCCATAAAGTGCGTTGCCATGGCAGTCAGTGACGTCACATATGAACACCTGTTGCCGTTGAATGGATCCGAGGGAAGCCTCCGTTGCCGTGACAGCGTGATCGACATTATTTGTTTTAATGGACCAGGTTGTGGTAGACAGAGATCTTTTTAATCAAGTTCTCTTGTGAGCCCCTCGCTTTTAGCAATAAGAGGTTATTAAGGCTAACGTAGGCACTAGATGTAATTACGCTTGAAGCGCGGTTTTGCTCGGTGCGGGAAATTTACAGGAAATTTGGCGGGACTAGTCGTGTTAGCTAACCTGCAGGCAGCGCGGTTCTAGCTTGACAGCATGATGTAAGGCTTGACGCACAGCGTATGCATGGGGCTGGTTGTTTGTTCCCTGCACATTTTATTATCAACAACTGAACCAAAAAAAAACTTAAAGGAAATATGCAGATGTATCCAAATCAACTTGTTTGACGCGTATGACTGTGTGTGACAAAAATACAAATATTGTCCGAAAAGCCCGCATGTGTGATTGTGTGCGCACACACAGGCGTAGTCAAGGGGGGCTGGATGTTACAGGGGGGGGGGGCGCGGACAGTATTTTTCATAATAATACCATTATTGTCGGCTTTTGCGAAATTTACAGTGGGGGAGACTGGGGAGACGATCTTTTTAGGTGGGGGGCGTGCGCCCCCACGCCCCTCCCCCTTTAGCTACGGCGCTGTTTTCTTTTTTAAATAGGCATTTAATCCCCAACCGAGTTGGTAAATGACCTGCAAACAGCGTTAATACTCTCGAACCTGTATACATGTATAAAGCATGTATTGAGGAAGTGTACTCGGGCATATGGTATCGATGCACGATATGGGGCAGAGGAAACCCCCCCTTTTTTGTGTTGGTCATTGTGTTCCCGGAATCTCAGGAATTCTTTTCAGAGGTCTAGGGGGGATGTGTTAGGTAACAATAGTCTGGAGAGTGTATAGGGTATAGGGACAACAGGGGGGTACCCCTCTGCCCCATATCGTGCTGGGTATACGGTGAAGGCCAAATCCCAATACGTTGAATGCGTATAACAAGTAAATATATCTAAATATGTGGCACAACTTTTTATTTCAAGATATATTTCAGAAATCAACATGTATGTGAACACTTTGAGTGGCCATACACTGTGCTAAGAACATCTAACACAGAAAACACAAGCTTTCTTCCCCTATATATTGCACAAACATTTCCCAGATAAATTCTCAAATTTAAAGGTTGTGCCAAGTGTTTATACAATTCGGAATACAAATGGATGGTTATTTTCCCAAAAATGTGTTGTTCCTGACTGATTTTGGCGGGGCTTATTAAAGTAAAATCTTTCCACTGCCAGGACGGATCCAGGGGGGGGGGGGGGGGGGGGGAGGGGCCATGCCCCCCCCCGAAAAAACTCAATTGTTTTTGTTTTTTTGTTTTTTTTAACTGACGTCGCAAAAAGGCAGCCACTGCGTATACCCACCCACAAAACTCAGCCAACTTTTTTTGTTGACCCCTCCCCCAAAAATTGGAAAAAAACATGTTTTGCCCCTCCCCCCCAAAAAAAATTGTGTTCCGGATCTGCCCTTGCTTGTGAAAGGACTTGCAGGGACTCGAATACAACTCTGCTTTGCACAACACATCAATGGAAAGTGCAAGGACAGATTTGTATTGTCGAATGAATCACAGACGGTGAAGGCTAGACATATTGAGTCGTATAGGCCCCCTCTATGAAAGACAATTATTCACGTTTTGCAGCTTTTACTATACCACAGGCCCCGTATCCTGCCCCGAGACTGGGGAGATTCGTCAAACCCAAAGTTGAACTTTTGGTATATGCGCAACATTGTGAACACATGCATAAATACGTACCACGAAGTGCCTAAAGGTAGTATACATCATTTGCTTTTGCTGTAATATTCAGATATAAATGGATTGGGGGTTAGTATTTTATAGGGTGCTCGCAAATACTGCAACACTGACCTGCTTAAGGTTTTGTGTGCATAGATGTTGGGAAAACCGTCGTCTGCGTAGAGAGAGAGATACAAAAATATGTTCTAGTAGTCTGGTTCCCTGACCATACTTTCGACAAACCGGAGCAGTTTATTGACGTCCGGGATCTATTAGGTCGGGAAACCGATGGATGGTTATTTTCCAAAATTTGCTGTTTCTGACCGATTTTGGTTGGGGGTATTAAAGTAAAATCTTTCCGTTTTGAGAGGTGGGTGGATTTGAGATTTATTTCCGGTACTATTTTAATGAACAGTCATTAACAGTTGCGCTCTTAGGCTTTACCTTGGAAGGCGGGGGTGTCGCCATTTGTATCTCAAAAAATGTTCTTTTAAAATATTAAAAAACAATGTGGGGGGGGGGGGGGGGGGCTAGGACTCCTGTGGCATTCGTGGCGATATTTAGACTTATAGCAAACTACTCAGAAATACGCCACATGCACCTCGCCGCCGCAAATTTATGCGATAAATAAATGCACAACCTCTTGTCGGGCTAAAGCTCCCCACCCCCCCCCCCCCCCACCCCCCGGGGAGCCCGCGCCTTGGGTGCTCACTGGTTATTAATTACTTGACTTGTAACCTCAGTTACGCGTCGACGAAAAATAAAGCGTTGAATTAAAACTAGACTTGGATTGCACTGCTGTGCATCGTACGTACATGTACAAGGCATTGTCTTCTCTGTACGCTGATAATGACCCTCACCTTAGCGGCTCGGGTCATTTTCATCGTCCAGGCCCCAAGACGGATTTAAACATACTTGTTTAAAACCGGCCCAGCACATACATATTCCCTTTTATAACACATCTCCTGGTGGTTCTTTATCCTGGTTGGCTGAAACACGGTCACGTAGGATTCACTAATATAGGCTAGTGCATGAAGTTTGCGTCAGCGTGAAGGCCAATTTACGCATACACGACATGGTCGCTCGACAATTTTCTGAAACGAGTGGGCGTATGGCTCTTATATAAATTTGCATGTTTTTCGTTGGTAGCAATTATCAATATTGTATTTTAATGGCATGTGTGCCTTGAATTAATTACCCTAAACGGAAACAAATTAATGAATAATATTTGTTCATATCATGAAAAGACCTACCTGCATGCCCTTCGCCAAAGTCTTGAAGCGCGTTGTCTAATAAAAAGTGTCACAGTCACATATTGGAACGACAGCGAGGCTATACGTGTAAAACAAAGACTACTTCGTTACTATCGATGCCGTTTTCACAAAGTGACGAATCCGCCGACACGGCAACAAAAACATTACAAAAACAAAAGTTTTTACAAGTCGCTTTTGAATTAGTTGTCAGTTTTGAAAACTGCAATTTCGCGTTTTATAAAAAATTGATACATTTTCTATTGACATGAAAGAGCATAATTTCAAAGAAACGACCAGACACATATTTCTATCAATGGGTGTTTAATTATTAATAGCTGCTGATTGCGAAACGGATTCGTCACTTGGTGAAAACGCAACATCTGAGCCTGAACGGATTAGCCAATCACAGCACCCGGAAGCTTGCGGATTCGCACTTCGTGAAAACGCAGACTCAGAAGGTCAATGCATTGACGATTAAATTAAGTTTGTAGATATTCAGTTAAATTACGTTTACTTTCGGACTATTGTACAGCAGTCTTAATCCAACTCTTAAGCTATTAAAATGAACTGTAACAAAAACATTCCTTTGTCATGGTTTATGCCTGTTACTTGTGCCTGTTACAAGCTGGTTTGTGAATGGTCTTGTGCATGGTCTTGTGCCTAGTCTTGAAATGATCTCGACTACAACACTGCAAATAGTGGTGTATGAGAGAGCAAATTCGCTAATTGTAGAATTTTAATTTGACATTCTCCCACATGTTGCACGCCTAATAAATCCCATCACGTGCACCTAGGCAGGTTCCCGTCTCACTGGTATCGGCTAAATACAACAGAGACTTGAAAACTATTGGCTTGAGATTTGAGTTAAAAATTAGCTTTGCGATTTGATTTGACTCGGGAAAAAATGACTTGCGACTTGATTTGACTCGGAAAATGACTTGCAACTTGACTTGACTCGGGAAAAAGGACTTGCGACAGGAAATGACTTGCGACGTGATTTGACTTCGGGGAAAAATTGACTTGCGACTTCCCTTGTGAATGGTCGCCGCACGCTGAAGCCGGTTTTGGGCAGTTTCATGTCTTTTTATTCCATATCTATGGGCATTTAGAAGTCGTCGCGCGCATTTGAGATAAAGCGCGCAACATACGCGTAATTCAAATGTTAGATCTGACGATCATGCATTGGGAAAAAGGGAAGAAATACTAGCAAGTTAAATAGCAAGTTTTATAGAAAGATCAATAAATTTGATAAATTTTTGGACTGTTTCGTCAGCTTCTTAAGCTTCAAGAACCGGACCAAGACTGTGTTTTCTTAGTTTCTAGAAACAGATAGGCCTATAGGTCTTTGCGTTTTTATTCGTGACATTTAAAAATGTTGATAAAGTTAGGCCTTGGAAACTGTATTTTTTTCTTCAAATTGTCGTCTAGCATTCTCTTGCGAATGTCTCTGCAGTCCGCTTTGCCGACAGCAAAAATGCTGCGAATCCCTGCACTTCTGAGAAAATGCGGTCCTCCATTTTGTTTGCTGCTATGTAATTGCATATTCATCGGTTTTTTTTTACCGACCGCGCAATTCTATTGGTCCAATCATAAAAAGTGAGGTCAGCGACCATGCCAAAGTTCAATCATTTGAACTCTGTAGCGCCGTTGGCAGCGTCCTTTGGCGTCTGATCGCTTTTACTATAAACCGCGTGTGTGATGGTCGCGCGTCAATTTTTCACTCGCGCGACCATCGCGCCACCGACTTCAAACTGGTTTTTATCCTTTCATCTGTACCAGACCAGCTTTTGTGTGTCAATTTTGGAGAAAGATTCTGCTGGGATCGAAACGTCTGGCCCTCTTCACTTTAATCAAATGAACATTTCGGGTCTTTCTAGTTAGCAAGCAGTTTGTAGTACGATATAACTCCGTTTTTTTTAATATATCAGTTATAAGAGGGGATGCACAGGCTTATAACGGCTTTAAGGCACAGTGACGTCATAGCTGGTGCTGTTCTATCCTGGTGTCATTATCCCCCGTAAATGAAGTGGATAGAGCCGAGATTGGGAAAAGAAGATTGCCGTCGCATTTCACCTGTCGTTCGGTTGGGCTAATTAATAATGCGCCAAAAGGTACCACCGGCGACTGTTTCATATACGATACATTTGTTAAGTTTGAAGGGAGCGCCCGCATGGCCTGCTTGAGTAAATTTAAAGGGAACATGCATATTTTTTTTCAAGACATAAACACATGTAGGACATTGCAGGTATTTGTATGTTGGTATACATTTTCCTTCAATACTTGTCTGTATCTTTGTAACACAGTAATATGCGCGAAAACGAGTTGAGCTGGATGTACATTGCATGCTTTCTTTAACTCTACCGAAAGGATAGAAATGTCAGCAACCGCACTCGCTCTTCTAGACGGAACTGCAGCGTTTGTTTTAGTTGTAGACTCATGCAACGGCCGTCGGTGGTGCATGACTGTTCACTGCGGAGTACACCCACCGTACGGGCGGTGGGAGTTTGGTCGATACCTCATTTGTGGAGACTGATGATGATGTATAAATCTCAAGGGGTTGGCGCAGTCAACCTACATTTCAACGGGACTCACGACAGCATCTCTCGACGGATCTGTAGGAAGAGGTAGTTAAGGACTTCACTCAGTTTTGGAAGGTATTTTAATTAACCTAGTATGAAGTATGAAACTTTACTCATCAGAGGAAAATGTATTGTAGATATTGTTGAAAGTGTGTGGTGTCTTTTACGTGTATGGGTCAGATGGTAGCGATCAATTTGGAGAGGATCTTCGGGAATCTTGGATTACGGTTCGAACAATTTAATATTTGTGTGTGTGTGTGGCTGCAAGTTTCTGTTCGGTTGGAAAGAGCACGTTACTTCATCAGAATTTGCTTAAAGTAGCTATACCGGTATGTCCGCGCTCCGACTGAACATTTCTATTCAGTGGATTTCCCTTATAAACGATTTAGGGAAGAAAAACGTATTGAACGAAGAAAAAAACATCACTGACTACACTCTGCAATATTATTTGTGTCTGTTTTTATGATGTGCTACGCGCGAAGATTGCTCTATACATGTATACGAATTGGAGCGTACGCCACGCTCCTATTTCAAAAATTGAAACTTATTAGCTTCTCCACTTTTTGAAGTGGAGAAGCTCATTGAAAAGCTCATAACTTATCTAATGCTAACAAATTAACAGTTCAATTTTGAAATGTATCTTTCGGGGCGCCACGCCCAAAAGCACGGACACGGCATCTTTTAAATACTGATGTGCCAATAGAAATCTCCGTGCACGATTTGGCCGTGACGTACGCTGAATGTTTTCAACCGTCTACTTCAGTTATATTTTCCTGCTATACCCGTTAAGCGTCTCGGTGACACTGGACTACGGGTGGTTTATAAACTATCTCGGTGGAATCGCGTGAGGGCTCCCTGTGAAATATTATCCAATCACATTGGTTAGAATTCAAGTAAGTGCATATTCAAGTAAACTAGTCAAGCGTGCCGCGTGAGCGCACGTGGTTTAGTTTGAGACAAACGATACATGATTACTCAATGGCGGACCAAACATAGTGGTTCAGTTTACATTCCACGCTCTCTGGTCACATGGGTGAGAAAGGTCTAATACACGTTGGAAAGGTCCAAAATAATGTCAGTATAATGTAAATCTCATTGTAAAGATTTCATCACCTGATCATAAGTGGTAGTACCTGCTGCTATAGAGTACCAAAGTGATGACGTCAATGCAATGTTTGGATTGCCGAACCAGAATACTTTTGCTATTTTGTGTCAATGTGTTTGCACGACTGGCTGTTAACAAAGGAACAGTCGAAATCTCCATTTGTTTGGAGCCAGTTGTCGCGCCAACTGACGTCAGACTTCGGTACTCTATAGACCGTATCAAATATGACGTCATGACAGCCATGTGTTTTTTTTTTAGTCGCACACACATGTATTTTCATGTTGGCATACAATTCAAAATACATGTAAGTTGATAATTATTAATTCATGAAGTTAATCATCCATACAGTTAATTGGTTGTTATAATTACATTAGTAATCTAATATAACAATATAATATAACAATTACCATACACTGCAATACCAACATGTAGGAAGAGCGAAGCACGCTTTTATGCTCTCCCTGTGAGGACAGAGGACAAATATGTATATTTCTACAAACGTGGGATGAGGAGACAAATATTATGAGACCAAACTGAAGTGACATTATATGTAAAAATGATTACTGGTAACAATATTCTACTGACAAGGGACAAGACAATGTTGTGGGACACACACGTACAGTAGTAAATATACCGATATTAACAGACGACTGTCACTGTGGACAAGTAACAATGGATTTAGTGCCAAGTAACAATGGATGTTCATTGTTTGCGCTGTTCTTCTTTTGTTAGATGTTCATAGTGTGTCCACAATATGGTGGCCTGTTGTTGTGGCTGTGGTGATGGTCTATATTGATTCCAATCGGCTAGTGGTCGAGCTCAGTGGTCGAGTGGTTAAGACGTCCGCACTGGCAAGAAGGAGGTCGTGGGTTTGATTCCGTTCGAGAAAGACTGGAGGTTTCTCACAATCACATGCATTTGGAAAGCACAAAGCATGTAGTGAACATAATAGTAATTTAGCAAGGGTAAACAACCTTGCTAGTAAAAACGTTCTTTTTTGGGAGCAATTTGGCATTTCAGTTTTTCTTTTGCAGATAATTGTTCAATGCAAATACATGCAAGTGTCGCCTGTCATGTAAATGGATAGATACGTCAACAATGATCTATTAAGCGTTAGCAGCAGTTGACCTGTAATGGGCCGGTATCATATATATATTAGACTCCATTAACCCTAACCCTGCTAAATCCATCGATATTAATATGATTTTGCATGCACCCTAGGGGTTAGGGGGTAATATCTGACTCTTTACCCATGATGCATTGCAATACAATTTGTGATTTTGTAACGAGCATATCCAGTTTTCCCCAAATGACCCTAAACCTCATCCTAACCTTATCCCAAACCCTCGACTTAACCCTAATTCGCACCCTAATTCCATACTGTACCCTCACCACCTGCTTGTCCTTTTTTGGGCAATAACTGAAGGAGTCGATTTTTAATGGTGACTGATTTCACGAGACACCGTTTCTGATATCGCTCAGTACGTCCAAGTGTATACTTTGTATTTGATGACTGTTTTGTATCTCTGCCGTCTGTCCTTCAGATTATGCGTCCATAGAGACGTCCCGAAGGCCTTTGTGCAGCCGGTCGGTGACGTCATCGAAGGGAGGCTCCATGACGTCATCAGAAAAAGCCCCGGATGGGGGGTGGGGCTGGTTCGTCCTCCTCGCCGCGCACTCCACCTTGATCTTCCGGGAGGGGATCGCAAAGTGCCTGGGCGTTTTCCTGCCCACATTTAGGGATCACTTCGGGACGAGCACCTCCATGATTGGCTGGATTAGCTCCCTGTGCGTCACCTTTGCCGATTTCACAGGTGAGTTTCTATAAGAAGCCTTCTGATTGGGTAAAGTACGGTGAATGTAACAATGTCTACTGAAGGAGAACCTCTCTGATTGGTTGGGTTAGCTATTTTGCCGTTTCACAAGTGAGTTTCTATAAGAGTGTTTTGATTTGTTTTTAAAATATCGTCTGAGCAAACACCTCTCTGATTGGTTGGATTTGCTCCGTGTGCGTCATCTTTTCCAATTTCACTGGTGAGTTTGTGCGAGAAGCGTTCTAATTGGATGGTGAATATACGTAAAAATATCTTCTGATAGATGAGTTCTTTCTGCGTCACCTTTGCCGTTTTTATTTGTGAGTTTCTGTGAGAAGCGTTCTGATTAGATGATGTATGGTTATATTTTAAAATATCTTCTAAGCAAGCACCTCTCTGATTGGTTAGATTAGCTCCTTGTCCGTCACCTGTTCCAATTTCATTTTTGAGTTTCTGTAAGAAGCGTTCTGATTGGATAATGTATGGTTTACGTATAAAATATATTTCTTCGGAACAAGTACCTTTCGAAAAGTCTCGGAATGGTTAAATATTCCTTGTTGTTTGGGGAAAATTCTTAATGAAAGATGATGCATGTATACGAAATGCTATTTCTGTCTTAATTGTCTTAATGTTAAGTCTTACCGGCGCTCTACCAACTGAACTATCTTGGTCTAGGTCGGCGGTCTCTCAAATTGTCAGTGTCTTTGTTCGGGGGACTATAGTCAGAAGTCATAAACCGATGATGCCGTATAGAGTGATGACGTCAATGCAATATTTGGAACCAGAATACTTTTGTTATTTTGTGTCAATGTGTTTGCATGACTGGCTGTTAACAAAGGAACAGTCGAAATCTCCATTTATTTGGAGCCAGTTGTCGTGCCAACTGACGTCAGACTTCGGTACTCTATAGCCAGGGATCAACCTGGGAAGCGACATTGTGGGGATCACTCAATGAGGATACGACTTTTTAACTATAATAACGTCAAACAAGCGCAACTGGCTGAGTAATTTGAATGAATTATCAAAGTGAACAAAGAGAACTGGTAGTCGTTTCCTCATTTCTGTATCAGGGTCATTCCATGAAGTTGGTACACTTTTTCACACAAGTTTTGAAATTTTGAGGATTTCTTCACATTCACAGTTATTTATATACCCAAAACAGATTATGTGTGTCCGAGCAGCACTAATACCCAATTCACAACATGAATTTTACAAATCATATGTATTTTCTTCATACACGATATTTAAACTATCACACCGCAACAGGACACCAAGTCTTTTGGTGTCTCTGTTACGTGTGAAACCAGTACCTTATTTTTGCCATATCTTAAGAACTTTCTTCAACACTTTCTTTACTAAACCACATTCTGTGTACTTACATACAGCAATATTGAACAAATGGAAGTCAGACGTTTGCAATTCAAATTTACAGTGATATGGTACAAATAGGCTATGGGTTTTACATGTAACATGGACACCGGTGTCTATGTTACATGTGAAATCCACAAAAAATCATATTTTATGCCTCATATCTACTGAAGAGGTCTGATTTTCATATCTTTCCATTAGAGATATATATCTTTAACTAGTTCATAAAATGCAGACATGTTCAAGGCAAATCAATGGAAATATGTCAGAAAATGTGTTTTATGGTTTCACATCATAACACGGACACCATTTCTTTTTCATTCACAGAATGACCTATAGGCCTATATCTGCCAGCTTTCTTAGAAGAATCGCAAGTTTCATATCCTTATAAGACATGTACTTTTAGTAACAATTAGACAAATTAATAAAAGCAGAGAGAATATAATGACATTTTAAGGTACTGGTTTCACATGTAACAGGACACCAAATTTGGAGGAATGTCACACACACATTTTGACTATATATCTTCATCGAGTGTGAAAAAAACAATCCAACGAATCCTTTATTGGACTAGTGCAACTACTAATTGCAAGTGTGCATGAACAACTCATCCAGATCAGGAAAAACTGATAAAGGTAGACAATTTATTTGTTAGGGTTTAAATGTTGCCCTTTTTGGCAAGATGTCACACTTTATGTACCCAACTTCATGGAATGACCCATCAGTCTTGTTGATGTTATTTTTAGTCAAGGTTGAACAGCGACTAAATTCATAGTTTTCGAAAATGGAACGAAAGAGAGGAAGCTGGGTATTAATAATTAATGAACCCCAGTGATGAATTAAAATTAAAGAGACATATGAATGGATGAATAACTCTTTGTGGTATTGTCAATTCCAATTAACATGAAGGACGGACAGGTGTTCATCCCGAAGAAAAGGAGACGGCCCAATGATGTAGACTCTAACAGCTGCTAATGAGGCTATTTAAAGCTTCTATGTCCTTGCTCCGAATGAACAAATTTCAACCGAATGGGTTTCCCCTGCTAAAAGAATCATGGAAGAAAACCTAATTTTGGAATGACAAAAAGTACCTTCTACACTATTCACTGTTTAGTCTTCCCCAAATACATTATTCTATTATGTGCAATGCGCAGATTGGCACATTGAACACGTTTAGGCCTATACTGTCGTTTTTCATAAATACTTTTCTATTGTTAGGTTAATCGTGGTTTTCAGTGCATGTCCTATTTGGGGCCAAATTTAAGGCTACATTGCCTGATATCGATTTTTAGCCAAGACTTTTCATTTTTACGGAAAAGTAGCCCCATTTTGATCGTATATCTTTAAAAAGGCAAACATGAAAATCAACAGTTAAATATGAACGTGTTATTGGTACAGTGCAGTGTGGTTAAAAAAAACAACACACTTTTTTAGAGGATTTTTTTAATGGAATTCGGTCGATTCACAACTCCGTGCGCCACCAGCGGCAAGCCGGGGAGAGGCCAAATTACGCAGTGCATCATAGGAAAAAGTCGACATCGCAAAACCGGAAGTGGGTATCGCCAATGCATCGACCGTACTTCCTACAACCCTTCTCCGCTAAATCTATCAACTCATCTCTTCTTTCCCGCACAAGGTATTCCCTGATTAGTCAAAAATTGTTTCAACTCATCCACTCGCATTCGCGCGAAATCCATACTGCTGTACTGTCCACCATCTAATATAGGCGATAGGCGCCATGTCGACCCCAAAAGTGGGAAATTGGCCTTTCCCGGCTTGCCGCTGGCGGCGCACTGAGTTGTGAATCGACCAAATTAGGGAGATATGGCAAAATTTGTTGAACTTATTTTTTAACTATATCATCTTATGGTGAAAATTGCGTTAAAAGAAAACTAAAATATAAATAAATGGCAAAAAGACAGATTGTCCACACGAAAGTCTATAGAAGTCATGCATGCTACAAAGATTGATACTCATAGGTCCACCCAGGATGGAAGTAATAAGTATTCACAACCCGGAAAGAAACAAAAGCACAACATAACAAACACTTCAACTGTTCCATTGTGTCAAATGCTATTCATCACTGTAAACACTTTTCATTGACAGAGGTGATGACTGTGATCAATGTAGGCCTAATTACATTCATTGGAGTTTGAGTTTGTGCACGCGGTGCTAAAATGTATTTTGTTTGCCAAATTCCATTGACTTGCGTGGACAAACAGGTTTTTGACCATTTTTAAAAATACAGACGACATTTCTTTATTTGAGCTATATTTTTAACACAATTTGAACCATATACAACAAAGGCGTTGTATAGACGAATATGTTAAAACAATTTGACCATGATTCCCCAATTCCGAGATATTTTCCATGAAAAAGTGTGCAGGGTTTTCAACCAGACTGTACTTTTTTGAGTACCTGGATTGTATAAAATATGAGGTATCGCTACAGTAATAATCAACATTATTGGATAAGCCCATCACACAATCAGATTTGTCTGCACTTGTTTCACTGCGCGTTAGTCATAGCCTTGTTGCCATCTTGTGATTGGCTAGCGAGATCTGTGTACTCCACAGGGATGCAAAAACGCGAATGGGTGTCCGAAACGTCGAGTTACACACTCACCCCGGTTCTTTTCAGAACCACCCTTCTTCCTAGAAGAGATTTAATTCACATGGTGTTACCCGCAATCCCAGTCTCTCTCATATCGCACCCACCATGCAAAGCTTCAAATCGTATCTATCTTTGAATAGCTTGTTACGTGACTTTAAAATTAACATATTTTTTCCCAAGATTTTGTTCCTTTTTTTCTTTTCCTCCCAGATTTTCAAGATGGCTCTTTTTTTTAAGATTTGGAGGAAAATTAATCAGTGGCAACACTCTTTTGGCCAACCGTTCTCTAATTATGACGTTCAGTCCCCAGACTGTGGTCGATTTTGTCTCTTCCCAGCCGGATCGTTTCATGTCGTCACGTACTCGGCCAAACCGATATTGATTTGCTCGCAGCCCGTATGAATCACGCTGCTGTGTATGCATCACCTACAGGCACGTCCGTATATTAAAATCTGTCACAATTCAAGGGAGATAGCGACTTTTGGCCAAGTCTTTTGGCACCAAGATCATTGTAGTGAATCTCTCCGGGAAAAGGGATTGTGGAATTATTTTGGGTAATAAATCTTCTTCGTATTGTGACCTTGGGTGTTAACAGTCGAAAAGCGGCAAGAGAATTTGGCGCCTCTGTTTTCTGTTTGATGCTCGCTTATTCTGGATAACGGGAATAGAAAATAATGAAATAGTCTTTCCTCGCAAATTGCAATGACACTTAACATATTCACAAATTTCAATTTACAAATGAAATAACATTGACATTTTCACACTATAACAAAAGTGGACAATTTAGGCTCTTTGGTGATTTCCCGCCAAACCGTATATTACAGACTGTGATGAAAAACAGCATCAAACCAATGATAACGAACAAAGTACTCGAAACTATTCCCTCTGGACGAGATGCTAGTCCATCGCAGGTTACTCCCCAGCTAATGCCAGTACCCATTTATACTCCTGGGTGGAGAGAGGCACGTGGGGATGAAGTGACTTGGCCCAAGGACACAACATAATTTTGGCCAGTAGCTGGATTCGAACCCCTGACCCTCTGATCATGAGTCACAAATCCTAACCACTAGACCACACACTCCCCACACTCTCAATAATGTAAAAGAGTGAAAAACCCCCTCTCCAAAAGAGTGAGTCTCTTATAAAAACCACTCGAAAAGAGTGAAAACCACTCCAAAAGAGTGAAATTTCCACTCTTCCGGGAGCCATATAAGGGACCACTCTTTTTTAGACTTTATAATGCATTAACATTTACAGTATTGCATTACAATGTTGACCGGAGACGAGGAAAGACCATTTCATTATTCTCTTTCCCTTTTTTCCCGTTATCCAATTATCAAGAATAAAACAGCATCAAACAGAAAACAGAATCGCCGAGTCCTCTTCCCATTTTTTCCACTCTGAACACCAAGGGTCACAATATGATTCTGCTGTTTATATTCCCAGCAGTGGCTCTGTGGCCTGTAGACGGGAGAAGCGCTGTCGATGGATGGGCTACACAATTAATATTCGCACTAAATCCCTTCCCCCGTGTACAAGACTTGAGAGTCATGATAGGAATGTAATAGAAATTTGAAGCATCTCAAGAAAGAGCACCCCAGTGGGGAGGGGGTGGGCTACCTGGGAGTGCACACATTTGTTTAAAGGGGCACTGAAAGTATACAAAGAAACTGCGGCTTGTATTTGTTCGTTCATTTCAAGATTTCAAATGGCGGCACCCGGGGGGGGGGGGGGGGGGGGGCGGACGTAGTACGCCACTGCGCCCCAGTCAAACATCGTCGGTATGCGAAAAACAAAATTGAGGTTAACTTTACGGCTAAATGAACGAAAGAAAACCCAGCTTCCCCCGGGAACAAAACTGGGTCCTGCTCCTTGTACAGGCCATATCTAGCAAATCTTATTACATTCTGAGGCCAACGCGTTCTCTCATAATCTTAATTTTGAATATTAGCAACTTTCCACCCGTTTCGTGGTACCATCCAATAGGCCTATTACCACCCCTGGCTATATTCCCTCATACTGATTCGAAACACCCGAAAGAGCGAGCGGAGACAATGCAGGCGGACTGTTTAATGAGAAAAGCTGATACTGAAATGAAGGCGGGATCGATTCGAGTTTACAACGCACCTGTCGTCGGGCCCAGACAAAAAAATACTAGCCGTAGGGGTTCGTATTCGGATCATCCGGTTGGGAGGATTTTCCGTATTTAAGACGAACTCTGTGTTTAACCCACGGGTCGCGTGAGGTTATGCGTACGTATATTAAAGGTATTGTAGAGGGCGCTCAACAATCCATCCATTCGGATGTCGTTTTTGGAAAAAATAATTCGCCCGGCCCTCTGTTCCGCCGCCTGACTGACTGTACAATATTGACTTATTATCGTTGAATTTTTGTTTGTTTCAGGTCTAATTAGCGGTCCACTTTGTCAGCGATTTGGCTGCCGCCCCGTCGCCGTGGTGGGCGGGGTCTTTGCTAGCTCCGGTCTAATCACAGCCGCCTTTTTCGCGAAGACAATGCTGCAGTTGTCATGGCTCCTTGCCGTTGCAGGTAACTAAGCCGCCATATTGTTTTGTGGGGCCATAGTGGTCAACATGTATAGTTGATTAATGTTTTTATTATTGTGATTTATTTAAAAACAAAAAATCAAGTCGACAGCCTCTAATGTAACTAATTAAACCAGGGCTGAGATTTGTCAGGATTTTTCCTGATTTGAAGATTTGTTTGTCGGGATTTCAGAATTTTTAAAGAATCTCTTTTGCAATCTGCAATTCCTGAGGTGTTGTCCTAAAGGTTGTTTTACCGGTAAAAGTGGATACAGACCAATAAAAACGGATATTTTAAGGGGGTGCCTTTAGGCAAATACAAATTATATGTTGGTCTGGGGTCCTTGTGGACTTTTCATGGATTTCTTGGATTTTTCATTTTTGGCCAATCTCAACCCTGTGAGACACGCTTACAATAAGTGTACAATTACTAATTAAAGACATATTATAAACAAAAGTTAGACGATAAAAAAAAAACTCGCACGCTACTCCCCAATGGTAGTACTGTCAACAGACCAGACCCGAGGCGGACTGTTGTCCGTACGTCAGCCGTTAGTGCTCGGTTTTCAACGCCTTGAGCCTACTGTTCCCTTGGAGAATTAGAAAACAAATCGAGACTGTCGATTCCTGAATGAATCAGAGTTGTAATCAAGTCAATCACAAGTCAGATCAAAGGGCAGATCACGTGTCAATCACAATTCAGCTCACTAGCTACATTGGATGAACAATGACAAAGGAATGCTTTTGTTATATAGTTTGTTTGAATAGCTTGTTACATGGCTTGAGACCAGAATTGTGAAGTGACTTGTGATGACTTGTGATGACTTGTGATTGACTTGTTTACAACTCTGCAATGAATGCATTCATAGGGGGTTTTCGAAACCCTGGCTTCGTCTCCGACTTCGACTTCGGCATTGTCTCCGATTTCTGAATAACTAATAAGCAAACCAAATGGAAATATTCTAAATGTTGGTGTATGTTCTGCTTCAGGAACTTTCATTCGGTTGATTATGAAAGCAAAAATCAGAATATTTCCATTTGGTTTGCTTCTCAGTTATGCAGAAGTCGGCGACGAAGCCGAAGACGAAGCCAATATTTCGAGAAAAAAAACATAATAAAAGGAAACGTTAAGTTCCCAAAGCCAGGGCGGTGCCATTTTTTTTTCAGACGTGCTTTTGTTATAATCGTGTTTTTCTGTTAACTTTTCTGCGCAGGTATTGGGTTGGGGCTGGCCCTCACTCCAAGTCTGGTCATGATCAGCCGCTATTTTGACCGTAGATACAGCATGGCAAACGGCCTGGCATACTCCGGCTCCGGTGTTGGAATTCTAACCCTGGCCCCACTCTCCCAAGTCCTGATAGACACGTACGGGTGGAGAGGCGCTCTGTCCATCATAGGTGCTCTGTGTTTGCACGTGAGTGCGTGTGGTGCGCTGTTAAGACCTCTCAGATCTTCTAAGGTGGACGGAGAGAAGAGGACCACCGGGCGCCGATACCAAAGGATCCCGCCGAACACCGACGAGGACAGCATCGATTCTTGCAACGACAGCGACGATGACGACACGCCGGGGGGAATGGGGATCTTGGAGCCGGAAAAGGAGTGCAAACGATCCTGTTGCAGCACCTGCTGCGAGGCGAGTGAGGGCGTCCTGGGACTTACGCTATTCACAGAGCCGCCGTTCGTGTTACTGATGATCGTTCAGTTCTGTGGGCGCTTTACGTACATGGGCTGGTTGATCTATCTTATCCCGCACGCTATTGAGAAGGGCATCAGCCCCATCGATGCCACGTTCCTAGCCTCGGTGGCCGGAGTGACGAACATCATCGCCCGGGCTAGCCACGGCATCTTGGTGGACAGAAAATACCTAACCGCCACCCAGCTACTAGCGATGGCAGCCATATTGGCGTCGGTGTCCCTGCTCCTAGACCCCGTGTTGAACAGCTTCGGGACCCTGACGGTTGCCTCCTTGGCCTACGGTCTGGCCAGCGGTATCTACTTCCCCATCTCCGTGGTGGTTGTGAAGGACGCGGTGAGCCCCCAGAAATTCCCCAATGCCTTGGGGTGGTCTTACGGCTTTGCCGGTGTGGGTCGTATGCTGGCAGGTTTTTTAACAGGTAGGACCTTAAAATCATAACAGATGAGACTTTCAATTACCACAGTTGCACTAAACCGCAGTCCGGAAAACAGATCATCAAATCGTTGTTGATATTAAGAGGAATGACTTTGATTTTTGTATGGAAATCGCCCAAAACTAGGTTGGCAGCGCCACCACCACCCTTACGCTTTTCCTGGGTCCAGTTCTAAATAGAGGATAACACTATGAACCCCTTGGATGTGATTTCCTATTCAGAATGGACAGGAGGATTAAGAGAATGTGTGATTTGAACAATGAGGGTCCAAAATCATATCCAGAGTCCAGAATCACAATGCGGTTTAAGCTGTTAAACCCAGAAGTCACAATGTACTCTTTGTCAGGGTGGGATAATAGTTCACAGGCCTCGGATGTGATTTTAAATAGAGTAGGATGTGATTTTTGAACCTCATTGTTAAAATCACATCCTCTTAATCCTCATGTCCATTTTGAATAGGAAATCACATCCAAGGGATTCACAGTGTAAATCTTCGATGGATAACAAAGAAATTATCCTAATTTTCAGACCTATCGACCCAGGCGGGGTAACTTGCACCGTTGGACATACCAACTCACACAAGTGTGTAAACACCTTTAACCGATGACATCCTATTGTCCTCCTATTGTTCATAACTTGTTGGCAAGGACCTTCATTGGTTTTGTACACGATTTTCAAACGGGGACCTTTCTCAACCGGGGACCCTATTGTCCTCTATTGTTAAGGGTCCCCTATTGAATGCAAAAACAACCCCCCTCCTCCAATGAGGTTTTCCTCTACAGAGTGTCCCAGAAAAAAGGTAATTCTGACAATAAGGGTTAATTTGACAAAGATATGCATTTTATGGCTATTAATCATGTGTTACCATAAAGTAGGAGAAAAATGCTTTCCAGTAATACCTTGATTGCATCCCTCCGGTCTTGCATCACTGAGCACCATTGTTTGAAAAATGGTATGTGAAAACCCTTTTGGGACAGTAGGGTCAAATGAGTGAAATGGAATACCCACTGTCATGCTTGGCCTGGTCACCGGATTTGACTCCTTGTGAACACTTTTTCTTGTGGGGGGGGGGGGGGGGGGGGTATTTGAAGAACAAAGGGTTCACCAATCCACCGCATAACCTTCAAGATTTACAAGCCCGCATTCAGCATGAGGTCGAAATCTTACGTGATGATTCTGCAATTAGCCTTTTAGAGGTATGGCGGACACAATAGGAGGGCGCTATTTGATTTGGGTAAAACCTGTGTATTTATACCCAAATCAAATAGCGCCCTCCTATTGTGTCCGCCATACCTCTAAAAGGCTAATGGTGAGACGAGCTGTGGCTGACATGCGCCGCCGCTGTGGACTTTGCATCGAAAGAGGAGGTGGACACGTGGAAGGTGTTGGTGCATAATTCAGTACTGAATAAATATCACCAATTGATAAACATCTTGTATGTATCACATGCTTTTAAACGGTTAGTTTTCCCTCGGGCCATATCTGAATGTGCTGCTCATGTCTGACCATGAACTGTCCCAAAAGGGTTTTCACATACCACTTTTCAAACAATGGTGCTCAGTGATGCATGACCGGAGGAATGCAATCAAGGTATTACTGGAAAGCATTTTGCTCCTACTTTATGGTAACACATGATTAATAGCCATAAAATGCATATCTTTGTCAAATTAACCCTTATTGTCAGAATTACCTTTTTTTCTGGGACACCCTGTATTACCAAATAAAATTTACACTCTCCAGCTTGAGTAAACTGAACAGGTTTTAAAAGGATTGTCAACAACCATCTGTGTTTCTAATTCAGATGAAACTGATTTTCAAAGTGAACAAAGAAAACCGGCAGGAGCGGGATTCGAACCTGCGACCTCCGGAATACCGTACCGGCGCTCTACCAACTGAGCTATCTTGCCCTATGTTGACGGTCCCAAATTGTCAGTATCTGATGAAACTGGTGTATTTTGATTTAACGTAGTTCATGTATTTATAAACTGTTTTCTCCTTGTTCTATGCAGGTTGGCTGTTTGACTATTTTGGTAACTACGATATCTCCTTCATCGTGCTTGGCTGCGTCCAACTGTGCGCTGTTCTATTACTGCTCATTACCTGTTGTATAGAATATCTCAAATCGCGCAAGAGAGGCCTATAGTTGTCGGCTAGGGAACGTCTCATAACTGCATCAAGAAAGAGAGCCGCGGAACCGCCTACTATACGTCCTGAATCAACGTCCTGAATGAACTTGCTCATGGCTGTAGATTCGCTGTAGCCCTTGTCCACGCAAGCCACCGTGTTCGGCAGCAGTATTAAACTCGAGAATGTAAAGACAAAATAATGTAATGAGGCGTAATGTATAATCGATATTTCTTTAGTTTGTGCAAATGCCTCTTCCGGACATTTCAACAATAGGGGCGATTCGCTGGCTCACTGGTTCACTGGTCTCTCTTGTGAACGTGCGCAGTTATCATTTTTAATTGGTTAAGTGTTGGATGCTGTTTTTACTTCATTAATCAATTTGAATCATAAACTATTTTGTTGAACGTATACGTGTGTTTAGGTATGTTTTTAAAGCCGTTGCATTTCTGGGTATGTAATTATATGTAAAATCTGGGTATGCAATTGCACGTGACATAAATCTGTCTGTATTTTGTCAGGTTTATGCTAATTAGCGTTACCCGCTACCGCTACAGTGCGCCACCAATCGGTTGCACCGGAGAGGCCATTTCCAACTTCTTTGTCGGCGATTTCCGCCATTCATTACGTCATTCACCAGAACAAATTTCTAGCAACTTAAAGAGTTTTTGCGTGTTCCTAACGTAAATCTACTCAGTTTTCCATTGGCGCAAAATGACCGTAGCGTTTAAACTGTTGTGAATCTTTTCCCCCATGATACATTGCGGAAAATGGCCTCTGCGGGGCAAACTATTGGTGGCGCACTGCACTGCGAAGCACTTGAATTGAAAGTAATGGTTACAAATAATTCATGCTAAAACTGAAATATTATTTTGTTTTCAGTGTATCGCTGCATGCTAAAGCGACAACTGGCCATTTTTTAACGATAGAGAATTTTTAGTAATTGACGTAGGTCGAATATATTATTACTAATAATTAATAACCGTATAAAAGTAGAGCTCTAGAACGGTAAAGCAACGTGTATTGAAAGGCAGAGTTGGAGTCGAATCCCTGCAAGTCTTTCACAAGTACTTTCGCAAGTCCAGTCAGAAGTCATTTCATAAAGCCGGTCACAAGTTACGGGATTAACAATGACAAAGGAATTTCTTTGTCAAAGCTCATTTGAATAGCTTGTGATTGGGATTAGGACTGGAGGGCTTGTGATGGACTTGTGATGGACTTGCAGGGACTTGCAGGGACTTATGATGAACTCGACTACATCTCTGTTATAAGGTATACATGTTTTAATGAAAAATATCGATATCTGAGGTTGTGCAAGATATTTGCTCCTCCGGGCTTTTCAACCAGTAAGGTTTATTTGGATCTGTTAAAAGCGGCGGCAAATCCTCGTTTTGTAAATGCAATGTCTCAAAATGGCAGTATTGTTTTCGGGCGAGCTGTGAGAATGTTTACAAAGGGCACATCGCGATCATCGCGATTTGTAATGTGTGGTGCATATTAAACTGTGTAAGAAAATCCCTTAATAAGGTTCTTTAAAAGAGGAACTTTCGACTGAGAACCTCGACTTGTTATATTACAATATTATTACCGAACGATCCCCGATAAACCTCGCAAAGAGGCTTTATGCACAAAACCATCGGCCCTGATGGTTTTGTGCACAAAATGCAAGAACCAATCAGAGCAAGAGTAACACGGCGACTCGAGCCTATTAACCAATGAAAACACGAATTGTTGTAATTAGTATGCAGTGGGCGGGACTTACGTCTTCAGGTAATGTTAAGCAAGCAACTGTTTATATAGCACTAAGGGCCTCGCGTTCAAACCCGGAAGTGGCAGATCGGTGCTATTAGGACGGGCCCTTTAAACTCTATATGGTTATATATTTGCTCTGCGGTTCATTCTCAGTATCTTTTTCTGCAGTTTGGTAATGAAAACCGTTCGTCCCACAATTGGTGTGGTGAGAGGGTCATAAAAACCTGCATTTAAAAAGTAAAAATATAATTATGTACACGATCATCCCTTACAAATACGTCCCCAACGAAAAACTACACGTACTGGCCGGTTTACAAAAATCCCACTTTTCTCCGATCCAAACTTTCGGCGCCGAAAGTATTTTCGTGCGTGATTTTCGAACAAACTGCGCATTTTAGAGGGATGGTTGTGTACGCTTTTTGTAGCCCACAAGGCAGTTAAAAGAGAATCCCTTGTACTCATTTAACATGTGTGCGTGGAGAGAGGTGGGGATGGGCAAGCCGACTTCCGTTTCTGCTTATCGACGCCAAAAACACCTGGGGCCAATTTCACGGCGATATTAAGCACAGAAATTTGCTTAGCATGAACATGCTTGCTTAGTAAATACAGGATTACCAACTAAATTTTGATGTGAAGTGTATCGCTTGTGGCTGCAGCTGTTGCTTTCTTTGGCTGGTAACCTGTTTTAACCAAGCAAGACTTGTTGGTGCTAAGCAATTTGTTTCCAATCAGTGAAAGAGCAAGTGGTACACGACCGAAGTTGAGCAGCGTTGGCTGCAGGCAGTGCTTGGAGGGAAACCCACATCATGTATTTCTTGCATTAGCGTGCCTGGCAATACTCTGTGCAGTGGTCTCATGAAATTGTTCCCTCATAATTATGTCCCCCTGTGCAATAAGCCAGTTCGATATCTCAAAGGTCAAAGGTTATTCGGGATAACATTGTTGACGTAATGTTACGCGAACGCCCATTCTGATTGAATTTAACCACTGGAGATCCATGTATAGAAATCTGGATTGCGCATTGGCCGCTGCGCGCTTCACGCACAAATGTCGCCAGCAGCCGCCGTATTACCACTCCCCAGTTCTAACGTTGAGGGCGTGCAATGGAGATCACACGGGCGCATGTGTGGAACATCCAAAATAGACATTGTGCTGCCTCTAGTCCTAGCCATAGCGCGCCTGCCTGCCTACGACTTTACACAATTGTGCACATGTGAATACGTATAGGCCTACATACGTTCGCTATGGATGGAGTGGTATTGAGGTGGCGGATGGCGTCTACAACTTGAACGGCCAATGCGCAATATATAGAGATCAGTGAATTTAACACGTGCGCGTTGTGCGACCACCTTTTGCGTTTACACGCGCGCGTTAGGTCACGCGGGTCATTCGGGATAAAATGTCATTGTGCATACGTGCGCAGTTAAAATACCGAACTGGCTTATTGCTGTGGAGATAGGAGCTCCAATGTATGAGGGGCTAAAACGAGTCTCTCAGCCAATCACTGAGTCGGAAAATCCTCTAACTGATGAGAGGTAATGGACTTTGTGTGATGAAACAAGTACTGGTTTATCCAATACCATACTGCAGTGATGTCCCTATTTTATACAATCCAGGTAGTCCGGGTAGACGGGCATAATCACCGATATCCATGTGTAAAAATCCGCCATCTTTCTACTCACGCCATGCGCAAACGTACGTAAAAGTAGTATATGTACAAGCAAAGCAGGCGCTCGGCTATAGGCAGCAATGATGTTCCACGAGTGGTCATATGGCGGCCGATGGCAACAGTTGTTCGTACAGCGCGCAACGGCCAATGAGCTTTCTAGATGTTTTATTCATGGGATCAATGAGTTGAATCTATTGGGCTTTTAGAAATTTCCCTTGTACACGGTACATTTTATTGTGAGTGTGTTTATTATATTGAGTCTATTGAGTAAATTATATTATACTGTACACAAAACATAACTTTTGTGTAAGGTGATGCAGCTATATGTCGTGTGTTTTATATGCACAACGTGAAGCAATTCAGCATTTATGCAATTCTAAATGCAATAAAAGGTGCGTTGTAAATAGAATACAGTGTCATGAAAAACGTCATAATTTGTGAATGTGTTTTTAGACGTCCCAGGAAGCTATTAGCCTTTGCATTAACTTTTGTTTGGATCCTTGTTAGCATTTCACAATGGGCCGTGTGAATAATAACTAGCAAATGCTAGAAATTACAAGCAAAAATGAAATGCATTTACTTTGGAGTAAAAGCATTAAGGAAAAGCAAATGCTTGAATTCGTATGAATAAAAGTTCAGTTTTACTGTTCAGCATTTGCTAACTAAAATGGTAGTAAATGCTTCATACTTGCATTTAATTACACAGCCGAATGGTTCATAACAATAAAGTCTACACTGTGTGTACGCACAGCCACACGCACACATCGGCTCGTACGCTGACGGGGATGTTTGAATTGACCTATCGCCGTTTACGAGTTAACCACGCCCCTTAGACAACCCTATGGGAATTTTGTGTGGAAATGTTTGTTTGTCTCAGATTTTGCGCGTTCCACGTGAATTATAATTGATGTGATTGGACAATAATTCGCAAGCTGCTTTGACGCGATTCGACCGCGATAGGTCAATTAAATCGGAACCTCAAGTTGCTACTTTGCAGTCAGTTCTGACTCTTTCCATCCCCAGAATGTTTCAAGAAATGGTCGGCCGTCTATGTCTCATTTCTTTCCCCAAACCTGGTACACCTGCTTGTATTTTGATCCTAGATGCTTCCTCTTCCATGCAAATACCTTTTCCTGTCTAACCACATCTATAACAGCCCATATTTTGCGTACTAGTATTTGCTTCTCTTTTTTCAAGGCAGCCCCGACCCCAACCTTGAAAAATTACTAGTAAATACTCCAAATCTGAAACATTTACTCCTTTTTATTCATACCAAATGAAGCAAATGCTAATATTCTAGCAAATGCTAGAAAGCAAAAAGTAAATACTTTTGGTTTTTAGCAAATGCTTTCCAGTAAAAGCATTTGCTTCATTAGTATTCATACAGATGCTGGTAAATGCTTGAAAATTGGCAGTACAAGCAAATGCTAGTTTTTGTTCACACGACTCTTTGTCCAGATGCGGTATTGATTGCGGTACCGCGGTTTGTCTTTGCGGAGCCGCATTCCTTACCTTAAAGGGACACATTGCCTTCAAATGTCATGAAATTTTGCTGTTTGGAAATGTTCCTTATCTTTTATAAGAGTTGTTCATGCAAAAACACACGTATAATGTGTTTTAATTAGTGAGTAGTGATTACAAAACAAAAAATTGGCATCTGATCCCTGACATCTGACCCGCGAAACATAGACATATTTCCAGTAGTAAATACCACCGTCTAAATAATGCGCAAAATACGCTGTAAGAGTTTTTAGGCTGGCGCCGCAGCCAGTGGCCTTGTAAACCTATCAGATGATCGCCAGGTACCATTCTCTACCTCGCGACACATATCGCCAGTGCTGCGTGTCGTGTGCCACAGTACATCAAAATGGATCAACAGAACGTACTTCAACCAGCTGCGACTGGTAATACGACTGGTGAACATGGTCCGCCATTTTGTGGAGTCAAAAATTTGGTTCTACAAAATGGCGGACCGCTTTTTGTCACGAAAATAAACAAAAACCACGCAATTTGAAGGGATAGTTATGTGAATCTTTATATTCTACTTTTAAAAAGGCTTCCCAACCATATCCATTTCAGTTTTATAGCCCAAATCGCAAAATCCAAAGCAATGTGTCCCTTTAAAACTAGCTGGTGAATGGGATGCCAGGCGGCTTGAATAACTGAATAATCCTGAGGTCAAAACTGAAGCTTGGAGCTCATTAAGACCAGTCAGCTGGGGGGATCGATCAGGTTGGTGTAGTGGTACTTTCCTCGCCTTCCACTACTGTGACCCCAGTTCGAATCCCGGCTGGGGCCAACATGTGGATTGGGTTTTCAGTCCCTACCTGATTCCGTGGGTTTTCTCCAGAATTATTCTCTGGGGTTTTCCTCCCACGTCTAAAACTGTAACTTCCTTCCTCATCTTCTATCAGGGACCCCACTGGAAATAAGTCGAAAGACTTTCGTGGGTTATCCCAGCTGAATGCCGAATAATAAATAAAAAAATAAATAAATAAGCTTGTCAAAGATTTCCAGTTTGCAGTGGTCAATAAAATGTCGAATAGAAATTAGCCAGACCATAAACAAAGAACCGCTATAGTAGAGATCTTGCATTGTTGCAATGAATGCTTATTATTAACAGGCTTGGAATACTTTAATCCCCATTGTCCAAGAGACGGATTAGCCAGAGAGCTAAGAGATTTAGTCCACAGTTTGATTCTTTGTAAACTAATTGGCCAGCGGACCACACTCACTCCTCATGAATATTGCGGTGACAAAACTGCCTGTGTCCACTGACCTGTATAGAACGAGCTCATCATCTCAGCCAGCTGGGAGTTAATACTATTACTGCAAAATACAGCGGTACCGTAATTGATACCGCTTTCAGACAATATGAAATGATCCCTAACAAGGATCCAAGTCCGCGGTCAAAACAAAACTTGAAGACCACTTCTAAAAACTGAGTTTAAAAATGGAAAAAAAGTTGATGCTCGCAATTGACTACAAATATAAAAACAAAATCAAAGACAAAATGACAAAAATCGTAAACACATTTCATCTGACAGCTGCAAATTGCCGGGTGTAGTCTCCTTTCTATGGCACATCCCTTCTGCAATTTTGGTAAAAATGGTAAATTTGGTAAAATTGCCTAATTCTTTTTTTAAGTTTCCCGTTATTGATTATAGATATGTCAGTTCTAAAAACCCATCTGGAGAAATATTATAAAACTCGTACAATTTAATATTTCCAGACATCTGATACCGTAGGGCTGAATTCTCCATTCCATTCTGAATTTCTGCTGCAGTTTCGAAAACGCTGTTTCATTCGATTTTGTCCCCTCCCCACCCCCAAATGGCATTCTGCTCATCTGATTAAAATCGATTCTCGAGATGCCTGGGAGACTATTCCGATGATTGCAACTCATAGTGTGTGTTGATTTTTTGTCACTTTGCAGTTTTTATGAAACAAACATGGGGTGGGGGAATGAAATAGAAAATGTAACCCCTGACCTCTGTGATTATAGTGGTTTCATTCTCATGTAATTGGCCATCTTTCCTGCATTTTGTTGAGAGTTTCTTTTTTTCGACCCGAAAAAAATGCTAAAGGGGCATTCTCATATCATTGGCCATCTTTCGCGCAATTTTGAGAGATTTTTTTTCCGGAAACAAAATGGCTAGGCTTACCCCTTGCAATTTTTGTCGATTTCGGCCTTAAATCGGTATTTTCCAAATTAGCTTGAAATCGATTCTGGAGACGCCTAGGAGCATAAACTCATAGATTGTCTTAAATTTGGTCGATTTTGCACTTTTAATGTGAAATATGAAAATTATACAATAAAAAAAAATCATTAAAATTATAAATTTTGACCTCTGACCCTTGTGATTGTGGGGGTTTTATTCTGATGCTATTGGCCATCTTTCCTGCAAATTTGAAATATTTTTTTCGACCCGAAAAAAAAGTGGCAGAGAGAATTTTGTTTCGACATAAAACAAAAAAATGTGCAAGGCTTACCCCTTGCCATTTTTATCGATTTTATCCTAAAATCTGTATTTTCAAATTTGCTTGAAATCGATTCTCGAGACGCCTAGGAGCATATTCTGATGTTTAAAACTCACAGATTGTCTTAAATTTTGTAGATTTTGCACTTTTGATGTGAAATATGAAAATTCTAAAATTAAAAAAGAATCATAGAACCTATACATTTTGACCTCTGACCTCTGTGATTATAGGGGTTTTATTCTGATGCTGTTGGCCATCTTTCCTGCAAATTTAAGAAATTGTTTTTGGACCCGAAAAAAATGGCAAGGCTTACCCCTTGCCATTTGTATCGATTTTGGCCTAAAATCTGTATTTTTCCAAATTTGTTGAAATCGATTCTCGAGACGCCTGGGAGCCTATTCCGATGTTTAAAACCCATAGATTGTCTTAATTTCAGTCGATTTTGCACTTTTGATGTGAAATATGAAAATGGTAAAAAAAAATAGAAATCATAGAACCTATAAATTTTCACCTCTGACCTCTGTGATTGGAGGTTTTTTTATTCTGATGTCATTGTCCATCTTTCCTGCAATTTTGAGAGAATTTTTGTTGACCCGATAAGAAAATGCAATTTTTGTCGATTTTGGCCTGAAATCGGTATTTTCCAAATTAGCTTGAAATCGACCCAAGAGACGCCTTGGGGCATATTCTGATGTTTAAAACTCATACATTGTCTTAAATTTGGTCGATTTTGCACTTTTGATGTGAAATATGAAAATTATGAAATTAAAAAAGAATCATAGAAATTAAAAAAATGACCTCTGACCTCTGTGATTATAGGGGTTTTATTCTGATGCTGTTGGCCATCTTTCCTGCAAATTTAAGAAATTGTTTTTGGACCCGAAAAAAATGGCAAGACTTACCCCTTGCCATTTGTATCGATTTTGGCCTAAAATCTGTATTTTTCCAAATTTGTTGAAATCGATTCTCGAGACGCCTGGGAGCCTATTGTGACGTTTAAAACTCATAGATTGTCTTAATAGTAGTCGATTTTGCCATTTTTATGAGAAATATGAAAAAAATAAAATTAAAAAGTCATAGAAAAAATAAATATTGACTTCTGACCTCTGTGATTGTAGGGGGTTTCATATACATGTCATAAGCCATCTTTCCTGTAATTTTGAGAACATTTGTTTCCACCCGATAAAAAAATGGCAAGGCTTACCCCTTGCCATTTGTATAGATTTTGGCCTAAAATCTGTATTTTCCAAATTTGTTGAAATCGATTCTCGAGACGCCTGGGAGCATATTCTGACGTTTAAAACTCATAGATTGTCTTAAATTTGGTCGATTTTGCACTTTTGATGTGAAATATGAAAATTATGAAATTAAAAAAGAATCATAAAAATTAAAAAAAATGACCTCTGACCTCTGTGATTATAGGGGTTTTATTCTGATGCTGTTGGCCATCTTTCTTGCAAATTTAAGAAATTGTTTTTGGACCCGAAAAAAAATGAAAAGGCTTACCCCTTGCCATTTGTATCGATTTTGGCCTAAAATCTGTATTTTCCAAATTTGTTGAAATCGATTCTCGAGACGCCTGGGAGCCTATTGTTACGTTTAAAACTCATAGATTGTCTTAATAGTAGTCGATTTTGCTATTTTTATGAGAAATATGAAAGAAATAAAATTAAAAAGTCATAGAAAAAATAAATATTGACTTCTGACCTCTGTGATTGCAGGGGGTTTCATATACATGTCATTAGCCATCTTTCCAGTAATTTTGAGAACATTTTTTTCCACCCGAAAAAAAAAATGGCAAGGCTTACCCCTTGCCATTTGTATAGATTTTGGCCTAAAATCGGTATTTTCCAAATTTGTTGAAATCGATTCTCGAGACGCCTGGGAGCCTATTCCGATGTTTAAAACCCATAGATTGTCTTAATTTCAGTCGATTTTGCACTTTTGATGTGAAATATGAAAATGGTAAAAAAAAATAAAAATCATAGAACCTATAAATTTTCACCTCTGACCTCTGTGATTGAAGGTTTTTTTATTCTGATGTCATTGTCCATCTTTCCTGCAATTTTGAGAGAATTTTTGTTGACCCGATAAAAAAATGGCAAGGCTTACCCCTTGCCATTTGTATCGATTTTGGCCTAAAATCTGTATTTTCCAAATTTGTTGAAATCGATTCTCGAGACGCCTGGGAGCCTATTCTAATGTTTAAAACTCATACATTGTTTAATTTTGGTCGATTTTGCACTTTTGATGTGAAATATGAAAATTATAAAAAACATTTAAATCATAAAACCTATAAATTTTGACCTCTGACCTCTGTGATTGGAGGGTTTCTTATTCTGATGTCATTGTCCATCTTTCCTGCAATTTTGAGAGAATTTTTGTTGACCCGATAAATAAATGGCAAGGGTTACCCCTTGCCATTTTTGTCGATTTTGGCCTGAAATCGGTATTTTCCAAATTAGCTTGAAATCGACTCTGGAGACGCCTGGGAGCATATTCTGACGTTTAAAACTCATAGATTGTCTTAAATTTTTGTCGATTTTGCACTTTTGATGTGAAATATGAAAATTATGAAATTAAAAAAGAATCATAAAAATTAAAAAAAATTAAAAAAAATGACCTCTGACCTCTGTGATTATAGGGGTTTTATTCTGATGCTGTTGGCCATCTTTCCTGCAAATTTAAGAAATTGTTTTTGGACCCGAAAAAAAATGGAAAGGCTTACCCCTTGCCATTTGTATCGATTTTGGCCTAAATTCGGTATTTTCCAAATTTGTTGAAATCGATTCTCGAGACGCCTGGGAGCCTATTGTGACGTTTAAAACTCATAGATTGTCTTAATTTTGGTCGATTTTTGCACTTTTTGTGTGCAATTAAAACAAATTGAAAATAGAAATTTTGACATCTGAAATCTGTGATTGCAGGGGATTCATTTTAATGTCATCGGCCATCTTTCGCGCAATTTTGAGGGACTTTTTTCGACAAGAAAAAAAAATGGCAAGTCTTACCCCTTGCCATTTTTATCGAAACAAAAGCATGACATCTCGCCAGACTTCATACACGCATTTTGAACAGCATTTAATTTTATTTATTCTCGCTACTACATAGTATACAAATAGTAAAACTAGCTATTGGATAACAGGTGGGATCTAATTTCATCAACTGGAATACAGTCAAGTTAATGCGAATGCCTCAAAAAACCAAGAGTGTGAATTTCTCTGGTGAAAAAACACCGTTTCTAACGCAACCAGGACGACAAATTGTCTACAATATGTTACACACAAAATTATTTTAAATTGTTATAAATTTACATGGAAAATTGTTAACCATAGCTCTCATTCAACAAGCATTTATAATGGCGTTCCTTTATGCTGGGTTTTAAGATTTCTTGGTTGGGTTCAAATCTCGTCGCCGTCAGCTATCTTTGTTCAAATTACCTATACAGGGTGGACCAAAAAACGGAACGGCATACTTTCATTACCTTTAGAGTCCAACCACCTGTACCGATGGATGGAGAATCATTCTAGAAGAAAAATTATACTAAGACCTCCCGATTCGGTCCAGTAGTTTTTGCTGCACAGCCTATTTTGTGAAGCAAAGTCGGGTCACTTGGCCATTTGTTCCATGCAGAAAAGAGCATGATGATAGCATACTTGTTATACCTCGGGACCAACTGACCCCGACTTTGTTTCACAAAATAGGTTCTAGAACAAAAACTACTGGACCGAATCGGGAGATCTTGGTATCATTTTTCTTTTAACAAAAATTACTCATGCATTGGTATAGGTTGTTTGAGTCTCAGGGCAGCGGAAGTATGCCGTTTCGGTTTTTTTTTTTACCACCCTGTATAGTCAGTTTCCCCTCAGGTTTCCTTGATTACATTCTTTTTACACAAACATTTTTGATTTATTCCACTCAAAATTCTAATTTGTGTACACGTTTTGTTTATCCCTCGTAATCTGAAGAAAAAAAACATCAATCTAAACATGGTTGTTCTAACGACAATGGTATTTGCATGTTTCGACGCTTTTCAGAAAGATTAAAACGAAAGACGGGTGCACAAAGTCCTTTTATAATCTTTAGGCTATACATACAAGCAAAAGCTAAAATCAAACAATCAGCCGATAAACAAACAGCTTTTGAACTGCGTACACACGTTCTTTTTGGCCATTTTGCTCATCACAGCTTTACTGAGTAATGACATAAATTGCGTGCTACATAATAAAGTTATAGGTCAATATGATTGAATTTGCTTAGTTACAAATACAAATGTCTATAAAACGTCTATAAACACATTATTTGGATGAATCGCTTTCACTAGTCTACTTCAAGCTGGAATAAACACAACGGGCTTGGATTTTGTAACCTATTTTAAGAAATTTAGCTAAGCAAAACGTGTAATGTTACGATTATTATCATCAAAAAGATTTCGAGTGAAAAACTTTTATAAATCGCAAAATGCGTGCATACAAAAATGGCTTAAAAGCAACTGAGTATTACCAAAATAATGTATAGACTAATCCGGCGACCAAAATTTGAAGCTACTGCGGTGGCGAGGCGCTCGCGTGCGTGTTAGACGCACGCGCTCGACGCAGCTTCGACCAACAGGGTGTTTACAACTTGCCAAAATGCACACGCGAATCAAATTAAAGAACGAGGGCAGCCTGCACGCGAGCGCGGCACCACTGTAAAAATGGCGTCGGCGAATTCCTGTATAACACAGAGCTATGAGCTCCGTGCACAACTACCCCCTCAGCGGAAAGAAAAGGCGAGTTGGGGGGTCAATATCGACGCCATCTTACCTGACTTCAATTTAAGTGTCTGGTTCCCGCTGTGATATTCTTATTAAAAACTCAATTATCGAGAGTCGGCAAACAGACAAAGCAATCCCACTGGTATACGAGTATCAAATGAACAAGGAGCGCGGTGCGGATACCAGCGACGTACGTACTCACGGAAGTGCGGTTGCTATGTGGACAGCGCCCTCATTCGACGGCGCACGGAGCCCATTATGGTAGACTTGTTTTAAATTCTGGACTTGTTTTTAAATCCCTGCCCCCTGACAAATCGACCAACCACAGCTGCACACACGCCACATACGTACATGTCTGACTTTTGTCTAATCGTAGTCGAATTGTGATTGATCAATACGTCTAAGGTGGGGTTTAATGAATCGCTCTGCTTAGGGAAAAGGTCTTGTTTCAAACAGCTTACCATCCAAAACCTCATGTATGATTTTCATGCTAAGCAAAAAACACCTGAATTCCAGTCGCAAGTAATATACATCACATGAAAAATTGGTTGGTAATCCTGTTTTTATCAAGGAAGACTTTTCGCGCTAAGCACATTTTTGTGCTGAGCAGCTCCATAAAATTGACAGCATAAAATTACATAACTGTAATTTTATAATAGAAGTTTTAACCATTTTCACAACTACTTAATAAGCATCTATATATTTTCGTATGAGACGCAATGCTACACAGCTGAACAAAGAAGTGTAAAACCACAACTCCTCTCCACTCTGGTTAAAAAATGCAACATTTTATCAATACACTTGTTTAATTAACGATTACTCAGTTCAACTCTTACAAAGTAATTTATCTTTTTCTCCTTTGGGAAAGTTGCATCACGCCTTTCCATTTTAATTTTTGTTGGGTGCACATCAGCTCACGAAATGCATTATTTTGTATACAAACAACCACTCTTTGGTCACATTGCGTGAAACGTTGCAAATGTTACAGTTTCCCCTTTGACTTAAAATTGCATAAAATTGATGTTCATCCAAAAGGAGCCCCCTGATCGGCCTACTGCACATGCACTGTACAGTTGTATTTCTAATTCCAATTTGGCTGATTAAACCCGATTAATCTGCATCTGAATCCAGGCGGCAAAAAGCACCCCCACCAAAAATAGGTCCTCCCTAGTCCCACATAGGCCTATTGAAAGAACTTTTTCCCAAGTTGCTTGTATAGGGGTGTCGGGTTTGCGTTTTCCAATACTTCTCAACGGAAGACCTGTTTGTAGACGTTGTAAACCCCACAGCCAGCTATAGCTCCCGCTGCAATTGGTAAAACTGCCGGCGCGTACAAAGCCGCGGCAACCCCACCAGCAAATGTTCCCACATTCCAAAACGTGTTTTGTTTTTCCCACAGACACTCCATGCACGCTGCCGCGCCTTTGCATGCAACGATGACCCCTGCTTTGACCATTGCTTTCAATGCTTCGTAAAGCGTCATGACCACACAAACTACAGTTTCTTTCATGATGTCAAATGATTTCATGATCACTGTTTCCACCAGGCCTTCCACATCCCTTGCATTACATTTCGAAGAAGCGCTTGTCCAGCAATCTTGCAGTGCTTTGGCAACACCGCACAGACCGGCCAGGAATTTACCCTTTAATGGGGCCACAACTCCCGACTCTAATAAAGAGTTCGCTATGTTATCTAACCATGTGCTCAACTTATTTGGTTTGTCACTGAAAGCTTTAACGAGATCTTCTATGCAGTTACAGGCCTGTATTTGGTTTCTCAACGTGTCCAGAGAAACCAACAGCATCTTTTTGAGATACTGAAATGCATCATTGCCAATTTTGTTAATTGCGTGACAGGGGTTGCTGATTGCTGACATTTTATGTTAATTTGTATAACTTTCAATACAGGCGGCTGACGATGATAAACAAATACTCCCTTGCTTCTATATCAGTCAAGTCCAACCGAAAGAGTGCACTCAAGTGTATGGTTTTTCGTCTGCTGGATGACACTGTTCTTCAATCTGGAAATCCTAGTATTAAGAAATCGGGGAAGATAAATTTTTGTTGTTTTAAACCTTTCCTTACCAACGTTTACTCGGCAGCCACAGCACCCCTGCTACAATACAAGAGCATCCAAACAACAGATACATTTCAAAGTGAACAAAGAAAATGGCAGGAGCGGGATTCGAACCTGCGACATCCGGGTTACCGTACCGGCGCTCTACCAACTGAGCTATCTTGCCCTGTGTTGGCGGTCTCCTAAATTGTCAGTATCTTTGTTCGGGTGGGCGCTAGTCAGAAGTCATAAACCCAGAATGCCGTATACAACACGGGAAGCGACAATGTGGGGATCACTCAATGAGGATACGCCTTTTTAACTTATAATTCATCGAACAATCCACAAGGGAAACTGACTAGGTAAATTTGAATACATTTTCAAAGTGAACAAAGAAACTGGCAGGAGCGGGATTCGAACCTGCGACATCCGGGTTACCGTACTGGTTTAAACAACTTAGTGCTTGTGCTTTTCGCCGTTCGTACACGATCCCTATACCAACAAAAAAGGAGCTTTTTCAGATATTTCTGATGGTGCTGTCAAATTCATGTGTCACGATTGTGATATTTATAGAAAACTGTATCCGAACTTTCCACGTACAGTAGTGTGTATGGAGTGCCATTTGATAATGTAACACACAGGTTTCCTAATTTGCATGGTGAAAGTAGCAAACAGGTTTCCGGTTTAAAAAAAAAGTGGGCCAGAAGAGAACAAAAAACAGCCACAACTTTACAGTTTTAGCAGCTATGACTTTCATTTTTACACCATGTAAAAAAGTAATATTTTCAAAGAAACTTTACACACGTTTCTCTTTTCAATCAACTCTTGCGGGTGAAATCTTTGGTTGGAAATACAACCATTCAGCAAGCAGTCGGCTGCTTTTTCTGCTCGAGTGATTATGCTAGACTAAATAAAGAATGCGGTACTAGGTGAACAAAAGTCAATAAACAGCGTGGTACGCATCTTGAACTCATTTGGACACTAACAAATTGATGGAAAACTTGACCAATGCAAAATAATAATATAACAATGTGGTACTTAATACAAATGTCTCAAATCGCTTCAAATGGGTTCTTACAAAAACGTGGGCCTACTATTAATTTCAATGAAACGTAATTATACGCTCTACATGGTGTGCAGTGGTGGTCACCTAATCCATATATGTAAGTACAAACCCCAGTGTGTTATCTTAATCAAACCTACAAAGTTGTTTTAAAGCACATTTCATTCTTTTAAGACAACGGGACAACCACTACCGTGCATTCTTAATAGGCTGAACTCTAAAAATTGTTGGAACTTGTCACTTCATTTATACATTATGGCTTTCCATGTTTTTACTTTCAGGAATGGACAGACTTGCACAGTTTTATTTTTTAAGGTGCCCCAACTCCTTGGGGGTTAAGTAGAAGAGTTGTAATGTAATCCAGTCAATCACAATTAATCAAGTCAAATTATTATTCAATCACAAGTCACCTCACAAGCTATGGGGGATGAACAATGCGGACAGGAGCGGCTTTTGTCACAGTTCAATTGAATAGCATGGTGACTTGACCTGAGGCCATACTTGTGATTAACTTGTGATTGACTTTTGACCAACTTGTGATTGACTTGTGATTGACTTGTGATTAACCTATGAGTGACTTGTGAGTGGCTTGTGATTGACTTAATTGTGACTGACTTGTGACCGATTTGTGACCGATTTGTGACCGACTTGTGATTGACTTGTGATTGACTAGTGATTGACTAGTGATTGACTTGTGATTGACTTGTGAAGTTGTGATTGACTTGTTATTAACTTGTGATTAACTTCTGAGTGACTTGTAAGTGGCTTGTGAGTGAATTGTGATTGGCTTGTGACCGACGTGTGACTGACTTGTGTCCGACTTGTGACCGAATTGTGACCGACTTGTGATTGACTTGTGATTGACTTGTGATTAACTTGCGATTAACTTGCGATTGACTTGTGATTAACTTCTGAGTGACTTGTGAGTGGCTTATGAGGGACTTCTGATTGACTTGTGACCGACTTGTGACCGACTTGTGACTGACTTGTGACCGACTTGTGACCGACTTGTGATTAACTTTTGACTTGTGAAAGGCTTGTGAGTGACTTATGATTAACTTGTGATTAACTTGTGATTGACTTGTAATTACCTTGTGATTACCTCGTAATTGCTCCGTGACTGTGATTGTCACGTGATTGCTGCGTGATTGCCTCGGGGGTTGACTTGTGACTGACTTGTGATTGAGTCGTGATTGAATTGTAATGTTTTATGATTGACTTGTGGTGAATTGTGATGGCTTGATTACAACTCACTGATAATGACCAATCAGAATAATTTACCAGATATTTCTAACTGGCTGGCTAGAAGCGGATACGATGATGGCCCTGACCTGTAGAAACAAAACAAAAACATCTGCAGTCTAATTTACAAAAACCAACAGACATCTTCAAATATATATCATGTACCTGCACTCATTGGCATCGATCGCTTCTTCCCACCGTATTGTGGGGTATGTGGATCGGCGATCTGCGGAGTTGACGTTTATTAGAGTTAAACATATATGGGCTCCGTGCGCACCAAAAGAGGGCGCTGTCCACATAGCAACCGCACTTCCTCGGGGAGTACGTCGCTGGTATTACGCACTGCGCTCCTGGTTCATTTGATACTCGTACCAGTGGGATTGCTTTGTCTGTTGGCCGACTCTCGATAATTGGGTTTTCAATAAGAATATCATAGCGGGAACCAGACACTTAAATTGAAGTCAGAGAGCAAGTTCGGGTGCTGCTGACCTAGTCCTTTTTGTCAATTTGCTATTTAAAAAACGCATGCGTGGTTTGTCCTTCACTCGAACGCATCTAGTCGATCGACTACGTGAAATCTAGTTAGTGTGCAGTAACAACAAACTGCAAAGAATGTCGTCTGCTAGTTGTTAACGAAGCAAATGTTTGCATGTCATTTCTATTTTCTATTATTTATTTCTGTTATTTTCTCTACTTAACTTTGGTGCAATAAATAATTCATTATCTTATTGCAAAGAGTTATTATCATTGGACAAAACCAACAAATTATCGTAAACGTTTGCAAAACTTGCCCAGTTTACCGATCCTCCATCTTGAAACCGTGACGTAACTCGCGAGTGACTAGAGAAACCATGGTCCGGAGCTAGGTTGATCCAGTTGCACTAGCTAGTCAAACCGCGCAGCGTTCGGGTGACATCTAGATCGACTATGGTTAAGTCTAGTCACTCTAGTCGCCCAACCGAACTTGCTCATGATGGCGTCGATATTAACCCCCAACTTGCCTTTTCTTTCCGCTGAGGGGGTAGTTGTGCACGGAGCCCATAACATCGCTGTGGCCGTAAAATAGTTTATAATTACGAACGTGTCTGTCACGATATAGATGTTTTGGTTAAAATGTAAAAATCTTTTCCCAGTTTGAAGAATTGTTTTCGTTAAGATATGCAGTAAATAAACTAAAATGAGCCTGATAGGCCGACAATATTTATTCCAGGGACAAACAAATTAAGGGGGAGGGGCAGGGGGGGGGGGGGGGGGGTGATATTAGGGTTGTGCTTCCAAAACGGGTACCGATTACCCGACCACTAATGTCAGGAACCAGTTCTAAATTGTGGAATCGAGTACCCGTATCCGAATTGATAGTAATTTCTCGGACAATGAAAAAGAAAGCTTTTAAAATGTCATTTGTGGGGAATTTTCAAAATGAAAACCAGGGTAAGCCCACATGAAAAAACCCGCCTATAACGCTTGCAAAAATGAAATTTGAACTGTAAAGCTATAGAGCTCACTGTACAACACTTGCATCTTGCTGCATAATTGATGCACCGATGTGGTAGTATTAACGTGCGGACCTTCACAAACAATATGAACAGCAATTTCAGTTATTTAATTTTTGGGAATGCCTTTCTTTGATGGGTACGTACCCAGGTATTTGTTTTCAATCGGGTACCCGATTCCCGTAATGCACACCCCTTAATGATATATATATATATGACATTTCCTACTAATATAAAAACGGAGGGACACATTGTACAGGTTGGCCATAATCTTAAAGTAAAAAATAACAAAAATGTTATTGCGGACGTTGCGGTCTTTCCTGACCGGAGTTAAGCCCGGTTTATACTTCATGCGAATGCGTATGCGAAGCGAATTCGTTATGGTAACGGAGAACGTCACAATGAAACTTCAATTGTTGACGTCATGAAATTCGCTTCGCATTCGCATTCGCTTCAAGCCCGGTTCATATTTCATGTAAATGCGAATGCGAAGCGAATTTGACGTCATGAAACATTCGCAGCGAAGATTCGCACAAGTTGAAATGTGTTCAACTTTTGCGAATTCGCAGCGCGAATATTTGGCGTTGACGTCATAAATTCGCTTCGCATTCGCATGAAGTATGAACCGGGCTTTAATCGACTTATTCATACATGTTTGCACTAAAAGGGCATGCTTTCAAGCATACACAGGTGAAAAAGTAGGAGAGTAGGGTAAAAAAAAGCACAGGACAAAAGTAGGACTTTTGCGGGCTTTCAGGAGTAGTTTTCTTTGATATACCCACCCATGTCCACAGCATCACAAGCCTCATTTCACATTTGCTGTTCTCACAACACTTGTGCTTTATCTTCAACTAAGCTCTTGGAAGTAAAGTTGCAGCAGTCCTGCACCCAAGCCATATATCGTGTCATTTTCATATGAAAGTGTAACACTGTTTTGAAAAATATTCAATGAAATTTCATTTTTCGGAGTTGTGGGGACAAAAACTAGAAAAAAGTAGGAAAAGTAGGAATACTTGAAAGCCTGTAAGGGCAATAAATTTGAACCGATTGATGGCATCGCGACGCCCGTGAAGCCAGGCCATTTCCATGCGGCACCTCACTCGTCATTTTTTTTTTTGCCATGACTATGAGCTAGAATGCGGGTTTATTTTTGGCGGGATTATCTCGCAAACACAAAGTGGTAGGACCTTAAAATAGATTGTGTGGGCAGACTGCCAGGAGTCGTGGGCCCAACTTGTACGTGCGCTTTTTGCGCACGATAGGCAATTTCTGGGGCTGCAAAGTTTTCTATGCATACAGTACGGTACGTAATTATAATGCTCTCACATCGCTTTGTTGTAGGAAACACGTTGCCTGCAAACGAAGTCGGGAAAAAGTGTAATGGCAGTGGGGGCCGTATCGTAAGTCCTACGCCTCATAAGTCCGACGCCTCATAAGTCCGAAAATTCGGAATTATGAGGCGTCGGATTTATGAGGCATCGGACTTATAGACAATTTTAGTATTTGGCCTCATAGCTCCGACGCCTCATAAGTCCGAAGCCTCATAAGTCCGACGTCGGACAAACGAGGCGTCGGACTTATGAGGTGTCAGAGCTATGGACCGATATAAAGAAAGGTTCATTTGTCCGACAAGGCAAGAACGAGTTTCACCAAAAATTGCACGACGATGTGAGCGAGGTTGTCTACTTACACTGTTAAAACGCTGTTTAAAAAGTTGTTTAAACAAGTTAAACAACCGTTGTTCATGTTTAAGCAGGGCACATGAACAACCCGGGGTTGTTTAAACACTTTTAACAGCGTTTTAACAGCGTTTTAACAGTGTACGAAAGGGAGAGGGCGCACTGTGCATAGCATGAATGACATGAACTAACTATAATTAACTAGTCCGGCAATGTGGATCCGCCAGCGCGCAGTTTTTGGCGCCATGGTTGATGCCACGGGCGTAAATCACGGGTAGGGGAGAGGGGTATACTCCCCCACCCACTTTTTAACAATAACAGCTGTCGGATAAACGAGGCGTCGGACTAATGAGGCGTCGGACTAATGAGGCATCGGACCTATGAGGCGTCGGACCTATGGAGCGTCGGACCTATGGGTCGTCGGACCTATGGGTCGTCGGACCTATGGGTCGTCGGACCTATGGGTCGTCGGACCTATGGGTCGTCGGACCTATGGGTCGTCGGACCTATGGGTCGTCGGACCTATGGGTCGTCGGACCTATGGGTCGTCGGACCTATGGGTCGTCGGACCTATGGGTCGTCGGACCTATGGGTCGTCGGACCTATGGGTCGTCGGACCTATGGGTCGTCGGACCTATGGGTCGTCGGACCTATGGGTCGTCGGACCTATGGGTCGTCGGACCTATGGGTCGTCGGACTTATGGGCCTTTATTTGGTTGGGAGATGGGATTTATGTCGGACTTATGAGGCGTCGGACCTATGAGGCGTCGGACTTATGCGCGGACCTCATGGCGGTGTAGGGGAGGTACCCTTGATCCCATATCTTGTTGGGTAAACGTATCCACACTCGGTCATGGTTTGATTGCCCAACACTGAGAATTCCCAACATTTCGGGGTTGCGCAAGATTGTTTAGCGCTATTGAGCGGGGATTCTAAAGTGGAAATTCCCTCTGGGAATTCCCATGCCCATATCTCCCACTTTTCCGGCTAATTGAGCCCCTGACTAGTTTAATTAAATAGAGACGATACGTTTGCGTTCAGAATGTAAATATATCTGCAAGGATTCATTTCGATAAAACAGGCTTTTTGTTATGTGGTATAAAAGTGCGCATTTAGAGAGAGCAAAATTAAGTTACTGGCATTCAGGGGGAGATTGATTCTAATAGCTGATGATTTTTATTAATTTATTCTAGTCATTTTAAACAAGTTCACCAATAAAACACTGCTTCTTTACGTTACTTACCAGATTAAGATGGCTGAATTTACAATTCGTAGACTTGGAGGTCTATTAAGTGTGATTGCCCCTGCTGATAAAGTCATATGATCGTAAAGAGAAAAAAGACAAAACAAATTTGTCTTCATTAAAAATACAATGTAAGTGCACAATTTACGTACAATAGCTTTGAAAATCCACATATAGGCCTCCGTAAGCACAATTTTGAGCCAAATCTTTCTTTGAGAGAAAAAGAGGAGAGAAAAATATAACCTTTGACCTTTTTCAGAATCCTTTTCCCTCAAGACAAATTATGGTAAAGCATCTTGCAATGCAGATAAATATTAAGGCAAAGTAAAAACAAAAACATGTTTGGCGTCCGGGTTTTTAAAAAAAGGAAGGAGGAGGCGCTTTCTATTTTTATTTCTAAGATGGCCGCCATTCTTTTATAAATTAATGTCTGACAACCGTAAGTTTTTAAGACACAAAAATGAAAGAGAAATGTTGGACAACAGAATGGAACTTGTTTATAGTAGTTTTAAATTCTTAATAGTTTTAGTAAGCTTGTATTTTATTTTCCGATGGATCGGTTGATATTTGGGGGTTTTTTTCACCTCATTTTCCACTGGTAAAAAAATCAAAAAGAATCGAGGCAGCCCCCAAAAAGGAAGCAGGGGCTGGTACGCTAAACATGCTTTTTTACTTAACCTAACGGAGCGCTTAAAAGGCCTCATCAGAGGCAGCAGATGTAGCTACAAAAGCCTATGCAATATTTTAAATTTTAAAATGCTACCTTTAATATTTAGCTGTATCTAGCGGACTACCACGATTGTGAGAAATCATGCGATGCAAGAGAGAAATGATAATTTTAATGACATTATTTTTCTATGATAGGACAATGTACATCGATTTGGATTCATACAGAAAGTTGAGTTCAACCCACCTTTCACAGTTGCGTTATTAGCACCACTGATTCTCGACACTGTATACAGCTGCTGCGATGCGACTCCAGCTCGCGCAACCAACTATTAAATGCACGCAGCCGCAGCTGGCCGACGAACGTAAACATGTATACAACAGCGAATAAGTTTCCTCTTTTTTTATTGGTCTAAATGTACCACGTGATGTATGATGTAATGTCTTTATAGGTTTGGGGTTTCCCCGAAATGATATCGGGGAAAGTGACATGCCGGGAAAACCATATAAACATAAACGCTGCATTAACCACAGCAAGCTCGATAAACAATTTATAGTGTAATTGCACATTCTTCCCCAGACAACCCCCCCCCCCCCCCCCCCCCGATAATATTTTGCAGAGGGTCAATATTTAGGTGACCGGACTGATTCTGATGCCCATTGGCTTCTGTGTGGCCGGGTTCATTTTTTTCTCGTCTCTTTTCCAGACAGTAATTCTCCACAGCTTTTCTTCAAAACGGTCAGCGGCGTTGCCAGGGCCCTCCCCATAGGGGATGAGTGAAGGTGGGGAGAAATTGGGGCGCCAATTTCTAACAAGTATTTTCTTAATACTATTATTTTATTCGTTTGCGAAATTTACAGTGGGGGCGACTGGGGAGACGCTTTTTTATGGGGGCGTGCGCCCCACGCCCCCCTGGCTATGCCTCTAAAACGGTATAACGTACCCACACATCAACTTGAAACTTGGCATCAGCCCTGATGTCGAGTGTGACGTCATGAGGATGTCATCCTGTATCAAATTATACGCCATTTTAGTTCAAAAAATGACCAAATTCTTTCAACTTTTTCTAATGAACTAACACAGTTATGACGTTCATGATGTGGCATCGGATGGATCTATATCTAGACTTGGGCAAAATGTTGCTTTGTGAGAGCAGATTCGTCGGAACTCTGCGGAATTTCCGGAAGGTCAAAGTTAGGTAAATTTTAATTGCAACAAGAAACGTCAAATCAAAACTAACCCAGCTTCTTCAAAAGAGTTCAAGGGATAAACATGAAACCTGGCACAAACATTATTCTTAATGCTGGCATGCACACAACATTTTGACCTCACTGTGATGTCATCAGATATCAAATTACTTGTGATTTGAGGTCAAAATTTATAGGTACGTTTTGAATTATAACTTTTGAACTGAATGAGATACCATTTTCATATTTTGTGATCTGGTAGACCTAATCTTGGCATTTATATTTCTATACATTTATGTTCACTTATTACTCCTGTTTATAAAACTCAATAATTTCTATGTGTATGTATATACTGTAATTGTTTTATTGCCTTGAGATGAAAATAAAGTCAAGTAAATAAAAAATAAAACAATCTTGGGCAACATTGTTTCTATTCCCGGATGCAATGTCGTTAACCTTTACTTCCGGGTTATCGAAAGTGCAACAACAAATGCATTCAACTCGAAAACGAAAATATTTTGCTACAACCAATCAAATTTATCAAATTTGAAGAGTGATATGCCAAATACAACAAAAGGCTTGATGACGTCATCACATAAAAAAAGGCGCCATCTAGCGACACATCAAAGAAATCCATGACATGTGCCATATTTTTGCCACAGTTGACAACAAACAGTCGTTAGACAAGGACTAATTATTTTGTGAAGTCTCAAAATGATGACGTCATCAAACCGGAAGTTAATAAAATTGAAAATCGTTTGTCGAAATTGTACTGAATCGCCAATACATTTTAGAAAAATATTGTTTTGTTTTCAATGTCATTCATGTTTTGTTTACAATGCCGTTGGACGGAAAAAGCACAATGGAGAAATACCGCGCCCAATCACCTCAAGTTTGTAACAATGAACACGAAACCTCTAGTTTTTCCGACGTTTTTCTATCAGTTGGTTATATTAAAAAAGAATATAGTCATCCAGAAGAATTACACGAGACAATTCTGACTTTTTGCACTGTGTTTATGCTCTTTTAAAAACGAATTTCTTCATTACTAAACCAACAATATTCCCTTTAATTTTGTTTCTATTCACCTCAAGGAAATAACATATTTCGATCCTGCTTGTACCTTTGTAAACAAGTTGAGATGGATATCCATTGCATTGTTTCATTATTTAAGGTAGCAACCATCGAAACATAAAAGCTTGAAGTTGATCAGACTAGTACAGCCGTTTTGAGTAGTGAGAACTAATTAATCATTTTATTTCTCTTTCCGACTAAAAATAAACTGTATACAGTATAGTCAAGCTACATAGCAACAGGATATTATGGGATTCAATTCGGTTCATTAAAAAGCAGTGGAATAATCAGTGGAAAACTAAGGTTTTAACGCAACCCAATCATTGTTTAGAATACCGTATACACTGAAATAAGAACCGGTTTTACAACTGACAGTTGATCAATAACTCCCATTAAACAAGCGGTCACAGTGGTTGCCTTTTTAGCACATCATAAGAAACATTGGTTAATGATACTCAATCATTATTTTGCGTACACGTTTTGTTTTTCCCTTATAATCTGAAATAGACAGCAATCTGGAAATTAAATGCATGTTCAAAAGACAAAATGTATAAAATGATGCTTTGAGGCTTTCATCACATAAGAAAACGATAGCTACATACAAGCAAAGGCAATAATTGAAACATTTTCTCAATAAAAAAAAATATATATATATACTGTGCGACACGGAACTAAAATGTTTTGCCCTTTGTTTATCATGGCTTTAATGAGTAATTACATGAAATACGGACATAACGTTTTCTATTTCCATTTTCTCGAGTTAATTGCCAATACACTGTCTGAGAAAATTCCTGTTGAACCCGGTGTTTGGAATACGACCTGTACAGAGTTGTTAGAAAATTAAAGTGGCAAACCTTCAAACAAAGCTTAAACTATCTAAATCTCTGAAACAGATTATTGTGATAAATTGCTCCCATTCAAGCAAGAATGAACTCAACAACCTCAATTTATATACCGGTAAGGTAATTAGATATCAACAAAAATTGTAATACTACAGATAATCGAGGTATTATAACCATACTTTTTTTTAATTTTTATAGTTCAAAAAAGTAAGGAAAAAATCCATGATTTGTTTACGTTTGAAGAGCGTTTAAAGACTAATTTCAATTACTGCAAGATGGTTCTTTCTAGAAATGAAGATTATTTGGACATTATTTTGATAAATTGCTCTCATAGTCTACTTGACGCCCAAATGAACGGAACAACCTCAATTTATGTTTTGTAATTAGAAATTTAAACAAAATTTAAAACTGTAGACCGTTGTAAGAAATTTGTATTTTTCTAATTTAAGTACATAAACACACAAGTATACTTTCTATAAATGAGAATTGTTTGTACATACCAACAGCGGCTGCGATTTCTCGTCAAGGTTGGTGGGGGGGGGGGGGGGGGGGGGGCGGAGGAAAAAGCACACAACCAACAATAATTGTTAAGCATTTTGTACTCGTTGTCTCTTCGTATATCTTGCGAATATTTTGAAAATGTGTACTCTGGACTTTGGTGCATGTAAAACGCAATGACCCATAAAATGTATATGAAAAGGGGAATTATTGGGGGGGGGGGACACTGCCACAGCCGTCCCCTCCCCCAAAAATATTGGGGGGGGGACGTGTCCCCCTCCCCGTCTCCCCGGGATCGCCGCCCATGCACATCAACGAGTCTACAAAGTTTTTATGACAGCACAGCAAATAAAACTTTCCAAAACTAGCAACATTTCTTACAATTTCAAGTTCACGATAAAACCCTGACATAATTTACATTTTAATCAAACTAGGTTTAACTTTCTCAAACTACACAATGTAATATAATGGCTGGATAAAAAGAAAATAATAGCGAGGAAAGTGAGTACTTTTGGAATGCCTTGAACAGCCTACATTCGTCATATGCTCAATTTGAGGCGGATTGCATCTATCACACTACCAATTAAGTTTTTTCTTTGCCCGTTGACTGTTGTAATTTAAGCTCTTGCATCCCTTTATTAACTATAAAATCCATTTAAAGGAAAAACCTATTTGTATTATTGTTATAGTCGCCTATGATAACGGAAACACAGATCTGGAAAATGTTTCTAGACCACCAAGATTTTGAAACACATCACAGATAATATAGGTTTTCCCGGACGATTTCGGAAAATGTGCACATCAATTTGTAAAGGATGCATACTTTTCGTGCGAAATAGAATGAACATTCACAATCCCGTTTTCTATTTAATAATCGATAATTCTATTTCCATCAAGGTGCATTCAGACGTAAAAAATCAGCGTGCGATTTCCCGACTGCACTGAATTTAGTATATTGGTAATTCATTTTAGCGCGAATTCGAATGCACATCCGGAATCCTGTTTTCCTTTTAATTTATCATCAATCTATTTCGCTAAATGTGCAGCCGATTTCCCGCGCATTGTTTTTTAACGTATGCCTGGTCAAGCATTGTAATTCTCAGACATATCTCCCTCGATGTCTTGGTAGACAGGTCATTGACGGATAGACAACCGAACTGATAAAATGAGAGAGAACTTTAAGAAATACAGAAGGACATTAAAATACAATGAAGACAAAGAACCAGCAATAAAAAAAGAACACACACATCTATGACCAATAAGGCCTACAATACATTGATTGATTAATGAATCAATCAAAGTCATGAATTTTATATATAGGCCTATATATAGTTTATATTAACTGATTTGGGAACTTCAGAAGAATCAAAATTAATACAATGATTGCATCAATTTGTCAGTTTCAGTTGTTTCAAATGTCTCATTATACAGGGTGTCCCAAAAAAAATGTCCAGGCCAAACCAGGCAACCCCAGAATCTAGATTTCGACAGATCCTGATGCGGGAACTTCTTACATGAAAAATAGTCTTATTTCATCAAAATCAGTCAAGCCAATCAGAAGTTATGTCATTTTGTGTGCAGCAAGGTCAGCCCCCATACAACTAGGAGTGACTGACTGTGACTTTTTACATGTTTCATTCCAAGAAGCTGTCCGTCTGTGGTTATAGCAGCCCAGTCATGAAGGGAATCTCTCTGATCGTTTCTTCAGTCTGAAGTAAACTCCCTGGGTGGATGGTCTTTTGCTGCATAGTGTTCTGTTTGTTGATGCACCCGTTCAGAGGAAACTTTGCCTCATCACCACAGATAAACCGTCGTCGCACAGCAGTGAACCATCTTGAATACCGCATCCTCCGCTCTGGATCACCTGGAGCTAAGCCATGCCTGGTCAGGACTTTGTAGGGATGGAATTTTACCTCTGCTGCCATTCGTGAAAGGGACGACTTTCGAATGTGCAGTTGGTTGCGCCTGGCTGATTGTCTTGGGTCGTCTTCCATGCTGGCTCGAAACTGTGCCAGGTGCCATGATTTCCATACTTTGCCACATTTCGCTTGACTGTTCGTCCAACAGGTGGGTCCCTGTTAGGAAATCTCTGCTGGAAACTTCGATTGTTTGGGAAACATCCCGAGTTTCATGGAAGGTTTTGACCATAAAGACTCGCTGCTCAGTTGTGAACTGTTGGCCAACCATCTTGGCATTGGGGCAATCAAAAGAAGTTCTCCACTACAATAGGTATGCATGGACACACGAGCACGGAAGACGACCCAAGACAATGAATCATCCATGCGTAACCAACTACACATTCGAAAGTCGTCCTTTTCATGTATGGCAGCAGAGGTAAAATTCCATCCCTACAAAGTCCTGACCAGGCATGGCTTAGCTCCAGGTGATCCAGAGCGGAGGATGTGGTATTCGAGATGGTTCACTGCTGCGCGACGACGATTTATCTGTGGTGATGAGGCAAAGTTTCCTCTGAACAGGTGCATCAACAAACAGAACACTAGAGCCTATGCAGCAAAAGACCATCCACCCAGGGAGTTTACTTCAGACTCAAGAACCGATCAGAGAGATTCCCTTCATGACTGGGCTGCTATAATCACAGACGGACAACTTCTTGGAATGACAAATTTAAAAGTCACAGTCAGTCACTCCTAGTTGGGGGATGACCTTGCTGCACAAAAAATGACATAATTTCTGATTGGCTTTGACTGATTTTGATGAAAAAAGGACTATTTTCCATGTAAGAAGTTCCCGCATCAGGATCTGTCGAAACCTACATTCTGAGGTTGCCTGGTTTGGCCTGGACATTTTTTTGGGACACCCTGTATAATTATTTGGGTTTTTTCAAACTGGCAATATCTAAACATCATCAAAATTATTTAAACATAACAAATTATTGTAAAACACCATGATTTGTGGTTCACCGTTTTTAAACCGCAATTAGACACGCCCGGTGTGAAATGATTATTCGACTGCATGGATATCCGATTCTTTACCAGTGATGAATTGCAACACAATTATGCTTTTATAATCACTCGCACAAAGTTTGACAATGAGATAACCTTTAACCTCATCCCAAACCACCCCTAACTCTAACCCCAACCCTAACCCTATTTCTCACCGAAATCCTCACCCTCATTACCTATGTTTACCATTGCTTTGTATACCGAAAGTATACCAAAGCATGCGCAGTATAACCAAGAAGTCGGATTTTTCGTGAGTCTAATATTCACGCGCCACCGGAACAAAATACCTGTCTTTCGTAGACTTATACAAAAATACTGCTTGTACGATAATGTCCCCCCCCCCCCCCCCCCCCCCCCAGAGCTGTAAGTCGCTGCTCATCAGCGCAGGATCAATCTAGTTTGTGTGCAGCCCCGCATCAGGACGATTAACGTTGTATATACACCTTTATATACTCATAGTACACGACTACACTTCTTAAAACAATGAAATTTCTATCTGCGCAACTTAGTCACGGAAAAGCAACTCATTAACAAAACTGCCAGCAACAGACGCGACCACGCCACCAACGGCAGCCCCAAGAATCGGTACTGGGATAAGCATTTGACCCACAACTGACCCAACTGATTGGTACCACACATTCAAAGCTGCTGTCGCGATATGTTTCTTTACTTCTTGACTGAACGATGTACTTGAAATTTCTCCTTTGTTTTTCATAGCGTAGGCATTCGTGATAGCATAGACTGCGAATCCTCCCTCAATAACTACAGAAATACCAATGCCTATGGCCTCACCCTTGATTACTTGTCCAAGTGTCTTTTTAGTTTGGGCAACAGCTTTAGCCCCTTTCTCAACTACAACTTCGACCCCTCCCTCAACAGCCTTTCTTGTTATTTTCGTTCCGTCTTTCAAAGTGTGCGTAACGGCTTTTGCCCCTTCTCCCCCTAAAGTCGTTATCCCTATCTTTTCAGCCCCCTTCTCAACTACAACTCCCGCCCCCTTTCCTGCAACAACCTTTCCTGTTACTTTCGTTCCATCTTTCATGATAACCTGTCCAGCGGCTTTCGATGCGTTTTTTGCTGTCATTTTGGTCATCTGTTCTGCCCCTTCTCTCCCAACGACCGTCGCCGTCTTTTCAACCCCCTTCCTTGCAACAGCCTTTACTGTTACTTTCGTTCCATCTTTCATGATAACCTGTCCAGCGGCTTTCGATGCGCTTTTTGCTGTCATTTTGGTCATCTGTTCTGCCCCTTCTCTCCCTATGGCCGTCGCCGTATTTTCAACCCCCTTCCTTGCAACAGCCTTTACTGTTACTTTCGTTCCATCTTTCATGATAACCTGTCCAGCGGCTTTCGATGCGTTTTTTGCTGTCATTTTGGTCATCTGTTCTGCCCCTTCTCTCCCTATGGCTGTCGCCGTCTTTTCAACCCCCTTCCTTGCAACAGCCTTTACTGTTACTTTCGTTCCATCTTTCATGATAACCTGTCCAGCGGCTTTCGATGCGTTTTTTGCTGTCATTTTGGTCATCTGTTCTGCCCCTTCTCTCCCAACGACCGTCGCCGTCTTTTCAACCCCCTTCCTTGCAACAGCCTTTACTGTTACTTTCGTTCCATCTTTCATGATAACCTGTCCAGCGGCTTTCGATGCGCTTTTTGCTGTCATTTTGGTCATCTGTTCTGCCCCTTCTCTCCCTATGGCCGTCGCCGTATTTTCAACCCCCTTCCTTGCAACAGCCTTTACTGTTACATTCGTTCCATCTTTCATGATAACCTGTCCAGCGGCTTTCGATGCCTTTTTTGCTGTCATTTTGGTCATCTGTTCTGCCCCTTTTCTCCCTATGGCCGTCGCCGTCTTTTCAACCCCCTTCCTTGCAACAGCCTTTACTGTTACATTCGTTCCATCTTTCATGATAACCTGTCCAGCGGCTTTTGATACGTTTTTTGCTGTCATTTTGGTCATCTGTTTTGCCCCTTCTCTCCCTACGGCCGTCGCCGTCTTTTCAACTCCCTTCCTTGCAACATCCTTTCCTATTACATTTGTTCCACCTTCCACAACAACCTGTAATGCTTCTTTTATGGCAATTTCAATACTGGCCTCCTTCGCTGTCTGCGTGGCAGTCATTTTAACCACTTTAGAAACAGCACCTTTCGCCTGACGCTGCGCCAGATTTTGAATTCCCCACTTTGCCAATGATATCACGCCGTTTTTGCAAAGAGGTGCCACAATACGGTCTTTTAGCAGCTTTCGAGCAGTCTTTATTCCGTATTTAACAGCGTGCTTTATCAGCTTGTTCAATCTCTCATCATTTATGGTCAATTCATTCAACTTCATAAAAAAACATGTGACAGCTTCAATTGCTATTTCTTCCAACCTATCTCCAAAAGTGGAAAGTGCTCCCTCCGCATGTTTGATTAACGCTGCACCTACTGCCTTGATAAACTCGTCTACCGCTACCTGAAACCCATGAGCTTCCCAATCATCTTTTAATTTCTTCCAAGTCTCATCGCTACTCATCTTGATCATGACAGCTTCCACAGCTTGCATTCCCCTCTCGGCCAATACACCAGCCAGATCGTCCATGTCTTCTGCCTTCTCGATATTCTGTGGAGGGGTGTTAATTTTAGTTATACTGCTTTGGTTTTCAAGTGTTGTACAGTATTGATTCACCCCAAATCAAATGTAAAAGACAGAGTTAACATTTAAGTTTGAACCTATCCCCACTTGACTTGACAATAATTATAGGTTTTCCAGGACGATTTCGCAAAATGTGCATTTGAATTTGCAAAACTTGAATTCCATTTCGTGCTGATTTTAAAAACGACGTATATCCGGGTTTCATTTTCGCAAAAACTAGCATTCGATTTAATCTTGTATCAAATAAATGAATGTGCATAACGTTTCGTTTAAACGATTACAAATAAGTGATTAAAGTCCTCTCTCATTTTATCAGTCAATGACCTGTATACCATGTACCAAGACATCGAGGGAGATATGTCTGAGAACTCCTATGCTTGACCAGGCATGCATTAAAAACACCGCGCGGGAAATCGGCTGCACATTTAGCGAAATAGATTGATGATAAATTAAAAGGAAAACAGGACTGCAAATGTGCATTCGAATTCGCGCTAAAATAAATTACCAATATACTAAATGCAGTGCACATTCGGGAAATCGTACGCTGATTGTTTATGACTGAATGCACCTTTATGGAAATAGAATTATCAATTGTTAAATAGAAAACGGGATTGTGAACGTTCATTCTAAGTCGCACTAAAACGAATGTATCTTTTACAAATTGATGTGCACATTTTGCGAAATAGCCCGGGAAAACCTATATTACAATAGAATGCTTGAAAACACTTACTGGGCTGTGTCTCTTCCCCTTTCTGCCAGCAGTCGTAGCTGGTTCAACAACTTCGATATCCCCAGGTCATCTGTGGACAGTGGACGTACATGCAGAATAAATTAAACTGATGATTGCCAAGTCCATGCTGCTATTTGGGCCAATTTCACAGAGCTGCTTCAGCAAAAAATTGCCTAAACGTAACAATTGCAAACATAAAAAAACAGAACAACATGTACTGAATTACGAAATACCTTAATTGACTGTAAGTAAATAGTAGTCTCAAGCACCCTGTGAAATCGTGGCACCAGTCATTTTCAAGAAAAGTGGAATTTGTGTAACAATTGCCAGCGATGGTCGGCCGACCATCGTTGGAAAACAAACTTTTCGCCGACCTGACGTCTATAAATTGCTCCGTTTTATCGGAAGTAGGGTCAGGAAACCAGACAAGAACAGCACCAAAAAAAGCTTAAGCAAGTTTTTCTGCTGATGCAGCTCTATCAGATGGGCCCCTGGACTCATAATTTCCTAATCCACTTTTGTTAGTCCTCACAATATTGTGAGAAAATTGTAAAATTTTGTATGTTTTTATCAATTAATTGTGCCTGTATGTGATTTTTTCTTATATTATTTATGTGTAATACGTTATTTATCTGTAATTTACCAATGTTTCCATTTATTTTTCTAATGATCTCTATTTGTTATCCATTTTTGCTTTCATTAGATTATTTATTTATTGTCAACAATTTTAATGTTTAAGCGATTATTCCATGTCCTTTTAAGATAATTGCTATTTATCTGTATTTTACCAATGAGCTTTTAATTGATGTCTTTTAATAGATTTAATTTAAAAAAGAAATATATAGATAAATATAAATAAATAGATTATTATAATTATTATTATTAATTGTTAGGATCATTTCGTATTGTTCAAACGAGCTGTCAGATTCGGATTCCCAAGATACGTATACATGCACTTGTAATACAGTTTGTGAACTTTTGAACTAATTTATCTTCTGTCGTTGAAAAAAAAAGGGTTTTGTAATCCCTTGCCATGCACAGCCTTAAACAGACCAAGTAGGTCACCTGCAACTTCCATAGGGCAGGTGAAACAAGTAAGATACTGTACTTTATGTGATTGAGCAACGAGTATAATAAGGGCCAAGCAGTGGCGTAGCTAAGGGGGGCGTGGGGGTGCACCTCCCCCCCCCAAAAAATAATTGAGTGGCAGTTTTGGTGAGAGTACAATGTATAGCCTACTCGAAAAAAAGAGTGAATTTTTTTTGGCGTAAAATTACTCTGCCGATAGAGTTACAAAGTTTCCATTTGTCTTCCCATAAAAAAGTGGGGTTGGAAACCAATTAATTTCTACTTCGAATTTTTAGTTCCCTAAAAACTGAAACGCAAGCTGCAATAATGCTGTTTGGCAACGCACGTGCACGTTTCACTTGATGAAGATTGGTCGGGTCAGTCGGGTTAAAACCCTTTGTGTACGGAGGACGCCAAATGGCGCAAAAAACAGTGCCACCAGGCCGGATGACGTCTATTGACGCAATTTTCTGCATTTTCAATCCATTGTTGGATTAATGTGTTCGTTACGCTTGGCTGCACAAGCATTTTGTAGCCGTTTCGCTTGGCCGGCTGCAAAGCCGACACGGCACCCCGGCTCCTCGCTGTAATTACCGTACTCAAGGAGTTAAATAGCTCGCTCAACTGACAATGACAATGACAATGACAATGAATTTTATTTCCATGTACAGCCTCTACTGAGGCAAAAGAGAACTTAAAAATTACAATTTAGAAAGATAATTACTAAGGTTAGTTACGATGATAAAAATAATTTAATTAAAAATAATACCAGAAAATATAAATAAAACACAACATTTACAAGACAAAACCGGAATAAATGCAATATTCAACTAGGCACCAGTAAAAAAATAAAATAAGGAATTATAAAACTTATCCATGATTTGAGAACAGAACTTTGCAAGTTTTTTAAGTTCTTGAAAGTTGGTTGTATTAAAAAGACGCGTCATTTTGAGGGTGTTGGGCTTATGAGAGTAATAGGGCTTGAGATATTTGGCTCGATCAGTGGCTGTCGATGGGCATTCAAACAGGTAGTGAAATCCATCACCTAATTTGTCTTGTTGGCACAATACACAAACTCGACAATCCCTACTTATATTTTGGAACCTACTACTAATGATAGGCAGCCTGTGGTTACCACATCTGAATTTACATAAGCTGATACGCTCACGCGCATCTAGTTTTACCAAGTAAGTTTCAAATCCAAGATCTTCTTTAAAAATTATATAATTAACACATTGACTGTTTTGATGAATTTGGGCATTCAGAGTTTGTGAACCGATATCGGATGACCTCAGGCTGATGGCATTTTTTAACCAAGTCCTATTAATAACAGTACCATTGTCCCAAAGGTTTGACATTCCCCATACTTCACTTCCATAAAGTAACACTGGGGTAACCAGCTGATCGAACAGTTCTAGTTGTATATAAATGGGCAGACTAAGTTTCCTGGATTTGGTTATGAGGCTGCAAATTGCTTTCCTAGCCTGATCAACCTGTTTAGCTTTAGCCTTATTAAACTTATTATTATAGTTAAAACAAGTTCCCAGGTAAACATATTCATCTACTACATCAATATTAGCACCGTTAAATTTAAATACAGGGTGTTTTTTAACTTTCCCTCGTGAGAAAATAAGCACATTTGTCTTACATGTATTTACAGTGAGGCTCCAAAGATGACAGTATTCCTGAACAACCTCTAAGGCTTTCTGGAGATCAGCAGAAGTCTCGGCCATTATGATCGTATCATCAGCATACAATAATGTAAATAACTTAAGAAAAAACTTCAACATCATCATCACTTAGGTAGCAATTAATATCATTGGATAGACTTTGTAACCCATTATAATGCTTACTAATGAATTGCTCAAAGTCATTCAAATATTTAAATAGCAAATAACAATGGGGAGAGATTTTCACCTTGTCTTATCCCTACATTGCAGTAAAAAAAATTGACTTTTCATGACCGTTAATGACACAACATTTTGCTTGTTCATATATACATGTTATAAATAACAGTCACAATTTTCCCATTTATACTATTAGCAATTAACTTTGACCAAAGATGAGTTCTGCTAATAGAGTCAAAAGCAGCGGCGTAACTAGGGTTGAATTTGTATGGGGCACCTGGGAGTGCACCAATTTTTTAAGGGGGGCACCGAATGGCAACAGATGTATTGTTTGTGTGCAATTCGAAATTTCAAATGGGGGGGGGGCACCCGGGGGGGGGGGGCACGGACCTCCGGTGGGGGCACGTGCCCCCCCCCCCCCCCCCCACCCCCCCCCCCCCCGTGTCCCCCCCCCCCCGTAGTTACGCCACTGGTCAAAAGCCTTTCTATAATCAATGAAGGCACAATTAATACGCTTTGTATTGTTCAAATAGAGATCAATAATTGAGTGCAAAACAAAACTATGATCCATTGTCGAATAACCTTCACGAAATCCAGCTTGTTCTTCACCGAGGGTTCCTGTGTTTTCTAAAAATACTGAAAGCCGGTCATTAATGACCGAAGTGAAAAATTTACCAATACAACTAAGCAAGGTGATCCCCCCTGTAATTGTCAGGATCAGATGGAGAACCCTTTTTCTTAAAGATTGGTTTGATTAGTCCAATATATAGTCCACTCTGATGGGACAATACCAGATTCTATGACATCATTAAACAACTTCACAATAGGGTCACGATACAGTCTGGGCTGTTTTTAAGAAACTCATTGATGATATCATCATTACCACTTGCTTTATTGTTTTTGAGCTTTTTGATTTGAGTCTTAATTTCTTCTTCCGAGAAGGCTCTATTTATTTCCTCATTAACCCTCCTACTATTTAAAAGGTAAAAATTAGTCAAAATTTTCTTCCACCTAGCTCCCCTGCTATACTTTTACACAGACATGATCAGATTACATGTGGTTTTGTACTATGGCAGAAGGGTAAAAAGCAATCACCTTGACTGATTACGCAATTTTCTGCGAAAATCCTTATTAAATTGTTTCTTTGCTTTGACAATACTGTCCTTATACCGTTTTCTTATATCATGAAAAATGTTCTTGCGATCATCAGTTTTGAATTTCTTAAATTTACTCTTGGCTTTGAAATAATCAGATCTTAACTTCTCACAATTCTTATCAAACCAGGGTAGATTGTAATTTCCTAGTTTGGTTTTTAATAGATGGAGCCTTTTTTAATGAGCTTAGCCACACCAATACTCAAGGCTGGAGAAAGGAGTATTTTGCACAAATTATCTGCAAGTTTGTCAACTGAACCCTGATCCACATTTCCTGGATTGACAGATTGAAGTACATCATTGAAATTGACCAAGTCATCATTACTGAAACCATTTTGATACAGGTCTGATACAGAATGATCCCACTGAATTTGAAATAAAGAGTTTGGGGATGGATGTCTATTGATCTTAGCATCGGGCATGGCTGAAGTTGTGATTGGCAGAGACTTAAATTCAATGTCTACACAGATGGGATTATGTTTGTCGGACATGAGTTTGTCAAAAATATCCACCTGAAAATTAGTAATTTTAGTCAACAGCTCAGGAGAGGCAATAACATAATCAATAGTACTTGCATTATGACATGTACAATTTCCAGTAACACAATCATCACCAAAACGCCGTTAACAACATGAATGTCTAATGATTTGCAGAGATCGATCAATTTGTATCCATTATTGACATATTGTTTGTGGCGGTATCACAATTATGCCTGTCTGTACATATACCGAGAGACTTCAGATCTTCCATAGAATTTGCAAACATTGTATCATCAAAATAGTCACTACAATCAGTGTTGATAGGACAGTCTATTTCAACAAAATCACTCAGGTTACCAGTTCTAGCATTAAAGTCACCAACCAAGCAAATAGGAACATCGAACATACTCTTAAAATTAACACAGTCATCTGCAATATCTTCAAAAACATCATTCTTGAAATATTTTGAACCTTCGTGGGGAATGTATACAGCTCCAACGATGAATTCAAAACCAAAAGCTTGCTTATCAATCTTAAGCCACATGATTGAGTTACAGCTGGTCTCATTTAACACCTGAATATTATTGGCAAACTTGTCTTTGACCATAACACAAATACCATGTATCCCACCAAATGGGTGGTTTTTATCTTTCTTAGTTGCACAAAAGCTTGATAAGGCAACCTAAAATAGATAACTTGTTTCTCATCAGCGGCCGGGCGGATTTTTCGTGCCGGGTGGATATTTGTTTATATTTTATAATTATAAATGTTAAAATATAAATGTACCGGACGCCTAGAAATTCCGAGCAGAATGTTTTATTTTTTTTATATACGCTATAAAACACGCTGTTGTAAACAATGCCAGGTAAACTCACGTTGGAGAGGTTTCTATAAACACCGACAACCTGACCCAAAAGCCCGGGGCCGTGTGAACTCTACTGTATATGTAATGATAGTAAAGTTTAAATAGTGGCCATGTGGTAGAAGCCAGGAAAATCAATAAATCTATGCTGGTGTCAGGCAAAAGGCGCGCGACGGATCGGACAGGAGCTAAGTTATGGTGTACTATTTACGACACATCGCTTTGCCTCTTCCATACGCGACGCGACTATACGACGCGACGGCACGACGGCTGCGTTGCATCGTGCCGTCGCGTCGTGCCGTCGCTTCTTTCCCATTACTTCTGGCGTCGCGTCGTGCGTCGCGTCGTGCCGTCGTGCCGTCGCGTCGTGTTTTTCTAGCTTGCAGGTTTTCTTTCCTCAACGTCGCCCCTTCCGTCGCCCATCGCGTCGTACCGTCGTGCGTCGCGTCGTGCGTCGCGTCGTGTGTCGCGTCGTGCGTCGCGTCGTGCTCGCGTCGTGCGTCGCGTCGTGCTCGCGTCGTGCGTCGCGTCGTGCTCGCGTCGTGCGTCGCGTCGTGCTCGCGTCGTGCGTCGCGTCGTGTTTCGCGTCGTGTTTTGCTTTGTGTTTCGCTTCGTGTTTCGCGTGGAGTAGTCCGGTCATGCTATTGTGAACATGCGCAGTTGAAATACCGAACTGGCTCACAGAATAACATTTGCCGTTTGGTTTTCTTTTATATAGTGCTGAATGACTGGCCTGCAAAGCGATCCTGGAAACGGGAGATTATGTCCCCACCATATATAATTATAGTTTTGGCGGACAACTAATAATGGGCGAATCCCACCCCTTAAAAAGGATTAGTTAAACGTAATGCATTTGGCAATTTATTTATCAAAATCCAAGAACTATAGGTTCCGGTATAAGTTGATCCATTTTTAGCATCACCATTGCAATATCTGGTTGTTGATAATAAAAGAAATATACGAATTATGGTGATGGGCCTTGTTCAAACCACATGCCTAACAATATACACGCCTTTACGGGGTCCGCCCGATAGTCCGAAGGTTCGATTGACCGAAGGTTTATTGATCCAAAGGTTCGATATTCCGAACGTACAAATTCCCCATATGAGGGGGTTCGATAGTCCGAAAATGAAATAAGGTTCGTTAACGGAACATTTGATGCAATAGTCCGAAGGTTCATTAGTCCGAACGGCCTACAATCCGAAGGTTCATTTATCCGAAGGTTCAGTAATCCGAACTTAGAATAAGGTTAATTAGTCCGAAGGTTCAAAAGTCAGAAACTAAAATAAGGTTTAATAGTCCGAAGGTTCATAAAGGCACACAAAGTTCGATAGTCCGAATTGACAATAAGGTCCGATAGTCCGGACTATCGAACCCTATCGTCTATTCCGAATATCGAACCTTCGGATTATTTAACCTTATTCTCTTTTCGGACTATTGGGCCCTTCGGACTATCGAACCTTTGGACCATTACGAACCTTCGGATTAATAACCCTTCGGACTAAAGAACCTTCGGACAATCGGGTTTTGTGAGTTTTGTGGGTGGGTGTACGCAGTGGCTGCCTTTTTGCGACGTCATTTTTTTTTTTTGGGGGGGGCATGGGCCCCCTTTGGCCCCCCCTGGATCCGCCCTTCCACCCCCCCCCCCCCACCCACCAACCTTGACGAGAAATGGAAACCGCTCATAACGTGTAGTTTTATTGTAACTTTGTTTTACGCCGTTTATGTAAACCCGTGCACACGGCAACTTTGTTTCAACATTTATAAACCTTTACAGTCAGTGGCGTATCCAGCGGAAGGGGGGGGGGGGGACTTGCCCCCCTGGCGGCATTTGAAGCGTCATAAAAAAAAATTAAAAATAGTGTTTTAAAACGATTTTAAGACGGTTCAGACGTTGTTTGCCCTTCCTGGCACAAAAAAACTGGATACGCTCTGTTTACAGTGAGTTACACTTTTTCACCGTTGGTGGCGCCATTTAACCACTTTGTTTTGTTCTTACGCATAGGCAAAATAAGACATGTGGTTTCTGCTTTTCTGGTTTGCAACTTTAGGCGAAGGCTCCTAAAAAAAAAAAACATGGCCACGAGCAGGGAAGGGGGGGGGGGGGGGCGGGTTGAAACCCCCCTCCCCACCCCCCCGGACCCGCGCCTTGTATAGCACAAAACCCTTGCCAGCATCCGAACCGTACCAATGAGCGCATGTTTGAAGTGCCCATTGCATTAGCCTTTTAGAGGTATGGCGGACACAATAGGAGGGCGTTATTTGATTTGGGTAAAACCTGTGTATTTATACCCAAATAAAATAGCGCCCTCCTATTGTGTCCGCCATACCTCTAAAAGGCTAATGATACTCAGGAACGAAATATTTTCTCTCTTTTCAATATTTATTTTGTCCCGCCAGACACCGCTGTTATCGCGGTACCGTTGTTGATTCTGTAGATTGTTTGCTACGAAAATTGGGAAAATACAAACAGAATTCCAGCAAAATCGTCTTTTTACACATTTCAAATACACAGCTCAGGCCTTTTGTTCACCGCGCGGTTACGCGCATGCGCGCAAAAATTTAAATTTATTAGCGGGTTATTCTGTGAGCCAGTTCGGTATTTCAACTGCGCATGTTCACAATAGCATGACCGGACTACTCCACGCGAAACACGAAGCAAAACACGACGCGAAACACGACGCGACGCACGACGCGAGCACGACGCGACGCACGACGCGAGCACGACGCGACGCACGACGCGACGCACGACGCGACGCACGACGCGACGCACGACGCGACGCACGACGCGACGCACGACGCGACGCACGACGGTACGACGCGATGGGCGACGGAAGGGGCGACGTTGAGGAAAGAAAACCTGCAAGCTAGAAAAAAACGACGCGACGGCACGACGGCACGACGCGACGCACGACGCGACGCCAGAAGTAATGGGAAAGAAGCGACGGCACGACGCGACGGCACGATGCAACGCAGCCGTCGTGCCGTCGCGTCGTATAGTCGCGTCGCGTATGGAAGAGGCAAAGCGATGTGTCGTAAATAGTACACCATACTAAGTCGAGTGCGAACGGTCGTCTGTGTGCCTCTTCCATTCGAAAATAGGGGTGCTCGAAATAGTGGGAAAATACATATCCGTTTTAAAGTCTTAACTGTAATCAACAAAAACAATCTGTAATTTGGGAAAAGAATGCCATGTCGCACCGACATTTCTGTCAACCAGCGCTTTCGTTCGTTCGTGCCCACCGCCCATACTAGTACTGGGCGCTGGGAAACGCTGATGAGCTTCACATAATTTTTGTGAAGGAAAACGCACCGCATACAATGACATTGACATAGCGTACAATGACATTTCGAATTGCATGACGCGCAGCTAAGCGACGGAAGTGGTAACCCACGTTCATAAGTCAAACAAAATCTAATCAGAGCTGAAAGCGCATGAGCGCTTACCAGCGCCCAGTATGGGCGGCGTGGTGGGCACAAGCCAACCTCGTTACCATGGGTACGATCTTGCTGCGCCATGTTTTTTCCCACTATGGCTTGCGCGATCACACGCGCCCATGGAGTCGAGGCTGGGTACGAGCGAAACCAGCGCTGTGAAATTGCATAGCCGGATACCGGTTTCAAAGAATCAGCGATATTGTTGTTTGAACATCGGAACTACATATAGACCAGGGCAGTCTGATCTGTAGGTGCACTTCATAAAGCGTTCCTCTTTTGAGGTCAGCTGTATGTCATGTGCATTCAATTTATCTTGTAATTTTTTTATTTTCAAAATCCTCTTATTAAATAGATTCAGTTTCTTAAAAAATATGTAAAATATTTGTGTTCTAGCTGATGTGTAGTATGCCTACTAGTATATCGAGACCATGGAGATATTATCTTTGCATAAAATACTTCCATGCCGTGAACAAATAAAATACAAAAGGTCCTGACGTACATATTTTCTTGGGTATATGGAAATTTTTATTCTATAAAATATAAAATATAAATTGCCCGGACGGACCTTTTCGCCACATGGGTTCTGATGAGAAACAATTAATTTTTTTTATGTTGCCTAACCCGGTAACTTTTCGGAAAATGTCTCTTTCATGGTGTAGGCCTACAAACCAAAGTTACAGTTTTCTCAAAATATTGTAATGGTGACACATGAATTTGATAGCACCATTGGAAAGATCCGAACAAGCTCTTTATGTTGGTATAAAGATCATGTACATGTATGGACAGCGAAAAACACAAGCACTACAATTCGTTGAAACATGGTGAATATATTTGTTGTTTGGATACTCTGGTATGTGATTTCCTTGTCGAGTAAACTCGACATTGGTGAGTAACATGGGTGCTGTCACACTCGACATTGGTTTAAAATTGCCCCTGTCACACATCGCCGGATCGGTGGACAAAGTGTAAATTTCCATTTTGCAGGATCGTACATGCACGGTCCAGGGGCCGAATAAAACGCACAAACAACGCACCTGGGGCGATTGTATACAGGACAGTGGAACGTGCGCAAACGCATGAGAAACGAACATGCACCGCATGCCCACAGGACAAAACGCACGAGGTGTCAGTTGCAGGCCGCGCCGGTACATATTCGTTAAACATCAGTTCCATGTCCTGTGCATATACTGTGGATGTGCTGTAGATATGCTGTAGATATGCTGTAATCATCAGTTATGGCCGTCCTGTCCGTTTGTCATCCGTAACTACATGCGTTTTGACCGGTAGTCGTCCTGCAGGCATCCTGCAGGCATCCTGTGGCTATGCGGTGTGTATGCGTTTGATGTGCTGTACATGCCCGTTCCATCCGTCCCATCTCCTGCAGCAACGGACCCTGCAGGACGCCTAGCGGATGGAAACGTGTGGAAAACGACCAAGCAGTACACATACAGTACAAAACGCACAACCACCGGACAAGGGCCAGACCTCGCTATCCGTTTCTGGCGAGAAAAGAATTTGTGCATGCACAATGTTTTCAGGCCGCTTTGACGGACATCACCTGACGATGAACGTCCATCCAAAGGATAAAAAGGACATGAAACGCATTTCAACGGATATCAACGGATGCCAAAAATCGACATTCGTTTCTCATGCGTTTGCCTTATCCGGCAAAGTGTGACAGGCGCATATTAGGAAAGGGACTGTACGTAGACGAAAATACATCAAAATCCAGTCTTGGCCCAAGACTAACTTGCCCCAAGAAGTTGAGATACAAAGCGTCCATAGCTTGTCGATTACAGACCCCTTAAATAATAGCCCAAAAGGTGGTGTGTAGATTCATTATTAAAATAATGCTGCTTTAAGATATATATCTGTCGAGTTGGAGGTTTGGGTCTAGGGCCTAAATGCCAAATAAAATAAGAAGAGAAAAAAAAAATAAAACAAAAGTAAAAGAACAAAATAAAATAGAAATACAATTCGCCACCGGAGTGTACCAATCAGAAATTCTGTAGTCAAACATATCTTCCTGTATATTTAAGGTCTCCCAATTTTGTTACTCTCTTTGTCCAGGCAAGCATTTTTGTAGGGGAACTTGAATGCTTATGCACCCTACGCAACTCCACCATTTACGGGCCTTACACTTAAGGGGACTGTTTGCTAAGCAAATTGCTAAGACATTTATTTTTAGGTTATGTCATAGGGTGCTCCTTTAAAGTATAGATTTTGTGAAAAGGGGCTCTGTACTAACTTAGATAATGTTTTAAACTTTAAATTACAGTTGATTGTATGTAAAAAGATGTTTCACTTTTCCCATAAAACTTGATTAAGTAATTGTACTGAAATCCAATATGGCCGCCATTACCATGGCAACAGCGGATTTGCGGACAGTGTTTTTTCTTGTAAATTCTGAAGACAATATATATTGGTGATAATACATTCAAAAAAAGTAGTCTGCTTAGCTAACGGTCCCCTTAAACCTCGGGACCTTTCAAGGATGTATGTGATGTTCACAAGTTGCTTTTACAGACATCAGCACAGTAACTTACAACACAGTCACCAACACACTTCACCACAAACAATCTAAACCAATATGTTTATAAGCAGATAAACTCGAGGTACCGATTAAATTACCGGAGCTTCACTCTGGCTTGGTAAAAGAGCTGTACATGTACTTACCGACTGAAGATGGAGAGAAATGTTCCTGCAGAGGTAGAATCCCACTAAGCCGTTGTATAAGTTTGCAACTTCTGCATAAGAAAAACAAAATGTCATTCGGCATACCGCTTGTTCGACGACGACGACGACGACGACGACGACGACAACGACGACGACGACATAATTTTCTCATTTTCTACAGAATGAGTAACTGTACTTTCCAGCAGCTCTGGCAGGCTAGGGAGAAGGCCTTACGCTATTCCTACCATCTATATAACTACAATTTTTCTCCCTTGCTCAATGTATCCCTACAGGTTTGCTATGATCTCCTTGGGTATCCTCTTGGGGTATCTTGCCTCCTTTGGCGTCTTCACCTTTTCCTTCAAGCCATACCTCATCCCTCTCTTCCTGCCATCGCCCAATTACCACTTCTCATTGATATCCCCTTTTGTTGCCACATTCTTTTGTTCTCCCTCCCCAAATTCATCCTCCCAAGCTTTCATGCTTAACCAAACCACACTCATTTGTTCCTTGTATAGCTTTGTTCCTCTCTGTACTCCCTTTGATGTTCACCTCCTGTCTCTCTCCCTTGGTCTTTAATCTCACTGTTGTGTCTCTCCACCCCCCACTTGCTTATGTATCACCCCTCCCCCCGCACGTTTGTTTCTTGTACACTGTCATTTGCCTTTGAGAAAGAACTTGCTTAAGTTCGAAACGTTAGGAAGCTAATTTTGTTGAAAAAAATACAACACAGTGGTGTAAAGTTTGTTTGCTACCTAAATTTCATCTTAACAAATATAATTAGCACATGCACTTATTTGATCTTTTTGTGTAATAAAACGTGAATATCTGAATGAAAACAAAATCAAAAGAAAGTCGTACTGCCGGATTCGTTTATTGTGTTTTCCTATATTTGAACAAAGTGAACATGCGGCTTCAGTAAAGAAGGTTAACTCGTTTCCAAGTACTTCTAACATTGTGTTTTTTATATAATATATAAAAGGTATGGGCCTGGTAAATTTCGCTCACTATTTCGCCCGGGCGGATTAGTATTTCGCCCGGGCGATGTCAACCTTGGTCAGTTACATCTCTGGACTGTATGGGTTGTTCACAGAATTGGGCCAAGTGTGGTTAGTAGTGGACTAGTGGTCATTGTATTGTAACATACAAAATGCATTTTCTTCTATATTCTTTTGCCTATTTAAGTCATCTGGGACGGTCAAACTTTAAGGTGAAAGGTCACCTAAGGGTCAGTTGGTGTCCAAATGTCTCTTCTCTTACATTATGTTGCCATTTTCAACCGAACGTAGATGCTTTGGCGATTTCAGACCAATGGTCACCCTGTGGTCAGTGCGAGTCAGTTCAGACAAACCTTCCAGGGCTATTTAGGCTGATATCCGTTCAAATCAGGTGAAGAAATGTTGGCAAAAAATCATTTTACCTGTTTCAGTAAAATAGAATGACCCCCTGCTGACCATTAGGTGACCATTGGCCAAATTTTGTGTACACCTATATCAGGCTTGGTCCAGAGATGTAAATAGTCAACTTTGACATTAACTGGATCAAGACTGCATTGAAGAAGCTTTTTGTATTTTTGAAGAAAATTACCCTAGCTGACCATTAGCATTGTTTACAAACCTACTTAACCGTTGAGCGCCGTGGCTCACCGCAGGGATAAGTCACTGATGCTGTTATGCAGTATTTCTTAATTTCCTGTACTCAAACAGAAACTAAGCTGATTTTCCATGTATATAATTATTTTAAAAATCTTTGAGCACTAAAATAACTGGAGCAAATATGGTGCTACAAAGTTACATCATTATTTGAATCAACATACCTTGAATCGAGGGGAGCACGTTGAAAAAAGTATCGAGAAATGCCGCGCCTACCGGTAGTAAACAGTTGGACTGTTCTTTTCATCTCTGTGCTTCAAGTGCAGGTAACTTGTTCCTTCGCGAATGCACAGCTACCAACTGAGCGTTCTAGATCTATAAGCTGTATTTCCGCACCTGCCAAAAAAGTAGGCCCTCCCATGGAGGAATAAAACACATTCCTCCATGTCCCTACGAAGTGTAGTGTGCGTCATTGTATTCCTCACTCCCTCTTTACCCACAGTAAAAACATACCATCAGTTAGTCCGATCGAATCCATCTCTTTTTGTCAGCGGCTAATGCGCAATACTGACGAGGCCGTATGAACTTCCGATCGACTGGTTCCGAGTCCATCCATTATCTTTGTGCTTCGAAAGGTGGTACCGGTGTCATATGAAAATGAGACTCCGATGACAATAGGACTCGCTTTCCCTATTATCTCATTATCTTCACTCAGGCATATGCAGTACTATCAATGAGCCCGTGTTTCATTGTGACTGAAATTCACGCTGCACATGTCTTGGATAATCGTACCGGGCATGGATAATATCGTGAGGACATCACACATCACAGATTTCTGCGCAGATATTTGCGATGTCGCACATTCGCACATTTCTGCGCAGATTTCTTTGATGTCGCACATTTTATCGCACATTTCTGCGACGTCGCACATTTTATCGCACAACTGTGCTTTTTATCAAATTTTTGTTGGGTTCAAGTTCAACAAAATGTTTAAGGTTTTAGCAAAATTGCATATTTTTAAGCATAGTCTGAATAACGAATACATTCTGCATGCGGAAAATTTAGAGAAGACAGATTACGTTCACTAATTAAAGGGCTAACGAGAACTTTTCATTCAAAAGTGCAGAAGAATGCATTTTGTTGACAATACTGCCGCAAAAAAAAAATATGTACCTCGCATACTTTCCCGAAGTGAATATTTATTGCGGATTCTATCTTATACTAGGCAATCCCAATTTTTGGAGGGGCAAATTCGGCCAACTAATTCGTTGCTATAAATTAGCTAATGACGAGTCGTTTTATGAACAAAACTGCCACTTTTAAAGTTTCCCCAAAGTGGACTTTTATTGCATAATTCAACTGATGCCGTGCAGGCCCTATTTTGGAGCGAGCCAAATCCGCCCACCAATTACAAGTCCCTATTTTCGTCCGAAAAAAGTGCATGAAACTGCGTTTTCAGATTAGCACCGCCACTTTAAACTGGGGACTCGTCATTAGCCCTTAATTAGTGGTAATTAGATCTGGCCCCCTCCAAAACAGGGCCTGCCCAGTACATAATCTGCAATAAAAATCCACTTTGGGGAAGGTATGTGAGGTACATTTACTATATTAAAGCGGCAGTACTGTCAACAAAATGCAGTTTTCTGCACTTTCGAATGAAAAGTTCTCATTAGCCCTTTAATTAGAAGCTAAGCTAATTAGCAAACGCAATTGGTCTTCCCTTAATTTTGAGCATGTAGAATATATGGAACCGCAAAAAACTTAAAAAGCACACTTTGTATAAAAAGCACACTTTGTTGACCGCCTTTCACCTGATGCGTTTGAGATTTTGAATCCGTGGCTGAATCCACTGCGGCTGAAATATCTGCGCAGAAATCTGTGCAGAAATGTGCGATAAAATGTGCTGCATCGCAGAAATCTGCAATAAAATGTGCGACATCGCAAATATCTGCGCAAAAATCTGCGATAAAATGCGACATCGCAAATATCTGCGCAAAAATCTGCCATGTGTGATGTCCCTTCAGGGCCACGATGCATGCAGCAGATTAGTACATGTACATGTACATTCAAATTAGAATGGTAACACTACCAACACGGCAAAATTCTCGTCCTTTGCAAAAGCTGTCGACTGAAGCTCGTGTGCCTTAGGGCCTATAACAAAAGAAACTGAAAACAACATCCATTCAACTCAAACTGGGAAAGTTGCCATGTAGGTTTGTTGTAGTAACAAGTCTAGTACTTGCGCAATGAACACTCCCCCCCCCCCCCCCGAAAAATGTACCTCTCTACTTCCGCTCTAAAGCCTAAAACATTCAATGGGAAATCATGCTGCAGAAAGGGTCGAGTGTACTATAAACGGGAAATTCCATATTAAGTTATTTGTGATCTGAGGAATTTAAGACTTTGAACTTGGCAGTCACCAACACGATTTTTTTTCTTCGTGATATAAACAGCAACCAAAGACCTCCATGAATGTGTAATGTACTCGAGTGACTTATTGGTATAAAAACCCCACAAATGAAGAGTAGCTTAAAAATGAAGGAAGCCTACATGAGGCAAGAAATAACTTTGGTTATTGAGCAAACCATGTGTCCAAGGGGGAGTAATTGTTTAATTATTTCTCACTGTGTGTCAGTTCAGCCGGGCAATCACTCATTTATTGATTTTATTATTTTATTTTATTTATTTATTTATCCTGGAATGAAAACGAAACTATACACAATAAAAAGCAGTCATACAACATCGTTGAGGAACAAGGGAAGGCGCCCCTCGGGGTGAAAGGGCTGTATAGCTCCGTCGGGTTGGAGGGCGGGAGCCCTCACGGTAAGAAGATTCCAAGGACATAATCCTTGACAGTATTGACAGTGTTGTAGTCGAGACCCCGAAGTCCGAGACCGAGACCAAGACCGAGACCTGATGGTCCGAGACCGAGACCGAGACCGAGACCTGGAATACCGAGACCGAGACCGAGACCTCGAGACCTTGTATGTCATTTACATAATAAGAGAATGCAAAAAGATCACAAATTTCCATATGCATTATGTGCAAAGGAGTATACATGTACAAGTACAAGTAAACCGTATATATTGACATCAAGAATAAGGCTGCGGTTACACGGTTAACTGACCATTTATCGGGTTTTGTTTACATTACATGTATATCGGTTCGGTTCGGTTATCCATTAATAAAATATAAAATATAAAAATTGAAGTTGTCATATACTGCACAATTATACATCTCGAGTCGAGTCGGGCGTGCTGTAATCGATTCTGCACATGTGCTGTTTGTATAAAATATTGGTGGTCTCGATATCGAGACCAGCAAAATACCGAGACCACGGGGTACCGAGACCGAGACCGAGACCGAGACCGAGACCGAGACCGAGACCGAGACCACAGGGTACCGAAACCGAGACCGAGACCGAGACCAGGAAAAACTGGTCTCGAGACCGGTCTCGAGACCGAGACCGGTCTCGAGACTGGTATTTGATTCTTGATTCGGGTTTAATACATGATGCTCACAATGATGCTCCAAGAACAATTTAATCCTTTCCCAATAAAATCCGTCATCGTTCTAATCCGTCATCATAATTCTAATCAGCCGTCATTGTAATCCCTGCAAATGATAACTATAACATAAAATAACTAAGAATTACAAAGTATTAAATTACACGTACGCATTTTGCAAAAGTGCCCAAGTCTGCGTACATGAGTGTAATATGTGGGCTAAATAAAATATAAGTTCCCTCGCATGCACATGTATATGCTTGTGCAAACATTTCAATTATTAGATCGTGTATGAGCAAGATTATTCCTAAACTCATCCAACACCCATGGGCTCGAAGTCTGCACACAATGTAAACTTCAATACCTAGAAGCCTCTACCATCATCCTGTACACTAACATAAGTACATAATTGTAAACATTATACAACAGACATGTGGACTCATTCACAAACTTGGTTTTGTACAGCATGCGACCAAAATAGCGCACACATAGCCAGGATACAATCACCAAGAGGTCACCGAAACTTTCCACGTGCACACCGCAGCACAATGTAGTATACATACATGGTTTTGTGTGTGAAAGTTATCACGTGAAGCAAAGTTTGGATGATAATAAAAATATGAATATAGAAGTTACAAAAAAGGTCTCGTAACCCATGAAGGTCTCGTAACCCATGAAGGTCTCGTAACCCCTGAAGGTCTCGTAACCCCTGAAGGTCTCGTAACCCATGAAGGTCTCGTAACCCATGAAGGTCTCGTAACTTATGAATGTCTCGTATCCCATGAAGCTCGAAGGTCTCATAACCCATAGAGGTCTCGTAACCCACGATCGCGTTACATTGGAATAATAAAGCTGCAGTCACTTTGATACCTGCGATGATAATTGCTGTTTACCTCCTACTAGGTCAAAACCTTTACGAGGATACAAACAAGTAACACAAAATGAATGTACATTGTATTGCATTATATTTGAAAATTCACGTTTGGTCATATCAAAGGCAAGTCCAAAATATTATTGACATACCCCTGTGTCACAGTTGGCTACACGCCGTAGTCTGGCAGTTCGTTGTTATGTAAATAAGTCAGATGAATCAAAACAACTTTAGCAGACATTTGCTTTGGCTGTGCAGGGCTCCCTGTATAAGGACTTGACGTCATTACTGAACTCTGTGTATGTGTATATAAAGCTTAGATTATGGAGGGGGGGGGGGGGGGGGGGTTTGTACTAAGTTATTGCGCCACTGTGTCGCTAATTGTTTCTGAATCCCAAAATGCTGTGGCAAACACTTTGCATTACTTTCGCTCTCGCTTTCTTGTGGAAGCTTCTTGTGGCACTGCAAGAGACCATACGCACACGCAGTGTCCTCAAGAAGCTACCGTGTCCCCCAGGAGCGCACTGGCTCTACGGACACCAGAAGCTCGGTCCCTTCGATCCCGGCTTTCAGTGGCTGCTGGATACGGTGAAAGCCTTCCCCCGTGTATTCACCTTATGGCAGGGTCCGATTCCTCTACCCGTTCTAGTCCATCCCGACACCATTAAGCCTCTACTAACTGGTAAAGTTGCTTCCAGAAAGTCTGTCCTGTACAAACTCTTTGCTGACTGGATCGGCGAGGGGTTGGTAACTTCCGATGGGGCAAAATGGAAGAGGAATCGCCGTCTACTGACCCACTCGTTTCACTTGGACGTCCTGCGCACCTACATTCCTGTCTTTAACGACTGCGTCGATGTGCTAATGGGAAAGATGGACCGGCTGGCAGCTCAGAGGAAACCCATGGACATCAACCGTGAGCTGGTCCTTTGCACCTTTGATGTCATTTTGCGCACTGCATTCTCTAACGAGTCGAATTGTCAGGTAAGGGATTTCCTTCTATAAAGATACCCATCACAGAACTTGAATGTACCAGACCTTTTGGCTTTTTTCAGACCGAGTATAAAGGGACACATTTATACACTATGTGGTTTCCTCATTCCTGGTCCGATTTTCAAGAAGTTCGATAACATAGGTCTATTAGCACGACGTCACCTGGTTGTTGAATTTTACAAATCTTAGCTAATGTCGGTATTATAGGCCTAAGCATTGTACTAAAGTCAAACGTAGCTGTTGTAACCGATTTCGACTCATTTCTGGGTGAAACAAATATGGAGCTACTCGGATTTGACGTTACCTATAGTGAAATGCAAGGAGACGTGAAGCACAAGACCAACCGACCGCTAAAACTAATTGACCGTTAAGACTTCTGTCACTATAATTTCAGCTTCAAGAATTGCCGAATGAGGATGGGATTGACGTTTTGTCGGCTTCCGATAATATGTCCTGGACTTTCCAGGAACGCCAGTTCCGCAATCAACTACTTATCAACCCTTTGGTGTTCTGGCTCAGTCCCCACTACTCCAAGTATAAGAAGGCTTACATGTACCTACGGAATACTGCCAAACGACTGATCGAACAGCGTGTGAGAGAAATAGCAAAACAGGTAATTCCACATTTCAAAACTGAAAATGGGTGCCAGCGAGTGGAAGGCGGCATCCACTTTTATAATACCTGTGGGCGGTATTTGTTATTTGTTTGAGTTTTCTCTTGTAAGGTCTATAGCACCCTATTTGCCCTCCACAGCCACCCCTGATCATTACCATAGCTCACCGTCCAAGTTCCGACGTCCTTGTACTTAATTGATCCGCGAGGAATACATTTCGGTGCATCTAATCAATGCTCCTGGACGTGCTGGAGCATGCCCGCAATAAGGAGGACGTTACTTCACCCAAAACATTAAGAATTGATTTTTGTTTTAACCTGGTATTGCTTTTGCACTTTGGCCTTGCCACACCCCCTCTTGAAGGTGGGGCCTCCTGAAAAGGTGACCTTTAACCTTTTTCTTCAGTTGTTCTACTGTTGTTGGTATTGCTGTCGTTACTACGTGTTGTTTTTGTTGTAGATATCGACCCCCCCCCTTGTTGGCGTTTAACTTCTCGTTACATTTCTTGTTTACATACACATCACATAATTATTATGCCCCCTTTACAGGCGGACGCAGGTGACCCAATCACCAAGCCTCGTGATTTCTTGGACTCGCTCGTCCTGGCCAGAGATGCAGACGGCAGCGGGCTGAGTGTCAATGAAATGGTAGACGAAGTCAACACCTTCATGTTCGCCGGCCATGAAACCACGTCTACTTCTATGACGTGGTTGCTGTACTTCCTCGCTAAACACTCTGAACATCAGACGAAAATCAGGGAGGAGGTGGATGAAATACTAGGCAACAGAGACTCGGAGAGAATCAGTTTGTAAGCAATTTCCAATGCTCTAAAACAACATGGTTCATGTATATGGGAAAAAGTTATTTCTTTTTTCACCTGAGATAGGGATGGCGTAATGGAGAGGGGATGTTACGCTCCAGATTCTAACCGCAAACGATTTCAAGGTTAATCATCCCAGTCAAAAATATTGCTCGATTTTTAAAAGTTGAACCATGATCTGTTGTGTGTTCCCCATAAATATGCAAAGGAAACACTGAATGCCGCTACATCAGTTTAAATATGTGGTGGCGTCACATTGGCTTGTGGTGGCGTCACAATATCTTGTGAATACTTTGTTGTACCAATTTGGAATATCCAGCCTTTAATTTTGTATTAACCACAAATGAAATGTTCCTTGATGAATTTAATTTCGTTTCAGCAAGGACATAAGTCGCTTGGAATACATGTCCATCGTCATGAAGGAGTCTATGCGGATGGTAAATGCAGCTGTGATGATCAGCCGTACCGTGGAAGTTCCCTACGACGTGGACGGCGTCACACTCCCTGTTGGCACTATGGTAGGTATCTCCATTTACCAGCTCCACCACAACCCGGCCGTGTGGGGCGATGATCACATGGAGTTCAAACCCTCTCGGTTCCTGCCAGAGAACTTCTCCAAGATGGATCCCTTCTCTTTCATACCCTTCTCTGCCGGGGCAAGGAACTGCATCGGGCAGCAGTTCGCCTTGAACGAGATGAAGGTATTCATAGCGAGGATCCTGAGGCGGTTCCGTCTGAGCTTGGTGAAGGGGGAACCAGAGCCAGTTCCGGCTATGAACGGCGTCTTAAAACCAGAGCATCCTGTGTTCATCAATCTTGAGCCAATCGATAGGAATTCTTAAATGCATTTATCGATACCACAAATATTGGTGAATTTCGGGTAGTAGTTCGAATGATGACCCAACATCTCTAGATTTTTGTTTGTTCAACAGCATCAAATTTGGTTTCGTTTGGAAGGAATGGCAAGCTCAAATTTGTCTTTCACGTCTGAAAAAAATCCACATTTCCGTGCTGATAAACAAAGCTTTTGAAACTGATATTGCGATGTCTGGCATTTCCACCATTATTCAGTGCCCATTTGTCTATGCTTTTTTTAATGCCCTGTATAAACTGCGGTGTGAGTTTAACGTTTTAGCAAATGTTTGGTTACCGTATGGTGAAGGCAGCTTCCTTGCATGCCGTAGCTACTGATGCGCATTTGTTTGCGTTTATAAGAATTGTCCTTCGTACTTCGCTTTTAGACTAATTGTAACAAATATAAACTAGCGTTAAATTAAAGCCGAAGAAATAGTTTTAAATTATAGTAAATGTATATAGCCTAATGGGCAAGTCATAACGCCTATAGTGCGTCCGTTTAAAGAAAGCAACTGCACCAATTTCAAAATGATATAATGGGGCAACATCGTGTAAAGGGACACACAATAATTGCTTCCAGAGGGGAAAACAGCACTATCTGGATGTGCAAATACATGATTAGATGTGGTTCAAGATTTTGTCTTAAATAATAATTTCAAAGACTCCTAGGGCTTAATTGTTTTCGAGAAGCACACATGCCACCTTTATATACACATTTAGGGCTGGTACAAAACGTGGACAAAATGAGAGATTTTGTTAGGTCACCAGCAGTGTGCCCCAAAATATACTACTCAAAAAAATTAAAGGATCAGACATTTGCCGTTAAAAATTTCAGTCAGGTGTGTACTGAAGTTGATTTTACTCATTGTACACTGCAGCGCATGTCCATGCTTAGTTAAGCACCACAGAATGTGAGATGATGCAATTGCTCAGTCAGGTGTTTCAAAGTCAAATTGACTGGAGGGGTTAAAAAAAATAATAATTAAGTTTGATCCTTTAATTTTTTTGAGTAGTATATTAATTTGTGTATATACGTGTGTACGCTACGACAGCAAACAACTATGTACTGGCAAACAAGATATATGTTTGCATTCTTTGAATGGCTATGAAACGAAAGAACTTGTTTTTTGCGACTTTTTAAAAACTAATATCGAATTAAGTTCCTTTAAAAATAAAGAAAAATTAGGCGGTACAGGAAAACATCGAATTAAAGACACATTTTGTACTAGAACTGCGCAGTTTGGAGTCATTGCATTTACGGAAATTTCATCAGGCAAGTATTTCACTAGACGTTTTTGCATGAATCTCTTAATTGACCTTAATATTTTGCTTTGGCTGCCTTGATAAATACAACACCTGGGCCGATACTGGAAAAAAAGAAAGTAGCACCAAGAGTAACCTGTGACCAGAAATATTCAAAATTAGAATTATGGGATTGTTTACCTGCCCCCCGAAATGGCACATTCAACCACCAACCCCTTTTTCTGATCCGCCCATCACGACGCGAGCGCATTGCAAGTTTATGTGTAGTGCTTGTTTTTGTTGTTGGTGGTTTTAGTTTCATGTTTGTCTTTAAATGGGAACCCCGATTGTTGGTGCCTTGAGGAAAACCATCTATTGACATGATGTAGTCTATGCCCATGTGATTGCGGGCATCCTATCAACTCTGTAAAAAAGATATCCGTTATTTTATATCCAAAGTTAGGGCAGCAGCGTCGCCAGACCTTTTGCTGTTTTATATTTTTACATGTTGTCGATTATTTTTGCAAGGTTTGTGTAAAAACAGTATGCATATCACAGCGCGCGCTGTGAAAACGCTGACGAAGTATGCACGAAAAGTAGCACGATGCGATGTGGCGTAATTAAAATTAACCTCACATACTGACTTGCTGAATGGGACCAATCTCACCTGTGTCCACAGTTTGGCTTCCTGATGAAAATGAGTGTTGGAATTAATGTACTTTTCACCCGGCATGTTGTATTTATGAGGTTTTCTGTAAGTTTCTGTAAAAGAACAAGAGAGTTGACTGTTGACTCATTTGTCAATAAATAGTACTTAACTGATGATTAAACTTGCTTTATAATTGTGTGTGTCATCAGTTCAGATAGTTGAGTTGGTGATTGTCTTTTTTTTTTAATCTTCTGACCATTCATGGAGGGGTTTAAAGGGAAAAGTGTAAGCATTTTTTTGCAAACATCAAAAAACAAAACAAATTATTGTGAAATACCTTGACTGGAGTGTTAGTTAATGACAGTCTAAAGCATACTGTAACATTATGGCACCTGGTGTGCTGACATTTTGAAGAATAGTGCTATTAATTTTGTATCAATTTCCAACACTATATTTGAGTCAGTCCACTGAATTTACAAAGCAAAGGATGGAGTTGAAAGAACAAAACTGACTAAAATAAGAAACAAAAATCGGTGGCTGCGTTGACAACGTATCCAAATTTACGCTTTGTTTTATGCCTACTTTTTTGGAGATGACCCTTTTATAACAGCCCGAACAGCATTTAGGTCTTATTTTAAATATATGTAGGACGAATGCTGTATATGCACAACTGCGAACATAAACAATGATCCAGTATTATTATTGACGTACTGGTGAGGACAAATAAGAGGGTTCAACAAAGGGAACAATACTGTCCTCACGCTTATTTCTTTGTTCCGGAAAAGTGAGGACAGGCAAACTAGTGCTTAGTCTATGGGGATGGGTTAGTGTGTAGGACAATAGAAAGTCCTGACCAGGATGGTGGAAAAAGTACCACCGGACAAGGGCCAGATCTCGCTATCCGTTTCTGGCGAGAAAAGATTTTGTGCATGCACAAAGTTTTCAGGCCGCTTTGACGGACATCACCTGACGATGAACGTCCATCCAAAGGATAAAAAGGACATGAAACGCATTTCAACGGATATCAACGGATGCCAAAAATCGACATTCGTTTCTCATGCGTTTGCCTTATCCGGCAAAGTGTGACAGGCGCATATTAGGAAAGGGACTGTACGTAGACGAAAATACATCAAAATCCAGTCTTGGCCCAAGACTAACTTGCACCAAGAAGTTGAGATACAAAGCGTCCATAGCTTGTCGATTACAGGCCCCTTAAATAATAGCCCAAAAGGTGGTGTGTAGATTCATTATTAAAATAATGCTGCTTTAAGATATATATCTGTCGAGTTGGAGGTTTGGGTCTAGGGCCTAAATGCCAAATAAAATAAGAAGAGAAAAAAAGACTAAAACAAAAGTAAAAGAACAAAATAAAATAGAAATACAATTCGCCACCGGAGTGTACCAATCAGAAATTCTGTAGTCAAACATATCTTCCTGTATATTTAAGGTCTCCCAATTGTGTTACTCTCTTTGTCCAGGCAAGCATTTTTGTAGGGGAACTTGAATGCTTATGCACCCTACGCAACTCCACCATTTACGGGCCTTACACTTAAGGGGACTGTTTGCTAAGCAAATTGCTAAGACATTTTTTTTAGGTTATGTCATAGGGTGCTCCTTTAAAGTATAGATTTTGTGAAAAGGGGCTCTGTACTAACTTAGATAATGTTTTAAACTTTAAATTACAGTTGATTGTATGTAAAGAGATGTTTTACTTTTCCCATAAAACTTGATTAAGTAATTGTACTGAAATCCAATATGGCCGCCATTACCATGGCAACAGCGGATTTGCGGACAGTGTTTTTTCTTGTAAATTCTGAAGACAATATATATTGGTGATAATACATTCAAAAAAAGTAGTCTGCTTAGCTAACGGTCCCCTTAAACCTCGGGACCTTTCAAGGATGTATGTGATGTTCACAAGTTGCTTTTACAGACATCAGCGCAGTAACTTACAACACAGTCACCAACACACTTCACCACAAACAATCTAAACCAATGTGTTTATAAGCAGATAAACTCGAGGTACCGATTAAATTACCGGAGCTTCACTCTGGCTTGGTAAAAGAGCTGTACACTGAAGATGGAGAGAAATGTTCCTGCAGAGGTAGAATCCCACTAAGCCGTTGTATAAGTTTGCAACTTCTGCATAAGAAAAACAAAATGTCATTCGGCATACCGCTTGTTCGACGACGACGACGACGACGACGACGACAACGACAACGACGACGACGACATAATTTTCTCATTTTCTACAGAATGAGTAACTGTACTTTCCAGCAGCTCTGGCAGGCTAGGGAGAAGGCCTTACGCTATTCCTACCATCTATATAACTACAATTTTTCTCCCTTGCTCAATGTATCCCTACAGGTTTGCTATGATCTCCTTGGGTATCCTCTTGGGGTTTCTTGCCTCCTTTGGCGTCTTCACCTTTTCCTTCAAGCCCTACCTCATCCCTCTCTTCCTCCCATCGCCCAATTACCACTTCCCATTGATATCCCCTTTTTTGCCACATTCTTTTGTTCTCCATCCCCAAATTCATCCTCCCCAGCTTTCATGCTTAACCAAACCATACTAATTTGTTCCTTGTGTAGCTTTGTTCCTCTCTGTACTCCCTTTGATGTTCACCTCCTGTCTCTCTCCCTTGGTCTTTAATCTCATTTTTGTGTTTCTCCACCCCCCACTTGCTTATGTAACACCCCTCCCCCCCCTCACGTTTGTTTCTTGTACACTGTCATTTGCCTTTGAGAAATACCTTGCTTAAGTTCGAAACGTTAGGCCAGCTAATTTTGTTGAAAAAAACAACACAGTGGTGTAAAGTTTGTTTGCTACCTAAATTTCATCTTAACAAATATAATTAGCACATGCACTTATTTGATCTTTTTGAGTAATAAAACGTGAATATCTGAATGAAAACAAAATCAATTCTGGGTTGTTCACAGAATTGGGCCAAAGGTGGTTAGTAGTGGACTAGTGGTCATTGTATTGAAACATACAAAATGCATTTTCTTCTATATTCTTTTGCCTATTTAAGTCATCTGGGACGGTCAAACTTTAAGGTGAAAGGTCACCTAAGGGTCAGTTGGTGTCCAAATGCCTCTTCTCTTACATTATGTTGCCATTTTCAACCGAACGTAGATGCTTTGGCGATTTCAGACCAATTGTCACCCTGTGGTCAGTGCGAGTCAGTTCAGACAAACCTTCCAGGGCTATTTAGGCTGATATCCGTTCAAATCAGGTGAAGAAATGTTGGCAAAAAATCATTTTACCTGTTTCAGTAAAATAGAATGACCCCCTGCTGACCATTAGGTGACCATTGGCCAAATTTTGTGTACACCTATATCAGGCTTGGTCCAGAGATGTAAATAGTCAACTTTGACATTAACTGGATCAAGACTGCATTGAAGAAGCATTTCGTATTTTTGAAGAAAATTACCCCTGCTGACCATTAGCATTGTTTACAAACCTACTTAACCGTTGAGCGCCGTGGCTCAACGCAGGGATAAGTCACTGATGCTGTTATGCAGTATTTCTTAATTTTCTGTACTCAAACAGAAACTGAGCTGATTTTCCATGTATAAAAAAGAATTATGAGCACTAAAATAACTAGAGCAAATAAGGTGCTACAAAGTTACATCATTATTTGAATCAACATACCTTGAAGCGAGGGGAGCACGTTGAAAAAATTATCGAGAAATGCCGCGCCTAGTAAACAGTTGGACTGTTCTTTTCATCTATGTGCTTCAAGTGCAGGTAACCTGTTCCTTCGCGAATGCACAGCTACCAACTGAGCGTTCTAGATATGTAAGATGTATTTCCGCACCTGCACCTGCCATTTCCGCACCATTCCTCCATGTCCCTACGAAGTGTAGTGTGCGTTATTGTATTCCCCATACATGAACTTCCGATCGACTGGTTCCGAGTCCATCCATTATCTTTGTGCTTCGAAAGGTGGTACCGGTGTCATATGAAAATGAGACTCCGATGACAATAGGAATCGCTTTCCCTATTATTGTTAAACCCTCTCACGTGACCGGCCACTCTCCTCATTATCTTCACTTAGGCATATGCAGTACTATCAATGAGCACGTATTTTATAGTGACTGAAATTCACGCTGCACCTGTCTTGGATCATCGTACCGGGCATGGATAATATCGTGAGGACATCACACATCACAGATTTCTGCGGAGATATTTGCGATGTCGCACATTCGCACATTTCTGCCCAGATTTCTTTGATGTCGCACATTTCATCGCACTTTTCTGCGACGTCGCACATTTTATAGCACAACTGTGCTTTTTATCCAATTTTTGTTGGGTTCAAGTTCAACAAAATGTTTAAGGTTTTAGCAAAATTGCATATTTTTAAGCATAGTCTAAATAACGAATACATTCTGCTGAAAACTTAGAGAAGACAGATTACATTCACTAATTAAAGGGCTAATGAGAACTTTTCATTCAAAAGTGCAGAAGAATGCATTTTGTTGACAATACTGCCGCAAAAAGGAAATGTACTTCGCATACTTTCCCGAAGTGAATTTTTATTGCGGATTCTATCTTATACTAGGCAATCCCAATTTTTGGAGGGGGCAAATTCGGCCAACTAATTAGTTGCTATAAATTAGTTAATGACGAGTCGTTTTATGAACAGGTATGTGAGGTACATTTACTTTTAAAGCGGCAGTGTTGTCAACAAAATGCAGTTTTCTGAACTTTGAATGAAAAGTTCTTATTAGCCCTTTAATTAGAAGCTAATTAGTCAACGCAATCGGTCTTCTCCTAATGTTGAGCATGTAGAATATATGGAACCCAAAAAAACTTTGTTGAGCACCTTTTACTTGATACGTTTCAGATTTTGAATCTGTGGCTAAATCCACGGCTGAAATATCTGCGCAGAAATATGCGCAGAAAAGTGCGATAAAATGTGCGGCATCGCAGCAATCTGCGATAAAATGTGCGACATCGCAAATATCTGCGCAGAAATCTGCGATAAAATGTTCGACATCGCAAATATCTGCGCAAAAATCTGCCATGTGTGATGTCCCTTCAGGGCCACGATACATGCAGCAGATTAGTACATGTACATGTACATACATTCAAATTAGAATGGTAACACATACCAACACGGCAAAATTCTCGCCCATTGCAAAAGCTGTCGACTGAAGCTCGTGTGCCTTAGGGCCTATAACAAAAGAAACTGAAAACAACATCCATTCAACTCAAACTGGGAAAGTATTTTACAACTCCGTTGCCATGTAGGTTTGTTTTAGTAACAAAAAAGAACCCAACAACAACAACAATCGGCTATGCAGAAAAATGTACCTCTCTACTCCCGCAATATCCCTCCGCTCTAAGGCCTAAAGCATTCAAGGGGAAATCATGCTGCAGCTATATAGTGAAAAGGATCGAGTGTACTATTAACGGGACATTCCATAAAGTTATTTGTGATCTGAGGAATTTAAGACTTTGAACTTGGCAGTCACCAACACGAATGTTTTTCTTTGTGATATAAATAGCAACCAAAAGACCTCCATGAATTTGTAATGTACTCGAGTGACTTATTGGTATAAAAACCCCACAAATGAAGAGTAGCTTAAAAATGAAGGAAGCCTACATGAGGCAAGAAATAACTTTGGTTATTGAGCAAACCATGTGTCCAAGGGGGAGTTATTGTTTAATTATTTCTCACCGTGTGTCAGTTCAGCCGGGCAATCACCCGTTTATTGATTGTATTATTTTATTTTATGTATTTATTTGTTATTTATCCTGGAATGAAAACGAAACTATACACAATGAAAACAGTCATACAACATCGTTGAGGAACAAGGGAAGGCGCCCCTCGGGGTGAAAGGGCTGTATAGCTCCGTCGGGTTGGAGGGCGTGAGCCCTCATGGTAAGAAGATTCCAAGGACATAATCCTTGACAGTATTTGATTCTTGATTCGGGTTTAATACATGATGCTCACAATGATGCTTCAAGAACAATTTAATCCTTTCCCAATCAAATCCGTCATCGTTCTAATCCGTCATCATAATTCTAATCAGCCGTCATTGTAATCCCTGCAAATAATAACTATAACATAAAATAACTAAGAATTACAAAGTATTAAATTACACGTACAATATGCATTTTGCAAAAGTGCACCGAGTCTGCGTACATGAGCGTAATATGTGGCCTAAATAAAATATAAGTTCCCTCGACATGCACATGTACATGCTTGTGCAAACATTTCAATTATTAGATCGTGTATGAGCAAGATTATTCCTAAACTCACCCAACACCCATGGGCTCGAAGTCTGCACACAATGTAAACCTCAATACATAGAAGCCTCTACCATCATCCTGTACACTAACATAAGTACATAATTGTAAAAATTATACAACAGACATGTGGACTCATTCACAAACTTAGTTGTACAGCATGCGACCAAAATAGCACACACATAGCCAGGATACGACCAAGAGGTCACCGAAACTTTTCACGTGCACACCGCAGCACAATGTACTATACATGCATGGTTTTGTGTGTGAAAGTGATCACGTGAAGCAAAGTTTGGATGATAATAAAAATATGAATATAAAAGTTACAAAAAAGCACTCCAAATCTTAGTCTGGTTCCCAGACCAAAATATTCTGACTATTTCTGATGAATATTACAGTTTTTCTCAATCACTTTAACACGGTTACCGCAACCTCGTACATCTTCATCAAAACAAATAACCCGATTCCTAAAACACTTCGTATGCTAACATAAACTACAAATACTGATGCCAGAATGAAATAGTATTCGAATATCAAGAAACTCATACTACCATTAAATCGCGCAGACCGTCAACAGAATGACGCCTATTGCCAAACAAAGTGAAACAGAAAGAATTATGACAACATACACATTTCAAAATTATTTGTTCTCTTTATTTTAATTTAATATCTTCATTCAACCTCGCCCCAAAACAAAAACAAAAACAAATATATTTTTTTGGAAAATGCGTCCGAAAATGGAAAGTAACAGTTTCCATATTGTTTTATGCATGATTAAGGCGATCATTTCTGTTCGACCACATCTAATCGTCGACGTCGCCGTCCTTTATATCCTACCCCATATTACTTTTGATGAATGATTTATTTCTTAAGTCCTTTGCATTAGAACGTGTGCTTTGCGAATGATTCAAGTAGATCGTTGCTTTCTTTCAATTTGAACACAATATGCCCTTATTTTTAGTTGGGAGAAAAATGCATTCAGATGAAAACCATGTGAAATGTATATTGCTAACGTTTAATGAGATGCAACAATTTGGTTGTGTACCGAAAATTGTGCTAATACAACAAAAGAATACTTTAAGTTCCGCACCAGGCACGCAAAGTTTTAAGTGGTGCGATTTTACTTCTGATTATCGTCACTTTAGTTGAGTTGCCGTGTTAAAGCGATTGAGAAAAACTGTAGGTCCGGTAGCCGCCAATGTCACGTGACGAAAATTGCCAGAATTCTGGCACTTTCCGAAAACGTCCGAGGTTTTCCGAACTTGTTTTCGGTAACATTCGGCTGTCAACGTTGATGTTCGAAATAACAAAATGTCTGTCGGGCCCGCTACAGATCCTGGAATTTGAATTCTCAATTATATATAAAAACTAAAAAATTAATGCCACACTCTTGCAGTATTTTGACGACTGGATTTTGCAAGAATATTAAATTTGAATGATGCCACTGACGTCACTTGGACTAACACCGCACGTCATGATCTATTTTAAACCGTAGTAGCTACCTGACCTAAGATTTAGACGTCCGGGAATCTTCAGGTCAGGGAACCAGACTATCCAAATCTTAATTCTATGGTGGCCCTGAAGGGACATCGGAAATCGTGAATATTGACCTCAATATTCGCGACAAAAATTCCACGTCCCGCTCTCCGCTCGCAAATATTCAATTCAATTCAATTCAATTCAATTCAATTCAATTCAATCCAATCTGGTCCAGTCCAGTCCAGTCCAGTCCAGTCCAGTCCAGTCCAGTCCAATATACAAGCAAGTAAAACAATAAATAATGTAACTGAAACCGAATAACTAACTAAGTATGGATTGAACCAAACTCAATAAATTAAACAAATTAAATCACTGAATGAAAAATAAAATTATGGTTGCAATACGATTACTCTTCTTTCGAATCAATGTATCGATACATAATTGAAATTCTTCTTCCAAATCTTTTTTTCAAATCAACCCTTCTGCGCCTCTAAAAAATGTAATTCTTCCTTCAAATTATCTCTTCTATTTTCTCCACTTCTAAAATGGATTGAGGATAAATAAACCTCACTGAATTACTTGATTATCTCAATCAAATAATTTACAGCGTACAACAATTGTAGGTAGGCCCAAAATACTTTGCGGTACCGTGATTCTTGGGTGCGCCGCTCGTTCTCCTGTCGTCACTCGGAAGCGGCAGAACCCTTCAGAGTAAAGCTATGTCATCCTGATAGATTTTCAAAGTTCACTTTCTCAGTAAAATGTGAAAAAAATTAAGAAAATCAATGGCGAGACGAGACGAGACGAGACGAGACGAGACGAGACGAGACGAGACGAGACGAGACGAGACGAGACGAGACGAGACGAGACGAGACGAGACGAGACGAGACGAGACGAGACGAGACGAGACGAGACGAGACGAGACGAGACGAGACGAGACGAGACGAGACGAGACGAGACGAGACGAGACGAGACGAGACGAGACGAGGATAGCGTTGGGTAGGAATTTACGTTGTGAGTGTGATTACATAATACTATAAACTGATTGTTCAAACATATTGAACTTGGCTGTAGTTTTAGTCAAAATATTCATTTTAATTTACACTGAAAGCATGCTGGATGTAGTATACATGTATTCGTAGAGAATTTATAAGGTAAGAAATCACCTGCTGAAATTGAAACTAAATCTGATTTCAATTTGAACCGTAACCATTTAGTTTCTTCACAGAATAATACCAATGTATCTGCACGAAAGTATTCGGTGATTCTTTATAATAGCTCGGCTTATAGTGGCACATAGAAAGATATTGTAACCTGGCTGACAAAAGGTGCAAGATATATTTTGTGTATGTATGAATACCGTAAAATACAAGGCTCTAAGAACACGCGAAGGTTTTGGCTACGACAGAGAAAAGATTTACATGTACATATAAGAAATGTTTGCATTTTCCGGTAATGGCTATCACGTGAAAGATCCTGTTTTAGGACAACAGTAAAACAAACAATAGAAAACTACTGAAAGTATCTGATTTGAATTTCAAAATGTAATGATCTTTTCAAAGTGAACAAAGAAAACTATAGCAGGAGCGGGATTCGAACCTGCGACCTCCGGAATACCGTACCGGCGGTCTACCAACTGAGCTATCTTTGGCGGCCTCCCAAATTGTAAGTATCATTGTTCCGGTAAGGTAGCTCAGTTGGTAGAGCTCCGGTACGGGGTTCTGAAGGCCGCAGGTTCGAATCCCATTCTGGCCCGTTTTCTTTGTTCACTTTGAAAATGCATTCAAGTTTACCTAGTCAGTTTCCCTTGTGGATTGTTCTACGAATATGTTATATTTTTGTACGTTTCTCCTGAGCGGCTTCAGCGCCGCTCAACTAAGTTATTCTTTTGATATGAGACTTGCCTAAGTCTTTGCCTCACAGAACTCAATTCAAACAGGCAGAGCCCTGGAGGCTGACATGTTGAGAGTTACTGAATGGTTAAATGAAAATAAACTCACTCTGAATTTAAGTAAGACTAAAACGATGTTTATTGGAACAAGACAGAAGTGAAATAATTTTGTTGTCTCAAAAATAGAAGTAGGTGGGGTAGTATTAGAAATTGTTGACTCATTCAAATATTTGGGTGTTTGGCTTGATACAAACCTTGACTGGACAGTTCATGTAGATGAACTGACTTGTAAGGTGTCTGCCAAGATATCTCTTTTGTTCAGGCTACGTCACCTGTTAAATCAACATAGTCTTCAAATGTTATATAAAGCACTTATTCAGCCCCATTTTGATTATTGTGATGTGGTTTGGGGTGACAGCAAAACCAACTCCAGAAATTACAGAATAGAGCTGCCAGAGCAATTCTTTTTGCTCCATTTAGAACACATGTGGATGATCTGCTAGATAAATTAGGCTGGGTGCGACTAGGAAAAATTAGAGATGATCATATTGCCATCTTGGTGTATAAATGTATTAATAATCTTTCTCCAATTTCTTTTAAAACTGAATATCTTGAGTGGAATTGGTAATTGTATGTAGAGGGTTGAATTTGGCCTGGGTTAAAGGATCACCAGTCTACATAAGAAACTAGCAAGATTTTAAGTCTTTTAAAACTGATTATATGTATCCTAATTGGAAATGTAATTGTAAATTTTACAATTCGCATGTGGTGGGTTTAATTTGGTCTGGGTTAAAGGGTTATTTTTCAGTGTGGGTTGGGTTGGAGAGAGATTGTATTTCAATATTTTAAATTTAGTCTGTATATTTTGGCGAGTATTAATAAGTTGGTGGTTTATTTTGGATTTTTGATATGTCTAAGGGGTATTGTAGTGTTAATTTTGATCAGTATTTAATTGTGGGTGTTTTTAATTACTGTTATTTTAATTGTGCATATTGTGTTATTTGGGATACCTTCTACATGTATATCGATTTTATTGAAATGATTCATGTAGGTCTGTCGTCTTGGGTGAAAGCTGTGGATTTTTACATTTCTATTTTTTTATTCAGATTTTTATCCTAATCTTTTATCTGGATCCTAATTATATAATGTCTATTTTGTGTATTCTTGTATATGTATTTGTAATATATGTAAAATTCGGGTTGTTTGTATTGTTGTTGATCCTGTTTTTTGTGTATTTTAATGTTAAATTACTGTGCAATTTTGTAAATGTATTTTTGTAAATTTGCTGGGCATCAGTGGAAAACAGTACAATGTACTGATCTGATTTTACCCAGGATAAACAAGAATAAAGACATAAATAAATAAATAAATAAATAAACCAGGTGCAAACATTGGAGTAATCTTGTTTATGTGTCTGTTATTGTTTCCAGAACGTTTGAATTATATCAACATCGCAAACATCATCAAGCAAAGAATTGTTAATTAAAGTGCAAATTATGGACTACATCGTTTCTGCTTTTGAGTAAAATTGAGGTTAAAAACAATAGCACTATGATCCGAGAGGGGACAATGACAAATGTCGCACGAAAGCACAGAAGACATTATATATTTTTTTTTTAATTATCTTATTTAGAATTGTCTACCGCTCCCCGAAATACTGGTACGGTGTGACCACACCGCCAACTACACTAAGAATTTGATTTAAGCGCACGTTGTTTAAAGGTTTGTTCTATTTTGTTTAGAAATGTTAACTCTGCTTTTTGTGACTATAGAAAACTTTTGCTGGACATTAACATGTAACACATGAATGCATGCATAATATCCAGATAAAATGTGCTTGCTACTTTCGGCGTTTTCTGGCTTAGGTTAGAAATCTTGACTTTAATAAAATGGTTCTCTGCACAATTGTGTACCTTGCACCTTTTTGTTGCTTGATTTGTTTTCTCATAGGCATGAAAATATTACTCCCTGATCTGATAATAAATATCCGCCATTGTTGTTGCGGAAACATGGAATTGTCTTTTCCCTTATAGGCGACAAACCCTCCCGAAAAGAAGCATCTAACACACTCACTGTTAATTTTTTAAAAGTCATTAGTTTAAAAATAGTTGTACAGACTATAGGAAATAACGAATACAAAAAAGATTGTATTGACAATTTACCCCTAATAGAGGCCTCAAAAGGATTAATCCGGTGTCTCATTACTCCCGAAAGCATTATAGGCCTTATACCAGCGCTGAGTGTCACAAAACCTCCTTAGGTCTTATAACAAATGTCGCGAAACCCGGAAAGGTTTCGTAACCCATGAAGGTCTCGTAACCCCTGAAGGTCTCGTAACCCCTGAAGGTCTCGTAACCCATGAAGGTCTCGTAACCCATGAAGGTCTCGTAACCCATGAAGGTCACGGTCTCGTAACTCATGAAGGTCTCGTAACCCATGAAGGTCTCGTAACCCATGAAGGTCTCATGAAGGTCTCGTAACCCATGAAGGTCTCGTAACCCCTGAAGGTCTCATAACCCCTGAAGGTCTCGTAACCCCTGAAGGTCTCGTAACCCATGAAGGTCTCGTAACCCATGAAGGTCTCGTAACCCATGAAGGTCTCGTAACCCATGAAGGTCTCGTAACCCATGAAGGTCTTGTATCCCATGAAGGTCTCGTAACCCATGAAGGTCTCGTAACCCATGAAGGTCTCGTAACCCATGAAGGTCTCGTAACCCCTGAAGGTCTCGTAACCCCTGAAGGTCTCGTAACCCATGAAGGTCTCGTAACCCCTGAAGGTCTCGTAACCCATGAAGGTCTCGTAACCCATGAAGGTCTCGTAACCCATGAAGGTCTCGTAACCCATGAAGGTCTCGTAACCCATAAAGGTCTCGTAACCCATGAAGGTCACGGTCTCGTAACACCTGAAGGTCTCGTAACCCATGAAGGTCTCGTAACCCATGAAGGTCTCGTAACCCATGAATGTCTTGTATCCCATGAAGGTCTCATAACCCATAGAGGTATCGTAACCCACGATCGCGTTACATTGGAATAATAAAGCTGCAGTCACTTTGATACCTGCGATGATAGTTGCTGTTTACCTCTTACTAGGTCAAAACCTTTACGAGGATACAAACAAGTAAAACAAAATGAATGTACATTGTATTGCATTATATTTGAAAATTCACGTTTGGTCATATCAAAGGCAAGTCCAAAATAGTATTGACATACCCCTGTGTCACAGTTGGCTATTTGCCGTAGTCTGGCAGTTCGTTGTTATGTAAATAAGTCAGATGAATCCAAACAACTTTATCAGACATTTGCTTTGGCTGTGCTTTGACGTCATTACTGAACTATGTGTATGTGTATATAAAGCTTAGATTATGGGGGAGGTTTGTACTAAGTTATTGCGCCACTGTGTCGTTAATTGTTTCTGAATCCCAAAATGCTGTGGCAAACACTTTGCATTACTTTCGCTCTCGCTTTCTTGTGGAAGCTTCTTGTGGCACTGCAAGAGAACATACGCACACGCAGTGTCCTCAAGAAGCTACCATGTCCCCCAGGAGCGCACTGGCTCTACGGACACCAGAAGCTCGGTCCCTTCGATCCCGGCTTTCAGTGGCTGCTGGATACGGTGAAAGCATTCCCCCGTGTATTCACCTTATGGCAGGGTCCGATTCATCTACCCGTTCTAGTCCATCCCGACACCATTAAGCCGCTACTAACTGGTAAAGTTGCTTCCAGAAAGTCTGCCCTGTACGAACTCCTTGTTGACTGGGTCGGCGAGGGGTTGGTAACTTCCGATGGGGCAAAATGGAAGAGGAATCGGCGTCTACTGACCCACTCGTTTCACTTGGACGTCCTGCGCACCTACATTCCTGTCTTTAACGACTGCGTCGATGTGCTAATGGGAAAGATGGACCGGCTGGCAGCTCAGAGGAAACCCATGGACATCAACCGTGAGCTGGTCCTTTGCACCTTTGATGTCATTTTGCGCACTGCATTCTCTAACGAGTCGAATTGTCAGGTAAGGGATTTCCTTCTATAAAAATACTCATCACAGAACTTGAATGTACCAGACTTTTTGGCATTTCTCAGACCGAGTATAAAGGGACACATTTATACACTATGTGGTTTCCTCATTCCTGGTCCAATTTTCAAGAAATTTCGATAACATAGGTCTATTAGCACGACGTCACCTGGTTGTTGAATTTTACAAATCTTAGTTAATTTCGGTATTATAGGCCTAAGCATTGTACTAAAGTCAAACGTAGCTGCTGTAACCGATTTCGACTCATTTCTGGGTAAAAAAAATATGGAGCTACTCGGATTTGACGTTACCTATAGTGAAATGTCTCAAAAGAGCCGCACGGATAATACTTAAATGTACCTCCCTCACCCCCTCAGCTGATATGTTTGCCAGACTAAATTGGATTCCTTTTAAAGAAAGAGTTCAGTCCAAAAAGGCTATCTTTGTTTTCAAAAGCCTTAACAAAATGACTCCTTTGTACCTGACAAATCTGTTCACACCACTTACAGTGATTCGTGAAACACGACAATCGACCCAAATGGCACTGAAAGTTCCTTTCGCCAAAAAGGAATGCTACGTGACAAGTTTCGCTGTGAGTGGTGCCAGTATATGGAATAATCTGCCTGAACAAATGAGAACCATAAACTCCTTAAGTACACTTAAATCGGAGCTACGTAAAGCCATCTATCAGTGATATTTCTGTCATTTACGCTGATCTGCGGAGTTACAAACTTGGTTGCCAAAATACTTTGGAGCCGGATGGGAATTTCCCCTTGTTTTTCACCCTAAAAGGGTTTTATTTTTTCGCGGGTTTTTCGCCCATCCCGTAAATCATCAATAGGCTTCTGGAGAGTTGAAAAGTTAACGGAAAATATATTTATTTGTGTAAACATTATTGTATTTGTTTAAATATTTTGTATGAATGTGTAAATATTCAGTTTTAACTAATAATATGCAGGGCCCCAATGGAAACCAGTTTTAAACTGTTTGGGCACACCCTGGGTAAAGAAATGTAATAAATAAAAATAAATATATAAATGCAAGGAGACGTGAAGCACAAGACCAACCGACCGCTAAAACTAATTGACCGTTCAGACTTCCTTCTGTCACCACAATTTCAGCTTCAAGAATCGCCGAATGAGGATGGGATTGACTTTTTTTCGGCTTCCGAAATTATGTCCTGGACTTTCCAGGAACGCCAGTTCCGCAATCAACTACTTATCAACCCTTGGGTGTTCTGGCTCAGTCCCCACTACTCCAAGTATAAGAAGGCTTACATGTACCTACGTAACAATGCGAAACGACTGATCGAACAGCGTGTGAGAGAAATAGCAAAACAGGTAATTCCACATTTTGAAACTGAACATGGGTGCCAGCGAGTGGAAGGCGGCATCCACTTTTATAATACCTGTGGGCGGTATTTGTTATTTGTTTGAGTTTTCTCTTGTAAGGTCTATAGCACCCTATTTGCCCTCCACAGCCGCCCCTGATAATTACCATAGCTCACCGTCCAAGTTCCAACGTCCTTGTACTTATATTGATCCGCGAGGAATACATTTCGGTACATCTAATCAATGTTCCTGGACGTGCTGGAGCATGCCCGCAATAAGGAGGACGTTACTTCACCCAAAACATTAAGAATTGATTTTTGTTTTAACCTGGTATTGCTTTTGCACTTTGGCCTTGCCACACCCCCTCTTGAAGGTGGGGCCTCCTGAAAAGGTGACCTTTAACCTTTTTCTTCAGTTGTTCTACTGTTGTTGGTATTGCTGTCGTTACTACGTGTTGTTTTTGTTGTAGATATCGACCCCCCCCCCCCCCCCCCCCCCCCCCCTTGTTGGCGTTTAACTTCTCGTTACATTTCTTGTTTACATACACATCACATAATTATTATGCCCCCTTTACAGGCGGACGCAGGTGACCCAATCACCAAGCCTCGTGATTTCTTGGACTCGCTCGTCCTGGCCAGAGATGCAGACGGCAGCGGGCTGAGTGTCAATGAAATGGTAGACGAAGTCAACACCTTCATGTTCGCCGGCCATGAAACCACGGCAACTTCTATGACGTGGTTGCTGTACTTCCTCGCTAAACACTCTGAACATCAGACGAAAATCAGGGAGGAGGTGGATGAAATACTAGGCAACAGAGACTCGGAGAGAATCAGTTTGTAAGCAATTTCCAATGCTCTAAAACAACATGGTTCATGTATATGGGAAAAAGTTATTTCTTTTTCACCTGAGATAGGGATGGCATAATGGAGAGGGGATGTTACGCTCCAGATTCTAACCGCAAACGATTTCAAGGTTAATCATCCCAGTCAAAAATATTGCTCGATTTTTAAAAGTTGAACCATGATCTGTTGTGTGTTCCCCATAAATATGCAAAGGAAACACTGAATGCCGCTACATCAGTTTAAATATGTGGTGGCGTCACATTGGCTTGTGGTGGCGTCACAATATCTTGTGAATACTTTGTTGTACCAATTTGGAATATCCAGCCTTTAATTTTGTATTAACCACAAATGAAATGTTCCTTGATGAATTTAATTTCGTTTCAGCAAGGACATAAGTCGCTTGGAATACATGTCCATCGTCATGAAGGAGTCTATGCGGATGGTAAATGCAGCTGTGATGATCAGCCGTACCGTGGAAGTTCCCTACGACGTGGACGGCGTCACACTCCCTGTTGGCACTATGGTAGGTATCTCCATTTACCAGCTCCACCACAACCCGGCCGTGTGGGGCGATGATCACATGGAGTTCAAACCCTCTCGGTTCCTGCCAGAGAACTTCTCCAAGATGGATCCCTTCTCTTTCATAGCCTTCTCTGCTGGGGCAAGGAACTGCATCGGGCAGCAGTTCGCCTTGAACGAGATGAAGGTATTCATAGCGAGGATCCTGAGGCGGTTCCGTCTGAGCTTGGTGAAGGGGGAACCAGAGCCAGTTCCGGCTATGAACGGCGTCTTAAAACCAGAGCATCCTGTGTTCATCAATCTTGAACCAATCGATAGGAATTCTTAAATGCATTTATCGATACCACAAATATTGGTGAATTTCGGGTAGTAGTTCGAATGATGACCCAACATCTCTAGATTTTTGTTTGTTCAACAGCATCAAATTTGGTTTCGTTTGGAAGGAATGGAAAGCTCAAATTTGTCTTTCACGTCTGAAAAAAATCCACATTTCCGTGCTGATAAACAAAGCTTTTGAAACTGATATTGCGATGTCTGGCATTTCCACCATTATTCAGTGCCCATTTGTCTATGCTTTTTTTAATGCCCTGTATAAACTGCGGTGTGAGCTTAAAGTTGTAGCAAATGTTTGGTTACCGTACGGTGAATGCAGCTTCCTTGTATGCCGTAGCTACAAAATGATATAATGGCAGGCGCGGATCCAGGGGGGGGGGGGGGGGGGGGTCGAAACCCTCCCCCTGCTCGTTGCCAATTGTGTTGTTGTTGTTGTTGTTGTTGTTGTTGCTTGTAGGGGCCTACGCCTTGCAAATACATGTCTTATTTTGCCTATGGTGAGAACAAAACAAAGAGGTTAAATGGCGCCACCAACGGTGAGAAAGTGTATCAGCCCCCAACCCCCCCCCCCCCCCCCCCCCCCCCCCGCTTAGTTAAGCACTACAGAATGTGAGATGATGCAAATGCTCAGTCAGGTGTTTCAAAGTCAAATTGGCTGGAGGGGTTCACAAAAATTAATAATTAAGTTTGATCCTTTAATTTGTTTGAGTAGTATATTATTTTGTGTATATACGTGTGTGCGCTACGACAGCAAACAACTATCTACTGGCAAACAAGATATATGTTTGCATTCTTTAAATGGCTATGAAACGAAAGACCTTGTTTTTTGCGACTTTTTAAAAAACTAATGTCGAATTAAGTTCCTTTACAAAATACAGAGAAATTAGGCGGTACAGGAAAACATCGAATTAAAGACACATTTTGTACTAGAACTGCGCAGTTTGGAGTCATTGCATTTACGGAAATGTCATCAGGCAAGTATTTCACTAGACGTTTTTGCATGAATCTCTTAATTGACCTTAATATTTTGCTTTGGCTGCCTAGATTAATACAACACATGGGCCGATACTGGAAAAAGGGAAAGTAGCACCAAGAGTAACCTGTGACCAGAAATATTCAAAATTAGAATTGTGGGATTGTTTACCTGCCCCCCGAAATGGCACATTCAACCACCAACCCCTTTTTCTGATCCGCCCATCACGACGCGAGCGCATTGCAAGTTTATGTGTAGTGCTTGTTTTTGTTGTTGGTGGTTTTAGTTTCATGTTTGTCTTTAAATGGGAACCCCGATTTTTGGTGCCTTGAGGAAAACCATCTATTGACATGATGTAGTCTATGCCCATGTGATTGCGGGCATCCTATCAACTCTGTAAAACAAAATATCCGTTATTTTATATCCAAAGTGGTGGCAGCAGCGTCGCCAGACTTTTTGCTGTTTTATATTTTTACATGTTGTAGATTATTTTTGCAAGGTTTGTGTAACAAAATTATGCATATCACAGCGCGCGCTGTGAAAACGCTGACGAAGTATATGCACGAAAAGCAGCACGATGCGATGTGGCGTAATTAAAATTAACCTCACATACTGACTTGCTGAATGGGACCAATCTCACCTGTGTCCAAAGTTTGGCATCCTGATGAAAATGAGTGTTGGAATTAATGTACTTTTCACCCTGCATGTTGTATTTATGAGGTTTTCTGTAAGTTTCTGTAAAAGAACAAGAGAGTTGACTGTTGACTCATTTGTCAATAAATAGTACTTAACTGATGATTAAACTTGCTTTATAATTGTGTGTGTCATCAGTTCAGATAGTTGAGTTGGTGATTGTCTTTTTTAAAAAAATCTTCTGACCATTCATGGAGGGGTTTAAAGGGAATAGTGTAAGAATTTTTTTGCAAACATCAAAAAACAAAACAAATTATTGTGAAATACCTTGACTGGAGTGTTAGTTAATGACAGATTAAAGCATACTGTAACATTATGGCACCTGGTGTGCTGACATTTTCAAGAATAGTGCTATTAATTTTGTATCAATTTCCAACACTATATTTTAGTCAGTCCACTGAATTTACAAAGCGAAGAATGGAGTTGAAAGAACAAAACTGACTAAAATAAGAAACAAAAATCGGTGGCTGCGTTGACAACGTATCCAAATTTACGCTTTGTTTTATGCCTACTTTTTTTGAGGTGGCCCTTTTATAACAGCCCCAACAACATTTAGGTCTTATTTTAAATATATGTAGGCCGAATGCTGTATATGCACAACTGCGAACATAAACAATGATCCAGTATTGATACTGTACAGCGATAGTGTATGTGTACATTGTACATGTACACGTACACCCCCCCCCCCCCCCCCACACACACACAAGTGTGTAAACACCGGCAATCGCGGACCTCCTATTGTCCCTCTTTTGTTTATACTCTAACTTTTTCGGAAGGCCTCCCATTGGTTTAGTACACGATTTTTAATCGTGGACCTTGACACAATCGCGGACCCTATTGTCCTCTTTGTTAAAGGTCCACGGTTTGAATAGCTATACAAACGCACACAATCTTGTTTTAACATCCCTGTGGAGACATGGCATTGTTCTCCCCTTTTTCCCTGTACTTAAGCAAACCCCATAGACTTTGTACACAAAATTCCTTGTGGAGACATACTAACCCATAGAATTGCCCTGTGGAGACCTATTCAGTCCCTTTGTTCGCATTGTGTTCATGTCTCCATAGGGGACGGAATATCCGTCCACACTTTCCCAATACGTGCGAGGACAATGCTTTGTGTTTCCTATTGTTCCTTTAATATAACCCAACCCCATAGACTAAGCACGTATTTCTACTTGCGAGGACCGATTTCAGCAAAAGACTTGACTTGCGAGGACTGAAAGGTTACTTTGTATTTTCTTTTGTCCTCTTGTCCTCGGAGATATATATATATATATATACAGAACCTGTACACTATATCGCACACACGCGAACAACACGCACATTTTCAATTGTTCTGCGATACACTGTGAACCCTTGGATGAGATTTCCTATTCAAAATGGACATGAGGATTAAGAGGATGTGATTTTTAACAATGAGGGTCCAAAATCACATCCTACTCTATTTAAAATCACATCTGAAGCCTGTGAACTATTATCCCACCCTGACAAAGAGTACATTGTGACTTCTGGGTTTAACAGCTTAAACCGCATTGTGATTCTGGACTCTGGATGTGATTTTGGACCCTCATTGTTAAAATCACATTCTCTTAATCCTCCTGTCCATTCTGAATAGGAAATCACATCCAAGGGATTCATAGTAGCACTATGGGCTCCGTGCGCGTCGAATGAGGGCGCTGTCCACATAGCAACCGCACTTCCATGGGCAGTACTTCCCTGGTACTGGTGGTATTTGATACCCGTATACCAGTGGGATTGCTTTGTCTGTTTGCCGACTCTCGATAATTGCGTTTTCAATAAGAATATCATAGCGGGAACCAGACACTTAAATTGAAGTCAGGTAAAATGGCGTCGACGATATATTGACCCCCAGCTCTCGCCTTTTCTTTCCGCTGAGGGGGTAGTTGTGTACGGAGCCCATTAGGCATCGCTGGACCATTTTGAATGGGGGCTGTCGTCTCAAGAATGGGAGACTTTTGAGACGCTGGTGGCAGCAGACATTACCGGTCCCTTTTCCATTGTTCTCACCAGGCGTGCGCATGCGCAGAAGTACGCGCGCGTGCTAAGAACTCGGTAAAAGAACCGGTACGTCTGCCACCAACACCACCACCGGCGTCTCAAAAGTAAATGCAGACGGGGTGTGTTAGTTGTGAATTTGCAGGATTTGGGATGGGGGTGGGGGAGGGCCACCAAGTTTGTCCACACATTTTCTTTTTTTAAGTTACAAAAAAGTTGGCCCGGAAAGTTGTCCTTCATTAAAATAGTTTGAAAAGCGGGGTTGAGGGAATCTTTGACGCTGAGAGCATTTTTCATTGTGGCGAAATACAGAGACAACATTTTTGTCTATCTCCACCGGGGGAGGGGGCAATCAGGGGAGGGCCCCCACCTCTAGAACCCCATACATGTAAGTGAACTCCCAACTGAAGAACAGAAAACGTTGTACTGTGAATATTGCATTATGTAGAACATACTTTATTGCACATTACAATCACATCGATTATCCACATACAGGCACACTAGTTGAAAGTTAAAACTGCATTTACGATTGGATGGAAACATTTTCTGCAGCCTTAAAAGGGTTTTATCTATGGTATCTGTGAAAGGCTGATTCAAATTCAGAGGGGTCGGCGTTGCTTAGTCACACTACTGACCACGAACACTAGAGTTGGGTTTTGCTTGACTGGCCATGGTGGCCAGTTTTGCTATCAAACCTTGTAGAATCGATAGAATGTTCAGAAAAAAACCTCTGAAATGCACAATTTACGACAGTAATAAACGACAGCAATCGAGTAGTAGAATGTACGTATCTATTTACGCACGCCAGCCAGCCAGCCAGCCAGCCAGTCAGCAGATTGGCCTTAAATTGCATTAATAACACAGTCAGGAGAAGCTTAAAACAATAACTTCTTATATTTTTCTGCTTTAAATATTTAGCATTGAAAAAGAGTGCTCTGTCCTTTTTAAATTGACCGAGTCTTGGTAACGTCACTTGCAATAACATCACTACTGCCGTCAGCCCAGCAATATTTTACACCAACATTTATAATTCCATTTATTTAAAAGCAATTTCCATAAACAAAACAGATTACGTGAATGAAAGCTTAATATATGTTCGTAGGTGCAATATACATTGCGCTTCTTACGCACGGACACAAAGACATTATCATATACTGCGTTGAAGTACCGGTAATGTTTACAATGATGCGTTGTCATGGGTACAGTTACCAATGCGGCCTTTTTTTTATTGACGAATGCTTCGATTGTAAACTTAGCCATACAAAAAGACATGAGGGGAATGCGTTGTATATTGCTTCTGGCTCAACTCAGTAAACATCCAAGATTTTAAATTTGAATTCTATTCACCGCAATGGAAACAAACATTTAGATCGTGTTTTTAGCTTTGTACAAGTTGAGGTGGATGATCCATTGCACTGTTCTATTTTAAGGTAATAATTGTCGCAACTTAAAAGCTTGAAGTTGCATCAGACTATTATGCAACCATTTTGAATAGAGAGGAAGAATTTGTCATTCTATTTATCTTTCCGACTAAGCCGTACACAAGATAGTAAAATACAATAGAAACTGGATATTATGGTTTTAACGCAACTCATACAACATCTTTTCCAATACCGTGTACAATGAGAAAGGATTATTTTAAAGTTGTTGTTTAACAACAGTTGATCAATCATTCACATTAAACAAGCGGTCATAATGGTTGCCTTTTTAAACACATCATACGAAACGTTGGTTAATGCTAATCTATATATCGTATTGTGTACACTTTTAGTCTTTCCCTTATAATCTGAAATAGACAGCAAACTGGAAATTAAATGCTTGTTCAAAAGACAAACTGTATCCTGGTGGTTTGAGGCTTTTAACACTTAAGAAAACCATACACGATTATTATTTATTTTCTCTAGACTTTTAGCTACGTACGAGAAAGGCAAACATTTCACAATTTTCTTAATAATCAACAATTATGAATTGTGCGTACACGGAGCTAAACTATTTTGCCATTGCTGTAATGAGTACATGAAATGCGGAAAACAAATATTATTTCCATTTTCTTGAGTTAATTGCCAATACAAAGGCCCAAGAAAATTTGTATTGAGCCCGGCGTTCGGAATGTGGTCTGTACAGAGTTGTTGGAAAATGAAAGTGGCAAACCTTCCAAACTTAAATTCTCTTAAAGCTCAATACCAATTTCTTTTTGATAAATTGTCCTCATATATAGTCGACTTCAAGCGGGAATGAACGCAAAAACAACCTCGATTTATGTCACGCAATTAGAAACTACGTCGAGCTATTATAACTGCAACAGATTTTTAATATTTTAGTTCAAGTACGTGAATAAGTGCTTACAGTTCCAAAAGTTGTATACGTTTAAAAATATTTGCTAATTATATTAATTGAAAGCAGTTTATCTCTTCAAATCCAGATTATTTGTACATATCGACAATTCTACGATATTTTTATAATACCACAGCGAATACAACTTTACACAAACTAGCAACTTTCTAATTCAAGTTTACAGAATTGACTTTATTCAAAGTGAGTTAAACGTAACTAACTTTCACGAATTGCACAATGTATGCTTTCTAATTTAATAAGAATATAATGGCTGGCTGAAACGAAAAAAGAAGAGGGGGATTTGAGTACTTTTGCACTTCTTTGTATGGTTTCATCACTAGACGCTCAATAAACGCGGATTGTACCTATCACATTATCAAAATTGTTCTTCTTTCTTTGTGAATGTCGTTAGTGTTGACTAAGTTGACCACGCCCATGGTCTATTGTACTTAAAGCTCTTGCATCCTTTATCAGTTTTGAAATATATCTGACATATGAAGCACGATATGGGGGAAAAGGGACCCCTCCCCTCCTCTTTTGTGTTGCTCATTGTGTTCCCGGAATCTCAGGAATTCTTTTCAGAATTCTAGGGTGGGATGTGTTTAGGTAACAATAGTCTGGAGTGTGCTTTGGGTATAGGGACAAAAAGAAGGGGGGTACCCTTTCCCCCATATCGTGCTAGGTATCATATCTAATTCTTAAACGTTTCACACCTTTAGTTTAGTATTATACACGAGTAAAAATCCAGATACAGTGAAATTATTCGGATAGGCCTATAGCATTAAATATGATTAAAATCGAAAATGATTAAAACTACATTCAAAGAACTATATACTGCTCCTTTTATGGACCATACTGCTCCTTTTAGAGTTGGTCACTTCACATGCAAAGTTCTCTCAATTTGTACGTGCCCCTATGCAGAACCTTAAACGTATACGTCTGCGCAACTTAGTAAGGGAAAAACCAGTTATTAACAAAACTGCCAGCAACAGACGCGACCACGCCACCAACGGCAGCCCCAAGAATCGGTACTGGGATAAGCATTTGACCCACAACTGACCCAACTGATTGGTAGCCCACATTCAAAGCTGCTGTACCGATATGTTTGTTTACTTCACGATCGTACTCTCGGCTTGAAATTTCTCCTTTGTCTTTCTTATCTCTGGCATTCATGATAGCAAAGGCTGCGATTCCTGTCTCAATAACTGCAGAAATACCAATGCCCATGGCCTCGCCCTTGATTACTTTTCCAAGTCTCCTTTTAGTTTGGGCTTTAGCCCCATTCTCAACGACAACTTAGACCCCTCCCTCAACAGCCTTTCTTGTTATTTTCGTTCCGCCTTTCATAGTGTGCGTAACGGCTTTACGTGTTGTTTTAATCATCTGTTTCTGCCCCGTTATCACTATCTTTTCAGCCCCCTTCTCAACTACAACTCCCGCCCCCTTTCCTGCAACAACCTTTTCTGTTACTTTCGTTCCATATTTCATGATAACCTGTCCAGCGGCTTTCGATGCGTTTTTTGCTGTCATTTTGGTCATCTGTTCTGCCCCTTCTCTCCCTATGGCCGTCGCCGTCTTTTCAACCCCATTCCCTAGCAACAGCTTTTCCTGTTACTTTCGTTCCATCTTTCATGATAACCTGTCCAGCGGCTTTCGATGCGTGTTTTACTGTAATTTTGGTCCCCTGTTAATAATAATAATAATAATAATAATAATAATAATAACGGGTACTTATATAGCGCTTTTAGCAAGATCAAAGCGCTTTACAAAGAAAAGAAAACAATAAACAAAATATCAAACAACCTGGAAGTGTCTACAAATTACTTTTGGTATTTGGAAAACAAGTGAGTTTTGAGATGTTTTTTGAAAATGTGTATGGATGGTGCGTCTCGGATATGGGGTGGAATGCTGTTCCATTCTTTTGGACCTGCGATGGAGAACGCTTTGTCACCAGTGGTTTTTGTGTTTGTTGTGACAAGCAAACGGGACTTATCAGATGAAGACCTAAGCCCCTCCCGACCTGCTTGATGTGGGTATAATAGGTCAGTAAGGTAGGAGGGTGATGAACCATGTTGAGATTTATACACAGTCAGAAGTAATTTGAAAAGAATACGGTAATTAAGTGGTAACCAGTGTAGTTGCATAATGAGATGTGATGCGTCATGAAATCTGTCAACTGAATACACGAGCCTAGCTGCACGATTCTGATGTGTCTGTAGTCTGTTGAGCTCACCCTGACTGACACCATACAATAAAGAATTACAATAGTCAAGGCGAGAAATGATGAGGGAACGGACTACATGATTACAGGTGTCGAGATCAATGAACTTGCGGATGCGTTGAATGTTGCGTAAGTGGATGTTGAGAGATTTACAGACTGATGTAATGTGAGGGGGACATGGACATTGAAGAATCGAATATGACTCCTAGATTTCTAACTGTAGGAGAAGGATGAATTATGGAATCACCAACCTTGAGGACAATTTCAGGGAGTGTGTTCAAGATTCGAGGTCTGGCTGCAATAGAAAGATGGGTTTTATCATCGTTGAGTTTCATTTTGTTGGTAATCATCCAGTGCCTTACTTCAGTTATGCAAGCTGAGAGTTTACCAAGTGCTCGATCTGAATCACCTACTATGGAGGGGTTGAAATAGGTATAAATTTGGGTGTCATCGGCATAGATATGATAATTCATGTTGTGATTCTCAAGGATAGCACAAACGGGTTGGGTGTAAACAACGAAGAGCAGTGGTCCCACAACAGAGCCCTGCGGAACACCAAAATCAACTGGTTGCTCATCAGAGAATGCTCCAGAGATGCCCACACGATGACGGCGTCCCGCAAGATAGCTGTCGAACCACTGCAAAGCCGAACCTTGAACACCAAAAGATTTAGAGAGTCGGTCAATCGGACGGTTGTGATCAACCGTGTCAAAGGCAGACGATAAGTCCAACATGACGAGCAAAACTGCCATATTTCTGTCAATTGCTCGCATGATGTCATTTTTGACTCGCAGCAGACCCGTTTCAGTGCTATGGTTGGATTTGTAAGCAGACTGGAACGTCTGGTGGAGATGGTTGTCATTGACATGATCGTTGACACGGCTTATCACCATCCTCTCTAAAACCTTGGAGAGGAAAGGAATGTTAGAAACAGGCCGATAGTTTTTGAACTCGTTGGGGTCAAGGTATGGGAGTAACAATGGCTTGACAGAGGGAACGTGGAAAAGTACGTGTAGAAAATGAGCAATTAGCAATATGAGTAATGTATGGGACAAGGACATTAATATTAGCTTTTAACAGCCAGGTGGGCATAGGATCAAGAGAACAGCATTTGTTGGAACTGGAACCAATAACTCTATGTGTCTCCTGATCATCAACCCTATCAAACTGTGAAAGAACGATATCGGAGGAGATATTAACATCATGGGATTGTGACTTAACAAACTGTAAATTACGTGTACAATCAAGCTCAGATCTGATTCTAACAATTTTTTCGGTAAAGAAATGACAAAAGTTATTGCAAAGATCTTTCAATGAGGAAGATCTAGGGTACTTAGTGGGATCATCGTTAAGCAATTTATGAACCGTTCGGTACATGTCCCTGGTGTTACTTGTGGCTAGTTTCTCTCTGAAAAATGAGGCTTTCGCAATCTGGATGAGATGAGCAAGTACAGTGAGTTGTGATTGATAGGCTTCTCGATGTATATCCAACTTGGTCTTTCGCCACCTCCGCTCACACCGTCTCTTAAGTCGTCTTGCCTCGCGGATGTCGTTGTTAAACCAGGGCGCTCTGGAACGTACTATGCGGTCCAGAGTTAACAGTGGACAATGAACATCAAGGGTTTTTAGGACGGTGGCATTGTAAAAATCTACCTGTTTGTGGACACTTGTGAGTTCTAGTATTGGCTTTAGATTAGCGTCAAGATCCCGTACAAAAGCATCAGCATCTACAGACCGAAAGTCGCGCCGGACTGAACGGATCGTTGGAGGATCAGTTCTTTTGCGGTTGAGTATGAAGTGTATGGCATGATGATCCGACATCAGATTCTCGTGTATGACACAATCATGAACCAAGTCATCACCTCGACGGGCAATAACAAGATCCAAAGTATGCCCATGTGTGTGAGTAGGGCCAGATACATACTGGTGGAGGTCAGCACTGGACAAAATGGTGAGAAATTTTGAAGACTCCGGCTTAGACGGATAATCAATGTGAATGTTAAAGTCACCTAGTATGACGTGTTTACCAGGAAGGTTATCTGTCTGGATTAAGAGGTTTTCAAATTCAGTCAGGAACTCAGATGCTTTGAACCTATTTGCTAGCGACGGGGGTGGTCTGTAGACGGCAACAAAAAGTACAGACTTGGTATAATCTGTCACGAAGGCATGTTCAAAGGTGGTGGCCGTGATAGGGCTGGGGATAGCTGTAAGATTCAGATGGGTCTTATAGATCACGCCAATTCCTCCATGGAAGTCAGTTCCTCCACGAGGAAAGTTAATAAATTAGTAACCAGGAGGGGAGCATTCACCAATAACAACATGGTCATCTTGGTACAGCCAGGTTTCAGTCAAAAACATTGCATCGATATCTTTCTCTGTTATATAGTCGGACAAAATGGCAGTTTTATTGCGTATGGAACGAGCGTTCCACACACAGATACGCAGGTTGCCATGACGAAAACTCGGGACGCATTTGATGGTATGAAGATTGTTTGGGTTTTGACCTGTTCCATTGTTATTTTTATTGTACATGCAGGCAGGTGATCTGGGGCGGTGCAGGACAGTAATAGGTCCAATGGTTGTAGATCTATGGAAGTGTTGCTTACGCACGCCAGCTCTGCACCCTCTGTGAGTGGGAAATTTGGCCAGAATGTTCAAAGATTTGATTACCTGCCAGGTTTGAAGGGGGAGTCTCATACTGGGATCGTTGAAGCGTTTTAGTTCATCTCTGGAATGACATGGATTTTGAATTGGCGTTCCGGATTCACTGTGGTTTGTAAGGTTCCCATCGATGGAAGGATGTGATCGTAGTGGATGTTCTGCCCCTTCTCTCCCTGCGACCGTCGCCACTGTCTTTTCAACCCCCTTCCTTGCAACATCCTTTCCTATTACATTTGTTCCACTTTCCACAACCATCTTTACTGCTCCTTTCGTGGCAATTTCAATACTGGCCTCCTTCGCTGTCTGCTTGACGGTCATTTTAACCACTTCAGAAACACCTTTCGCTTGGCGCTGCGCCAACGTTTGAATTCCCCACTTTGCCAATAATACCACGCCATTTTTGCACAGAGGTGCCATAATAAGATCATTCAGCAGTTTTCGCGCAGTCTTTATCCCGTATGAAACAGCGAGCATTATACACTTGTTCAATCTCTCATTGTTCATGGTCAATTCATTCAACTTCATAAAAAAAACATGTGACAGCTTCAATTGCTATTTCTTCCAAACTATCTCCAAAAGTGGAAAGTGCTCCCTCCGCATGTTTGATTAACGCTGCACCTACTGCCTTGATAAATTCGTCTACCGCTACCTGAAACCCATGAGCTTCCCAATCATCTTTAAATTTCTTCCAAGTCACTACTCATCTTGACCACGACAGCTTCCACAGCTTGCATTCCCCTCTCGGCCAATACACCAGCCAGATCGTCCATGTCTTCTGCCTTCTCCATATTCTGTGGAGGGGTGTTAATTTTAGTTATACTGCTTTGGTTTTTAAGTGTTGTAATATATAGGTTTTCCCGGCCAATTTCGTAAAGTGTTCATTCACTTCTGAAAATGGGTCATTCATTTTCGTCTGAATTTGAATGCGCGTCTTTACTCCCGTTTCAATTCAACGAAAGTTCAATCGTTTTCATTGTCCTTGCATTCGGTTTTGATAAACAGGCGGCCATTTACGTTACCTGTGCATTCATTTACGCAAGCATTCAATTTCCAGCCGATTTCGGGAATACATTTTCGTGAACATGCAAACAAAAGTAAGTTTATTTCATTCAAAATAGCAGATTACATCACAGATTTCTAAACCTGATACAGAATCTTATAAATTCCAGCAGAAATTGAAATGAGATATTCCTCTACATTCGATATTCGATTTGAATCAACTTGTACGTGATGGCAGCACGAATTCGAAGCCACGAACCTCTCATGTCGATGTCGATCGCAACCATCTTATGCATTTTTTGAGTCTTTTTGAGAGTGTTGCAGACTATCTGCAGACTGCCGATACACTGGAGATCTACTTGTTTACAGGAAATAGCTCGTAACAACATCGGAGAAATAACCCACAAAAAATGCACAAGGTGGTACGATCATGCACAAACTTATCTCCCTCGATGCCTGGCCGCAGAACCAATTGAGGGCTAAATTCTAACTGTCACAAAATGAACTTGATCTCAGATGTAGTCAGTGGTGGCTTTGAGGGGAAGGGGTGGTCGACCGAATGTAATGCAGAGTCGTAAGAATAAGTATGTTCTTTATGTCAGATATGATGTATATACTAGGTAAATAATGGAAATGGAAATTAAGCAAAATCGAAAAGAACAAGAAAAAGACTTGAATCTGTTGATCTTAATTTAATGTTACTCAATTAACTACAGAGATTTACGGTATGTTTACAACCAATAATGCATGATGCAACTTATCAGTTCATTTTAAATTGATTTCAGGTAAAGCTAATTTGATTGACGGTTCATGAAAAAGAAACCCCTCATTGGATCTGATGCCGATGGCATTAAACTAAAAGTGAAATAGAATGTTCAATATTTGAAATTGCCCTCTTGAAAAAGAAGTCTTGTAAACGAATCTGAATGGACATAAACGAAAGGTTCTGCACAATCACTTAATTGATTGAACGAAAATGGAATCGAATGCTCTGGTAGCGAAAATGAAACGCGTATTCAGAGCGATTCTCAAATTCAGACGAAAATGAATGACCGATTTTCAGAAGTGAATGAACATTTTAGGAAATTGGCCGGGAAAACCTAGGTTTTCCCGGACGATTTCGCAAAATGTGCACATTAATTTGTAAAGGATGCATTCGTTTTCGTGCGAAATAGAATGAACGTTCACATCCCGTTTTCTATTTAACAATTGATAATTCTAATTCCATAAAGGTGCATTCAGACGTAAAAAATAAGCGTACGATTTCCCGAATGTGCACTGAATTAGTAATTGATAATTCATTTTAGCGCGAATTCGAATGCACATCTGCAATCCTGTTTTCCTTTCAATTTATCACCAATCTATTTCGCTAAATGTGCAGCCGATTTTCCGCGCAGTGCTTTTTTAATGTATGCCTGGTCAAGCATTGGAATTCATTTATGTGTTAACAAAAGTAACATATGGGGAACTAACTAGGTGGTCTAGTCTTTTGAAACATACCAACTATTGTAATAAATCCTATCTAAACACCTAAGCTGAAGAAAATCGTTCTTTCTTTGCTCAACATTTGCCACGATTGCATCATATAGCCAGATTTCACAGTTCACACAGCCCTCCTAAAATATCAAATAATGGCTGCAAGGGGGAGATACAGATGAGTCTCAGACGTTGACCGAAATCGCCTCATCGGTGCCTTTGAGGCTGACGACGCTGACTACCTGGAGGTTGCAAATACGCTGGGCATCAACCACTCAACGGCCAGATCAACGGTTGGCATATAATCTCCGAGATGGTCGTCGTAACAAGCTGCCAAAAGGAGGACCAATAAACCAGAAGGTTGACGACGACATGAGAGATGCCCTTCAACGATATCTAGATGATAACCCCCTGATGACTTTGAGTCAACTAAATTCTAAACTGCGAGCTGATCTTCCCAATAAGCCCTTCGTGACAACTAGTACCATCGCCAGAACTCTAGATGGCATGCTTATAACTCTTAAACTAGCGGGAAAAGTTCCAGAACAGAGGAATTCGCCACGAGTATTGGATGTACGAGTTGTCTGCAAACTGGTTTCTCTAGCATGGTGTCCTTGGACACACTGTGTACATTGACGAGACTGGCTACAACGTATGGACCCGTCGGTCTTATGGTCGCGCTCCTCGTGGAGTGCCAGCAAGACGTTCCGTCAATGGCCAGAGATGTGACGTTTGCCATTTCTGGTGAGGTTGGACTTGTGGCTCACAGAATATCATCAGAGACTGTGACGAGAGCGACTTTTGAGGAGTTCTTAGCGACAACTGTACAAGAATGTCGGATGCTCTTCCCCGCAGATTAACGCATATAATCTGATATATGACAACGCTCGTCCCCATATCCGAGCCCAACTACCTCCTGATGCCGGCAATTTTATCATCAAGCTGCTGCCCCCCTACTCGCCATTCTTAAATCCAACGGAAATGGCGCACTCAGCTTTCAAGGCGGGAGTGAAGCGCACGCTGGAGATACCTGAATGGCAGGACAGATTTGGAGACCAAGAAGCAGCATGCAGGCCAAGCTGGTGTGAACCTGCAAGTCTGGAGATCCCTCCGTCTCCAGGAGGTGGCTGCACTCAACGTTGGAGAGGTGACACCTACGAAATGCACTGCATGGTACAACCATTCTTAGACATATCTCCCACGATGTCTTGGCAGACAGGTCATTGACAATAGACAATCGAACTGATAAAATGAGAGAGAAAAGACATTAAGATTAAGAGAAAGAACACATTAATGATCAATTAGCCCTACAATACATTGATTAATTAATGAATTAATCCAAATCGTATCATTAATTGTATAGGCATATATACTTTATTTAAATTGAATGCAGAATATGCGAATTTGAATTATAACAAATGAAACAGAATATTCAATTCAGGCCGTGTCACACTGACAATTCGAATTTCAGCGAAATAGATTGCACCTTCCTAATAATCGGCCATGCATACGTCAAACCGAAAACCTAATCGCGTATTTGTAATCGTTTAAGTGAAACGTTATGCACATTCATTTATTTGAATGACACAAAATGAAACCGAATGCTCGTTTTTGCGAAAATGAAACCCGGATATACGCCCTTTTCAAAATCACCGCGAAATTGAATTAAAGTTTTACAAATCCAAATGCACATTTTGCGAAATCGTCTGGGAAAACCTATATTAACAAAACAAAGATGTGGAGCAATATAACAGAACGAATTTAATAAGACCAACCAGATGGGAACTAGGGCCAAAATGGCAGAGGGAATTGGGAGGGGGTCATCACCCGGGCAGTGGCGTATCCAGCGGGGTAAGGGGGTAAGGGAAGGACTCCCCCCGGAGGCATTTGAGGCCTTATTAAAAAAATCCAAAAATAAAGTGCTTTTTAAGGGTACGATTTTAAGACGATTTGGACGTTGTTTGCTCCCCCCCCCCCCCCCCCGGCACAAGCTGGATAGGCTACTGGCCGATCTTGAGGAAATTCAGCAGGGAGAAAATAAAGAGACGGCGTTTTTGTCAATCGCCGGGGGGGGGGGGGGGGGGGGAACAGGCCGACAACACAGTTAAGTTAACTCCCGAATTACCAACAGAAATTGTTACACTGTGAATATTCATATAGCCAGTATGTAGAGTATACTTTATTACACATGTACTTGATACATGTGATTATTCTTAAAAGTTCAAAGCTAAAACAATGCATATTATTTTACTATGTACACACAGCCTATTAAAAAATATCACTAATTTGATATGACTGAATACAATTTTAAGCAGTTCAATTAATTGAAGACCCATACACCCAAATAAAATTGATAACGAAAAAAAATAATCAATTAACTTATGATTATACATTAAATGTCTAAATTCATCTCTATTAGTTGGTTACACTGGAATATACCATTATTATATTACAGAAATTTATCTATTACATGAGACAATACTAAACCAATTTGCTTTCTGATTCAACTTTATAGCAGCAATTTTAAAACTGTCTGCATTCATTATACACAATCAATGTATTCCAATATATGCCCTTCTGTCGCATTGTTTTCCTTTCCCAAAGGAAATTGATGTGAATGTTAAATGCAAACGGAAGATTCTAGGTCAGTATGAATAATGTCAAAATTCTTAATCAGAATTTGTTCTAACTATTCCCAACCTACATGTACACTGTAGTATGTACCATTCCTATTTTATGCTCGATACTTTCCTAGATATCGGTAGTGTAAAGAAAAGAAAAAAAACTAGACCTTCCTTCGTTTTCCTTTCAAATACATGTGTACTTGTACATTAATCACTGATTAGTTTTTGTTTTGTTTGTTTTTATGTGTTTTAAATTTTTTTTAACTACCTTAAAAAAAAGGCATGGTAGAATTGTTTTGGGTGTTATATGACACTATCAACTGTACAAATCAAACTTGTTTTTTTATTACCGGTACAAAGTTACATTTCTTCTTTGTCGCTTTCTTTGGCACAAACTTGACCAGTTGGTGTAAGCATTCCTACCTCCATGTTTAAACTAACTCAATTCAAGTAATTTCTTAACGGGTAAGGTGCATGTGTTGCATTAAAGGGACACATTGCCTTCAAATGTCATGAAATTTTGCTGTTTAGAAATGTTCCTTATCTTTTATAAGAGTTGTTCATGGAAAAAAACCACGTATAATGTGTTGTAATTAGTGAGTAGTGATTACAAAACAAAACATTTTGCGCTTACCCCTGACATTTGACCCGCGAAACATAGACTTATTTCCAGTACTAAATACCACCGTCTAAATAATGCGCAAAATACGCTGTAAGAGTCTTTAGGCTGGCACCGCAGCCAGTGGCCTTGTGAACCTATCAGATGATCGCCAGGTACAATTCTCTATCTCGCGACACATCGCCAGTGCTGCGCGCCGTGCCACAGTACATCAAAATGGATCAACAGAACGTACTTCAACCAGATGCGACTGGAAATACGACTGGTGAACATGGTCCGCCATTTTGTGGAGTCAAAAATTTGGTTCTACAAAATGGCGGACCATTATTTGTCACGAAATTAAACATAAACCACGCAATTTGAACGGATAGTTATGTGAATCTTTATATTCCACTTTTAAAAAAGCTTCCCAACCATATCCATTTCAGTTTTATAGCCCAATTTGCAACATCCAAAGCAATGTATCCCTTTAAGGACCCCCTGTTGAAACGGATTGGAATGTTGACAAAAATGTAATGGACTTGAAAGAAATCGGCGAGAGTTTACAATAAGCCAGTTACAGGTCATTCGGGATAACTAATGTGCGCATCGCGAACGCCCAATGTGGTCCCATATTATGTCAGCAATTTTATCCCGAATAACCTTTGATCCCGGGCCAATTTCACGGAGCTGCTCATCATCAGCACACAAAAATCTTGCTGAGTTAAATCAGGTCAAGTACCAGCCAAAAGGTCACGCGGGATTTGCATGCTAAGGCCAACGAACAAAACTTGTTGTGTTGCCCTTGGACCAACCGACCGTAAAAATTCATCTGGGTCGGCATTGTTTTTGTTGTTGTAAAAAAAGATAAAAATATCAATAAAAACATAACTCAGCCTCTCTATCTCAAAAAGTGTTTGTATTTGATGTACTTTCTTTATGTTATGCGTATTTTCATGTAAAAAAACGAAACCAGTGGGTTTGTTCATGGTTCGTTCAATGTTTAGGCCTAATAAACACGCCAGGGTGAGCGTGAATAATACTTTAAAAAAAATAATTCTTTAATTAAAGAGAAGCATGATGTTTTAATTCACTCCGAAATATCTTCAGTCCTCACTGTACCTCATTGGGGACAAGACCGAAATTAAACGATCTTTTCCAATTTTTCCTGTCCGAGGGCAATACAACAATTTCAATTTTCACATCAAAATTTTGTTGGTAATCCTGTATTTACCAAGGAAGAATTTTCATGCTCAGCAAATTTTTGTGCTGAGCACCGCCGTGAAATTGACCCCTGGACTACTTCATTGAGATATACATGTAGCACACTGAACTGGCTTATTCTAAAGATTTTATTCACCAGTTTTATCATGATTAAAAATAAATTCCAGGTTGCTGTAAATGAATGAGAAAATACATCTGAACGACTAGTCAAATTTGACTACATGTACAATCAAATAATTCAACTACATTCTGTTACAATGATTGTCTGAATACAAAATATACACTAAAGAATTCAGAATTCAAAATTCATCTTCAATACACAACAAATGAAACATATACATGTAAAAATTAGTATTCTATCTAGAGCTATTACATACCCAAACAAGCTACATATACAGTATAATAAATCTTTTGGGTTTATAGAGCTATGATGCAGCAGCAGATATACACGTAAGCAGCATTATACAGTCATAAGCCTTAATCGACACCTTCCTACCGAAGCAAAAGTTCCTTTGTAGGGCTGTTAATTTTCTAATAATTTAGTATTCGATTATTCGAAACTGGGTTTGATCGAATATTCAAATATTCGATACCGGTACGGCGCCGATCAAGTTTTTCACGGGTCAGCTGAAATTGAATGCCGCGCCGGTAAAAAGTTGTACGCAAAGCACGCTGGTGATTTATGTGCACAATTACTGGCTTTTTGAAGTAAATTATTTATAAGTATTAGAGGCTTTACGGACGGTAACGTTAAACGTCCGTCCAGAAAAAAAGATACTGTCGACAAAAATGTGACATTTGACACAACTAAGCGTCGTAACTTTTCTATTAAAATAGCAATAGTATATCTGTACTTGCATATTTTTTTTTCTCTCGAATATTCAAACCGGCAAAAAAGGTATTCGAATATTCGGTTGACGATCGAATATTTGAATATTTGGTATTTTCGGGACAGCCCTATTCCTTTGATTTTAAAGGCATGATATATAGCTTTATGATTAGTTTCAATCCAAAAGCTTACGGTTTATAAAGGTTATGTCAGTGCTATTCTAAAAATTCTATCATCTTCGAGTAAATTCTAAAAGTTAACGGTTTTTTTTCTACAACAACGCCCAGCAGTACCTTGTGACCTCATTTTTTTTGCCGAGCTCAGGAAAGTTGACTTTGGCGGATTTGGTTACCAGCCAATTAAATGCCGTGCAAGTTGCATCAATTTATTGTAACTGGTTCTCCACTAAATTCTGATGACCAGACAAAAATTATAATGCTTGGAACAATGCTTAAAACAGAAAACTTGTTTCACTGGAATTTCTACGAATTTGTCAAGGTAAATCGAATGTATACTTAACTATCTTTTACATACATAATTTTATGTACATTACTACGCTGCTGGCCTTGTTTCTTACTTGCCATGCCGAAACTGGATTCGTAAAGATATGATTACCCATAGCGCTTCACATTGTTATTAACCCAAACTCTGCCAGACACAGCACAGTGCATCTGTGCTGACAGCTCCACTTTGCTACACTCTGCAGCCAAGTCAATGTGACAAAGTATGCAATCTGATGCGTCTGGCAGGGTTCTAGCCAAAATGCCCTGGAAGGTTATTAGGGTTAAGGAACTTATGACACGTTAAACTCGTTAGCTTGGTGAAATTGTTCGTACGATGCGTCGCATGTTGCAACCTCTTATGCATCGCAATTTGAGTTACGACGGGTCACAGAGCTTTCTGAAATCAACCCCCGATATATCACATCTTTCTTTCTGACGTACTTTTATTTGGTGAAATAGGAGACAGAAATAGTGAATATTAACCCTATCCTCACTTAACGCTACACAATACGAAAAGTAGTAAACTGTAGTATGCAGTACTCTTACAACACTGGCATATTAGAAATAATGTAGTACTTTCTAGTATATTGTACTTTACCCCAAAATGAATGCCCATGATGTCGGAGTTAAATATTTTCAAGTTTAGAACGTCTTGGCTATTTCGCATGGAAACACGCGCGACCTGCTTATGCATAATTTAACAGGCGAGTCAAATGAATAATCGCGCTTGCGCACTGGAGGAAACTCATGTTTTAGTAATAACTTACTTAGGTCAGTAATAACGTACCTTGTACGTACGTGTGCATGCACATATGTACGTACAGAAACTAGACTAGTGAGTGTTTGCGATTTACATGCAATAATGCAGCTACGTCACACGCGCATGCAAATGCCGCACAGTTCTGCTCGCGATTTCGCGAGCAGAACTTGCGAAATAGCCAGAACGTTCTTTGCCATTTGGCCTTGGCGTGTGTGAGCGCGTTGGTGTATTCAAACCGCAGACGAAAAATGCCCGAGAACAAAAGAGAACAATATCGTCCGCGATTCCCAGCATACGTCCGCGATTGGAAGTGTGTACAAAACCTATGGAGGCCTTCCGAAAAAGTTAGAGTATAAACAAAAGAGGAACAATGGGGCCGCGTTTGGAGGTCAGTACACGACTGTGTGTGTGTGTGTAGCTGGAGGGCGCTGTCGGCCGGCCGTGCGCGCTATACGTCGCACCGCTAAGGACGTCTTGGAACCAAGACTATGCGACGTCCTGTTATATGATAGCATCTTGTTTTCCTACTGGACTGAGCTGGGAAAAAACTACAGTAATGTGGGTTTTTAATGGAAGTCGCCCAATACAAGGCTAAAAAAAAGCCTCTCTAGGTAAAAGGGCTACAACACAGGAGGTGGAATGGCCTACATGTTAGGCTGCAAGCCCTGCTACACTTACGGTTTTCCTGGGTCATGAATCTTCAATTGATACCGAAGAAACTTTCCCAATTTTCAAAACCTATAGACCCATGGTGGGGTAACTTCCACCGCTGAAAAAGAGGCAGTTAAATTCATAACGCTGCAAATTGAGGACCATACATGACCTTAACTTCAGATCAATCTATCATGCACTAATCTAACCGCTCAGGAGTCAGTCACTAGACTAGTCAGTATTGGTACCAAGACGTTCACATTAGTGATAAAAAAAATGATCGTGAAATAAGCCATTTGCGAGTTAAATTTGAATAACATTTGGTACACTGACGTGCTAAAAATGCTTTGCACATTTTAACTTTGAATTCTCCAGACCAAAGAGACTGTTACTATATGACGTGATTCGGGGCAAGCCTTATGCTAGCAACCCCCAGCACCGGAATGGTCTGGTGTCTTTGTGCCATTCTCACTCATTGTGAACAATGTATTAGGGCTGAGCGTCTCTTACGTAACTATGCAAGAGCTTGCCCCGAATCATGTGATATAGCAATAGTGTCTTTGGTCTGGAGAATTCAAAGTTAAAATGTGCCAAGCATTTAGAGCAAGTCAGTGTACCAGATTTAACTCGCAAATGGCTTATTGCGAGACCTGCACGCTCTATAACGAGTGTAGAGCCTTGGTCGAGGATACTGCCATACCTTCTCCGTCACTTCTTATGCCATGTTGAAGATCTTGACGGAGTGGTAGTTGGCCATGACCATCATGCCCTTGTTGTTGAAGCAGATCCCCTGGGGCATGTACTGCTTGTCCGAGACGCACTTGATGTGCTTGCCGCGGTTGGTGTAGTGGTGGATCTGGCCCGTGTTGATGTAGCCGAGGTAGCCCGCCACATAGATCTCGTCGTTGCCGTCGATGGTGATGCCGGCCGGCTTCATCTTCTCGCCGTCGAAGACTGTGTCGATGTTGAAGGCCTCATTGCCCTTGACGCCTACGGGGTCAACAGCGATGATCCTGGCCTCGTCGGCGTTGCTGATCAGGACCAGGTTCTTGCCCGTGACGCAGATGAACTCGGGCTTGATGTTGACGTGGATGACGCGCTCCAGCTTGCCGTCAGCGGGACTGTGGATGCTGATGACCTGGCGAGTGAAGTCACCTGGGGCGAAAAAAAAAACAAGTAGTTGGTAACAAAGAGATCAGTATTGGTGTTAACACCACGTAAAGTTAAGGCTGGTTCATATGCTTCACACGAATGCAAATGCAAAATATATTTCATGATGTCATTGACCGTTTCGTAGTGACGCATGCCTTACTCAAACGATTCCCTTCGCTCCCAAATTAACATGAAGTATAACCCGAGCTATATGTAGATCCAAACAAGCATAGAACGTTGTCCTATATGAAAGGCGTTCATGGAGCAACATCTACGATAGATTCAGCGATTAATAATTAAGACAAGACTTTGACATTAAAAGCCAAACCGCCTCTTGACAACTGCCTTTTGACCAAACAAACAGTCAGCCAGTTTTTGTTATATTGTCTCAATAACATGTCAGGGAACAAGCTATGCCCCACAAAAAGTGTAGCTGAATTTTTAACCCGGCCAAGCAAACATTTAGGCGTTTTTGAAGCAAAATTTAGCCCATAAAGACAAATTTGTACTCAATTTTAAGATTTTTCCATCAAATCACTGCCCCAAACCAATTCTCTGCCTCAAACCAATTCTATCTCCAATATATGGTCTATAGCAAGTGTAGAATGCCAACAAATAGAGTTGTTGTTTTTTTATGATTTTTTGGGTCACACTTCATCGCAGGCTGTAAAAAATTGTGAAAATTTCTCAATGATCAACATTTTCAGTCCAATGTCTGCATAAAATCCCTTCCCGAAGGGCTAGGAAGCTCATCTAAAAAGTCAAATGACTCCCAGAGTCTCCTCTTCAACTTGGAAGCACTTCAAGTTTAAACAAATTTCGTAATGGGCAATTTTTTAGCCCATGTCCCTAAAACATGCCATGTCCCTAAAACATGCCAATTTTTAGCCCGTGTCGTATTAACGTGCGAACTTTTACAAACAATATAAACACCAATTTTCGAGATTACATTTTTGGGATTGGCTTTCTTTAACGGTTACCCAGGTACCCGTGATTTTTTTTCTCAATCGGGTACCCGATTCCCGAACTACCCATAAATGCACATCTCTACTTACCGATAAAGATTCTATCTTCCTTGTCGATGGCCACACAGCGTGGGTCAACCACAGCGCTCGGTTCATTGGGAGCCACAGGGAACTGCAACACTTGCTTGCGGTCGGCGTTGTACACCGTGCCGAAGCCGGAACGGTCGATGACCACCAACCGGTTCTTGGAGTCCGATGCAACATTGCGAGCTGGAATACCAACAAGATTGAAAGAGTAGCCTTGCTTATAATATTTCCATGGCACTGAGTTTTTTTTGCCCTTTTCCGACGTAGTGTAGGAACCTCCATTTTAATTTACATCATCCCCGTCGCAAATTCCATCTTCTCCAACATTGCAATCGGAATCGCAATTGCATGCAGCCAATTCCTGCTGCACTGAAGTAGGTTTCAGGTACCGCTTATTAATGATTCAGAAACTCGCCGACTCGTAAGTATTTAACCATCTCGCGCCGGGATTATTTTTGCCGAAAATTTCTATTTTCAAAAAAAAGGCAAAATATAGCAGCCAACTTCTGATACAGCCAAACGCCACAAATACTGATTTGCAAGAGTCATTTCAACAGTTTTTGTACAATATTTCTTGCCGAAACCTCATATATTTCAATACTCCGGGTGCGCCCACCGGAGCGTAAATTGTAGAACAACAGGCCGTGCACAGCGGCCAAGTTCAAGTTCAACACACGGTCCACCTCCACAGACTTCTCGGACTTTGTGTGTGTGTACAAAACAAATGAGGGATTACACTATGAAAATCTTTGCCGTGAAAATCCGTTTTGCCGTGAAATAAAATTTCACGGCAATTTCACGGCGAGATAACACCATGAAAACGCCGTGAAATACTCTCGGGATTTTATCGCCGTGAAAACGCCGTGATTTTTTGCGGGCAGTTTCTGCCCAGCTCATTAACTTGCTCTATTGTTCACTCTTTTGTATCGTGTGATTATCAACCATCAATAAATTGTAATGTAACTGTCGAAGCTGGCAGAAGTTGCGTGGTTTATTGACAGTTAAACATGACGGCAGGCTAGGTATGGCGGCCAAGCGTTCGACGTCCAGTTTACCATCGATGCCTTCGTAACTAGTCAAGGGCCCCCTCGTAGAAATAATAACAAACCCGTAATAAATATTGTATTGGGGAATTCGATATATACCGAAGAATATCGCGATATGTTGCTTTTTGCAGCGTTTAAGATTTCTCTAACTATAGGCCTATACTTGCCCCTAACGTCAGAACGTTAAGCATGGTGCAAGTGTGGGTTAGTCTAGGTTACCTCACCCGAAGTTCCAGCTATTTCAAATAAAGTTGACGACAGAATAATACATAACGTATGATGTACCATGGAGGAATAAATAATACATTAAATGTGTCGTTTCTTTGATCGTTTTCTAGCCCCGGACATAACTTATCCGTCATATCTCCGGAGTAGAGTCCGCACCACGCACGTGCGTGCATGCATACGGGATGCCATCGTTGGTGTAGTCTTGGTCAAGTGCAAACAACCGCACTGAATGCTACCGTATTATTGCCAATGTACAATGTACGTACACGCAGCTAACGTATTCCGAACTCCGCCTTAAAAAAAGGCTACTAAGACCTGAGGGGGTTACAGCAATTGTTCAATAAGGGTACCCCCTAAAGCGCATCTGCGCGTGCGCGATGCTTTGTTGCTAGCCTTGGTCAAGAGCAAGCAGCCGCACTGAATGCCATCGTCTTATTCCCAGTGTACAATGCACGCACATGCAGCTAATGCGCAGAGAAATTCATCTTGAGAAAAGACAAAACCGGGCGCTTCGCACAGCCAAAATTACTAGGTAGGCCTACGTAAAATTACCATGGACTTTTTTTCTCCGGAATTCGACGCGGGAAATTCTTAAGATAATCATTTTTTCTATTTTTTTTTTCGTAGGAAATTCCAGACAGGGTCGGCGGGATAAAAAAAAAATAACAAATCGGTCGGGAGCCAAAAATAGGGTGGGTCGGAAATGAGAACCATATAATTTAAGACAGGGACGCCCTTATCGTTGTAAGGTTTATAATGATGTACGGTACTTTTCCCAAAAGACTTTGTCCATTGAAAGCATACGTGGGTTTATTCTTGATTTTATGTTTCAATTTCAATCATAAATGTACCGGTACCGCTATGGTTTCCAGATAATTTTATTTTTTGTGTTTTGCGTTGTTGGATGGCAAAAAAAAAATGAGAAAAACGGTGCCTGTTTTTAACCTTAGTCAAGGCGCGCGTAGCTACCTGGACGCGTGATGCGTCCCGAATGCCAGCATGTCCGGGGCCGGGCGCGCCACTCGTCTGGGTAGCGCGAGCCAATGAATTCGGAACAAAATGTGGGCCTACATGTGCGGACAAAACAAACGCGGAGTCTTATAACAAAAACATACCGGGAAAACGAAAAGCACGGAAAACAGCGAAAACTTCACATGCCTGATTATTATAGTCGGATTTCACAAAATCCGTGTTTTAAAACCCAAATCCTTACTTCCGTATTCCTTATTTCTCATGAATTTCAGTACGAAATACGGAAAACCCGTACTGGTTGGCAGCTCTGAATTGTGCATTTTGCATCAAAACAGAACTAGCCTGGAGCCGGCCTAAGCCAGCTCATTTGGAAAATTAAAAGTGCCTGTAGAATCAGAAAAAGGCAACTCGGGCCGGGAGGCGAATTTTTTGTTCTACCAAGCGACATCCGAATGTGGTTAATGCTATGACGCATATGTCCTATGAGATTTCGGACTTTACTTCCCTTTTAAAAAAAATCCTCCGGAGCCACGAATTAGAAAAGAAAAAAAATTCGAACGTAATGAAATTTCGGACTTTATTTCCCTTTAAAAAGAACCTCCAAAGCTCAATCTCCTACCCACCCCACAGTCGAACACCGTATCCCACTGAACCATCGGAATGCTCGGTAGACAATGAAAATTTATGGCATTATATACCCAGCCCTAGGTCCTATGCATCCATAACGTTTGGGGAAAAAATAATTCGCAGCCCGGGCCGCGAGCGAGCAGAGACACCACCCAGACAATCCAGCCAAACTCAACGCTGAGTGATGTGATTGATTTAGCATGACCAGGGAAAATAGTTTCGACCAATCAAAGCACTCAGCGCAGAGGTGGAGCCGATCGTTGCGCGTTACGGAGTTCATGATTGGTCAGTCCGATCATTCACGACTGCCTGCATGTAACTTTCACCGTGCTCGAGGTGTTCGTCCATTACAACTACGCGTAGCTAGTAGCAAGACGCCCATTTCGGACACGACCTAAGAAGTCATTGGTTTTTGTATACAAATCAGGAAATGGTGAGAAATAAATTACATTTTACAACTGCAATGAAAGAAACGCTAACATTTTAAGAAAGAACAAAAATGGACTGCTCCGTGAAGCCGGCCGTTGGCCTTCAAATTAGTAGTTTTTTTGTGGCATTAATGTAGATCATTCCTTCCTCCATCGATTTACGAGGAGTAGGCTAAATCTATTCTACGCGCGATAGGCCTAAGGTCCCCTGTTTTATTAAAATCGTTGCAGAAACGCAAATAATAAAATAAAAAAACCACCAGCAAGCACAACAGTAAAGTACACACTGCGTGTATCACAACCCTCTCCCAACAAACCGTGACCACCTGTCCGTTTTATACCTGCGAGATTGATGTTCGTGCATAACATATTCGCATGAGCCATGAGTCCGTCGTCTTATAAATGCGGATCAGACCACTGTACTCGCAACCACAAACACATAAAATTAGGAGAGTTCCCTGTTATGCCGGGCCGTTATGTTTGCACCCACAGTAAATCTAATCTGTTCTTTTGTCAGTTGAAGAATGGTTTACCGTTATGCATAACAAAGGAATGCAGCCTGCCAGGTTCGCCGTGAATTTGCCGTGAATTCGCCGTGAACATAATTGCCAATATTTGCTGGAAATAAACGCCGTGAAATTGCCGTGAATTTTTATTTCACGGCAAAAGACGGATTTTCAGGGCATTTTCACGGCAAAGATTTTCATAGTGTTAGCGTGTTGAGACGTCACCCGGAGGCGAGTCGAGGCAAGCTTGACGTTTTAACCCGTCAGCCGTGCCCGTGTACAAAAACAGGCAGATCGTGTTAACACGTCCTACGACGCGAACTGGTTAAGGATCACCGATTCCCTAAAAAGAATGCCTGATGCACTTAATACAGAGCCAGCTGTTTCGGCCATGAAAATCACCATGCCGTGTATGATGATTCAATATTAAGATGAATCACCGACATCAATTTTATGCACAACGTATGGAGTCAATTCTGAATGGAATCGCAATTCCGGCTCGGAGTTCAAGTCAACTCCAAGCCTACATCGATATGGGCCATTTGACAATTATGAAGTTGGAAAATGGTCTCTAACACTGCAACCACTTGGTGGGCACTGAACTCTGAAGGGGCCACTGAAAATACATGAACTGCGGATTGTATACATTTTTGTTATTTCAAGATTTCAAATAGGAGGGAGACCTGGGTGGGCACGAACGTCAGCTAGGGGTATGTCCCCCCCCCCCCCCCACCCCCATAGTTACGCCACTCACTGTGAACCCCCTTACATAGAATCTAGCTGCCTTTAATCTGCATTCATAAATGCATTTGACAGTTTCACATATGGGCACTCAGCAAACTTTGGTTTAACCCTAACCCACCTCAATCCTCCAAAATCCTCCTTGCAGTTTTGGAGGATTTTGGAGGATTGAGGATGAATGGTATTTAAAAAAAAAAGAGGATTTTGGAGGATTGAGGATGAATGGTGTTTCAAGCAAGGAGGATTTTGGAGGATTGAGGACGAATGGTACTTTTTTTAAAAGAGAATTTTGGAGGATTGAGGATGAATGGTGTTTCAAGCAAGGAGGATTTTTGAGGATTGAGGATGAATGGTACTTTTTTCTAAAAGAGGATTTTGGAGGATTGAGGATGAATGGTGTTTCAAGCAGAGGATTTTGGAGGATTGAGGATGAACGGTGTTTAAAGCACATGAGGATTTTGGAGGATTGAGGATGAATGCATTTTTTGGGGCAGGGTAATCGGAGGATTTTAGAGGATTGAGGATGGTTCCTAGCAAAAAGGGTCTAGGGGGTTAGGGTTAATGCCTGTTTAATGCTGTGAGATGTTTAGAGCCCGCTGCACAAAATACAGAGAGTGATTGTTCTTATCCGACGATATGCAAAGAGCGTTTGGGATACACATGCAAAGGGTAATGAATTTCATGCAGAAAATGCTGTTTCTCTTCCATTCGCATATGCAAGAGATGGGCAAGCCACACAGAGTAGTTCATGCGCATAAAAGATCGCACAAATGTTTTGTGTTGTACAAAAAACAAATGTTGGATGGGAAAGGAAATCTCTGCTAATAAAACAGATCTGGTTCTTTTTTTCTTCCCAGTTAGGCATTTATGAATGGCGATAAAAGTGTGATGACATGATCTTTACCAATAACGATCTCAGAGGTTGTGTCACGCCCAATTCTCCAATCATTACTGACGTGGTAAAGATTGCGCCATCCCGCTTTTACCCCCTCAACTCTTTCAGTGCCAAGGTCGTACATGTACGACCTACTCGATGTACTCCGAAAGTGCCATTATCGTATATGTACGATCTATGTTTTGTACTCCAAAAGTGCCATCAATCGTACATGTACGACCTACACTATTCGGATTATCGCAAGAGGGCGCTATTGCTCTATCGTATTCTACCCATTTCGTACATGTACTTTTTTTTTTTTTTTTAAAGTTATTCGGGTTCTTGCGAGAGGGCGCATCGGTCTCTGAGCTGTTTTGATGTATTCTATATTTAGCTACGGTTGTCTGCTTGTGGTGACGTATTGAAATGATTGCGGCCCCCTGTAAAACGTGCACGTTTTACTCTTGAAGAAGCTTGTGAAAGAGCAAGATACAGTTTGTTTGGGCGGTGAAACTTATTTATTTATTTTTTAACAGAATTTTGAAAAACCCCCAAAAAGCTGGGCACTTTATGGGTCAAAATGCTAAAAAGCATGGGTACTGAAAGAGTTAATTGTGACCCGCTCTGCAAAAAGGGCACATAAGTCGCTGTATGCTTTTACGAGTTATGGGCCGTTCAATGTGAAGAGGGTGAACAATTCTTCAAACTAGTGATTTTGAAGGGAGGGAATTTTTTGCATCTTTGATACCTATATTATTCTATTTCATAACCAAAATCTTTGATTTCAGTAAATAAAGTAGAAAAAATAATGTTTTTTTTGAGTGCTTCCATCTATTGCTTTGCTTTTTGTTTTCTTAAATGGCTTGTTTCTCCTTAAGTCATTTCAAGAAATTCCTGAAAACAAACATGCAAATTTCCAAATATCTCGTGATTGCAAAATGCTAGAGACCTCAGACATATACCATATGAAAGCTTATAAAATGGCCTTTCCAGCTATATATAAAACACTATTTTCAAATTTTGCAACATATGTGCCCTTTTTGCAGAGCGGATCACAATTGTGCTCAGTTTGAAACTCGAAGAATCCTCTAGTACTTACCGCTGGACGCCGGGATGCTGACTTTCGGCTTGCCTTCGGCTGTGCAGACAGACACGCGGTTGTTGTTGCGATCGGCCACGGCAATGTCCCCGTTGGGGCAGGCTGTGATTCCCCTGGCCCACTTGAATTCACCCTCGCCGGTGCCCTCCTTTCCAAACTGCAGGTGGAGGTCCCACTCCCCCTTCTTGACGACCTGGCCAAGAGTGACCTGGTCCGTGGCCTCCTTAGCCATGCCGGTGAACTTCAGGAAGGAAAGCTTCTGGTGCACCTGTTTCCAAAAAAGAATATTTCGAGCAGCAATTTAACCATTTGTTACCTTATGATCTTCATTTATAAAGCAATGTGGGAGGAATTTCTCAAAACGTACCTCCTCAGGGATGGGTCTGGCTTGAGGGAAAAAATTGCTGTTACGATCGGATTCGAGGGGCTTTGCAGTGACATAATGTTTGTGCAAATAAAAACAATAGAATTCGGCAAACTCACTGACAGTCATCCTTGCCCCTGGTAAATACTTGATACACATCAGTGGCATATAGCTGCATGTATGTTTTGGTTCAGGGAATTGGAGGGTGGCGGGAGGCGGCGGTGGCAGGAGGTGGCGGTGGCAGGAGGTGGCGGTGGCGGGAGGCGGCGGTGGCGGGAGGCAGCGGGAGGCGGCAGTGGCCTGTGGTGGGAGGTGGTGGCAGGAGGCGGTGGTGGCGGCGGGAGGCGGCGGTGGTGGGAGGCGGCAGTGGCGGGAGGCAGCGGGAGGCGGCAGTGGCCTGTGGTGGGAGGTGGTGGCAGGAGGCGGTGGTGGCGGCGGGAGGCGGCGGTGGTGGGAGGCGGCGGTGGCGGGAGGCGGCGGTGGCGGGAGGCGGCGGTGGCAGGAGGTGGCGGTGGCGGGAGGCGGCGGTGGCGGGAGGCAGCGGGAGGCGGCAGTGGCCTGTGGTGGGAGGTGGCGGCGGGAGGCGGCGGTGGTGGGAGTAGGCGGTGGTGGAAGGCGAGGGGGGGGTGTGGTTAGTACTAGTTTTGAAGTGGTGGCAATGTGTTCTCGGCATTCCTACTTTTCAGATGCTCCCTAGCTGAGGTGCATGCCTACCACATGCGTACCCCGTAGGGGTGTGCATCGGAACCGGGTACCCGAGTGCCCGACCGTTCATGTCAGGAACCGGTTCCAGATTATGGAATCGAGTACCCGTACAACTTTACATTATCGCATAGTTACTTCCCAGACAATGAAAAAAGAAAGGTTTTAAATGTTATTTGTCGGGAATTTTTAAAAGTAAAACCGGACTATGTGGGAAAACAGCACAGATTTCATGTTTATGACGCTCAAGAAAGTTGACAATAAAGGGAATTTACTGGTCATTGGTTTTTGCACTCTGGGTATGTAAGAGCCTCGACAAGACATAATAGCATGCAACAATCCACAATAAATACAACTGTATTAAGCTTCCGGACAAGTCTTTGTGATGATGCCGGTGCATGCGCGTGCCAGCACACGCAAAGGTGGAGAAGTGACCATGTTTACTGGACAGGCATGACTCTAGATTTTCAGAATCTTGTCAGAATTCAGACTTTTGAAACTCAGAGAAAGATATTGGGATTGGAAGTTTTGGGTTGGGTTTCTTTAACGGGTACCCGTATTTTTTTCAATTGGGTACCTGGGTTCTTTTAATACCCGTACATGCACACCCCCAGTACTCCGCAACTATGCACTGATGGACACGCAGGGTACCCACTTGCAATGCTTCAGCGGCTTTTACAAGATTTACAAAATGGAAAAAAAATCCAATGTCTACCTGGGGAGGCGTCTTCTCTGTCAGGTTCTGCAGGTCCCTCTCCACGGTGGGGTGAAGCGAGAGGAAGTCCGGATCCGTGGCCGTCTCGATGGCATTGCGGGCCACCTCCAGGGAGTGGCGGGCCTTGCTGATGAAGCTAGACACCGACTGTTCACTCTGCTGCATGTTCTGGGCACGCTGCTTCTCGATGTGGTCAATCTCGTCCAAGAGCATCTGCAGGGAGCAGGAATAGACACTGTGAGAGCTGAGTAATACAGGGTGCCAGCCCTCCCCTTAACCCTAACCCTGCAAGACACAGCGCAGTGCATCTGTGGTGACAGCTTGACCTTGCTGCATTCTGCACACAAGTCAATGTGACAAAGTATGGAATCTGATGCGTCTGGCAGGGTTTCTAGCCAAAATACCCCGGAGGGTTAGGGTTAACCTGGTAAAAATACAAGCACCTATGACAAAGTGCACTACACTTTGCAGTACATACATGTTGGCATTCCGGTATCCTTTGGTCTGGAAGCCTCATCTCCTAACCCCTCATCCATCTGAATGCATAAAACTAACACAAGCAATGTAAACAATGGCCATGGGGTAGGGCTGTCCCTAGCCCTACAAATAGGGCTGTAAATGGTTCCTTTTTTTAACTTCTGGCTTTTTACTGTCACCATTACAGCCCTACTCCAACGGCAGCCCCACACGCCGAGTTTTACAACCGGTCGACTTTGATTTCAAATATCTCCCCAAATTCTTATCGCTTAAACACTTTTATATACATCATTGTATTCCTGAGATGTTATCAATTTCTACAGTATATAACAGGCTTACTAAATGCTGAATTCGTCCGGCTGCGAGGTCTTCAAAAATGACAAATGCTCCAAAACCTTCCAAAACGTCTTTACATGGAGGACGCCATCTTGTATTCATCGCTTGGATCGAGAGAAGTCGGGGCACCCGGCGGTTGTAGAAAATGTCTGTCATGAATTATGCATGATAGCATGTCATGTACGACGCGCGGTTGTTTCGTGAGAAGTCAGGGTATCATACTCGGCGGCTGCAGAAACTGGTCTTGTTATGAATTATGCATGAGGCGTCGCACGGATGTATGCACACACGAATCCGCGGACGTTTTATGCATAATTCATAACAAGAGCAGTGCCCTGACTTCTCACGAAACAACCGTGCGTCGTACTACCCGTACATACTCATGCATAATTTATGACAGACCATTTTCTACAACCGCCGGGTGCCCCTACTTCTCTCGATCCTAGCGATGAATACAAGATGGCGTCCTCCATGTAAAGACGTTTTGAAAGGTTTTGGAGCATTTGTCATTTTTAAAGACCTCGCAGCCGGACAAATTCAGTATTTAGTAAGCCTTGTTATAAACTGTAGAAATTGATAACATCTCAGGAATACAATGATGTATATAAAAGTGTTCAGTGATAAGAATTTGGAAAGATATTTGAAATCAAAGTCGACCGGTTGTAAAACTCGGCGTGTAGGGCTGCCGTTGGAGTATATGGCTGTAATGGTGACAGTAAAAAGCCAGAAGTTAAAAAAGGAACCATTTACAGCCCTATTTGTAGGGCTAGGCTGTCCCGAATATACCGAATATTCGACTATTCGATCGTCAACCGAATATTCGAATACCTTTTTGCCAGTTCGAATATTCTAAAAAAATTATAATATATAAGCACGTACAGATAGGACAGATGCTATTTTAGTAGAAAAGTAACGGAGCTTAGCAGTGTGAAATGTTGCACTTTTGTCAAATGTAACTTTTGTGTGGCCAGGTTTTTGTTCCCGTCCGTAAAACCCTTGTTTTTACACTCGTAAAAAAAAATATTCCTCCAAAAACGCAGGCTGAAGTTTGGTTTCTTATCAGAACATTCCGTAGGCCTACCCGTAATGATCTTGATATAACTGCGCATGCAAAAAAAATGGTGATCGAGCAGTCCCTAATATCGATCGCCGCACGTAAAACACCGGCGGCATGCAGTTGCAGCTGACACGTGAAAAACTTGATTGGCAAGTATCGAACATTCGAACAAATCAGGTTTCGAGTAATCAAATACTGAATTATTCGAAAATGAACAGCCCTACCATGGGAGCAGGCCTCGGGAATGGATGAATGATCACCATTGGGACACTAGCTGGCTCCAAGCCAGACACATATAGGCCACGTAGACCAGGGTATATTACATCTGGAATTTCCAGCTCAGTTGATAAACTCTTGACAATTAATGGAGGCTTGCATCGTAGCATTGAAGAAAAACTCAAAAGCAGTGTCATTTAGCCACAAATGAAATGAAATGAAAAAAAAAAATGCCCAAGCTCTCTGCTTTTAGAGAGTCTTAATTCTGCTGACTCTCCCCAGAGTCAATACCGGCGGCTTGCAATGACTCTAACCGCTATGCATTCTTGTTATAAAACTTTCTGAATCCTCTAAAATCCACCACTGCCCAGAACCCAACGGCACATTCTTTGAAATTTTACTTTCACGGAACACCAAACCCTAACTAGGCTCTACCCAGCAAACCATTTAACGTTTTCTGAACGTTTTTTTAATGTTTTGCGGACGTTTCCAAAAAACGTTTTTTGGACGAAAGTTTGTGGACAGTTTTGGACGTTTTAAAAACGTAACTTTGTGACGTTCTATGAACGTTCCAAGAACTTTTCCAGAACATGAAAAACGTATTAAAAACTTACGTACACTAACTAAATGTCTATTTACTGGAATTAAGCTACGTTGCCAGATAGTAAGTGCAAATTTACAGAAATGAATGGAGTGGGAACCAGATTAAATAGAAGTAACTTATTACACCCATGTGGGACCTTTTTGGGCAGGTCTGGGCTAGCCCTTTAGTGGCCCCATCAGCCAAAACTGTATGGGGGCCCCATATGGGCAACCCAAACCTCTGTATTGTATGTAATCTGCAACGTTTTATACGCGTTTAAAAACGTCCTTTTTAAGACGAAGACGTAAATGACCCAGTAGAACCTAACCAAAACGTTTTTTGAACGTTTTGTGTTTGCAGGGTTAAAAAAAATGCAAATCTAAAACCTCCTTGATCAATTTGGAGCAATTCTGAGAGTTTAGTGACTTACCTTTTCCTTTCGTTTCAGCTCAGCAATCTTAGAGGCCACAAGTTCCAGAACGCTCTTCCTGGCATCGCCGGCGTTGATCTTGAGGTCGTTTTTCACAGTGTTCAAGGACTTGTGGACTTGCTGGAACTCTGCAACAACCTACAGAGAGCAATCGGAGAGATAAAAATCAATAGGGTACCGAAGCGATGACATCAATGCAATGTTTAGAACCAGAATACTTTTGTTATTTTGTGTCAATGTGTTTGCATGACTGGCTGTTAACAAAGGAACAGTCGAAATCTCCATTTGTTTGGAGCCAGTTGTCGTGCCAACTGACGTCACACTTCGGTACTCTATATTACAACAACTCAGATTCCATCTCTTGATTTTGCGAGAACGTGTCACATGGTAGATGTATTCTCTAAAAAAAAACTTGCCTATGGCCAAAAAAGTACTGCCAAAAAACCATACCCGTAGCAATCAGAGATTCTACATATGTATTTGCCCACTGCAGTGAACACAGGACTCGCTCATTGTACTGTAAATCTACAAAAATTCACAAAAAATCCACGAGGACCCCACATCAATGTAGTTTGTATTTGCAAACGGCACCCCCTTAAATTATCCGTTTTTATTGGTTTATATCCACTTTTACTATGTACAAACACCTTTAGGACAACACCTCAGGAATTCCAGATTACAAAAGAGATTCTTTGAAAATTCTGAAATCGGGACAAATAATTCCTGAAAACAGGAAAAACCCTGACAAATCTCAACCCTGGTATTCAATTCCTTGGGGGAAAACAGAACACTCCAGCAAGCACCTCAGAGACCTCGGGAGGCTAGTTTTACTTTTTTTAATGCAAGTTTAACCTGAACAAAGCTAAAAGCCACTCTAGGTACGGAGGTACGAAACGAAAAAAAATCTAAGATACATAAGGTGGGAATTAATATTTCCTCTTGAAGCAGGAAAGATCAATAGATGAAGGTAAACATGCACTTGAGGTAAATTGTGACCGGCTCTGCAAAAAGGGTTATTATGTCGCACTATGTGAAAACACACACAGGGCTGTTCTATTTGAAGCGGGCGAAAAAAATCTTCACATAAGTGTTTTTTTTTTTTTTTGGTTTGTTGGCTTCTGTTATATCTATATTTTCATAATTTATTTTCAAAAACATGAATATTGATAAATAAAGATGAAAAAATAAATGTTGATAAAAAGTACTTCTATCTTATTTCTTTGCACTTTTTGTGTTTAAAGGCCTGTATCTCTAAACGCACTTCCGTTAAATTGGGAAAATAGGAGTATACAAATGTCAAGATATCTCGAGAACACAAAATGCCACAGGGGTCAAACCTACACCAAATTAAAGCTTAGGATGTGACAAATTCAACTATGTATATATAACTCATTTTTCAAATGTTGCGACTTAATAGCCTTTTTTGCAGAGCCGGTCACAATTATCATGTTGTAAATACAGCTCACGTCTATTTGACTTTTTTACTCGCAGACCTGTCCAATAAGAAATTCCGGACAGTTTTCTCATAAAAGTTCGACTGTGAAATTTGAGTTAAATAATATCAATTCTTGTGAGTTAGTAACAATACAAACCTCTTCAGTTTTGGGCAAGAAATCTCTCATGCTCTGCCTGCGACGGTTGGCCGCCTCCCTGATGCTGACCGACTCGTGCTGGGGCCGGGCGTGGCCCAGGAAAGCGCACTCCAGGCAGATCAGCTCGCTGCAAGTCTCGCAGAAGCACCGGATCTTCTCGCCCGGGTGGTTCTCGCACTCCGGCGCCTTCTTGCGGGCGGGGCTCTTCAGCTCGATCTTCCCGGTGCGAAGCTCGTCCAAGGATGCAATGATGTGGTTCTTGATCATCGAGAAGCGCTTGTGAGCCTCCACACAGCCCTGGCAAAGAAAGTGGTCGCAGTCCATGCAGCGGGCCACCGACTCCTTGTTCTCGTCACAGCCACCACACTCCAGCTTCTTCCCCTTGGCACTCAGAAGCTGGTCGTGGAGGACCATCTCCTCAACCACGCCGCTCAGATGAAGGTTGGATTTGAGCCCAGCGATCCCCCCGATGGGCAGCTCCGTCTCGTCCCCGCAGACCGGACACGGGATTCGGGTGTTCTTGGGGTACTTCATGTTGCGATACTTGAGCAGGCAGTCCTCACAGAAGGTGTGGACGCAGTCCATGATCTTGGGCTTGAAGTAGAAGTTTTGGCACAGGCCGCACTTGAGCGACTCCTTGCTGATCTTGTTCAGCACGGTGCTGGCGGCATTCTTGAACACGGACGTCATCTTGGCGGTCAAGTCTTTCTTGGTCCTTCAGAAGTCTGTGGATGATTAAAATATGGTCCCTGTTAGAAAAATATGGCTGGGTTCAATCTGACTATTCCAAAATTTAGATTCAGGAGCTGCAACTCTCTCCACCAAGTACAGGAAATTAAGCTTTCTAAAAAGCCCAGATACAATTCAGACCATTTACAGAGAGAGTGACAGGGTGTAATTAACTCTACAGCAAAAGTGTATTGTCCATACACAGGACAGGTACATGTATAGTCATGTTTTCCTATACTATGAGGACAATGCTTTGTGTTTCCTATTGTTCCTTTAATTTAAAAAGAAACTCCCATTGACTATGCACGTATTTTCAAGTCCGTAGACCGATTTTAAAGGGACACATTGCCTTCAAATGTCATGAAATTTTGCTGTTTGGAAATGTTCCTTATCTTCTATAAGAGATGTTCATGCAAAAAAACACGTATAATGTGTTGTAATTAGTAAGTAAAGATTACAAAACAAAAAACTGGCCTCTGACCCCCGACATCTGACATGCGAAACATAGACTTATTTCCAGTAGTAAATACCACCGTCTAAATAATGCGCAAAATACGCTGTAAGAGTCTTTAGGCTGGTGCCGCAGCCAGTGGCCCTGTAAACCTATCAGATGATCGCCAGGTACCATTCTCTACCTCGCGACACATATCGCCAGTGCTGCGCGCCGTGCCACAGTACATCAAAATGGATCAACAGAACGTACTTCAACCAGATGCGACTGGAAATACGACTGGTGAACACGCTCCGCCATTTTGTGGAGTCAAAAATTTGGTTCCACAAAATGGCAGACCGTTATTTGTCACGAAATTAAACAAAACCAGGGTTCGACCTTAACGCTGGTCCGCTAGACAAATTCTAGTAAAAACAGCGGCGGTCTAGTCAAAACCCTTTTCTAAGTAGTCCGGCGGTCTAGTGAAAAAAAATGCCAAGATAAGCTAAGCGCGCGCGTCTTCACAGCCAGATTGTCAACAGCGATCCCCGATTGCATGCTTCAGCTAAGGCTGTTCGATATCCATTTATTTTGATACAGAAATATCGGCAGAAAAATATCGCGATATTCGATATTATCGTGATGACGTCACTTTTTCATTACCGGAAGAACGGAGGAATACAAAAATACATGACGGAAGTCACCACGGCATCATGAGATCGGGGCCACCGGGATCGGGCCCACCTGGATTGAGCGGCAGGAACGGGGGGCCTGTTTGACAAGGCTTCCCTTCGCTCGTTGAGTATTTGGAGTTTTACGACATTTACCTTCAGTTGGCTACTTTATGGCACTCCAGAAAGACTAGCGTTTGTTTCTATTTCAGCATTATTGATTAGTAACACAGATGATAATACCAATATTTTGTGAAGACGACATGACATTGCACAATGTACAATGGATGCGCGCCACATGTTTTAATCTTTTCTCAAGACGCGACGCAGTTCGCTACACGTAACTACACCTAACCTTGTACACTTGGGAAAGACGGTGGCATTCAGTGCGGTTGCTTGCACTTGACCAAGGCTAGCAACAAAGCAACGCGCACATGCGCTGCAGGGGTTGACCTTATTGCAAACAATTGCCATACCCCTCGATCTCAAGATGAGTTCGCAAGCGTGTAGGTACATTGTACATAGCCTCTGTTAAAGCCTGAAAGGATGTATTGCAGCAATAAGCGCACGTGTATAACGATCACTGTGCAAACCTGCGTCTTGAGAAAAGGCTAGTCAAAAAGACGCGCATGCGTAGTTATAGTTTCAAAGCCGGGTTAGTGGGCGACACCGTGATTTGTAAGCAAGTGATTTCAATGTGGTATATACGACGTTCGTGAACAATTGAAATAAGTGATCTCAATGTTATTGTCGGGTGCAAAGTTGTGTGACGTTCTATGATTTGTAGAAGTATTTGCCGTACGCTAGAATTCCAGACTCATAAGAAAGTGGCCAGGAAATGCCTCAGATTGCACCATAGAGCATCTAGAATCCAAAATTTCCCGGGGACGTTAAGCGGGCCCCAGACGACTCCACGCCGTCGCCGTCGCATTGTGTCTGCCGCCCTGCAAAAATTTCAGGCCGTGGAGTTACTGGAATTTCGAGCAAAGTAAACTGGACAAATCCACACGTAATGCGGCCAAAAGGAACATATATCGCGATATTCTTCGGTATATCGAATTCCCCGATATTCCGGGTTTTTTTTTAAGGGGCCGATACGATTTTCGATATGAAAAAAATATCGAACAGGCTTACTCTCAGCTTGTAATAAATGTTTGTAAATACAGTGTACTTGGTCAGGTTACTTACAAAAAAAGTATCCTAAAAGGTGAAAAAACATGCGGACCAGTGAAAATGCTGGCGGGCTAGTAAAAAGTCGACATTACTGGTCCGGCCGGCTAGTGAAAAAAAAAGTTAAGGGGAAACCCTGAAAACCAACGCAATTTGAAGGGATAGTTATGTGAATCTTTATATTCTACTTTAAAAAAAGCTTCCCAACCATATCCATTTCAGTTTTGTGGCCCAAATCGCAAAATCCAAAGCAATGTGTCCCTTTAACAAAAGACCGACTCCGGAGGACAAGAAAGATTCCTTTGTATTTTCTTTCTCCTCTTGTCCTCGAACGTAATACAGTACATATGTACATGTACATGTATACATTTTGTACCCATGTTGATTCAAGGACGAATCAAAGCATGATGTTCCATGACTTAAAAACTAGTTTAGGAATGAAACCAAAAAATAGGGCATGCTTTTTGGGGTGGGAATTTGTACTCGTTGTGTTATAATGTTTTTGTCAACCCAGATCCATTTGATGAATTGACAAATTAAGCGACCTTTTTTGTTATTGGCCTGTACCAGTCCAACACAGGGGTCATTGCTTGGGACTTCCACATACCATCCTTTTGTCAACCCCATAGCTTGGTTGACTGACCCAAATCAGTGCTTACAATCATACAAAGCATAGCTTACAGGGGCCAATTTCATAAAGCTGTTAAGCAAAACAATTTGCTTAGCATGCAAATACTTCCTTGATAAAAACTGGATTACCAACCAGATTTCCATGTGTGGAATATTGCTTTTGACTGGCATTCAGCTGTTGTTTGCTTAAGCATGAAAATTACATGGACTTTTTGCTGGTAACCTGTTTTTACTAAGCAAGACATTTTCATGCTAAGCAATTTTTGTGCATGCTTAATAGCTTTATGAAATTGGCCCCCGGACATGTGGATGGCCCCATATCATGGCCGCATTCTTCCTGCCCATATATAAACTTGGTCGGATTCGTATGCGAGTAACTTAAAAAATGCTGGGGTTCTTGCTTGCCGATTGAAAAAATTAATGAGGTCTGATGTTCCTTAATTACTGCCACAGAAATACCATGTTTACATACATTGTACACGTATTTGTACACGTATCTCTTAATCACTCAGTACATTGTACTTCGACCCAACGGGCGCAGGAACACTTTTGAAAGTGGGGGGGGGGGGGGGGGGGGGAGCAAAAGTAGTGCCGGTGCCGACCGCTGCCATTTTGTACGGTATGTTTTTCTTTATGCGGAACTGCCAAAAGTGGGGGGGGGGGGGGGGGGGGAGGATGGGGGAGGATGGGGGGGATGGGGGCCACTTCCCCCAAGTGTAAAAAGTGGGGGGGGGGGGGGAGGGGGGGAATGCCCCCTCGGCCCCCCCTGTTCCACCGCCGTTGCTTCGACCCAGTCGCCCGACTATAACCGATAACTGTACGTTGGTTTGTTTGTTTAAATTTCAACTGAACTCTGTACAGAATGAAAGATGATAAACCATATTAATTGCCACACATTCCCACAAGCTGCACTTCTACCCCATTGACAACAGGGCATAAATTATGTTTTAAACAGTAGCTATACTCAACAGAAATCAGCAGTAAACAACAGGTGCTTTTTATTGGAGTGAGGGGCAGAGATCATTCAAATAAGAAATAAATCGGTATTGGGTATATCATGTATGAACACCAACAGCTAGCTCACTGCACAGGAGACATCCGTGCATGGACACACATCCTCATATGCACCCGTATACCTCTATTGTAGACTTTACTTTCCTTCTTTAAGTTCTTTTATTCTCCTTTGTCCCTATTTGAATCTCAAAACTCCATAGCGTTAACTTTGTGGGGTACCTGGATTTCTAAAGACTCCCTCATGGGGTACCATCCTGTTACCCTTTCTTCCCGGTACCCCGTAAGGAGACTAATGTACGAACATGACGTACTGTTTTCATACAACAAATTTCTGTTACCATGGTTACAGATACCAGTGTGGACAGAGATATGGCTGTCACACCAAAACAGGGCAACTTACTCAATATCTTTTCCATGTTTTCTAACTGAATAGACCTCGTTTAGGCAGGGCATCCTTATATTTAACAAGCAGTATTGTACAATGTACATGTACTGCTGTTTGGGCCAAAAACAATAGTCCTGCTTCCGGTTACCCTACCTTGTCCCGAATATACCGAATATTTGATATTCGATCGTCAAGCGAATATTCGAATACCATTTTGCCAGTTTGAATATTTGAAAAGATATATGCACGTACAGATACGACTCTGATGCTATTTTAATAGAAAAGTTACGGCACTTAGCGGTGTCAAATGCTGCATTTTTGTCAATCGTAACTTTTTGTGGACAGAGGTTTATTGTTGCCATCCGTAAAACCCTTGCAGGGGCATGCAAAAAAATGCCATTTGAACGGTCCATAATATCAATCGCCATACGTAAAACACCGGCATGCTTTTACATGCAATTTTTTTTTACTGGTGCGGCATGCACAGACAAACTTGATCGGCGAGTATCGAATATTCGAATATTACATTTTTCGAAAATGAACAGCCCTACCCTACCTACCCTATTTTAACGGCCTGACCATGATTGTTTTTGGGTTTTTTTTGGGGGGGGGGGAAGTAAAAAAATAAGAAACCCATAAATGCTGTAAATGTATCTTTAAATCTTGACTACACATAGACACCTACATTATGATCAGCAAAAAGTGCCAAAAAAAATTAAAATTTAAAATTCCCAAATGCCATGTAATCAGTAACAGAACTTTTGTTGGCCTTGTCCTCCGACAATGGTCTTATTCTTGAGTTTTGACTACACATAGTCATGTTTTCCTACAATGTACATACATGTATGTACAATGTATACAACTGAGGACAATGCTTTGTGTTTCCTATTGTGTCTACCCTCCTGTTCTCAGGGCCAAAATCGACCCAGCTGCTGTACAGATCAAAACCTATCAAATGTCAGATTGAAACACACACAAACTGTCAGACATGTCAGAGTTGGTGTTTAGAGATTTTGATAGGCTGTGATAGGTATATGTATAGGAGGGTTTTAATATAATACAACCCCATAGACTCGGCAGGTATTTTTACATCCCAGGACCGATTTTAACAAAAGACCGACTCCCGAGGACATGAAAGATTCCTTTGTATTTTTCTTTCTCCTCGTCCCCCGAACGTAACTCTTGGCAATACATGTACTGTGATGTACATGTACAATGCCTACATTCGTACACTATGACGCACATACATGTACATATTTAATAAATTAACATGACTAAACTGGCCAACCCCTGTATGTCAGCTACATGTATATCCTTGAACATGTTGACGATGATAGACCAGACAGTTACATACACGATTCGTAGGTCACTGCAATTATTGTATGAAAATATAAACTTGCAACCGTCATCATCAGTGATCATGTAATACAATGTAGCGTAAGCGAATTCTTTCTGATTTATTCAGCCACAGTGTCGGTTACTCCCATCAATTATTGCTGATGACTAGTACTGCGGTTTGGTTGGGTTTGGTTGGGTTTGGTTGAATGATTTTGTGTGTATCAAAACAAATATCCGCTCCAGAAAAAGGTGATATGTGACCCACTCTACAAAAATGAGTCTGATGTGTTAAAAATACATTTTTAAGCTTGACAGTTAGTCTGAAGAAGCATGAAATAAGCTTTCATTTGATATATGGCACAACTCTGTAGTGTAATGCATTGTTTTTTTTACGATTTTAAGTGCGATTTTCTATTTTTTTGTTATATTATGTGAGTGACCCGCTCCAGAAAAAGGTGATATAAGTCGCGCTATGCATTTACGTGTAATGGCCCTTTCAACGTTGAGAGAGTGACATTTTTCGTCAAAATTCATTTTTTGTCTTTAATGACATCTTAAATATCTAAAGTTTCAGGTTTGGTGCACAACAATGTTGATTTCAGTAAATAAAGTGAAAAAAATAACCTTTTTAGAGTGCATTGTTCCACCATTGCATTGTATTAGAACTAGCTATTTCAAAGCCTGTTTTCTCTGTTGTGTAATTTGAACTCCATAGAACTAATTAATATGCAAAAACGCGATATCTCCAGAACGGAAATGGCTTTGGAGCTCTTATCATATACCAAATGAAAGCTTACATTGCAGGCTTTCCAAACATACATAAAACTCATTTTTCATATCTTGCGACATAATATACCTTTTTCCAGAGCGGGTCACGCAAGATCGAGTGACACTATGAAATCAAATTGTAGACAAACTTTCACTGCATACATGTATGACAAAAAATGGATTGTGGATGAATTAACCATGAATCTCCAGTCGTATTCATTATAAGTTCAGAGCAACATAAATCATTTTTGATATACCACTTTTATGACTTTTTTGGAAAGATTTTACTTTAATACCCCCCACCAAAATCGGTCAAGAACACTTTTTTTTTAGAACAGCAACATCTTGGAAAATAACCAACCCTCCTTGATAACAACTGTCTAAACAGGTGGCACAACCTGTTATTTCAAGATTTATTTCAGCAAAATCTGTAAAAAATGAAGAAATTAACATGTATGTGCACACTTTGGAGTGATACATGATGCCAACTGCCAAGAACTTCTAACACAGAAAACACAAACTTTCTTCCCCTATATTGCACTAAAATGTCCCAACAAAATTCTCAAAATGAAAGGTTGTGCCAAGTGTTTATACAATTATGAACACAAATGGATGGTTATTTTCCAAGATTTGCTGTTTCTAACCGATTACTTTTTGGGGGCCGCCTAGATTAGTAAAAACATTTTCCAGGGGAAATGATGAGGTGAAACAAAAACACCAACATATTCAATTCTCTTGTCCACCATGTCTCTTCCCTTTTTTTATTTTATTTTTGAACAGTTTTCGGAAATTTTAAAAAGAATGGCGGCCATCTTGAAAATAAAAAATAAAAAGGCCCTCTTCCTTCCTTTAAAAAAAAAAAAACCTGGACGCTAAACATTTTTGTTTTACTTGTCCCGAGCAGTGTCCATGATCTTTTCCAGTTTCACCCAATTTTTTCAATTTCTATTTGACAAAGGATAAACAAATTATTGTTTTAAAATGAGTCATCAAATGAAAAAACCCTCCCACATTTATTTATACAAAAATTGCATTACAAATAGTCATCATGTTTGTGGTTGCATAAAGTAGGTTTTTTTTGTTTAAAATAAAACATGTAAGAAGAAAGTAATGAACATAAAAAAATCAAGTCCACGGGCAGTATATTTGTATCTTTAATGTTGATTTTACCATGGAGAAATTCTCCATGATTTTACCATGGATGCAACCATCATCCGGCCATATCAACTAAACAATATGAAACCATCATTGTATCAACACAAAAGTACGTGTAGGAATTATGGCGGCGCGTATAACTAATAAGTGCAAACTGCCGAATTGAAAACCACCTTATCCCACCAAAAAATAAGGCTTGTACATACCACAAAGTCCTCACCAATCGCCTCTACAGTTTAAGTCAATTGTCTCGCCAACAATGCTCCAAATCGTTAATCCTCAGCAAATTGTACTCCACTGCCTGGCACAGAATAGCAAGATGTCGACCGGTATGGTATGATATCGCACGTACACCTGTTCGTTTCCAATTCCTCGTTTTGATTGGCTGCCTACGCGTGGGCCAGGTGCAATGACAGCAAATAGCCGCCGGGGCTCGCGGCGTGCACAATTATTGATTATGATTATGAAAGAATGGAATGTGTGGAATGCACGCTCCAGTCTCACGAGTTTTAAGTCATAATCCCATTGACCTTTGTACGCCCGCTGCCCCAATTGAGTTACACAAAAAAGATGACTATAAAAATGGGATGACTGTGTGTTTCAAATTTTACATGTACATGTACATACAGCGAAGTATTTTAGCGCTGCGTTTATTTGAAATCCGACGGTAATTGGCAGGGAATACAAAATATGTGGGCCGGCCTCAAACACTTCCAAAACCAGAGAGAGAAAAAAGTATAATTCTAAACCTTTTACGAATTTACGATGTCCTTGATTATAGGGGAATTATAACCGGGTAAATTTGATTGCTAATTTGTTGGTATAATTAGTTTCAATGAGATATTCCACAAACACACAAATCGGCCCGCCAGATAAGCATATGGAGAAATAAAACACAGAATCGGTTTCAAATTATTAATTAGCAGCGGGACGCTCCTAAATCCTGAATTATTAAAAGTACAAATTGCCTTGATCCGCACTCCAATTTAATTTAATCTCTTCGGTAGTTACCTAATGTTAGTTACCTAACCTATTTCCAAGGTCCGAGAGTAAACGTTTGACCATAATGTGTTACATTTACGGAAACGACCTCCACGTGTAACACACTAGAGCATAAATACTAAACTGCAGAGCTTGGGCCAAGCGCCTATATACGTATAGTAAGTGCTAGTTTCGTTGACAAAAAAATTGCTTCCATAATTCTTTAACCGGGGGGATCATATTAGACTGCCCTTACAAAAAATCTCCCATGCAAAACCACATATGAATTGCATGGTGAATTGGACACCATGGGAATACCATGGGAGGTATTTGTAAGGGTGATATTTTCAGTTAGAGCCTGGCTGGACAGACGAACTTTAATAAATCTACGACGTGATGACGTCACACTGTGTTTCCTACCTCCATGGTTGCATATAGCAAGTTGTGGACGAACAGCGTGCCACACACGGCATGATGCATTTCAGCACATGCAAGTTGGAATCATGCAAACTGTTGCCTGTTTTGCGGATGCGACAGACATCAAGACTACTTTTTCCAAACTGATGTTTCCTTATAAGGAATCAATGGTTTCCTTCAGGTCTTAATACATGCAACTAAGTAGGATGATCCTCAAAATAAATATCTAGACCATGTGCCCTTTGTTTAGCCAAAATTTAATGTGCCCGGCGGAATGCGCACGCATAGTGTTTTGCATGAATTTGGTTAAGGAGCGCCGTCGAGTCAAAGGTCACATAATTCAACAAAGGCGATCTGACCTGCGACGTCACTCCTAAACCAAATTGTATGCATACCGCCGGGCACATTCCAATAAACACGTGATGTCAGAGGGCACACTATAGAATTGTGCATTTCACAAAAGCCACCTTAGTTAGTACTACGACACGGTAATCCTTCCACATGTCCCCGGTTGGCAAATGTGGTGAACACAGCGTGACGTCATCACATCTTATTTCCAAAAGTACTTGTTTCTCTTCATTCGCACTTTCCCCTACTCACACTTTCTTCTTCTTTTTTGAACTGCCCCCCCCCCCCCCCCCCCCCCCAGCGCGCTCTCGTGGAAGAAATCCCCTTGATTACCGCCCGCCCCTGCGATATAACAAAAGCCCGCCAAAAATCATTTCCTCAGTCGGAACTTGCGGAAGTCACCCTGTTGCTCCCCGGCCCAGGTACCGTCGCGTCCCTTTTGTGAAATTGTTGACTCTTCTCCAACTGTGTTTACTCCCGCAGATAAAATAAAAAGGACTGCTCTTCAAACTTTGTACCGGGTATCAGTCAGAAAGCCGCCATGTAAGATTATTAATAGGCCTATTTTCCCAAGCCGACCCGAGCTTAAAGTGACCAATTAATGGGTTTCAAGACTTAACAACTCTCTCTTCTGTAGGGTAAAAAAAAACGGGGCAGGGGCGGATCTAGAGGGGCCCGGGGGGGGGGGGGTGGGGGTTGCAACTACACCCCCCTACCCCCTCCCACCGGTTCACCCTGTATTTGTATTTATTGATAATATTAGTTTATCCAACTTTAACGAGTTCAATTGCGCAAGCCCAAACGTAAACTGCTTTCGTGTTTTGAGCGGTAATTTCGATACAATCTTGCTTTCTTTCGTGCAGTAAATAACCAACCAGGTTACGGGTATTTCGCTTTGCACTTGGTAATAAAATCATGAACAACTTCCTTCTAGGAGCTATATGCAGGAAGTAATCCGACACGATGGCAGTAGTATTGGACAAACGAAAAATACCGACACGAAGGCCCTAGGTCTATTGGGGCACGGCGTAATTGCCTGTCACTGCAGTCCTATTCCTCCATGCTAAAGTTAAACCAAGGGGGAGGTGAGTTGCCGACGGTGGAAGTTACCCCCATGGGTCTATAAAGGTCTAAAAATTGGGAGAATTTCTCTGCAATCTATTGAAGAACTGGCCTCCATTTACATCTGGCCCAGGAAAATCGCAAGGGTGGTCGGGTTGGTAATAAGCCAGTTCGGTATTCCAACTGCGCACGTGCACATCAAGATTTGACAATTTTTCTTTTGGGAGAAACATTTCATCGTATACGTGCAAAAGCACAGCGGGTACCAGCAAATTTAAAGAGATCGTCATGTTCTGAAGTAACATTATTAAAAGAACGTTTGGACAGCGAAGCGTTTTCAGGTGTCTTGTGTGTCCAAACTTTTGTTCGAACAAATGTTTCCATCGTCTTTTCGATTTCACGGAAAATTGCACATAATGCAGATTGGGTTACCACGTCCCCCACAGCCTTGTGTGCATTTATCTGCCACGTTTTTCCCGAGAGAAAAATCGTCGAATCTTGTTGTGCACATGCGCAGTTGGAATACCGAGCTGGCTCATTCAAAATGTCCTCGGATCGTAGGTCTAAACCCTTTTAATACCTGGAGTGGTTTATAGCCTTGTATTGTGCGATTTAAATAGAAAATAATAATAATAATACAATATAAAAAATAACACCATGACGCAAAGTATAAAGCAAAACATAGCGTCCCGCCCGCTTTTTGGACGCTGCATAATATTTCTTCTTTCACGAAAGCGTTTTTTTCTTTTCAAAATAGCTCTCACCGATATTCTTGTCCCGCAAATCGATTCAAAACATTGTAATAGATCGAGGGGAGGCATCTTCTGTCTTTCCTTAGCATTTTAAAGATTTATCTGCTTGTTATACTTATAATACAAAAATGCATATGGCTGCTAAAAAAAGCAAACAAAAACGCTCAACATTTCTTTTTTTTACTGCGCCTAAAGTGAAATTCTAGACAATTTTCTTGCCAAAGCCCGGTCAGAGATGAAAAGGCAATTGTCTACTTTACTAAGGCCTACACCGAACGCTGCTGGGTACAAAAACGTATACATTTAGTTTCCCTTTCGCGACAGGTTCTTTTTTCCAAACACCGAATTTATGAGGTCAGATTCACTGAATCAAAGGTCATCCCGTTTGTTGAAGTCTTGTTTATTTGATTTTTCTTTATGTTCCCCGAAGTGGCTGAAGAATGCGGCGAACGTGCACTGTGAAAGCAAAGTCAAGGACGTGCGTTTAAGTATGTCCTAGACTTGAAATCAAGTCGGTAATTGGTCGGCTTTAGTCCGCCTGCGCCGCACTTTCCAGGGGTTACGTGTAGCAAACGGTATAATAACATGTGGGAACGTTCGTGCAACCTCGGCCCCAAGATGCGTGTGCGTCGACTGTCCAATCATGGAGGAAGAAAACACATGGTCCAATAGAGGAAGGAAGACGAAAGATGGGCGTATTAACCTGACGCACCGCGCTGACGGCGCCTCGCCTGCGGACAAACCACGACTGTCTAAACGACTTGTCTTCAAGTCTAGCTATGTGCGTACTTGACAATACACAGAAGCTATACCGACCACACAACTTCAATAACAAGGGGGCATTGGTAAAAACAATTGAGCACTACGTGGGTTGTACGTTTCTTATTGGACTGCGAAATATTTCAATGTGGAAATGGATATCAATATTAGTCATTCCCGGATCAAAAGAATTGAATGTTTATTGTTACGTATTTGAAAACAAAAATTCAACGACTATAAGGTCATCATGACTGTACACGAATGAGTCATAATTTCTACGAACAACGGTTTCGACAAATTGAAAAGCCGTCAAAATACGATACCTGCATGTATAACTTGTCCAATAACGCAAAAAAAAAAAAACATGTTTAGCGTTCAGGTTTTGAAGAAAAAAAAGGAAGGAGGGGCTTTTTACTTTCAAGATGGCAGCCATTCTTTTTAAAATTTCCGACAACGAAGGTTTTTCAATTGTTGGACAAGAGAATGAAACATGTGATTTTAAAGGTTTTAGTAAGCTTGTACGGTTGACATTTTGGTTTTTTTCACCTCATTTTCCACTCTGGTAAAAATCATTTAAACAAATCCAGGCGGCACCCCAAAAGGAAGTGGGCGGGGACGCTAAACATGTTTTTTTTTTTACTTCGCCTAAGACACCAAACATAAAACAAATGTCAAAGTATGGAACTTTAATAATTACGGTAACACCATGTGAAATTTATATTCTGTTAAGGAGAAACGACAAAAAGGGGACATTCTTTGATTGGAATGGGCTCGGACGCTTCGCGTCCTCGCCCATTCCAATCAAAGAATGTCCACCCTTTGAGTCGTTTCTCCGACTTAAACTACGTCCCTTTCATACCCATTGTCAATATTTCAAGGGAACAAAAAGTATTCTTACTAATACTTTGAGGTATGAGAACTGTACATTCTTGAAAAAGAATCGACACTTTTCTGAATAGAGTGACGTCGCAAGAGTAGTTTAACGCAGAAGACTTAACTCGACGTTTCGAATAGTATATGCTCTGTTCGTCATCATAGGAGACCCTGTTAAAACAACAGTTTCTTCTCATAACCATGCAAACCTATTTCTCAAACAATAATTGTCTATTTCCGTTGAATTTTGTTCTCCTGAGCAGTGAACACCGGACATTCTTGTTGAATTCAGCAGAGTTAGATAAATTGGCTTGATTCGATATACTTGACTAGAGAACATTCGAAATGATTGCAGTGCTCTAAATCTGTGGAAATGAGACTTTTGAGACGCTAGGGCAGGAGACATACCGGTCTCTTTTCACTGTTTTTGTGCGCTTGCTCAGAACTACGCGCGCATGTTCAGAACAAGCAAAAAGGACCGGTATGTTTGCTGGCAACAGCGTCTTCCATTGTACAGTACACGTCACATTTTCATTCGATTGTTTACTTGCTTTAATTTCATTTTGTTGTTCATGCTTTTTTTTCCCAAAAGGTTTTCCGCGAATGTGTCGCTATCCCGCAATTAAATCAGCACTAAGCTCAGTGAAACTTAGGTAACCATATTACGTAGATTTATTTGTAGAAATATTCTTGTATTTGTGTAAATATTTTAGTATGTGTGAAAATATTCATTTGCGTGTTTGTGTAAATACTCATTTATTTTCTATTAGAATGTATGCATGGCACCGATGGAAACCAATGTTAAACTGTTTGGGCACACCCTGAGTAAAGAAATGTAATACATGTTGGGAGTTTCTAATTTTATGACGTTAGCACCCGAAAAAACGCAGTATTATACAGCCTACCATACACTGTGTAGTTCCATGCATGTTCGTATTCCTCCCACATGTGGGCCAATTGGATGTAATCTTTAATTCGATTTTTTAGGCAAACATGACGAAAAGCACCGAGGATATACCACAAAAAATAAACACATTCACGTACACGTCCATTATTATTATTATTATTAATAATATTATTAATTCTTTCTGGTAATGAAACCAAGGATTCCTCAAAAGCGCCCTAAAGCACTGTAGCTCGAAAGCCTGAAGAAACCGGTAGAGAGAAGACAATGAGAAGAAGTTACAGTTTTAGAGGTGGGAGGAAAACCCTAGAAGGATATTCTGTGGAAAAACCAATCCACATGTGGATTGGGGCAGGAATCGAACCCGGGCAACAGCGGTGAAAAGCGGGGAAAGTAACGAGTGCGCCAACCTGATTCCTATGCAGCGCATACATCCCACTGGGCATTTTACCCGATATTACCCGGGTTGTAACGAGTAATAACGGGAGTTATTACCGGGTAATATCAAACCCATGGGTAATAACGGGGAAATAGTAGACCAATATTTCCCTGTTACAACCCAATATTACCCCATTTACCCGATATTACCAGGGAGAATGTAACCGATATTTCCGGCATTGCCATGTTATTACCACCCGATATAAAACGAAAAAATCACTCAGTTATTGGAAATTTGGTGTAAGTAATCACGAATTTACAGAAATGGGAACCAGACTAAATACACGTGATCTATTATACATGTACATTACTCTAGATATCAATTATACAAATGCTACAGTAATTTACTAAACACTACACACTAAATAATGTCGCGCTTTAGCTTTATATTCAGCCTTATCCTGCCATCATGAAGTCACGGTTTCCGATGAAAAATTTCAATATTTGAATACCAAAGAAGATGTAATGCGATTCTTCACCTCTGTTTACAAAAAGTCTAAATTCCTATGTGGAATTGCTTAAATAATTAAATATTTTAGTCAGGAAATCGTGTTTTTGGACGAAACACTGCAATATTAACATGACTTGTTCAAACCTTTTACCATTACCCATATTACCTCTCATTACCCTGTTGTAACTGGGTAAAATGTCGGTTTCAACAGGGTAATAACAGTAATATTTGGACTTGAAAATGTTGCTGGTAATTTTACTGTTATTACTCTAGTTCCCAATGTTATAACCAATTCAAATCTTTCGCCATTACCCATATTACCTCTCATTACCCTGTTTTAACTGCATGATGGTAATGTCGGTTTCAACAGGGTAATAACAGTAATATTTGGACTTGCAAATTTTGCTGGTAATTTTACTGTTATTACTCAAGTTCTCAATGTTATAACCAATTCAAATCTTTCACCATTACCCATATTACCTCTCATTACCCTGTTGTAACTGGGTAAAATGTCGGTTTCAACAGGGTAATAACAGTAATATTTGGACTTGCAAATTGTGGTACGAGGTGCACCATTTTCCAATTGTTTTCCTCATAAGAAACAGATCCTGTCGGCCTCGAGGATCATTTATATCTAATTCTTATCCTCAAATACCAAATATTAAGGAATTTATAACACTTTCATTATCACACAGGTAATATCATTTGGGTAATAACACAGTAATATTGGTAATATTTAGTCTTAGTCAAATTTTGGGGTGATATTACCGGTAATATCGGTAATCGGTAACAAACTGCCCAGTGGGATACTTCCCTTCATGAAGTATACCACATGTTGTGAGTACCGTGAGAACGCACAGTACAGCATTATCCCCGACCACCCTTTCAATAAAATGCTTTCCAAAAAGCCAGCCATGCGAATTCGGGCCACACACCACCGTATACATACCCATGCACCCCTTTGGACCCGTTATGCACACCCTTGGTATCCGATTTCTAAAACTTTACATCACCCATGCAACATCACCCGTTACTTTAATACTAAAACAACTGTATTGCACACGCAGTACTTACCGTATAAAAAAGATCCCACCCAAATGATACTTTTGAACTAAAAAATGCAGAGAAAAGTCGTCAAATGTATATCCACGGTCCCACACAACCGACGCCAGTCCACAGAAAATCTATGTTCAAATGACGCTGTTTTGTGAATGGGCGTTTTCTAAAGCTTCAACGGTACAACTATAGACTGGTTCCGGATCCGCAAAATACATGATGCCTTGTGCAAACATTGTGGCCGTTCCCTAGACCGCACGATACCCCCTGATGCGGCACAAAAGTAATGGACTTTGTTATAACGGCACTTCGGGGGCCCTGGGATTAAAGCTTTCAAGTTTCATCCACTTAGGTCATGTGCAGCAGCTGCAGAATATTTACCTCATAAATAAACTTATTACTGTTCTCATCTCCAAATAAACCGTACATGCCCCAACCTCCGGCTACTATAATGTAACATTTTAAACTTGTCATCTTGTATTTATCGCGGGCCGATTTTTTTCTAGAATGTCTCATTGGATCAGAAAGCTCATAATTCACCTAATGCCAATTAGCAATTCAATTTGAAAATTTATTTTTCGGGGTGCCACGCTCAATATAGTACCGTAGCATGAACACACTATTGTCCGTACCCTTGATCGAAGTTTATCCCGAAAATCAAATCTCTTTTCTAATTAACTGCTAACTTAGTCTGGTTCCCTGACCTGAAGATTCCCTGACGTCTAAATCTTAGGTCAGGTAGCAACCGCGGTTTAAAATAGATCATGACGTGTGTGTTAGTCCGAGTGACGTCAGTGGCATCATTCAAATTTAATATTCTTGCAAAATCCAGTCGGCAAAATACTGCAAGAGTGTGGCATTGATTTTTCAGTTTATATATATAATTGAGAATTCAAATTCCAGGATCTGTAACGGGCCTGACAGACATTTTGTTGTTGCGAACATCAACGTTAACAGCCGAATGCTACCGAAAACAAGTTCGGAAAACTTCGGACATTTTCGGAATGTCACGTGACATTGGCGGCTACCGGACCTAATAATTCATCAGAAATAGTCAGAATATTTTGGTCTGGGAACCAGACTACTGCTAGCTTTATCTATAGCAATACAAAGGTTATTCACTTTTGAATGAGATATGGAACGAAAAACAAAATACAAAGAAACAAAACGCCCGCGTTTAGTTATTGAACATCTGTACTTAACCAAATGTCGAATTTTATCGTCCAAAGATTATTTCATCAGTTTCCTCAGGCCTCCGATATTTTTTGTCAGTTAGTGGAACCAAGACTCTAAAAAGAAATCCTCCAAAAAAACCAACCCCCCCCCCCCCCAAAAAAAAGTTGCCAAGTACACGTTCGTTCAATTTCGATTTTGTTTTATACGAATGACCTATACTTTAGAAATACTGTTCGAGCTCTAAAAGCATCTAGATATTTTTTTGGTTGCATAATTATTTTATTTAAACGAACCGGAAAAATGAATACTTGTTCTATTAATTAAAGGTAGTGTACAATTGGTCATTAATGCAATTTTCAGAAATGGGCGGATCCGGGGGTTAGTATTTTATAGGAAATATCGTTCCACTGAACTGTTCAAAGTTTTGCGTTGTTGGATGGCGAAAAAAAGCGAGAGAAAAACATGTCCTGGGCGTGCCACTAGTCCGGGTAGCCACGCGCACCTTGACTAACGGCTACAGAGGGCAGTTTTCCCAACGATTTCCAGCTGGAAATCTTTGAAAACGATATAGATTTCCACTTTTCTTGACAACGACAGCACACCTGGTGCCATCATTTCACAGGATGATTGAGACTACTATAAACTTGCAGTCTAGTAAGGTATTTCGTAATAATTCAGTAAAAAGAAATTGGAGGATTACCAATAGTGTACACACTACCTTTAAGGAGTCTGCAACCTTAACCCTCAAAGAAAGGCTTTTATTCTTTGTTGCCCGAATTATTCGACGCAAATTATTCGATATTTGTAAAGTATAATTACCGGTATTTGATAATTACATGCGGATGGGTTTTCTCGTTCGATGTCTCGTTAAAAGTTACTAACCTTTGTATTGCCAAAAAGAAGAGAAAGAAAATATACATTTGAAAATAATTTGAAACTATTTTAATTTTGAAAACTTGAACACGGACACTATATCTTTAGGCCCCACAATTGCCTTAAAATATAGGCGAAATGGCGTTCGACCTAAAATATTTATCATGGAAAGATCAGACAAAAAAATCAGACTATAATTATGCACATTGCGACCGTCCCTTGAAAATATACAATGTACTGTTTTTCTGAAAATTAAACTTAGCGTATACTACCCCGTTTCTCACGGTCCAAACTTTCGTCCCCGAAAGTGTTGTGGTCAATGGTTTCCAGAGAAACCGTTTCTCTGAAAATCATTGACGAAAATACCTTACCGCATTTTCACGGGACGATCGTGTACAATTATAGAGGAATTTCACATTAGCCCCCTCTGCGCACTTCCGGGTTGAAAGCGAGAATTAATGTCAGTGGCAAATTTTCAGCACATTCATTCATGCATGAATTAATCAGGCCATAAAAGAAGCGCAGGCGCACGATCAGCATAAAGTTGTTTACTGTGACATTGAGATCCTCGTTTTCAAACGCGGAAGTGCGCAGATCGGTGCTAAACTCGTCGTTGTGGGATTCCTCTATTATATTTCTCTTTTGAATGACCTTTCTAACCATAGCAATGTTCCCAATTTGGCGCCTCCCAGTCCAAGGCAATGTGTCCCTGTAAAAGGCAATATACATTTGCAAAAAACTATTGAATTATTATGAAATACCTTACGTGACTAAGTAAATACATGTAGTAGTCTCAAGCATCCTGTGAAATCATGGCACCTGGTGTGGGGGGGGGGGGGGGGATGCTGTCATTGTAAAAAAAAGTGATTTTTTGTATAAATTTCCGATACCCTGCACGATATGGGGGAAAGGGGTACCCCCCCCCCCCCTTTTATCCCTATACCCTAAGCACACTCCAGATTATTGTTATCTAACACATCCCCCTAGATTTCTGAATAGAATTCCTGAGATTCCGGGAACACAATGACCAACACAAAAGAGGGGGTCCCCTTTTCCCCCATATCGTGCTTCATATGAAATTTCCAGCGATGGTCGGCCGACCATCGCTGGAAAAAACTGCCTGTTTTTCAAATACTGACTCCCATTTACCAACTCTTACTAGTCCACAGTTATTTGCCATTTGCTTACACATCCGTGAACGGATTGTAAGCCAGCTAGTCTATAGTTCCATGATCTCAATTGTTGATCCGTTTTGTCTGAAGTAGGGTAAGGGAACCAGACTACAAGAACACAGCATTTTCTCTGTGTTTTCCCAGCATCTAGGGGCTTATGCAAACACAACTTTAAACAGGTCAGTGTTCCAACATTTGCTATAAAATACTAACCCCAAATCCAATCATTTCTGAAAATTACAACAAAACAAATGTTGTATATACTACACCTTTAACGAAAAATTTGCTCATGACCGGCTCTGGCAAAACCGACGCTTCTCGGCATTTCCCAAAACCCCAATATTGAAATTTCACCCCAAGTGTTGGGTTGTGTTAGAGCTGGTCACAAATTTCAATATTGGGGTTTTTGGTATCGCTGATGCCATTTTTAACGGTAGGCGGGCCCATACCGCGTAATGGGAAATGCCGAGAAGCATCGGGTTTTGCCAGAGCCGGTCCTGCACCACAAAAAATGTTTTCTACAATGCGCTGGAATTACGCCTTTTTTTCATCCGATTTATTGGCGGTCCGGGGAGTTCGACTCCCACTCTAGTAAATCTCCTTTGTTCTTTGTAATAATTTACAGATTTCAGTTCCATAAAAACCTGTCTGAACACATGTCATACATTAAAAAAAAATTCCCCAAGTCTCATAACTATTTCCGCAAGTAAAAAGAACATATCCTCCAACTTAAAAATGGAATCGTATTAAATTTCGCAAGTTAGGGTCAATCAAACACGGCATATCCGTATATACGGCGGGGACTTGTTTTTCTTCTCGAAACGCTGGCTCCGTCTCCGACTTCTGAATAACTGAGAAGCAAACAAAATGTAAGTATTCTAATTTTTGCTTTCATAATCAACCAAATGAATGTTCCTGAAGCAGAACATACACCAACATTTATAATATTTCCATTTGGTTTGCTTCTCAGTTTTTCAGAAATCGGAGACGGAGCCGAGACGAATCCAGCGTTTCGAAAACCCCCTTGGTCTAACGCCCACAATTCGGGCGCCATTCTTATCCTCTTCGTAATTGGTCGTGTTAATAGCTTCTGGGTCCAAAATACGTGGACTCCATGGACAGCGCATGAAGCACTCGTCGTTAATTCACCATTGGTTTGTGTTGCATTTCCAGATCCAAATGACGTCCACTCTGCGTATATTAATGTATTAAATTTCATTGTATTGCTGTTTTTAAATTTTATCATTTTATTGCAACATACATGTAATTTGGCCGTATTAAGGCCACGAGATGTATGATATGTATGAAATAAATCCAAAATCCAACCCAACTTCGGTCAAAAACCACAGGGGTGCGTTTCGGCGGTCATAAAGTTAGAACCAATAATTTATTCGATTATTTCTTGTGGGTGAATTTCTTCGGGAATTTTAAATAGGCGAGGTTTACGCACCATAATAAAATACTCAAATACCCCAAATGATTAACCGAAGATAAACAACAGAACCAGTTTTCGGTTATGACCGCCAAAAACACCCCGGTTAACTATTGTGAACCATTTTCCTGGTATCCATGATATATTTCGTGCATAGATTTATGAAACACCGACTCATGGTTGACAAAAGGTCGCTGATCGAACTTGCCCGAGGATAGGGCTCATCAGTGGCGGATCTACGGGGGGGGGGGGGGGGGGGGGGGGGTTGGGGGGGGGGGGGGGGTTGGGGGTTTAAAACCCCCCCCCCCCCTTGGGCTGAGAAAAAAAAAGAAAACCCATTGTCGGGTGTCGAAAATTCGGCACGCTGGGGTGTGTAGGCCAATCACGTCAGGTAAACCCCCCCCCTTGGTTAAAACCTAGATCCGCCCCTGGGGCTGGATAGCTCAGTTGACAAAGCACCGGTGTCAAATGAAAACCAGACTCCTTAAATTTCCCTGATAATAAGAGCACTGTTAAAACAACATCCTGCTTATAACAAGGAAAACAAACAGGCCAAGAGTCTTTGTTTTCCATTACTGATAATACAAGGTACGTGTTATAACAAGGTAAATTGTAAAGTCCCAAGGACCTTGTTATAAAGGTGTTCGACTGTATTGGTTAAACCACGGTCGATTCACAACTCAGTGCGCCGCCAGCGGCAAGCCGGGAAAGGCCAATTTCCCACTTTCGGGGTCGACATCGCGTCTATCATGTTGTATTAGATGGTGGACAGTACAGCAGTATGGATTTCGCGCGAATGCGAGTGGATGAGTTAGACATTTTTGACTAATCGGAGAATATCTTGTGCGGAAAAGAAGAGAGAAGAGTTGATAGATTTAGCGGAGAAGGGGTGTAATAAGTACGGTCGATGCATTGGTGATACCCACTTCCGGTTTTGCGATGTCGACTTTTTCCCATGATGCACTGCGTAATTTGGCCTTTTCCCGGCTTGCCGCTGGCGGCGCCCTTGTTGTGAATCGACCGAAAAAATGTGCAGTACTACCAATGAGTCCGTATTTTTCATATTGACTGAAATTCACGCTACACTGGAATGGTAATCCAGAGGTCGAAGGTTCGATTTCCGGCCGCAGTCAATATTCAGTGTTCAACTCGAAACAAAGTTGCTCCTGCATGGTACGATATTCGCCTTATTTTTTTACAGCTATCAAAGCGAGGCTACCTATACAATACGTCATGTCTCTATACACGCCGAGTGCATACATCAAAAAACATATACACTCCCAAATCATACATAAAACCTGTCGTTCTTGAAATTCAAGCTTGCCGTGTTCCTTTTCAAGAAATCGAGACAATTTGAAAGCGAGGTCGCCCCTGCAAACTTAAAACTATAAAAATCAACAAAATTAGCTGCCTAATGTTGCAAACTTAAAAAAAAAAATATTTTTCAAAGTCAAGAAAAAAAAAGAGGAAAACAAATAAACCGTTTTAATAGTATTTTTTGGGTTGTTAATTTTGGGGGAATTTTGAAACTTCTTTTTTGTTATTTTGGTTTTACTTTGAGAAAGAACTTGTTTTTAAGTTTGATTGAAACGTTAAAGGCCAGCTAATTTTGTTGATTTGTATATTTCAGGTCAATCCAGTCGCTTAGCAGTTGAATTCATTTTCTTGACAATGTAAAAACTGACATTCTCGTGCAACAATTTTGTACACCCGTGTTTTGGAACGGGCATATATGCACATGTGTAATAACGGCAAGTTCGATGAGCAGCCACTTGTCAACTACTCAATGGTTATGCATTAACACTGTTAGAACGTTGGGTGAAAATTGCCCAATGTTGGTACAAACTACAATCTTTGGACAATTTCATACTTAAGGGTAGTGTACACGATTGGTAATCCTCAAATTTTTTTACTGAATTTTTACGAAATACCTTACTAGACTGTAAGTTAATAGTACATGTAGTCTCAATCATCCTGTGAAATGATGGCACCAGGTGTGCTGTCGTTCTCAAGAAAGTGAAAATTGATATCGATTTCCAACGATTTCCAACTGGAAATCGTTGGGAAAACGCTTCGAGGTAGCCACACACTATCATCCACCCGACGGTTGTTTTTTTTCTCGTTTTTTCGCCATCCAACAACGCAAAACTTTGAACAGGTCAGCGGAACGATATTTCCTATAAAATACTAATCCCCAAACCGCCCATTTCTGAAAATTGCAACAATGACCAATCATGTACACTACATTTAAAGTTGGGTTATTTCTCAAGAAATTTAGCAACTGTTGTATAATAACCAAATTGTTGGTTGAAGCGTTACTGCCCAATTTTGTTTTACCCATCATTTTTACATTGAAATACATCCTGGGTACAGGCAGAATTGGCCAATGGTTAATAAATAGAAATTATAGTCTTTGATCAATCTCTAAAAACCAGGTACACTTATACACATGTATACACATGCGCATTAATATTCAAGGAACGCTTACATAACATGGATATATCTTGTATATATGGCCAATTCCGTTTATCTCAATCGCAGTAGCTCTCCTGGGTACATGTGCATGGTACACAACGCCGACGTGAGTAGGGTTGGTCCTGGGTACAAACGGTATTTCCACTCATAGCAACCAGTGTTGTAGCTCTCGTACTCGGTACTCATTCATGAGTATACTACTGGAGTGCTGATCTGATGGTACTCGTACTCAGATTTAAAATGACTTAGAATCGATTATTGGTACTTGCACTTGAGTTCCCTCAAATACTCATATGATGGTACCCGTACTCAGCTAGCAAAGTACTTAGAATCGATTATCGGTACTTGCACTCGAGTTCCCTCAAATACTCATTTGATGGTACTCGTACTCAGATAGCAAAGTACTTGGAATTGATTATTGGTACTTGCACTTGAGTTCTACTCGAATAACGATTTGATTGTATGAGACCCAGACTGCAAAGTACTCAAACTCAAATTTTGGTTACTCGCACTTGAGGTTAAATGTACTTGGACTCGATTTCTTGAAATTGTACTCGACCAAGTACTCACACTTGATTTTCAGGACTCGTGGAATACAGTTCGTCGGAATCACTGAATCAGCAGAAGTGAAGTCTCCTTTTAAATGTCTCTTTTTGTTTCGTTTTAAAAGACCGTGTTTCGGGCCGACATTTTGGATCAATAAATTCCAGTCAGTGATGTGATTTTTTTTTTTTTCTGGATTCCTTTTTTTTCACCAGATGCATGATTCAACTATTTTAAATTTAAAAAAAGTACTCCTACTCTTACTTGAGTGGCTATCCAGGAACGTGTACATTGTACTCGGCTTTCCATTCCAGGGGCCTATTTCACAGAGCTGTTAAAAGCGCAAAATGTGCTAAGCACAGAAAGTCTTCCTTGATAAAGAGGGGATTACCAACCAAACTTTCATAGGATATATATATGGCTTGAAACTGGTATTCAGCTGTCGTTTGCTTAGAAATCACAAGTTTTCGTGGTAATTAAGCAGGATTTTGTTGTGCTTAGCCGAGTTTTGCTCCACGAAATTGACCCTGTACTTAGATGTTTAAGTACTTGGAACTCAGATTCTTGTACTCATACTCCATGGCTCAAATACTCGGAAGCAAGTAGTGCTCGACTGCAGGTTATTGTACTCGTAGTGCATGGCCCAAATACTCAGACTCACATAGTACTCGACCACCTTAGTACTCGACTGCAACACCGACAACAAACCTCACTGCTTTTGATAGAGAGTGCTCATGACTTTGTCCATGAAGTATTTTTGTGTTTTGGAATCGGCGGAGTGCCTAGAATATTTCTTGGCTTTGCTCTTGCTGCACTGCGTGACCCGGGTCGAGAGTTCCTCGGCGCTGTAGCCCAGGAGATGCCTCAGGTCGCACACAAACTGGTAGACGAAGCGTTTCCCCTGGACCTTGGCAATCATGTCGCCATCATAGTAATACCTGCAAGGACATGAACAACTTCTAATAATTAAATAAAAATCTAACAACGGAAGCTAATAAAATCAACTTTGAGTACACATCCAATTAATGTCTTGAATATGGACGACGCCCACAGCCGCAGTTTGAAAAAGACCACCTGGTCGCTTAACCCCTTGAGTACGGTATTTTACGGGAGACGTCGGGGTGCCGCGGCGGCTCTGGCAGCCAAGCGAACAGCTACAATGTGTTTGTGCAGTCAAGCGTAACATATACACAATAATCCAACAATGGATTGAAACTGTACAAACAGCGGCCAATGGCGTCATCCGGCCTGGTGGCACTGTTTAATCCAACAATGGATTGAAACTGCACAAACAGCGGCCAATGGCGTCATCCGGCCTGGTGGCACTGTTTTTTTTGCGCCATATGGCGTCATCCGTATGCAAGGGGTTAACATCTACAGGAGCATTCCTGTGCATACTCAATCCATTTATTTTTCATCTATATTGCTCTTGAATGGGAGTGTAATGAATAAATAGAGTTTTTTTCAAACAATGCTTTAATTCACACGAAAGGGGGGGGGGGGGGTCTGAGTGTGATGAATAGGACCACTCTATTCAGTCTGGTGCCGGTTTGAGTTTATGGTTTGGCTGCACAGTCCCGTTCTTGGCATACCAGCACCCCATAATAAAATGGCCGCCAAAATGCTTTTTACCACATAATTAATCCGGTAACAAGCATATTGGCAACCATTTAAAAAAAAAGAAAAAAAAGTTATAACACCCAAAAAGCTGCAATGCTATCACACATTTTCCAACTCTAGGTGTGCATACATGTAGCTTGCCAAAAAATCGCTATGAGCATTACTCCTCTCGATCATTTGATACCGGTGGCCCAATTTTTGGACCGAGGCTGATGGCCTATTAGGGAGCACTGCCTAACCCATGGTAGGGCCAGGCCGTTGAAAAGCCTGGCCATGCCCTTCTGGCTTTTAGTCTTGCTATTGTGAGCCACAAATCATCTAGTAATAGAGCATCTACTAATCGATAAAGCCCGGCCTCTGCAAGGCTAGGCCAGGCTGTGGCCCCTCCCACACTACTCTGCAGTGATTGCTTTTGTTGTCATTCCATTCACGGGCCGAAGATGAAGTCTGGGTGAACAATGGGAGCTGGCTGGACTCCAGCATTAGTGGACAGTTTCTTGTGTACAACCAGGGGATTATAGAAGCCCGAAGGCCCGGGCGTTCCTGGGGCCTGGCCCGACCATGGGTTAGGCAGTGCTCCCTTACCTCAGAGCTCTGCTCAGCTTCTCATAGTTCATGGAGGGCTTGTTCTTCCGTTCGCCCCATTTCTGGGCCACGAGCTCAGCGTCCAGGAGCTTGAATTCGCCCTGGGTGCCGACCCAGGAGATGCAGTGAAGCATCTTGGGATCGGTCAGAAGTTCCAGCAGAAACTGCCAGAGTTGGATCTGGCCATTATTGCCTGCCGTTAAAATACGAGAAGAAAATGTTCATTTCAAGGAATCCGTTGAAAACCTCTTGAATAGGGAGGACGGCCATGGCTGCGGTTTGAAGAAAAAAGACCACCAGGCCGGTTGTCGTCTATATGGGGGCGTTGGAGAACAAAAGAGAACAATATCCTCCGCGATTCTCAGCATACGTCCGCGATTGGGAGTGTGTACAAAACATATGGAGGTCTTCCGAAAAAGTTATGGTACAAACAAAAGAGGGAACAATAGGACGTCCGCGTTTGGAGGTCGATACACGTCAGGGTTTCCCCTTAACTTTTTTTTTCACTAGCCGGCCGGACCAGTAATGTCGACTTTTTACTAGCCCGCCAGCATTTTCACTGGTCCGCATGTTTTTTCACCTTTTAGGCTACTTTTTTTGTAAGTAACCTGACCAAGTACACTGTATTTACAAACATTTATTACAAGCTGAGAGTAAGCCTGTTCGATATTTTTTTCATATCGAAAATCGTATCGGCCCCTTAAAAAAAACCCCGGAATATCGGGGAATTCGATATACCGAAGAATATCGCGATATATGTTCCTTTTGACCGCATTACGTGTGGATTTGTCAAGTTTCCTTTGCTCGAAATTCCAGTAACTCCACGGCCTGAAATTTTAGCAGGGCGGCAGACACAATGCGACGGCGACGGCGTGGAGTCGTCCGGGGCCCGCTTAAGGTCCCCGGGAAATTTTGGATTCTAGATGCTCTATGGTGCAATCTGAGGCATTTCCTGGCCACTTTCTTATGAGTCTGAAATACTAGCGTACGGCAAATACTTCTACAAATCATAGAACGTCACACAACTTTGCACCCGACAATAACATTGAGATCACTTATTTCAATTGTTCACGAACGTCGTATATATACCACATTGAAATCACTTGCTTACAAATCACGGTGTCGCCCACTAACCCGGCTTTGAAACTATAACTACGCATGCGCGTCTTTTTGACTAGCCTTTTCTCAAGACGCAGGTTTGCACAGTGATCGTTATACACGTGCGCTTATTGCTGCAATACATCCTTTCAGGCTTTAACAGAGGCTACGTACCTACACGCTTGCGAACTCATCTTGAGATCGAGGGGTATGGCAATTGTTTGCAATAAGGTCAACCCCTGTAGCGCATCTGCGCGTGCGCGTTGCTTTGTTGCTAGCCTTGGTCAAGTGCAAGCAACCGCACTGAATGCCACCGTCTTTCCCAAGTGTACAAGGTTAGGTGTAGTTACGTGTAGCGAACTGCGTCGCGTCTTGAGAAAAGATTAAAACACGTGGCGCGCATCCATTGTACATTGTGATGTGCAATGTCATGTCGTCTTCACAAAATATACGACACGATCGTTTGTTGACAGCTCGCCCATGGTATTATCATCTGTGTTACTAATCAATAATGCTGAAATAGAAACAAACGCTAGTCTTTCTGGAGTGCCATAAAGTAGCCAACTGAAGGTAAATGTCGTAAAACTCCAAATACTCAACGAGCGAAGGGAAGCCTTGTCAAACCGGCCCCCCGTTCTTGCCGCGCCCGATCCAGGCGGGCCCGATCCAGGCGGGCCCGATCCAGGCGGGCCCGATCCAGGCGGGCCCGATCCAGGCGGGCCCGATCCAGGCGGGCCCGATCCAGGCGGGCCCGATCCAGGCGGGCCCGATCCAGGCGGGCCCGATCCAGGCGGGCCCGATCCAGGCGGGCCCGATCCAGGCGGGCCCGATCCAGGCGGGCCCGATCCAGGCGGGCCCGATCTCATGATGCCGTGGTGACTTCCGTCATGTATTTTTGTATTCCTCCGTTCTTCCGGTAATGAAAAAGTGACGTCATCACGATAATATCGAATATCGCGATATTTTTCTGCCGATATTTCTGTATCAAAATAAATGGATATCGAACAGCCTTAGCTGAAGCATGCAATCGGGGATCGCTGTTGACAATCTGGCTCTGAAGACGCGCGCGCTTAGCTTATCTTGGCATTTTTTTTCACTAGACCGCCGGACTACTTAGAAAAGGGTTTTGACTAGACCGCCGCTGTTTTTACTAGAATTTGTCTAGCGGACCAGCGTTAAGGTCGAACCCTGCACGTTTGTGTGCACATTCTTGTGCGTACCCAATCCATTGCGTGCCTATTGTTTACGTTATGCTTGGCTGCACAAGCCTGTACTGGCTGTAATTTCTCAGACAATGAAAAATAAAGTTTTAAATGTAATTTGTGGGGAGTTTTCAAAATGAAAACCAGGGGACATGGACAAAACAAAACAGACTAACGTCTAAAATGCTTGCTAAAATGCAATTTTGGGGATTGGTTTTTTTTTTAACGGGTACCTGGGCACCCATCCTTTTTAAAATTTTTTATTGGGTAACGAATTCCTGTACTACCCGTAAATGCACACTCTGAGTGGCGAAACACGAAATATCCCAGCAAGAGAACTAAAGGAGTGGGGGGTGAGGGACCAATTTTCCGAAAACAGGCTGTCCCTGCAAGGGAATAGTAGAGGGAACACTGCAACTAGGGTCACTGATTGCTGTTATCTGATGTTCAAGTTGAAGCCGCCAACCGCCATATTACCACTCCCAATACAATAGGTTTGCCAACCTTGTCCCCAGGGTCTACTTTCATCCTCGTTCTCCTTACATAGAGATCAGTGGTAAAATGGGAGTGGTAATATGGCGGCTGCTGGCTTCAGTTGCTTGTACAGCATGCAATGGCCGATGAGCTATCCAGTTTACATAGAGATCAGTGGTTAAATGGGAGTGGTAATATGGCAGCTGCTGGCTTCAGTTGCGTGTACAGCATGCAATGGTCGATGAGCTATCCAGTTTACATAGAGATCAGTGGTTAAATGGGAGTGGTAATATGGCAGCTGCTGGCTTCAGTTGCGTGTACAGCATGCAATGGCCGATGAGCTATCCAGTTTACATAGAGATCAGTGGTAAAATGGGAGTGGTAATATGGCAGCTGCTGGCTTCAGTTGCGTGTACAGCATGCAATGGTCGATGAGCTATCCAGTTTACATAGAGATCAGTGGTAAAATGGGAGTGGTAATATGGCAGCTGCTGGCTTCAGTTGCGTGTACAGCATGCAATGGCCGATGAGCTATCCAGTTTACATAGAGATCAGTGGTTAAATGGGAGTGGTAATATGGCAGCTGCTGGCTTCAGTTGCGTGTACAGCATGCAATGGCCGATGAGCTATCCAGTTTACATAGAGATCAGTGGCTAGGGTATTTTTTATTTTATTTTATTACGCTTTTCCACTGGCTGACAAACAAAAAAACATTACCGAATACATGTATACAAAATAAAAAAAAATAAAAAAAAATAAAAAAATACAAAGATTTACAATTAACACAAAAAAATAATAACAGAAATAAAAAAATAAAAAAAATAAGCCAGTGAGTTGGCAAGATGAAACAGGTGACAAGCACCTCTACAGAGCCATCCTACCACGAGAAAACGCGATCAAAAAAAAAGAAAAAAAAAGAAAAGAAATGTAGGTATTTCTGTGGTTACTAACCAGTTCGGTTGCCATGGGAATTCAGCTTGTCGTCGGAGCCAAATCCAGTGATGCGTAGTGGCCGGTGGAACGTCTTCACACCACCTTCTCGATAGGTGGTTAAAAGTTTCAAAAAAGTAAGAAAGTCATCTTTAAAGTATATTTCTACACATTCATGCCCAAACCCTGAAGGCCCCAGGGCTGTTCATTTTCGAATAATTTAGTATTCGGTTATTCGAAAGTGAGATTTTACTCTTTTTGCCCTATCCCGAAGTAATGTATGAAGCACTGTATAGAGTACCGAAGTCTGACATCAGTTGCCGCAGCAACTGGTTCCAAACACATGCAGTTTAGAATGTATGTTCCAAACATTGCAGTGATTGACATCATCACTTCGGTACTCTATACTCAGTGCTTACGTCGGGATAGGGCAAAAAGAGAAAAATCTTTGTTCTAATTTACATCATCATAATCATCAGCATCCCCGACGCAAAAATTCCACCTTCACAGCCTAGTAACCTCAAAAGATTGGGCCTGATGACCTGGATCCTCCATTTTCCTCCAGAGGCAAAAATCCTCCGATGCTTCAACTTCCAAAGACCCTCAATCCTCCAAATTCCTCCATTTGGCAAAGAGGATTTTGGAGGATTTGGGAAGGTTTGAGTTAATGTTTTTTCACCCTAACTACCCCCAAGCATTGCAAACTCCAACAGCAGGTTTTGTCAAGTACTGTAGAGCCTTGGCACTATTACTTTACATGGAGCTATGATGCCCCAATTTGTCTAAGTCCAAAGAATGTGAATCGGTATACTGCAGTGTGTTGGATTTTGACAGGTTGAGAACACTTCCTAGCACAAATGCCTAGGGGGTTAGGGTTAAGGCCTTAAATTTGGCAAAGTAAATTTCAGACTTTTGAAAGACCCATGTAGACAACTCACTCTTCTTGAGAAGCTGTAGGTGAGCCCACATCAGCTCTCCAGCCTGACCAGGCAGTCCGGGGAGGAACTGTTCCTTAGTCATGACGCATAGCTCCTTCCCTCTGACCCTCGGGCCCTCCGGAGGGGTACAGTCTGGAATCTTGAACTCCCGGATGACCCACTCCATCCAGTGATGAGTCTGATCCTTCGTCCAGTCTTTGGGCTCTGGAGATGGGTGTTTAGCCAAAGTTCTAGAGATGTATTCGAGTCCATCGCAAGTCCCTGCAAGTCCCTGCAAGTCCCTGCAAGTCCCTGCAAGTCCTTGCAGGGACATGCAAGTCCCTGCAAGTCCATCACAAGCCCTCCAGTCCTAATTCCAATCACAAGCTATTCAAATGAGCTTTGACAAAGGTATTCCTTGGTCATTGTTCATCCAGTTACTTGTGACTGGCTTTATATAAAAGGACTTCTGACTGGACTTGCAAAAGGACTTGTGAAAGGACTTACGGGGACTCGAATACAACTCTGCAAAGTACAGAACTACGTGAACCTTCGCAGCGGCTGGGAAAAGTCTAGGGCTGTTCAATTTCGAATAATTTAGTATCCGATTATTTGAAACTGGGTTGGACCGAATATTCGACACTCACCGATCAAGTTTTTCACGCGTCAGCTGCAACTGCATGCCGCGCCGGTGAAAAGTTGTATGCAAAGAACGCCGGTGTTTTACGTGCGGCGATGGATATTATGGACCGCCCGATCGACATTATTTTGCATGCGACTGTTGTTTCCAGATCATTACGGGTTATGTATAACGTTCAGATAGCAAGAAACTTAACTCCAGCCTGCGGTAATTATTGTGTCAAGGGTTTTACAGACGGGAACAATAAACCTCCGTCCACAAAAAGTTGACATAGCACCGCAACTTTTCTATTAAAATAGCATCAGAGTCGTCAGTGCACATATTTTTTCTCTCCGAATATTCAAACCAGTAAAAAGGTATTCGAATATTCGGTTGACGATCGAATATTCAAATAGGCACCCCACTGCAAAGAGTGGCCCTGTTCATCGTACACTGAGCCCTTTCATCGTACTTGCATTTGTGCATGTGTTCACTTACATTTGTAACCCTAACCCTATAGGCATTTTTACTAGTAAGTGTCCTCAACCTGTCAAAATCCAACACTGTGCAGTATACCTATGGCACATTCTTTGGACTTGGACAAATTGGGGCATTATAGATCCGTGTAAAGTAATGGTGCCAAGGCGCTACAGTCCTGAACCCATCAAACTTCAACACAACCTGCTGTTGGAGTTTGTAAGGCTTGGTGTAGTTACGGTTAAGGATTACAAAGATTTGGCTAAGGGATTACAGAGATAAGAAGCTGGCAAAGGTGTTGAAATGTCAATAACGTAAAGGCAGTGGAAATTTTTGCTTTCTCTCTAGTGGAGCGTTTCCCTCGTGATTTTTGGTGGATTTCAGGACAACGTCTGCCTTTAACCCCTTGAGGCGCCGGGTGCCGGGCCGGTTTGTGCAGCCAAGCAAAACGGACACAAGAGGCTTGTGCAGCCAATCACCAATCATAACATAAACAATTATACAACACCTGAATAAATCCCCGCCATCCGATTGGTGGAGAGTCGATCACGTGCATTGAATTATTCGACCCATCACACGACGCGAACCCGCACCGCCCAATACGTTATATCACATGGGTCTATCACATGGTGCGCGCGCATTGATAGAACCAAAAAACTTTTCTAATTTCACGGTTACTTGGTGGCGCTACAACAGCGCTGTCATTCACGCAACTAACACAAAGAGACAAATGAAATATGCAATCAAATGATTAGAGGAATTTGCAAGACACGCAGGAACAATTAAAGCTTTAACTGATTCGGAACTGGACCACTTTTTGTCGCGGTTTTATGCGGGACTGAGAAGGTAAACGACACGTTGTAACGTTAATAGTAATACACCAAGAAATCCATGCATGCAATCCGTCGCAGTGTCGGATTTATTCAGGCGTTGTATAAAACAAATAATGAATGTTTCACATTCGTGCAATGGTAAGAATAATTTCATTCGGTGACAGATGGAATGTCCCATTCCACTCGGCTTCGCCTCGTGGAATAGGACATTCAATCTGTCACCTCATGAAATTATTCTTACCATCGCACTCACAAACATTCATTATTTGTATATTATCAGTCTTCAAGGGGTTAAGTTGATACTACATGACTCTCACCTCTTGGTATGCCTGATTTCTCTTGTTCCTCCTTGTAGCTACTGCACAACACCCATTTACATTTTGAGTCGTCTTGAACTTCTATCGCATATTTAAAAGAAACCAGCAAAAACACATATTAGGGAGGACATCCTTTTTTAACCCTTTCTCTACCAATGTCGAGTTTACTCGACAAGCCACGGCACCCCTGTTGCTTACCAATGTCGAGTTTACTTGACAAGGAAACCACACACAAGAGTATCCAAACAACAAATATATTCACCATGTTTCAACGAACTGTAGTGCTTGTGTTTTTCGCTGTTCATACATGATCTTTATACCAACAGAAAGAGCTTGTTTGGATCTTTCCAATGGTGCTATCAAATTCATGTGTCACCATTACAATATTTTGAGAAAACAGCAGTACAGCTAACAATATCACCTGTAGGGCTGTCCCGAATATACCGAATATTCGATATTCGATCGTCAAGCGAATATTCGAAAACCATTTTGCCAGTTCGAATATTCGAAAAGATATATATGCACGTACAGATACGACTCTGATGCTATTTTAATAGAAAAGTTACGGCGCTTTAGCAGTGTCAAATGGCGCATTTTTGTCAATCGCAATTTTTTGTGGACGGAAGTTTATTGTTCCCGTCCGTAAAACCCTTGATACAACAGGGGCATGCAAAAAAAATGCTGTTTGAACGGTCCATAATATCAATCGCCATACGTAAAACACCGGCATGCTTTTACGCGCAATGTTTTTTTACCGGTGTGGCATGCACTGAAAAACTTGATCGGCGAGTATCGAATATTCGATCAAACCCAGTTTCGAATATTCGATTAGTAAATTATTCAAAAATGAACAGCCCTAACCACCTGCTTAATAAAGATGTCATTCCTTATCAGGCACATGCAGGCATTTACTACTATGTACTTTATACAGGGTTCCCACAGTCATAGAAAACACTGGAAAATTCCTGGAATTAAAGGCATCATGGAAAGTCACGGAATTGTGTTTTTTACAAGGAGTCATGCAAATTGTACATTTCATATGATGTGGTCTGGGAAAACCCTTCACTTGGTGAAATTTACCATTCTTGTGTTATATGCATAACATTAATAATAATAATAATAATAATAATACAGATTCTTATATAGCGCTTTTAGCAAGATCAAAGCGCTTTACAAATATTATTACCCCTGGTCATCGGGCACATTAATCATTCCTGAAACATTCTCAGCTCCCTGGGGAGTATACAGCCCCGGCTGCTGTTTTAAGCGCACACGGGCTAATCAAACACATAACCATCACTGCCCTCACAGGTACCCATTTAATCCTGGGTGGAGAGAAGCAACTTGTGACAAAGTGCCTTGCTCAAGGACACAAGCACTATGACCCCCAGCAGGTCTCGAACCCACAATCTGCAGTATCACCGAGATCTTGAGTTCAATACACTAAGCCACGAGGCCACAGCACTTCACCGTGTTGTTTTCAAAACTGTTTTATTCATGATTCTAGGATGTCTGATTCACTTGAGTTGTGCGGTCAGGAATTTAAGAAACCCAGCCGACTTCATTTTGAGAAATCAAGCTTTAAACTTCAGCGTAAACTCATTGAGTTTGCACAAAAAGTGACTGAAAGGTTGCAAATTATTACATTTAAAATGGTGGGATTATTTGGTTAATATTTTTAGGAATGATAATTTAGATAATAATTTAATTGGTAGCAGTAACTCAAATTGTCCAAAATAAAAAATATCCAGGGGACTATTGTGCCATTATCTTCAATGCAGGTTCGGCGATATGTCAATGGTTTCCCAGACCATATCATGATCACATATTTCATATTTTCACATTTCATACTATACATGTAGATTCTTGCTTACAGTAGGATGAGACAATGTCGTTTTCGTGACGATTAACGATTATTTGAATTATTTCTAGCGTGTAAAGCGCATTGAGCAGTCTTGTTGACTTGACTTGATTTAAATCGGACTCAAGTCGCAATTTTTTTGACTTTTGGATTTGACTTTTGACTTGGAAAAAAAAATGACTTGGGACTTGACTTGACTTGAAAGAACATGACTTGTGACTCGACTTGACTTGAATAAATTTGACTTGCTGACATTGACACTTCTGTTAAAATACACACAAACATACAGGTATCAGTTAAAAAACAAGCCTATAGCGCATATATAGCAAGCTGGGTGTCCAGTACGTATGCAGGGCCGCAGCGCTGGCCGAGCCGCATGGAGAATTGTCGAAATGACACACCAGGTTGATTTTGTACAGTGCATGCGTGCTAGCCTATGCAATTGTCATTGGAATTTGTATTTACTGACAATTGACTCGAGACTTGGTACTTGACTTGAACAAAATTGACTTGGGACTTGAATTGACCTGGACAAAATTGACTTGGGACTTGACTTGACTTGGGAAAATTTGACTTGTGACTTGACTTGACTTGACTTGACTTGGGAAAATTTGACTTGTGACTTGACTTGACTTGGGAAAATTTGACTTGGGAAAATTTGACTTGGGAAAATTTGACTTGGGAAAATTTGACTTGGGAAAATTTGACTTGGGACTTGACTTGACTTGGGAAAAAATGACTTGGTTACAACACTGGCGTTGAGATTATTTGATGATGTAATGCGCTATATAAGAATAAAATATTATTATTATTATTACATGGGACACAGGTCAAATATATAGGTTAAGTACCTGGCTCTGGGTCTACAGCAAGTTCAACTGTGATCGGCTTCACAACGTCAACTATATTCATTCTCGGTTTAACTCCTGCAAACACACACAAAATATATATATATATTTTCAGATTCAAGACAATTTGAACGAGGTTTGAGATTGTTCTGGAGACCAGGGACCAATTTTATGAAGCTGCTAAACTTGTGCAAAAATTTGCTCAGCCCAACAAAGTCTTGCTTAGTTTAAAATCAGGTTACCAGCCAAATCTCCACATGATTTTTAGGGGTGTGCATTTACGGGTAGTACGGAAATCGGATACCCGACTGAAAAAAAAAAGCACGGGTACCCGTTACAAAAAAGCCAATCCCACAAATTAGATCTCGGAAATTGCAGGCCATATTGTTTGTAAAGTTCCACACATTAACCCTAACCCTGCTAAATGCAACAGAATGCATCAATGGTGAAAAGTTGCATTTAGCAGTCAAGGCATGTCTCCTGGGGCCAATTTCATAAAGCTGTTAAGCACAAACATTTGCTTAGCATGCAAATGCTTCCTTGATAAAAACTGGATTACCAACCAGATTTCCATGTGTGGAATATTGCTTTTGACTGGTATTCAGCTATTGTTTGCTTAGCATGAAAATTACATGGACTTTTGGCTGGTAACCTGTTTTTACTAAGCAAGACATTTTCATGCTAAGCAATTTGTTGGGCTTAACAGCTTTATGAAATTGGCCCCTGGTCTGTTGCATTTAGCAGGATAACATGAAGCACGAGATGTACCTACATGTATAAGCCTCCAGCAACAAGGCTGGTACAGATGAGTTCACTGCACAGTGCAACAGAATCCATCCCTGCATTCTGTTGCATTTGGCAGGGTGCTCAGTGAATACCTCATGTGTGTTAGGGTTTAATCAATAGCTTTAGGGTGTTATAAACTGCCTTTCCACGAGCTGTTCAATCTGTTTGGTTTTTCCATGTACAATGTACCCTGGTTTTCATTTTGAAAAATTCCCCACTAATGACATTCAATAACTTTCTTTTTCATATTCTGAGAAATTAATAAGTAATACGTAAATTCGGTAATCGATTCCATAATCTGGAACCGGTTCCGGACATTAGAGGTCGGGTACTCGGGTCGGATGCACAGCCCGAGTGATTTTCATGCAAAGCAAATTTTGTACATTTAGAAGAGCCATGAAATTGGCCCCAGACCTGAAACACTTATAAAAAGTCTGTCATTAGGCCCCCCCCCCCTAAAAAAAACCCAACTAAACTTGTGTTGCCCTTAACCAGTTCACGTCGGAGGACGTGTATACACGCACTCAGCGAGGCAAGGATCCAGCGGAAATATCCGTCAGCGACCGGCTCGCAGTGAGCGAGGCCAGGGTGTGCTACCCGCAGATAAAGGCCAAAGCCCGTCTGGCACCCAGGCTCGTGAAAAATAATCCCGGCGTGAACTGGTTAAATAGGAAAATTCGGGAGGGAGGGTCAGTCAGTCAAATTCTTTTTACCATCCATGAAAACAATACTACGTGTTGTGTAACTCAATAACTCAGGAGTCGGGAGGCAAAAAGTAGGCTTATTTAAAAATGTGATATGGCAAAATGCACGATTGTGTCGTCGTAGCTGTATTTAAAGACAATGATTTTAATCAAACTTGTGTATTTTGTCATGTTTGTGCAGGAAAAGGTGAGATTTTGAAAATTCCTTTAAAAATAAAAAGTAATACAAAAAAACAAACCGCGACCCGACTTTTGTGACTTTTAGGGTCGGTCACGGAGGGCAACACAACTATTTATTTTTTGGCCTTACCTTGAGAGGATATAACCTCAACACTAAACTGCAAGTTTCCTTCAGCTGTCACGCCTTGCTCTAGCAAACTCTTGTTTTCGTCCATCTACATGTACAGCAACGGAGGACAGAGAAAGAAGAAGTATGGTTATTATGAAGATGACGGATTGAGAAGAGAAAGGTTTAAAAACCAGCCGCCGATTTCATGAAAGTGTGTAAGTTACGCCATGGTGTAGGACTTACGCTATAAAAATGTTGCGTAGGTGCGCAACATCCTTGCGATCCATTTCACGAAACAGTGCGTAGCTGCGCAATGTGGTATTTGTTTTATACATCGCGGACGAGGCTGAATGCCCCTTTTACGACGACTGTTTGATTACAACAATAAAAATGCATGGAACAGTCGTGAAATAACAGCGGCGGCATCATTTTTGAAACTTTTCACTTTCAAAACTTTTCACTCCAAAGAAACAAATTGGTGGCACTTTCGGAAATACGTCACGGGTAAACCTGCAGCGGATGATCACTTTATTACTCTCTGAAATAATCTAGTGAATTAAATAAATAATTTGAGCAACTAACGGCTCTACGTTGCTCACGCGTTTGGCCAGCTAAGTCATTATTTCGGTGTTTATGCAGACCACGATTATTGATACATCAATGAATCGTTACAGGGCTACTCATTACGATAATTTCAAATCCATAATTTCTCACCATCGTTTCGTTCTGCAGATAGACTTCGTGGTCCTTCAGACTGCACTGCAACCTCTGCTCCAGGGCTTTCTTGAGGTTGGACAGCGGCTCGACAATGTCCATCATGTGGACGATGATACTCTGGGCTTGAGGTTGTTTGGTGACCTCCACGCTATTCAACGATACAAATACAACAATGAGTGGACTTGAACTACAGAAATTCACCAAACTTGGCACTAAAGGCACCATATTATTACCCATGCTCATCAGGCCTATAAATCTTTCTTGAACCCCTTTTTGGCTTTCTGAGGGGTGTACTGGTTCAAGTTAGATTCCGGATGAAAATTTGGACATGAAATAGCAACTGCCTATCTAATCTTTCTAGCAGGTACCGCTTGCACAGCAAATAAGCAAGCACACAATAGCATACAGATATCGAGTGGTTCGCATCAGGAAAATAGAATGCTGCTTGGATCACCTCGGGAGGCTAGTTTTACTACGCCACAAGATAAAAGCGGTCAATATTTGTTTTATAACATCTCTCGCACAGATTCTGCTTGATTTAAGCGCTGACTATATAATTTCATTTAAATACAATTAAATGTACGACTCTTTTGAATTCGAAATTAGATGAAAATTATTCACGAAATGATTTAACCCAGTTCTGTAGCGCTAGCGCTTGGGAAGAATACGTGCGATGCGCAACGCGCGCATACACCCGCATGCATTTTGCGCACAATACCGGTGCTAAGGTATAGTACTCATGGTTGCTATGGGTATAGTACTTTGGTTGCTGTGGGTATAGTACTTTGGTTGCTATGGGTATAGTACTTTGGTTGCTACGGGTATAGTACTTTGGTTGCTATGTGTATAGTACTTTTGACCGTGTGAATCTCATGTGACTCGCTCTGGGTTATTTATGTCAGTGGTGGTTTGTCAATGGTGTTAAGGCGCCCTCTGTTGACAACAAACGATGTTCAACTTTGGAGTGGTACATCCTGTAGTCTGGTTTTTTTTCTCGAAACCCTGGCTTCGTCTTCGCCTTCGGCTTTGTCTCCGATTTCTGAATTACTGAGAAGCAAACCAAATGGAAATATTCGAATTTTTGCTTTCATAATCAACCAGATGAATCATGAATGTTTCTGAGGCAGAACATGCACCAACATGTAGAATATTTCTATTTGGTTTGCTTCTCAGTTATTCCGAAATCGGAGACGAAGCCGAAGGCGGAGACGAAGCCAGGGTTTCGAAAACTCCTGGGATAGCGATATTCTCATAGAATTTCACTATTTCCAGTGATATTTCAAGGAACTGAACCTGACCTACGTGTACACAGCCAGATCAAGATAAGACATTATGTTGGAGCAGAACATTTCATGATATGAGAGTCATGGATCGTGAACAAAATGAAAACAACAAATCTTCCACAGCAGTTTATATGTGTCTCTCTGTAAGGTTTGTTAAAACCTTAGGTTTGTGAAAACCTTACAGTTCTGGAAGTACTACAATTCAAGAAAATCCAAGAGAATTTGGCTTACTTTGGGAATACAACCTGCCTGCTTGGGCTATTTTGTGATGATTTCTCCACTTCCTCCTCACAATCCATCATTCTTTCCTGTAAAACAGCATAACAAAAATGATACGAAATAACTGAAAATTGGTTCTGAACTGAACCGCCACTTCACCAAAAAACCCGTCATGAATAAATGTGGCCCACAGATGTCGGCCTGTGACTTTCTGTTCAATTTTCTAAATGTTTGAACCCACATTTTGAAAGCGTTTCCCAAATCCTCCAATATCCTCTTTGCCAAAAAATGAAGGAATTTGGAGGATTGAGGGTCTTTGGAAGTTGAAGCATCAGAGAATTTTTTAGTTCTTGATGGCGTTGATGTAACGATTGTTGACAGTTGTTGACGGTGTTTAGTACGACCATCAAATTGTATGAAGAATATGCTACTACAGCATTTTAGCATGTTTAGCTAACCCTAACCCCCTAGACCCTTTTTGCTAGGAACCATCCTCAATCCTCCAAAATCCTCCGATTACCTAGTCCCAAAAAATGCATTCATCCTCAATCCTCCAAAATCCTCATGTGCTTTAAACACCGTTCATCCTCAATCCTCCAAAATCCTCTGCTTGAAACACCATTCATCCTCAATCCTCCAAAATCCTCCTTGCTTGAAACACCATTCATCCTCAATCCTCCAAAATCCTCTTTTAAAAAAAATACCATTCATCCTCAATCCTCCAAAATCCTCCAAAACTGCAAGGAGGATTTTGGAGGATTGAGGTGGGACTTAGGGTTTTAATCTTTTAGTTTTACCATCCAAGTGAACATATGATTATGAAGTGTGGGTACATATTTGAAGTTCAGAAAATCCAGAACAGAACAATACATGCAGGTTTTTTTGTGCACTAGTTAATGCATCATTTTTCGCTATTTTCTGTCACTACATGTAAGACGGTAAGACACTCACTAGTGTCACAGTGTCATTGTCTGTGACTGAACTTGTTTTATTTAGTCTCCCTAAATTTTGCTCAAAATGCATTCCAATGCCATTGATCATTTCCCACCTCATCTGTCTGAACTCTGCTTTACGAGAATCTGAAATACCCACCACTTTTGATTTGAGATTTTCACATAAGAAGGAAAATTACCTTGCTTAGATTCTTTTAATATCGAGACCCTCGCTGTGTCACGAATCGACACAGAACGGAAGGAAAACAAAAGTTGACAAATTTTCACCGGATATGCCGAAAACATAAAATAAACTTCCTTTTAAATTCATCTTTTTAAAATTTTCCCAACAAAACTTTAACATAAAATAAGTTATAATCTATTATTTATATTATCACAAGAAGTTGTAATTATAATATGATTCAATTGGGGACAAATTAAATGAAAATTATACATTTGTTGTCCAAGCCTGGAGTACCGCCATCTTTGATTAAATTATTTTAGCGAAAAAAAAGTGGAGCGAGACGTTGAAATTGTTTTTAATTTTTGCTCGAAAAAAGCAAGACCTGATTTTGTTTAATTTCTTGCAGTGTACGCACTTTATTTTCAGAATGAACTTGGAGCTATTGGGTAAGCCTTTGTATTATTTTAGAAGTTGAATGCGGCCTATAATAAACCTACATGGATGGATGGCATGAACGGACTAACGTTAACGTGATAACGAAACCAACATTTATACCAATACCAAGGCCCAGGGGATATCGGACAACTCGACCGTTGGCCGACTCGATTGACAACTCGACCGTTGAGACAACTCGACTTTGAGTTTGACATGCATTGTACATAATAATCTGATTATTAATGTAGCTAGCTTGAGCGGGTGGTCATGGTGGTATTTTCAACACAGGTTGCCCGTCGATGTTTGGCATGTTTAGGTATTTGCGTGTGCGCGTGGCGGGTTAATGCACCTATCAATTGCAAGACGGACCCTCGGACCCCCGGGGAATGTGCGTCAGTGTTCAATGTAAGGCCAGATCCTAGGGTCCCTTGACGCACCCTTGCGCCCTGTTCGTGACGAACCATTCATGTAAAACTGACGCTATAAACCACAATTTTTGACGCACCATGTCTAGAAAACAACTCACCAAGACGGACCAATATGACGGACATAATCATGAAGTCAACGAACGAATCTCACTGTTGCGCCGAAGCGGCATAAACGCACGCACAGTGCACGTTAATACGCGGGGACCTATCTACACCACGTGCCAACCTTTTGCGTGTGCGTATTTGTGATTTGTGCAGAGGATACTACTCTACATGGATACACAGACAAAATAGATCAAGTTCTGTGAATTAACGTCAGAAATCTTCTTTCTCTGTCGAATTTTTTAGCCTAATTATTCATCGAAACTTTTGACAATCGGAACACCGCGTGTTAATGTTGTGACCAAAGTTCATGAAGTTACTGTATGAAGCGCGCCGAAGGCTTGCTTCATAGCGCCGCCTACAGGGCGCGTTTCCTCGTACACGAACATCGATGTGTATTGCGAGGTGCACACGTGCAAGTACTGAGAAAAAGAAAGTCAGTTGACTGCACGTAAACGTTGCCGTACATGTACATACTCCTGCTGATTTGTGTGTACGTACGAATACACACATTTAATCTTGCGGTGGGGGTGTTGATGCTTAAAGTATCGGCATACTCCGAAACTGGACCAGATTCAGTTTGTGTGCAAAGTATGTGCATATGCTGCACGTATTGTGTGCATGTAATTCTGTACGATCGCCAACATGTTGTGCAGCGAGATTTTATGAAGGGCTGGCATGACATCGAAAAAACAAATGATATGAAGGATTGTAGTGGCTGTGTTTTTGCAAAAAGGGCACGGCGGCCAAGGTAAATATTGGGCAAGACAAAACTGGCCGTAAAGACGGAGATTTTTTGTGGGGCACCTCGGCCAGTAAGAAGTCGTTCATTTCAAGCCCTGACTAGCGAGCGAGCTACGCATTTAAAACGTTTTGGCCCGTTTTGTCCCGTTTTGGCGATAAGCAATTTGGTGTCGCTGACTTATTTCATAAGTCTACAAGTATAAATGTAGACATCATAACAGATCTGCAGCAGTTTTTATTCAAACAAAATATCAGTATTTTGGATTTTAACATAGGTCGATTAAAATGTGTCAAAATTGCTACGTATGAAGCTTGAAACTGCATGGCGCACCATGACGCACCATGACGCACCCGCGACGCAACCCGTTTTGTATTTACGACGAACCAAAGCCGTACTTGACGCACCCCATTCGTCACGATTTGACTGACATTAGCGGGACATGACGCACGTCCCCCGGGGGTCCGAGGGTCCGTCTTGCAATTGATAGGTGCATAAGTCGCAGAAACCGTGCGCAGGGACCCGGTCAGGTGTACTGCATGCACCGTTATATGCACGGCGAGCGCGACGCCGGGACCCCCAGCGCGGTGCAAGGGCCGCGAGAGTGACGCGGCATGCACGGTGCAGGTGGCGCGGTGCACATGCACAGTGCAGGCGTATTTATCGTATCGCCGCACCGATGTTGTGATAAACCTATTCTTAAACATCTCAGTTGATGATGGTCAGTGTACTGTAACAGCAAGATGATAATATAAGTTATCCAACGAGCGCAGAGTGGAACACGGAATATTGTAGTGCGTCCGTGTCCCATATTACACGAGGACGAAGGCTGAGTGGAATATGGGACACGGACGCACTACATTTTCCGTGTTCCACGAGCGCGAGTGGGATAACAAATTTATCTTCAAGCAAACTTGACGCGCAGTAAAGATGGAACACGCACGGCGCTGTGCGCGAAACCTGTACCACGTACACGCACACATCATTAACAGCCAGCACTATCCTGCAGGATAAACGGGAGCTATCTGGAAAACGTAACAAGTGTGCGCCGAAGACGTGACGATCCACATGGGATGCAAACGCGCAGCTTTTGAATTACCAATGGATTGTGCAGCACTGCGTTTTGCATATCGCGCAATTCGCAGAATTAGAACAGCGCAATTCGGAGTGTGTATATGGGCCATGTGATATGGGTTTTGATCACACTCTCAGCTGCCACGGATCGACCAATCAGGATCGAGGATTCAAGTTTGCTTGAAGATAAATACATGTGTGTAGATTCCAAATTTGTTATGGGGATGGTTTAATCATACTCATAGTTTGTTACTCGAGAAACTTGGCTGTTCGTACTTTCATCATATAGCGCCCTCGGCTCAGTTGATTATTATTATTTTTAATGAGGTCAAAGGTAAAATTCCTCATGATTCCGATGATTCGTAAATGATTGACAGGTTTCAAATTTATTCCCCCAATTAATAATGTAAAATAAGCAAGGTTCCTAGGTCCCAAATATTGTAGATTCGGATTCCAACACATCGGTAAGCGTATTGATTCATTCAAGGTTTAACCACAATTCACGCTAATCGGCCCCCTGTGACCCCAGCCCCGTCCAAAACAACAGCGCTGTCTGGCCCACATCAATGGACGACTTGTCTCAACGGACGACTTGTCTCAAGGGACGACTTGTCTCAACGGACGACTTGTCTCAACGGACGACTTGTCTCAACGGACGACTTGTCTCAACGGACGACTTGTCTCAACGGACGACTTGTCTCAACGGACGACTTGTCTCAACGGACGACTTGTCTTCCCATTTGACGCAAAAACGGTCGAGTTGTCTCAACAGTCGAGTTGTCTCGAGTCGAGTCGGCCAACAGTCAAGTTGTCCGAGCCCCAACTAAGGCGTCCATGCTAACTTGAGCGTACCTTGTACCTGTGTACATTGTAGATCAAACTCCCGAACGGTCCGCCAGGGACTAAACTGGAAGTTGACGAGAGTGGATTGATGCCTAGCGTTAACCGTCCAAGCAATTTAAATTATTTCGGCTAACTAGGGCATGTAGGCCTATTTATTTTTGGGAAGTCATGGAAGTGGATGGGTGCAATCGGTGGGTCTTCAGAAAATGGGTCAACTCGTACCTTCACTAACTTGTGTGTAGAACTACCGAGTTCATCCCAACTGCCTCAAATTGTTTGGACATGACATTGGACTAGGCCTAACAAGTTTCTTATTTTTTCTTTTCATTTTCTGCATATTCAGAGTCCTTTGGCCAGAACTTTCCAGAGGTAAGAATCTCTAGAGAAGTTTCTTGGGAATTATATCTTCCCCAACCCCTCCGCCCTCGCCCTCCCTCCCCCTCCCTCCCTATCCCCCTACCCCCTTCCCCCTCCCCCTCCCCTCTTCCCCTATCCCCCTCCCCCTCCCTCCCTATCCCCCTCCCCCTCCCCCTCCCCTCTCACCCCCCTCTCACCCCCCTTTGTGGAATCCGTGAAACAGGCCTTGCATTTCGTGCATGCGCACACATACACAGCAGACGACAAGGAAATGCTCCTCTTGTTTGCGATGTTAGCGTCACATGGAGGCGATTTTGAGCTGAAAATATATCCCCTTTTCTTTACATTACTGGAAGAATATTTCTACCCGTCAGGAAAGATGAACTATTAAACTGTTGGCAGAGATGATGCCAAGAATATTAAAACTGTGACTTTTAAGCCTGAATTTCTAGCATAGTCCTCCCGTGGAGTTTTGTGCACTAGGCCGCCATATCATGGCGTCGTCCTAGGGCTACTTGTGTGTGTGTGAAAACATCTTATACGGGATATTTATTGTGTGGTTTCTTTAAATTAACTATTCCCCCTAAAACGCAGGAAAGTGATGGTACCCTTGACTGTATCAGCATGGCGCTGACGTGCGCGTTCAACAAACGAGGCACTCTATTGGCTGTGGGCTGCAACGACGGGCGCGTAGTCATCTGGGACTTCCTGACGAGGGGCATCGCGAAGATCATCAGTGCTCACGTTCACCCTGTCTGCTCTGTTAGGTAATGTACCTGTGGGGGCAAACCTTAGGAGGGAATTCATTCGGGGGGGGGGGGGGGGGGGGGGGGTGGTGGGGAGAGATCTGATCCACAACATCCCGTGATCCTATTCAATGGACCGAGAGCCCCCCTTTTCGTGTGAATGAAAGCTTTGTTTGAAAAAGTTTCATCTATTCACTACACTCCCATTCAAGAACAATAACAATGGATTGAGTAAGTGCAGGAATGCGGCTATAGATGTCAACTGGCCACGTGGTCTCTTTCAAACCGCGGCTATAGGAGGCCCAAGTCAATCTTTTATAAAGATTTGCTTAACCAAATTCTAAAATTTGGGTTAAAATAGTGTCTCCGATTTTTAGGGAGCTAGGCTAAATAATGGGCATATAGCAAATAGGGATCTGGCGCAAGACGGCACAAGTCAACGACAGAATGCTGTTTGTTTTTTCAGATATTCCCAATGATCTTATGTTTGGATTGAGAACAGTGCATCCTGGTTACGTCAGTGAAAATGCATGTAAAGCAAAATGGGGTCGGTAAATTTTGCCACTTGTTAAGTCATATCGAATCTTTCCTACTGTCCCATATGGTACAGAAATCGTACATATTTATTATGGTGCCTTAGTTGGTTGGGCCAGGCCATTGAAAAGCCTGGCCATGCCCGGGCCTTCTGGCTTTTAGTCTTGCTATTGTGAGCCACCAATCACCTAACAATAGAGCATCTACTAATTGATAAAGCCCGGCCTCTGCAAGGCTAGGCCAGGCTGTGGCCCCTCCCAAACTAATCTGCAGTGATTGCTTTTGTTGTCATTCCATTCACGGGCACGGAGATCAAGTCTCGGTGAACAATGGGAGCTGGCTGGACTCCAGCATTAGTGGGCAGTTTATTGTGTACAAAGAGGGGATGATAGACGCCCGAAGTCACGGGCGTTCCCGAAGCTTGGCCAGGCTTTTCAACGGCCTGCCTAACCATGGGTTAGGCAGTGCTCCCTTTAATAGTTAAACGCCTCTTAATCCATTCTGTCTGGCTGTTATTTATGGGTGCTGGTATGCTAATACGGGCTTGTGCAGCCAAGCGTAATGTACACAACAGGCAAACAATGGATTGAATACATGCAGGAATGCGCATATAGACGGCAACTGGCCACACAGTCTTTTTTCAAACCGCGGCTATGGCCATCGTATGTATTCAATGGTTAACTGTTTAAAACAAATTTGCACCAGTGCTTAACCAGTTCACGCCGGGATTATTTTGACATTGACCAGACCCAGGCGCAGGACTATTTTTCACAAGCCTGGGTACCAGACGGGTTCAGGCCGTCATCTGCGGGTAGCACACCCTGATATTTCCGGCGATCGTGTAGTGTAGGGCCCCTCTTTAGTTTTGATCAAAATAGAGTCAATGGTATTTTTTCTCATTCCAAAATTACTTTTTTAACCTAAAGCAGACTTCTCTTAATTCTTTTGACTTTTTTTTTGTAATTTTGAACAGTTTATTGTGGTAGAAAATGCAATTTTCTTACGCGCTTTACGGCAGTTGCCATGCGAATCAACGTGGTTTTGCGTGTTTACTGTGCGTCGCGGTGATCGCCATCTTTTATTTTTGAGTTGCGTTTTGTCGTCTTCATCGCCGCTTTACCCCAAAATTTCTAAAACTAAAACCCTGCCATGTCGCTAACTAGTTTGGCAATTCCATTAACCTAAAAGTGGATTTTTGTTTCCTTATAGGGCCCTACACTACACAATCGCCATATTTCCGGCCTCGCTCGCTGACAGATATTTTGGGCCTCGCTCGAGTGCGTGTTTATCCCTCATCCGTTCCGAATACCGCTAAACCTTTGCGTGTATACACGTCATCCGATGCGAACTGGTTACTTGGTATGAAGCCGTGAGTGAATTTAATCACATGGGGTGTCACGTGCAAACTGAGATGCTAATCTTTCCGATGCATATCCTTTGGTTTTTATGATTATTCCCCGTAATGGAGAAACATCGATCTCAATCTTGGTTTCCTTTGTTGGGGCACAGTGTACAATAAGAGTTGGAAATTTTCAGATTTGTGAGACCTGAGCAACGGTCGTAAATGTCTTACCTTTCAGCTGGAGTCGCGACGGACACAAACTACTGAGCGCTTCCACGGACAACATGATCTCTATCTGGGACGTGATGAGCAGTGACTGCGACCAGCGTTACCGGTTCCCGTCGCCAGTGCTGAAGGTTCAGTTCCACCCTCGGAATGTGTAAGTTCATATAATTCAAACCAAACTCCAGCCCGCGTTTTTGCAGTAATTAGTAAGCGTCAAGGGTTTTATGGACGGGAACAATAAATCTCCGTCCACAAAAATGCAGCATTTGACACTATTAAGTGCCGTAACTTTTCTATTAAAATACATCAAAGTCGTATCTGTACATGCATATTTTTTTTGAATATTCCAAGCAGTATTCAAATATTCGGTATATTCGGAAAAGCCCTTGTCTTTTGTAGCCCGCCCAAGAGGGTGTGGGTTAAATAAGGAAAACAGAAGTATTTACCTGCTACAGTACAATCTGCGGCTGTGTGTTATCTCGTCAGAAATCATTACATAAACTGTAAACACAAGCCAATAAAGATTCATCATATGTGACCCGCTCTGCAAAAAGGGCACATAAGTCGCTGTATGCTCTTACGAGTTATGGGCCGTTCAATGTGAAGAGGATGAAAAATTCTTCAAACAAGTGATTTTGAAGGGAGGGAATGTTTTGCATCTTTGATACCTATATTATTTTATTTCATAACCAAAATCTTTGATTTCAGTGAATAAAGTTGGAAAAAGAATGTGTTTTTGTCGAGTGCTTCCATCTATTGCTTTGCTTTTTGTTTTTTTAAATGGCTTGTTTCTCAAGTCATTTCAATAAATTCCTGAAAACAAACATGCAAATTTCCAAATATCTCGTGATTGCAAAATGCTACAGGCCTCCGACATATACCATATGAAAGCTTATAAAATGGCCTTTCCAGCTATATATAAACCACTATTTTCAATTTTTGCAACATAAGTGCCCTTTTTGCAGAGCGGGTCACATATATCTGAATTGTAATTTTTGTTTTCATTTTTCTGTCAAAGGGCGAAGATCCTGGTATGTCCCATGAAGCATGCTCCGATCATTCTCAACATCGACGGAAGCTACTCGGTTGTCCCAACAGATGACGACGTAAGTTTATGTCTTCGTGACCTAGGCTATTTCATCACAAACCTTGGCTTTTGCTTTGGCTGCTCTTCATTTTAGGCCGTCAGTTTCTTTTACAGAATTCACCCAATATAAGGCTAAAAGCCACTCTAGATAAAGGGTTATGAGAGTAGAATGCCACTATAACGAACATCATGGGATCCACAAAATGTTCACTATAGTGGTGGTTCGTTATAGTGAATAATGGTATGTATTGAATACATCAATTTGGGAGCCAAAGAGGATATTCGTTATAGCCAAATGTTCGGTATAGTGGTGTTCGTTATAGCGAATAATGGTATGTATTGAATACATCAGTTTGGGAGCCAAAGAGGACGTTCTACTGTATCAGAGGTGGTGGGGTTGGGGACATTTTGAATTGCCAACCCTACCACCCTTATGGTTTTCCAGGGCCCAGATCTAAATAGAGGAGAGGACTCTTCAACAGATTCTAGACAAGTTGTCCCAATTTCAGACCTATAGACTAAGGCAGGGTAATTTCCACCGTCGGTGAGACCAACTCACCCTCCCCTTTAAGATGTGGCAAGATCTGGGACTCTTCTATACATTATAAAGTCTTATATTTGAACCCAGAGCCGGAACCGGTTTATTTTGTAAACAATCAAGGCTTCAGTTTGGTAATGGAACCGGGGAATAGGTGGTGCCAGGCAAATAGGTCTAGCCGGGAAATAGGTGAAGCCGGGGAATAGGTGAAGCCGGGGAATAGGTGGAGCCGGGGAATAGGTGGAGCCGGGGAATAGGTGGAGCCGGGGAATAGGTGGAGCCGGGGAATAGGATGAGCCGGGGAATAGGATGAGCCGGGGAATAGGATGAGCCGGGGAATAGGATGAGCCGGGGAATAGGATGAGCCGGGGAATAGGTGGAGCCGGGGAATAGGTGGAGCCGGGGAATAGGCGGAGCCGGGGAATAGGCAGAGCCGGGGAATAGGCGGAGCCGGGGAATAGGCGGAGCCGGGGAATAGGCGGAGCCGGGGAATAGGCGGAGCCGGGGAATAGGCGGAGCCGGGGAATAGGCGGAGCCGGGGAATAGGCGGAGCCGGGGAATAGGCGGAGCCGGGGAATAGGCGGAGCCGGGGAATAGGCGGAGCCGGGGAATAGGCGGAGCCGGGGAATAGGCGGAGCCGGGGAATAGGCGGAGCCAGGGAATAGCTGGAGCCGGGGAATAGGTGACCTTTTCAACCTGTTACAGTCATGCTCTTGTTCGGATAAAATAAAGTACAAAGTCATTGAATTATGCGAACTATACCGTCGGTGACAAACAAAATACACCCCCAAACAATATTTTGAGATTGAATTTAATTGTAAAACTTTAAGATATGACTTGTCAATTTTTTTGATTTCAGTTTGATCTAAACATAGTAGCGTCGTTCGACCGAAGAGGGAAATACATCTACACAGGGAATGCCAAAGGCAAGGTAAAGTGTTTCAGTGTCTCTATTTGGCACAGTCGATGGATCTGTGCAATTTAGGGCTGTCCCGAATATACCAAATATTGCAATATTCGATCGTCAACCGAATATTTGAATACCTTTTTACCGGTTCGAATATTCGAAAAAATATATATGCATGTACAGATACGACTCTGATGCTATTTTTAATGGAAAAGTTACGGCGCTTAGCAGTGTCAAATGCCACTTTTTGTCGACGGTAATTTTTTGTGGAGGGAGGTTTATTGTTCCCGTCCGTAAAACCCTTACCACTTGTAAAATAGTTACTGCAAAAAGGCAGGCTGTAGTTTGGTTTCTTGTTATCAGAACGTTATATGTACCCGTAATGATCTTGAGACAACAGGCACAGGCAAAAGTCGATCGGGCGGTCCATAATATCGATCGCCGCACGCAAAACACCACCGTGTTTTGCGTGCAATTTTTTACCGTCGCAGCTGTTGCAGCTGACGCATGAAAAACTTGACCGGCGAGTATCGAAGATTATAATATTCGGTCAAACACAGTTTCGAATAATTGAATACTAAATTCTAAATACTAAATAATTGAACACCCCCACGACGATCATGCTATGCTGTCCTGTCATCTGTCGTTCACTTAAGTATTGTGAGATCACGCAAGCATTTGCCGATTGCGCAGGAATTTGTGCCATCTACCGATCGTGCAGGGCGGTTTTGCCGGGCAATCAACCAATCAGGCATGGCAAAAAAATGCACGATTGGTAGGTTTTGCAGAAACAGATTTGCGCGATAGGTTGATTGCGAAGGAACGGGTTGGCAATCAATCAATGCCAGAGTTGGAGTCGAGTCCCTGCAAGTCCTTTCACAAGTACTTTCGCAAGCCCAGTCAGAAGTCCTTTTTATAAAGCCGGTCACAAGTAACTGGATGAACAATGACAAAGGAATGCCTTTGTCAAAGTTCGTTTGAATAGCTTGTGTTTGGGATTAGGACTGGAGGGCTTGTGATGGACTTGCAGGGACTTGTGATGGACTCGACTACATGTACATCTCTGACCGACGCACAATCGATAGATTGCACAATCGATATATGCCGCAAAATACGACATTGGTAAGGGAAGGGTGACAGTTCAATTAAAATAAAACCATCCAGAATTTATTTTTAAAAATGCTTGCACGGTCACCAAACAAAACACCGTTGACTTTGTGCAAAGTGATACATTCCAATGTAATTAATGTCAACTTCTTTGGATCCACAGAAAGTGTTCATATTAAAATGTAGTATACAACATTTGGAAACATCAAAAAACAAAACTACTGAATTATTATGAAATACCGTACGAGACTGTAAGTCAATAGCAGTCTCAAGCATCCTGTGAAAGCATGGCACCTGGTGTGCTGTCGTTTTCAAGAAAAGTGGAAATTTATATTGTTTTTCCTATGATTGGCAATATTGACTTTCCATCCGAAATAAACCATGTTATATTTGTTTTACTATACCTCATACATATTCTCTAGTTCAGCATTATTCAGATCCGGAAAACGCTGATTACATGGATAATCATTTACGTGTGCTGGCATCTTTTTATGTGTGTAGCGAGGGTGATGTTTGCGCGTGCGTACCACACCCGTGCGACAGTTCCACGATTGCTTCGTAAAGCACATGTCTAGTAGACTGTACAGATAACCCATGTGTGAGTCTACTACGTATGCGTATTTACCCTGTGCGTGAATACTCGTGTGCGCGCTTGGTAAACAGCAAAAATAGCGGCTGACACGTGATGGTGAATGGACCAATGAGAATTCGGCTCTCGATCATGAATATGTATGAGGTATAGTAATATTTGCCAGCACGCTATAAAATGCTGACCCCCAAATCCATTTATTTTTGAAAATTACAGCAAAAGTAAATAGTGTATGCTACCTTTAAGTAATTATTTAGTATAGTGCGTATAATGGTTATGCACTGAATACATCAATATGGGAACCACAGAGGGCGTTCATTGTGACCAAATGTTTGGTAGTCGTGTTCATTATAGCAAAGTTTTGCTATACTTCATCCAGGTCTTTTGATAACCTTTCTGTTCGTTTCTCTGAATTACAGGTTCTAGTTGTGTCCACAGACAATCTGAAATTGGTCGCGTCCTTCAAAGTAACGACCGGTACCAGCAATACGACAGCCATCAAATCCATTGAGTTTGCAAGAAGGGGCAAGTAAGTCAATCGTGTGTCCCCATTTTGGCATGATGTAAAATATTCCCGCTCCCCCACAAAAAAAAAAAAAAAAATTAAAAAGTAAATTAAATAAAAACAAATCAATTAAATAAAAGCAATTAATAAATAATATTTTAATAAAAAAAAATGAAAGAAAAAAAAATGTAACAAATAAAATAAAAATATTATAAAATAATAATTGTTTTCAATCACAGGGGGAGGATAGTCAGTCTCAACAATGGTGGAAGTTCCCACGCCTAGATCTATTTGAAAATTGGGATAATTCCTCCAGGAAAAGATGGAAAAGATGTCCTTATAAAGACGCATTTCTACTGATTTGGTCATATTTCAAGAGCGAAAGTGTTCTGATTTTCTTAGACCTTCGATTACTGAAAAAAAAAATAACATTCTAAATAATAACATAATAATGTCACATAATAAAGTCTGACATGTTCGTTGTAATAAGAGCAGACGCCGAGTGCTCAATCTGTTTATTGCTGGTACATGCAGTTCATTTGAAGGGCCTAATGTTGTGCATGTGTTGATCACATGATTGGCACATGTCTATCAGCTATCAGCTGCCAACTGGTACAAATTTTTCGTAATTGCCTTTAAAAAGTTAAAAAGCCTAAAATTCAAAAGAATTTGATAATTGTCACTAAACGATAATATTAATTTTGAAATTGTTATGTTGTCGAATTTGTGTAAAAAGAGTCGATACCATACCTTTGGAATCGTAGTCATTACACACAATACTGAAACACCGAAATATTGCCAACATCGATTTGTTCAGTATCGATACTGTGTGTCAGGGTACCAGTGTCAAATGTAGAAGTATGGAAAAACGTGTGGGAGCCAGTGACAAAATGCACGTGCGGTATGGGGTATAGGCCTGCATCAAGATGGCTTCCTGCAGTCCTGAAGTACGTGCTTAGTCTATGGGGTTGGGTTATATTAAAGGAACAATAGGAAATACAAAGCATTGTCCTCGCACGTATTGGGGAAGTACGACTGTTTGCACATGTTGTGTCACATGCTTTCCACATGCTGATCACATGCTTTCCACATGCTTTCCACATGCTGATCACATGCTTTCCACATGCTGATCACATGCTTTCCACATGCTGATCACATGCTGATCACATGCTTTCCACATGCTGATCACATGCTTTCCACATGCTGATCACATGTCTGTCCCATGTCCTCTGTGCAGTTGTTTTCTCGTCAACACCGCTGACCGCATTATCCGTGTGTATGAGAGCGGCGAGGTGCTCGCCTGTGGAAAAGACGGCGAGCCGGAACCGATTCAGAAGCTGCAAGATCTCGTCAACAGAACTCCCTGGAAGAAATGCTGCTTCTCTGGGGATGGAGAGTACATCGTTGCTGGTAAAGTGTTTGCATTTTAATTGGAAGAATAATCTCTCTCATTTAACTTCTTGAATACGGACGACGGCCATAGCCGCGGTTTAAAGAAAAGATCACCTGGCCAGTTGACATCTATAGGCGTACTCCATTGTTTGCCTATTATTTGCATTTGCGCTTGGCTGCACAAGCCCGTCTTGGTATCGAGTACCGAAGTCTGACGTCAGTTTTTTGATTGGATTTATTCAGGTTTCAACCGACTCTAACAATACAGATACAAAAAATACAAAAAATATGCACAATAAACAAAAGACAGTTGATTTAACCTGGGATAACCCAAAAAAGCCAATTTTACAGGCTTATTTCCATTGGGGTCCCAACACAAAGGACAAATACATGTATGTCTACTTAAAAACAAAAACAAAAAAACAGGGTAATTAAAAATAAAGAAAATAAAAGTCAATACAACAATTAACTTAGTTGACTATCAAATTACAATTCCACAAGTTCATATCAAATACATTCAAAATTGCGATTTAAATCAGATGCATATTCAGAAAAGACTATCAAACCCCAAGTTTAGTCAAAGAATCCCCATCACAGTAATGAAACCCCTGTAGTTACCCATATAACTTCAGCATCAACCATGTCAAGAATAGAACCCCAAACTATAAACATCAATCGTCAATGACCAACTGCAGGGTTTATTTCCCTGGATTTACCTTGGTCAGACAGGTGACACTTCACCAATTTTTAAATAATAAAAAACTAGCAGTGCTCTTTATATTAGAGGGCAAGTCATTCCAGTGTTTGACAGCTGTATTAAAAAGAAGTTTGGCATGACAACTGGCTCCAAACAAATGTAGATTTGGACTGTTCCTTTGTTAACAGCCAGTCATGCAAACACATTGACACAAAATAACATTCTGGTTCCAAACATTGACGTCATCACTTCGGTACTCTATACCGGCACCCCATCAATAACAGCCAGACAGAAGGGGCTAGAGAAGGAGTACTGGTAAAAAGGCATTGTGGGAAGGAAAAGGGAGCAATGTCTGTGCCTTTTTCCTTCCCACAATTTATTTATTTATTACATTTCTTTACCCAGGGTGTGCCCAAACAGTGTTAAAACTGGTTTCCATTGGGGCCCTGCATATTATTAGTTAAAACTGAACATTTACACGTTTATACGAAATATTTCAACAAATACAATAATGTTTACACAAATAAATCTATTTTCGGTTAACTTTTCAACACTCCAGAGAAGCCTATTGCTGATTTACGGGATGGGCGAAAAACCCGCGGAAAAAACCAATGCCTTTTGACCTTTGTGACGAATCACCCAGGTGGTATTTGCGATACCTTATAGAATCAATTGAAACAGGGCAAGTGAACATCTAACAAAAGAAAACCCACGCAGTCCTTTGTTACAAACAAAGGACTGCTTGGGTTTTCTTTTGTTAGATGTTAATAGTGAGAGGACCCTGCTGTGGTTTACATTGATTCTGTGCTGCATTCTGTAAACTCAATGCTCTGTAGTGTAGACTCAGTTTTCTTTAAAAGTTACAATATTCTGTTGACTGTTTTGTTTTGTGGACTACAGTATTCTGTTTACTCTGCAGTATTGTTTTTGAAGAAAATGCAGTATCTTATGTACTGTGAGGTATTTTGTAAACATTGAAATATTCTGTAGACTGCAGCATTCTTTGAACTATGTATAGTATTCTGTAAACTGCAGTATTTTGTAGATGCTGCAGTATTCTATAGTCTCTGTAGAATTCTGTAGACACTTTTTTTTCTGTAGACACTTTATTTTTCTGTAGACAATGCAGTATTCTGTAGGTGCTGCAATAATCTGTAGATGCTATGGTGCTCTTTAGACACTATAGCATTCTGTAGATAGCAGCCTTCTGTAGATGCTCCAGTATTCTGTAGACACTAGTATTCTGTAGACACTGCAGTATTCTATAGACACTGCAGTATTCTATAGACACTGCAGTATTCTATAGACACTGCAGTATTCTATAGACACTGCAGTATTCAGTATCCCACAGTGTCTTGCAGATGGAGTAGTATTCGATAGGCACTGTTGAACTTTGAAGATGCTGCAGTATCCTGTTGACTCAGCATTATTCTGTAGACTACAGAATTCTGCAGACCTTGGTTACTGCAGACCCTGCAGTTGTCAACAGACCCTGCAGTATTCAAAATCACTGCAGTATTGTGCAGATTCTAAATGTGCCTTTAATACTTTTCTCGTTATAGGTTCTGCCAGGCAACATGCCCTGTACATCTGGGAGAAGAAATACGGCAGCTTGGTCAAGATCCTCCAGGGCACCAGGGGAGAGCTGCTATTGGACGTTGTCTGGCATCCAGTCCGACCAATCATAGCGTCCGTCTCAAGTGGAGTAGTGTCCGTCTGGGCTCAGAACCAAGTGGTGAGCTTTTTCAAATGCAGCAATATAATTTAAAGTAGGCCGTGTCCGAATTACAGTTTTGATCAGCATTTTGATGAAATAGGTCATGGATTTTGTTATGATTTAGTCATGGGAAAGCCATGGGAAAGCCGTGGGAAAAGTCATGGGAAAAGTCATGGGAAAAGTCATGGGAAAAGTCATGGGAAAAGTCATGGGAAAAGTCATGGAATTTTATTGTCCTAAAGGTGCAGGAACCCTGGTATGATATCCTATCCCCGCTTTAAATTCCTCTGTAGGAAAACTGGAGTGCCTATGCACCGGATTTCAAGGAGTTGGATGAGAACGTGGAATACGATGAACGGGAGAGTGAATTCGACATAGAAGATGAGGACAAGTCAGTCGAAGATCCCGTCGGTAAGAAACCATTTGGGAATAATTTCAGGATATCTGGTTCTATATTATCTTAATGTATCTGAAAGCACTGACCATGTGGGTGGCATGGGTGGCTTGTGTGTAAAGCGCTCGCCTCTCACCAATGTGGCCCGGGTTCGATTCCCGGCTGCGGACCATATGTGAGTAGAGTTGTGCGTTGGTTCTCTCCTGTGCCACGAGGGTTTTTCTCCGGGTCCTCCGGTTTTCCTCCCTCCGGAAAAATCGAACACTTTTGATCTCTAGCTGTGCTCCGTGGTCATTATATGGGTCGATGTGGCCGGCTGCCAGAGGCGGCTTTACGTGCCAGCGACTCGACCACGTTGTAGCCGCGTCCTTCGCAATTCAGCTTCTCAGCTGCGAGTAAGGATGATTAGCCTCCCAAATTATTTATGTATATAAGGTGAGATAAAAAAAAACATGTTTAGTGTCCCCGCCCACTTTTTTTTGGGGCCGCCTGGATAAAAAAAAGAATTACCAATGGAAATGAGATAAAAAAAGAAAACCCATCAATGTCAACTGATCCATCGGAAAATAGAATACAAGCTTACTAAGACTATTAAAACCACTGTAAACATGTTCAATTTTCTTGTCCAACATGTCTCTTCCTTTTTTGTATATTTGAACAGTTGAAAAACCTAGTTTATGTTTGTCGGAAAATTTGAAAAGTGTGGCAGCCATCTTGAAAATAAGAAATAAAAGCACCTTCCTTTAAAAAAAAAAAAAATCCTGAGCACTAATTCTTTTTTAAAACTTGGCCTAATAAATGTTAGGATGGAGAATATGACTTTTAACCCTACTATGTTCTATCACAACCTATCCAAAAAACCAACCCCTTCTTCCCATAGCTTGTGTGTTTCAACCTGTCACTTGATAGGTTTTGATAGATAGGGTAATTGGCTCCATTTTGGCACCAGGAGAGGGAAGATTAAAACAGAAAAGGAAAGGACAAAGTTTGTATTTTTTTATTTTTTATAAAATCGCCAAGTACAAGGCTATAAAGCTACTCGAGGTAAAGGGTTACGATCAGAGGTGGTAGGGTTGGCGACGTTTTGAATTGCCAACCCTATCACACTTATGGTTTTCCCGGGCCCAGATCTAAATAGAGGATAATTCTTTTTAATTGTTTTGTTCTGTGGTTTGCCTGATAACAAAACGACCCCCGAAACGACCCCCCAAATGACCCCAAAAATGACCCCAAAAATGACCCCAAAAAAGACCCCAAAAGACCCAAAAGACCCCAAAACGACCCAAAAACGACCCAAAAACAACCCTCTGGAGAACCAAGGTTTAGTTACAAATATTTTCCTCCTTCAGATGTTGCCGTGGAAGACGAGGAGGTGGACGTTGTTGCCGTGGAGCCCATCGCAGCTTTCCTCAGCAGGTCAGAATTTCTTTTTTGTCAAAATTTTGGGGATTTAGACAATTCATGAATTTATGAAACTGAAAAACGACTAAAATACTATATTTGAATCAGACTGTCTTCACCAAAGCTTAACATTGTTAACCCTAACTCCCTACATGTAACCTGAACCCTCCAATATCCTCCAATTCCAAAATCCTCCAATGTTTGTTACTGGGGACCACTGCCTGAATCCTGCAAAATCCTCCAGTGGGTTTTGGATAAACACCCCAGTACCTCAATCCCCTGAAATCATCCAGCATCAAATTGGGCCTGATGACCTGGATCCTTCATTTTCCTCAAGGGGCCAAATACTCTGATGCCCTCAATCCTGCAAATTCCTCCATTTGGCAAAGAGGATTTTTTGAGGATTTGGGAAGGTTAGGGTTGAACAACTTTGCAATAGTTTTGTGTGCTTTTACAAGAAGACATTGAATAAAAACCTGTTAAGCCCTACTCAAACACTTTTCCAATACTAATCTAACACTATGATGTACTCCTCAGTGAATGAGATGCAAAGAATAAAAGAAGATTTTATGAACACTAGCCTTACATTAAAAAATACTCATACACAAAACAAATCTGTTTTAATTTACATCATCATCCCCGACGCAAAAATTCCATCTTCACATTACTCTTGCACTTCTTCATCACTTTCCTAAATGTCTTAAGAACAAGGTTCTTAAGACAGTGGGGTCCAATACTTTCTCAATACTTTTCAATACTTCCTGACATTTCGATAAATATATTTAATACTTTTCAGTGACAAGGCTGCAAAGAATACCTGCTTTACACTTCTATAACACTCTCCTAAACCTACCCATTATTTTACAAATTCATTTCCAACACTCTCCTGACTCTTTCTCAACACTATTTTTTATGATGAAGATGCAAAGCATGAGCATACTTTCAAACTCTCCTCTAACACCTCTTCCATACTTTCCTAACCCTTCCCCCGGTATCTTGAGAATCTGTGTCTGACACTCTCCTGACACTTTCACAATACTTATCTAACACTGTGATAGATACATCTTTGTGTGTTTTCAGTGATGAGGAGGCAGAGGATGAGAAAGCACTGCTGTTTCTCCCCATCTCGCCGGAAGTCGATGAACCCGAAGAGCCCACGTGGGCACCCACGATAGATCCTGTAAGTATAATCGATAATTGACCTATCGCGGTCGAATCGCGTCAACGCAGCTTGTGAATCATTGTCAAATCACGTCAATATTAATTCCACGTCGAGTGCGCAAAATATGAGACGAACAAAAATTACCACACAAAATTCCCATAGGGTTGTATAAGGGGCTTGGTTAACTCGTAAGCGGCTATAGGTCAATTCAAATGGAATTATATTTTGATATTTAAGCCCTTGCGGCTGGCTGTTATCGATGGGATGCTGGTATGCTTGAACTATCACTGAAAGGGCCGTGCAGCTGAGTATAAATGTAAACAATAGGCGTTGCACTGAACAGCAGTTGCTCTATTCATTGCACGCTGACCACCCCCCCCCCCCCCCCCCCCCTTTTGGGTGAATGAAAGCTTTGTTTGAGAAAGCCCCATCTATTCATTACATTCCCATTCAATAACAATATAGTTTAATAATTAATATATTGTGCTGGAATGCGGCTATATACATGTCAAGTGGCCATGAGGTGAATTCGCCTTTTAAGAACTAGGGTCTTGTCCATACCAGGATTTTGTTGTGTTTTTTTACACAGCCCACTGTACCAACATCTGGTTAATGCATTCAGCCAATTTGCTACACCACAGGAGGCTTCTGTTATATAGGAGTATACAAATGTCAAGATATCTCGAGAACACAAAATGCCACAGGGGTCAAACCTACACCAAATTAAAGCTTAGGATGTGACAAATTCAACTATGTATAGAACTTATTTTTCAAATTTTGCGACATAATACCCCTTTTTGCAGAGCCGGTCATAATTTTCTTTTATTTTGATCGGTTTCATAGACTGACGAGCCTCCACAGGCAGAGACGCAGAAGCGAGCAGCGCCTAAAGAATCCACGCTCCTCTCGCCCAAGAAGAAGAAAGTCAAAGTTGTCGACATCGAGCTTCACGGAGATGCTGCCGATGGTACGAAAAAACACTTAGGCCGAGTTCGGGCGAGTTGTTCTTGTTTGCTCAAGAACAACTCATGTCTTCGTTCGTGTTCCGGCCACTCGAACGCCCAAGAACGTCTGATAGCCCCCGTGGCATTGCAAGAGCGCCATCTATCGCTGCTAACCACGCAGAATGTAATGGCTGCGCCCATGTATGTTATTCAAGCATTCGTTTCAAAAACCTGAATTTCAGACGCAAAATAATTTAACGGAAGCACAATATTTAGACTGCATTTTCCGCTAGTTTGTTCGAAAAAGCTTTATTTTTCAAAACGAATTTTAGGCAACATTACGCCAACTTTCATGCTTCGTCAAATCATCCACCATCTTTCGTCGTCTTCTACGTCGGGTCAAATTACGTCATCTTCTACGTCGGGTCAAATTACGTCATGTTCTTGTAAACCTCGACTGGTAGGTGGTGTGTGATCTTGTTTCGAGTGCAATGTTCCTGGGTCGCGTTCCTGCCGTTCGGGCGCAAGAACAGGGAACTCGTGTTAAGAACAGACCGCCCGAACTCGGCCTTAAAGTCAAAATGAGTGGCTTAGACTTAATTATGTGTAGTGTTCTAGCCAGGCATTAAATAGCGCTAGCACCCAATATGCTTTCAAGAATTAGCACTACGCTTGAATCTTGCCCCTACGCTACCACTATAAATTTAAGAGCAAGAGTATATTCTAAACAATTTCAAATGAACTAAATTTTGCCTATATAATCAAAAAAAAATTTGCTCAAAACAGTCAAGGGAAAGTGGCCAGAAATTGCCTCAGATTGCACCACAGAGCATCTAGAATCCAACATTTTTCGGGCCCATTAAGCGGACCGTAAGGGCTTCGCACTCGCATTGTCCGTCCTCAGGCAAAAAACCCCTACGCTTTAATTTGACCCTGGCTTGAATGCTGATTGTGTGCCATCAGTTGTCAGTGGCCTAAATCCTTGTCGAAAAGTGGGGATGATCAAGATTTTTGGGGGGTTATATCATCCCCTAAAGTGACCCGGGAAAAAATTACAGCCTGTAAAAAAATGTATAAAGAATCTCTTTTGCACTCTTGAATTCCTGAGGGGTACTTCTAAAGGTGTCTTTAGCTGTAAAAGTGGATATAGACCAATAAAAACTGATATTTTAAAGGGGTGCCTTAAAGGCTGTGTACATGATTGGTCATTGTTGCAATTTTCAAAAATGGGCGGATTTGGGGGTTAGTATGTTATAGGAAATATCGTTGCACTGACCTGTTTTGCGTTGTTGGATGGCGAAAAAACGAGAGAAAAACGGCGCTCGTTTTCAACCGTCGGGCGGATGATAGCCTTTAGTCGAGGTGCGCGTGGCTACCAGCTGGACACGTGACGCGCCCTGAATGCCAGCATGTCCAGCGCGCCACTCGTCCGGGTAGCCACGCTCGCCTTGACTAAAGGCTACAGGGCAGTTTTCCCCAACGATTTCCAGCTGGAAATCGTTGGAAGACGATATAAATTTGCACTTTTCTCGACAACGACAGCACACCTGGTGCCATCATTTCACAGGATGATTGAGACTACTATTAACTTAGTCTAGTAAGGTATTTCGTAATAATTCAGTAAAACAAATATTGGAGAATTACCAATCGTGTACACTACATTTAAGGCAAACACAAACTATACATTGATCTGGGGTAGTCATGGATTTTTCTTGGATTTCGTGGATTTTTCATTGTTAGCCAATCCCACCCCTGTTGGAAACTCGAGGGCGCTATTCATAAAACGGGGTTAAAGTTCACAAAAAGGGAGGGAAGTTAAACATCGGCCATCAGTCGAGAATTTCCTGACTTTCCCAAATATTCCTCGACAGAAATCCACCCTCTTTTGTCCAACAAAAGCGATGGGAAGACGAAACGGAGGGGTGCTCCCCCCGGAAAGCAGCGGGGATCCCAAGACGGGAGGCGGGGCAAAGCGAAGCACCGCAGCAGGCACCAAGACGACTAGACGACGACTCGAGGCAGCCATCTTCGATTTTCCATGCCGTCAAGCCACTGGCCATTTCATCGAACCTGTGCCCAGTTTTAAGGCTGGTTTATAGTCGGTCGCGCGATGGTCGCCGCGACTAAAAATTGAAGCGCGATCCTCTCACGCAGAGTTTATAGTTGATGCGGAAGCACCAGCGACTAGTCGCTGAAAGACGCTGGCGACGTCGCTGCAGAGTTCAATCAATTAAACTTCGACGTGGTCGCTGACCTCATTTTTTTTTTTAATGGGCCAATAGAATTGCCTGATCGGTAAGAAACGATGAATATGCAAATATGGCACACGGCATAAAAAATAAATATCACTATCAATAAACAGCGACAACGTCCTATATTGTATTTATGCTTCTTAATATTTATTGTTATCAAAACAGCTGGGACAGACATTAATCACACATAAAAAAAAAAAGCTACTAACTCCGATAATTATCGCAGCTAAAATAATTTTACGTTCAGCAGTGGCGATGCGTTGATCGTCACACGTCGCATTCGAATTCCAGACGCGCTGCGCGTATGCTGCGCGTGACGACTATAAACTGCACAAAAAAAGCCTAGCGTCCAGCGACCATCAGCGTTGGACGATTTTCATCGCGCGACCGACTATAAACCAGCCTTTAGGGCTGTTCATTTTCAAATAATTTAGTATTCGATTATTCAAAACCGGGTTTGACATTTGAATACTTCGTACTCACCAATGAAGTTTTTTATGCGTCGGCAGCAACTGCACGCCGCGCCGGTAAAAGGTTGCACACCAAGCTAGAGCTGTCCCGAATATTTGAATACCTTTTTACCGGTTCGAATATTCAAACAAATATTATAGACTGCCTGATCAACATTTTTTCTTGAATACGCCTGTTGTATCAATTAAGATCATTACATTCTGGGTTTTATGGACGGGAACAATAAACCTCCGTCCACAAAAAGTTACCGCCGACAAAAAATGCCGCATTTGACACTGCTAAGCGCCATAACTTTTCTATTAAAATATCAGAGTCGTATCTGTGCGTGCATATGTATTTTTTTCCGAATGTTCGAACCGGCAAAAAGGTTTTCAAATATTCGGGACAACCCTCCCCAGTTTCATAGAATTTGAAACACCTGATTGTGTGCACATGTGTACGCATTCATCCCGAGGACGTGGAACAAAAGAATGATGTAAGAGGACAATGGGGTGTTCAAGTCGAGGACCGTCCTCGATTCGTAGGCGTGTACAAAACTAATGGGAGCTGTCGCGAAAAAGTATAAACAAAAGAGGAACAATGGGAAGTCCTCGATTTACACCATACACACACACAGCTCCGTTTCACATACGCAGTGTGGACATTCCTTTGTATTCGTGTAGTTAAGAATTCTCGGCCAAAACCCTCGTATCCAGAAAATGTTTTCAGCCCCAATTTTGATAGCGGCCCCCTGAAGTAATTATCTTTATTCTCCCACAGATAACCCTAACCCCATTTTGCCTCTGAAGCCCTTTTCCAGAGAGCGCAACACTATGTGGACCTGACCCAGGTCCACATAGTGTATCTCATCTATTGTTCACGCCAACATCTTTTATTCACAGGTCCACACAGTGTATGCAAAGAAATTCTGTGCTAGGCCAGTAAGCACGGAATCCTTAAGTTACATAATGTATGCATGCACCTAAACCAAAGATCCTTGCTAACCTGTAAAATTTGCTAACCGCCATTGCAGCATTTTCTGCTATAGGTAGTGCCGTTTCCTCATTTGCAGGGAACACAAATAAGTTGTATATATTGTAAATAATCTTATAAGTACATATACAATGGATGGGTAAACGGTCCATTTTACATGATGCTATGTATTATACAGCATGTTAATCCGACTTATTATGAACACGCAGTATTCCAACTTTTTCCTTTCTTTTTCGTCAAACAATCCACAAGGGAAACTGACTAGGTAAATTTTGAATACATTTTCAAAGTGAACAAAGAAACTGGCAGGAGTGGGATTCGAACCTGCGACCTACCAACTGAGCTATCTTGCCCTATGTTGGCGGTCTCCCAAATTGTCAGTATCTTTGTTCGGGTGGGCGCTAGCCAGAAGTCATAAACCCAGAATGCAGTGTAGCCAATTTTACCTAGACAGTTTACTTGTATATTGTTTGACGAGTTAAAAAGTCGTATCCTCATAATGTCGCTTCCCAGGTTGTATCGTAAAATTGGGTGTGATCCATGGCTGCACAACCCCGACCTGGTGCCCCGCGCATTCCATCTTAAACCCGGGGTCAAGGGGTTAAGCACAAAAATTTGCTTTAGTAAAAACAGGTTACCAGCCAAAAGTCCATGTAATTTTCATGCTAAGCCAACAACAGCTGAATGCCAGTCAAAAGCAATATTCCACACACGTATGGAAATCTGGTTGGTAATCCAGTTTTTATCAAGGAAGCATTTGCATGCTAAGCCAATGTTTGTGCTGAACAGCTCGATGAAATTGGGCCCGGGTCCTCAAGAGATTTATGCAGAGCTTATGTAAAAATTGGCAAGTAACCATGGTAACCCGATGTGTGTGAACTGTTTTATCATCAGTTAAACCTTAATTGAAACCAACTTGGTAATTGAATAAGTTTCGACTATTTTATTGTCTTTGTACATTCTAAAATTGATTAACTATCACAGGCTATCGAAAAATCTACCCTCCAACTCTCACTATGATATATAGGGGGAGGGTTAATGCATAGAGAAATGTCACATTAGCCCCGTCTGCGCACAATAATGCACTGAAAGCCAGTTGAACATCGAGATGGTCAGGAAATGTTTTAGCCACAAATTCATTCAAACACACACATGTGTGGGTCAATTTTAAAGGGTCTAATTTATTTACAAAAATAATGCTTTTAAAACAAGTTCAGGTATATAAGAAACAGTGTCGGGAAGTCATGAATAACTCTAAACTAAACTGTCCAAACATAATTGATAATGATAATTTGACTCACATGCACATGAAATAGTCAATGATAGCAAGTGAACCACGAAGTGCTTTCTTCAACCAAAAATTTCCTCAAATTATCCCCGTTTAGTTTTGGTTTTGAAAAGTAATAGAAAATGTTCATCCCCTGTTTTGAATTGCAGCCATGACCAATCATGTACACTACCTTTAATACTGGATCTAAAAAAATAATGGTCCAAAACAGGCTTTGATTTTGCTTTACCAACCAAGGAAGGCATCAGCAGAATCTGTGTGCACCATCCATTTAACCTCAACAGTCTCAAATCCAGGGCTGTAATAGAGTCCCATCACAAGTCCCTACAAACCCTCCAGTCCTAATCCCAACCCCAAGCTATTCAAATGAGCTTTGACAAAGGCATTCCTTTGTCATTGTTCATCCAGTTATTACTTGTGACTGGCTTTATAAAAGGACTTGCACTTGCAGGGACTCGACTACAGCCCGGCTCAAATCTTTTAATATGATTTTGCATGCACCTTAGTTATGGTGTTGGGATCAAGACTTTTCTCTTCTCCAACATTAGCCCAAACTCAAATAAATCCAACAAAATCCTGCAATAGTAAAAAGCTGTTGCACATAGCAGTCAACACAAACTGCAGCTGCAAAATGGGTGGTACAGTGGAACACCTCTATACCGAACACCATCCTTTGGCTCCCAAATTTTGTGTACAAAACTTGCCTCAGGTATTTGGGCTTTATGTTGAAGAGTGACGGGTGGCTATTATTTCCCCAAGGAATAGAAGGGAAAAGCCAAGCATTGCTTTAGAATCGGTAAGCTTAGAAAGTATGAACATGTAATTACAATTGGCCGGCACAATTACAATCAAAAGAGGGCGCTATACATCGCTATACCGAACAAAATCTGTGAATCCCGCGATGTTCGTTATAGTGGCGTTCAATGCCATGGGCATCACAAGGGGAATATTTCCCTCTCCATGGAAAATAACAATAATAATAAAAAAAACAAGGATTTTGGGATTCCCCCCCCTCTAGAAAAAGATCCTGGCGACGCCCATGTACACTGCAGAATCCAACAAAATTTGCTGTTGGATTTTGTTGCATTTAGCAGGCTTCTCATTTTAGTTTTCTTAGAAATTGTTGGATTCAGCAGGGCTGAATGGGGTTGGGGTTTGGGACAGAAATGTGGCACAGTATATAGCTACATGTAGTGCCTAGGGCTGTGATCAGGTCATCTTTCTGGAATTTAACCAGTGTACATCCATCATTTTTACTTGGCGAAGTTGTGCAATCTGAAGATGGCTTCGTAATAATATGTCAATCCTGGCTGATAGTTTCCCACATGCAGTTCAGTTTCTGTTCCACGTAGTAATCAAACACGCGGCACTTCTTACACGTCTTGATTCCACAGCGATAGCTGACTGTTTTCCCGGCGGAATCGCGTCCCCGGCAATATTTGAGCCCGCACGGGTACCAGCCAATGCAGATAGGTAACCGGCAGATGCAGGCTTCCGTGGTGTTCTTGGTTTTGTCGCAGCGGGAAGTTGTGAAGAGTGGGAAACTTTTGGTGGCTTGATGCAGAAATGTGTAGGTGAGATTGTTTCCTGTTCATTGAGGAAAAATGGGAAAAGTTGGAAAAAGTGGGAAACTTTTGGTGGCTTGATGCAGAAATGTGTACCGGTAGGTGAGATTGTTTCCTGTACATTGAGGAAAAATGGAAAGAGTGGGAAACTTTTGGTGGCTTGATGCAGAAATGTGTAGGTGAGATTGTTTCCTGTACATTAAGGAAAAATGGGAAAAGTTGGAAAAAGCGGGAAAAGCACATGTACATTGCTATAGTATAAGTTCCATGGTTTAGGCAGGGATCATTTATACTGGAACTGCAGGTGGAAAACTGATTAGGTATGGAATTTCTTGGAAGTTGGCACAAAGGGAAGTGGAGAACAATTAAATGGGAAGCAATGAATAGCAGGGAAGTGATAGTGCCCGGTAGATTCCACAAGATGGCGTGTTTAGGGAAGTTGGTTCCTTCAGATAAAATGGGAAAATATGAAGGGAAAGGGTGAATAACTAATGGAAACTTGGGCATTTCCGCAAAGGGAGCCCATGTTAAAATACACTTCCGTGGAGCCGTAAGGGAAAAAGTAGATTCTTACAGTGTTGACTGGGGAAACAATTTCCTAGAAATCTCATTAGAAAAGTTGCAGTGGGAAAACACTGATGGGAAATGGCTCAGAGGAAACATGACTGGAAATTACAGCAAAAACATGCAAGGAAGTTGTAAGGTGAAACGCCACAGGAATTTACTTGTGAAAAAGAAAACTCTGGAAGACTTTCAGGTATCTTGGCTTCTGTTTTGCAAAGAATAAGGGTTTAAAATGCAAGAATAAAGGTAGAAAGGTGGCATGGGAAGTGGTGTGAAATAATTTAGCAGTTAAAAGAGAAATATTTTAGCATAGCAAAAAAGACAAATAATACAAAACATCGATTAGTGCTTTAAGAAGTTGGTGCCTGCGTAGATGGGTCATTCCACCAGGTTTTTATCCATATCTTTAAAAGTACTATTACATTTGATTCAGTTATTTCATGTAACATCAGTCTTTGGGTGGGCAATATTTTTGAAAGTGTTAAATCATGTAAATTATATTTTACCAAAAATATGATTAAAAATATGCTTCAGTTTGACATAACCAGTTTGACGTAACAGGACGCGTCCATATTTCAATTTTTGTGTTTTTTCAACACTTTAAAAATAAATATGGGAAATTCACCATGTGTACTAATTAAAAGATATACTATGCAACACAAGAACACTTTCTTTATGGTAGTCAGTGTCCAAATATAGCAGAGACAGCAAAAACAGACGTGAGAGTTGATGTAACATGGACACTGTGTCCAATCCACTGTTACGTCCACACATGCATGGTTTTTTTTGTTCTTGCTGTTTCTGAGCTATTTGGACACTGCCAACCATAACAAAAAGTGTTTTCTGGTAGCATTGAGTGTCTTTTAGTTAGTACATATAGTAAGTTATATAATTATTTATTTTATGACACAAAATTAAGGCAGTCTGGACGTAACATTTAGTACTAACATGGTGTGACATAAAAATGCACATTTCCATTTTGTAACATTTTCAACATTTATATAAATAATAATGCAAACTCACTCTGTATACTAATTACAAAACACAAACTGCGACACAAAAAACAATTGTTTTGATATTCAATATCCAAATGCAGCACAACAGCAGAAATATATGTATGGTCATGGTCATGGTCATGGTGTCCATGTTACGTCTGCACCAATTCTTCAAATTCTTGCTATTTGTGCTATGTTTGGACACTGACTGCCGTAAAAAGGTGTTTCATTGTTTCATAGTGTGTCTTTTAATTATTGTACATAATAAATTGTCCATATTATTTATTAAAGTGTTAAAAAACCACACAAATTTGAATGTTGGACACGGTGTCCATGTTACGTCTATTTTACATTAAAAAAACAAACACTTTTTATCATATTTTTGTGAAAAATATAACTTACATGATTGAAACTTTCTCAAATAATCTCACACCCAAAGACTGATGTCACATGAAATAACTGAATTAAATGTAATGATGGTTTTAATGATATGGTCATATACACACTGTGTCCCAACCTGGTGGAATGACCCAGATATGACAGTACATACATGTATACAATTGATCTGCTTGGGAAGAATAGAGTTTGGCCCCAATTGGGAATGCATGCCCAGAAAGGAATTCTATCCTACCCTTGGCCGACAAGGCGAGTTTAGGGTAGAGAGTATAGGCCCTGTTACCTAGGAAACAGAAGAGGAAACACATACATGTAGCCGTAATGCGTTCACAATAAATAAACGCAAGTTTAAGTTTAAGTAATACATGGATGAAATGAGTGGGATACAGTGTATAGCATGTATAGAGAGGAAAATATTGGCTTAACAACACAAGATCGTGCACATATGCAAAGGATTTGCAAAGAGAATTAACCCTAATCCTCCCGGATCCTTCCAAATCCACCAGAGGGTTTGGAAGGATTTTGGCAGGATTGAGGATATTTCAGCCTTGCCACTAATACTTTGAAGAAGGTCTGATTTCCCTCAATTCTTTTAAGATATACACTTTAACAAATTAGATTTTTTTTTTTTTTTTACATCTACAACATTCAAAAAAGGCTTTATTTGTTTAATGCCTCTAACACACACCAGAGGAACTGAATTATTGTCGTGCCACAAGTAATTGGACACTTGTCCACTAATTCTTTGATAACTATATATAGGCGGAATTTTTGTGCTTGATATGATGTCTCACTCAAAAGTGAATAACTTTTGTATTCCTGAAAAATTAAGCAATTTGAAAAACAAAACAAAAACATTTTCCAGGGCGAAAGGAGTACGAACAGTATATCTTCAGGTACAAAAAATGTGCCGAGTATTTCAGTGTCGGATTTTTAAGGATTCGGGAAGGTTCCTTGCAATGCAAGGTTCCTTGCAAGAATGCCAAGGGCCCATGACTATTAACTAGCCCATCAAAAGTAGTCGTCTTGGAAAACAAAAGGCAATAATCTTGGAAAAACAAAAGGCAGCCATCTTGGAAAAACAAAGGGCAACAATCCTGGAACAACAAAAGGCAGGTATCTTGGAAAAACAAAAGGGAGCCATCTTGGAAAAAACATAAGGCAGTCATCCCGGAAAAATAAAGGCAGCCATCTTGAGAAAAAACAAAAGGCAGCCATCTTGAAAAAACAAAAGGCAGCCATCTTGAAAAAACAAAAGGCAGCCATCTTGAGGGAAAACAAAAGTCAGGCATCCTGGATAATGAGAAGCAAAACTGTCTCCCTTTTCATTTCTAAAAAAAGCAGGGCACTACTATTTTTTGGGGGGGGGAGGGGGGGGAGTGAGTGGAGTCGAGGGAGGAGGCATTCGTACCTGCAGCCCAGGCCTTCAGATCGGAGTCCCTGGTGAAGATGCGACCTTTGGCCTCTGAGCACACATTTAAGACCCAGGGGCTGAACCTGGACGCAAGGTCAAAGTTCACGCCCAGATTCATGATCAGTCGCTCCTCCCCTTTGTCCTCCTCCGGGTTCCGTATCGTGCCAGGATTTTTCTGCCGATGAAAGGAATTATGACAAGACTCAGTTACTACATTTATTAATCCCTTCCCCTACAACAAGTATCAGTGTTGCCTGGATACTCCCTGTGCTCTATCCTCATCCACACATCCAACTATGGTAAAGTCCGAAGTCCTCCGTGATACGGAAAACGGACGGAATTTCACGGAAAATGAGGACAAGGAATTCCATTTTAAAATGCATGAAAACTTGAAAAGGAACCTAATGAACAGTTTTCGTGATTTTTCGTAGTGTCGTCTTCATTTCTTTCTTACCAAACATGCACATCGTACCGGTACTGAAGCGATTGCTGGCCAAACGCAAGCACGTACGTATGTGCTGCGACATCACTGGTAACACGGCAGTACTGCAGGGATTCGCATTTCATTGGAAACCAGCTGAGTTCGTGTCAAAATGCAAATTGAAGTCTTGGTTCCAAGACGCCTTTCGCAGTGCGATTCAACATGCGACAGGCACGCTGCATGCAGCGCGTGGTATAAAGCCGGTAAATACGCCGGGCTAGGAATGACCGCAAAGAACGTCTTGAAAACCTAGACCACATCGCCCGCATTCACAACTGCTACACGACCTATACTAGTGGGCTTTCACCGCACGCGCGCAGTGGTCCCGGATTGGTGCACAGGCAAGCTGTATGTAAGCATCACAGAACAATACCGCATCCATTGTACATGTATGTCCATTGTATGTCCGTGGATGTATGACAGACAAGAGAGAAAACTTGACTAAAGTCCACACCAAGCAACTAATGCTGAAATTTAATGGCGATATTGAAGGGCGCTTTAACTAAGTTGAAGTGCACATCAACATGCAACCGACAGCCTGAAGTGAAAGGTATGTCAAAAGAAACCCGAAGAAAATTGAATTTTCAATTTTAAGAAAACGGAATTTTGATTTTAGAAAACGGGAAACTTGGGACTTTAAACTATGGCTAAAGCCTGAGCATCAGCTGTGTTATTTTTTTTATGGAAGTTGCCGTACATGTATACAAGGCTAAAAGTCACTCTAGGTAAAGGACTACAGAGGTGGTGGGGTTGGCCACATTTTAGGTTGTTAGCCCTACCACCCTTACGGTTTTCCTGGGTCCAGATCTAAATAGAGGATAAATCTTGATGCCAACGAAATTATCCCAATTTTCAGACCTACACTGTGTACATGTGAAGACTCCAGTCGCAAAAGCCACTAAACGGCAAACGAAAATATTTGATTATTGTATACTAGGAACTGAGAGCTTTCACTTGATATTCTATTTTTTTTTTCTTTCATGGAATAGCGTTTAACGGCTTTTGCGCCTGAAGTCTTCATGTATAGACCCAGGCAGGGTAACTTCTACTGTTGGTGAGACCAACTTACCTCCCCCTTTAAGGCGTCCAAAATTTATGAGTAACATCACAATTCAACGTGCCCAGGAGTGTTGACATGTGTACCACAAAACACAGAGCCCTGGCCAAACTGGGCTAAAACTGCTCCACAGCAGTTGCCTGGAAGTAATTTTGATGCTGAGGATTTCCTTAACCCTAACCCTCCAGGGTATTTTGGCTAGAAACCCTGCCAGAAGCATCAGATTGCATACTTTGTCATATGACATGTGCTGCGTCTGGCAGTGCCATGGTTAAGTATCCCGTTAAGGTTTACAGACATGTACCTGTATCTTCGGAAAGATTTTACTTTAATACCCCCCACCAAAATCGGTCAAGAACAGCAAAATCTTGGAAAATAAGCAACCCTCCTTGATAACAACTGTCTAAACATGTTATTTCAAGATTTATTTCAGCAAAATCTGTAAAAAATGAGGAAGAAATCAACATGTACATATGTATGTGCACACTTTGGAGTGACTATACATGGTGCCAACTGCCAAGAACTTCTAACACAGAAAACACAAACTTTCTTCCCCTATATTGCACTAAAATGTCCCAACAAAATTCTTAAAATTAAACGTTGTGCCAAGTGTTTATACAATTTAGACACAAATGGATGGTTATTTTCCAAGATTTGCTGTTTCTAACCGATTTTGGTGGGGGGTTATTAAAGTAAAATCTTTCCGTATCTTCAAACAAATCATTTGAATACATTTTTAAAGTGAACAAGAAAACTGGCAGAAGTGGGATTTGAACCTGCGACCTCCGGAACACCGTACCGGCGCTCTACCAACTGAGCTATCTTGCCCTATGTTGGCGGTCTCCCAAATAATCGGTGTCTTTGTTCGGGGGGCGCTAGTCAGAAGTCATACACCCATACAGCCAGGTGTCACGCCCAATTTTCCAACTTCAGAAGCGACATTGTGGGGATCACTCAATGAGAATACAACTTTTTACCTGTCTTAGTTTGGACATTGCATCAGCCGAGATGAACTCTGACTTGATGAACTTGAAAATGAAGCACATTGTTTGGTACTGGCTTTCGTCTCCTCTTTCTTCCTCACCGAGTACAATCATCTTAAAAATCTGCACTTCCTAAATGTACGAAGCGATAGAGAATAAACAATGAAATTCTTCATACATCAACAGACAGTATTACATACTAGGGGAGATGGGGCTTAGTTGGAACACGGGGGAAGTTGAAACATTAAGATTTTTTTCCACAGCTAGCTGTTTTTTTTTACATGTATCTGTGGAAAAGAATCTCCATGTTTCATCTTACCCCGTGTTCCAACTAAATAACCCCCATCTATATATATCCCTATATTTCGGCTGTATCCTGTCAACAATACTTTCATCATTTATAACTTTTGTCATGTTTGCAAGTACGATAGTCAATACCAACAACAGTAAACACAAAAACGAAACAAAAATTTGGGGCTTTGCCTTTAACCCTAACAGCCCAAGCCTTTTTACTAGAATCCTTCCCTAACCACACAAACTCCAACACTGTGTGGTAAACCAATGGCACATTCTTTGTACTTGCATACGTAGACAAAATCAGGGCATCAAGTCCCATGCAATGTGATGGTGCCAAGGCTCTACAGTACCAAATCACACAAAATTCAGCACAATGGGGTGTTTGATTTTGGCAGGTTAGGGATGGTTAGGGTTAATAAACAAATCACATATTTTGTATACATTTTCAAAGTGAACAAAGAAACTGGCAGGAGCGGGATTCAAAACTGGCAGGAGCGGGATTCGAACCTGCGACCTCCGGGTTACCGTACCGGCGCTCTACCAACTAAGCTATCTTGCCCTATGTTGCCGGTCTCCCAAATTGTCAGTATCTTTGTTCGGGTGAATATTTTTTAAACGCAGCGGCTATTGTTACGGCAGACCTCGTTACGGAACTGCCTAGTTCCCCGACGTAATGGTATTCAACGTCACGATGTTCAACCAAATGGTTCTCAGACTTTTTTTTCCCTTTAAAAAAAAATTCTCCAAAACCACCGAAATCAAAGAGAAGAAAATTAAATCTACCCATTTGATTAAAAACCTAAAACTTAGAAATCTTTAACTAAGAAATCTTTTCGAATTTTTTTTTTTAAATCAGACAGCGTGGCAGGGATTTTATCCAGGGTCCCCAGCCATCAAAATCCAACGCCTTAATCGAGCTACCGTACCTAAGTGCTCTGACAGGAAGGGCAGTTTTAAATCTGATATACGTTCGCATTGTATGCCGTAACAATAGCATTTACAAGTCGCATTACGGCTGCCGTAAAAATAGCCACTGCGTATTTTAAACCTTTTTTTCCCACACATGTAGGCTACATAGCCTGTACTTCATGGACTTGGCTGTACCGGTAGTGCAGAGTACTGAATTGCAGTTCTAGTTCTTCCCGCACACAATTTACAATTTACGTGTACATTTTTTTTTATTTTAACATTCATTTTTTACAACTTTTCTAGCAGTAGCATGTTTACAGTCCATGTCATTTGATTTGACATGTTTGAATTTGGATTTGGCACCGCATAAGATTAACTGTTATTGTTATTCTAATGTTAAGAATAAAGATACATGTAGCCTACATGTACATTGTAGGCTGCATGGCGATTGTGTAGTGTAGGGCCCCTCTTTAGTTTTGATCAAAATAGAGTCAAGCCAAAGGGTATTTTTTTCTTATCCCAAAATGACTTTTTTAACCTAAAGCAGACTTCTCTAATTCTTTTGACATCTTTTTTTGTAATTTTGAACAGTTTATTGCAGTAGAAAATGCAATTTTCTTACGTGCTTTACGGCAGTTGCTATGCGAATGAACGCGGTTTTGCGTGTTTACTGTGCGTCGCGGTGATCGCCATCTTTATTTCGCATTGCGTTTTGTCGTCCTCATCGCCACTTTACCCCAAAATTTTCCTCAAAAACTAAAACCCTGCCCTTTATCTATGGCATACCTGTTGGTTTGTATTAAATGTCGCTAACTAGTTTGGCAATTCCAATAACCTAAAAGTTGATTTTTGTTCCCTTATAAATAATTATAGGGAAACAGGGCCCTGCACTACACAATCGCCGATTGATTTGGCATGTTTGATGATGAATGAAGTAGATAGAGGAAGAAATGGTCCGACATAAATCTTAATTGTGCCACATATTTAAATAGCTGTAACAAAAGTGAAAAAAGCTTGACAATAGTATTATAACACAACATCTATTGTGCTCCTTTCAATTTCTTAACTGAAGTCAAGCAATGCTTATGCTTACCGATTTAAAGTCAATCCACATATTCAACAATGTTCCATCAAGTCTCTGGAATTTCAAATTGATCGTGTTGTCGGTGGGATGCCCGTTTAAACTCTCCTGGATCAAATCACCGCCTTTGTTTTTCACATTGATAACCAGCTGAGAGGACACTGCATTGATACAAATGACTGCCCAAAAAACTTGAAAAAGTAACATTGAGACAGAAAGCCTTAATTCTGGCAAATGGCTCTGCCGAATTATCCAGTCTTTTTTCTTCTTGACGGACGCCATTTTGTTTTGATTTAAACATAATAAAAGTAAATAAAACGAAAAGAAAAATTGAGGGCAGTATTGAATTAGTTATACCATTTTATGAATAGGGGTGTTTATTTATTTCGCACTGGGAAAACTTGCGATAATGTAGTACTAATTTATAGCCACTGACTCATTATGTTTCCAATTTCACGTCCATTAACATAGCTTTTATTTATCTAATTCTTTATCTAAAGTCTTCTTCTCTGATATAGAACCAATTAATAGATTGGAAATTTGGAAATAACAAAATGAAACGAATTGTACAGATGAGCAACCCTGAATAATGGAATGGCCCTTATTGCGCGATCTCTTTGCAAGAATCGTCTAACGAAGGTGCACCGTTCTCGTTTCGAGCTAAGGCCTAAATCCGGCGACGTGTACCCTTTCTAGATAGCATCCAAAATTGATTTTTGAATCAATTTGAAGCTGAAGATCCCCTCTGTCCGAAATGGCTACCACTTCTGAGCTTGCTTGCGTCTACAGCGCTCTGATCCTTTATGATGACGACCTCGCCATCACGGTTAGTTGTGTAGGCTATGCAATGGGTTTACACGAGTTGTGGTATTGGGACCCGTACGATATGGGTACCCTACTCCAGAACTGTCAGGTTTTCACAAACCTTGCACTTGCAGAGAGAGACACATTTTTTTTCTTTAGTTTGTGTGATCTACATTGTATATTAACTCTCTTGTCAAGACATTTGGTAACCCAACATTTCATATAAAAATTCGGAGTTCCAACTGCACAGCGCACATGCATGTGAGTGTGACATCATGGATGATGGAGGACGAATTAGGTGACATGCACACATTCAAGTCATCATGATTCATCACGATTTAGTTTTGGGAGTTAAACAAAGGAGATAATTGCACACAAGTCTATTATACTAGGGACATGGGAACCGAATCCCCATTCTGCAATTTTTCATCTAATAAAGAAGATGGAAACTTTTGTTCGCACAAAAGTTAGAACATACAAAACAAGTTAAACCACAATGACAATGCCATGACAGAAAATCAAAATTTTGCATTTAGGCTACTTCAAAACCAATAACTTTTCTGTGGGGCTCGGACAACTCGACCGGGAAAGATTTTACTTTAATACCCCCCACAGAAATCGGTCAGGAATAGCAAATTTTGGAAAATAACCATCCATCTGTGTTCAGAATTGTATAAACACTTGGCACAACCAATTTGAGAATTTATTTGGGAAATTTTCGTGCAATATAGGGGAAGAAAGTTTTTGTTTTCTGTGTTAAATGTTCTTGGCACAGTGTATATCATGTATGGTCACTCAAAGTGTTCATATAGGCCTAACGTTAAATGTTAATTTCGGCCTCAATTTTACAGATTCTGCTAACATAAATCTTGAAATAACAAGTTGCGCCACACATGTTATCAAGGAGGGTTAATTATTTTCCAAGATTTTGCTGTTCCTGACAAATTTTTGTTGCGGGGTATTAAAGTAAAATCTTTCACTCGACTGTTGGCCGACTCGACCGTTGGCCACGTTGGGAAAACTCTACCGTTGGGAAAACTCGACTTGCCCCCCCCCCCCCCCCCCCCCCTTGCGGCATTTGAGACTTGGAGTGTGCATTTACGGGTAGTAAAAAAAAACGGGTACCCGATTGAAAAAAAAACGGGTACCCGGGTACCCGTTAAAGAAACCCAACCCAAAACTTCCAATCCCGAATGTTGCCATAATGCACCTATCAATTGCAAGACGGACCCTCGGACCCCCGGAGGACGTGCGTCATGTCCCGCTAATGTCAGTCAAATCGTGACGAATGGGGTGCGTCAAGTACGGCTTTGGTTCGTCGTAAATACGAAGCGGGTTGCGTCGCGGGTGCGTCATGGTGCGTCGTGCAGTTTCAAGCTTGTTGCACTACATACGTAGCAATTTTGACACATTTTAATCGACCTATGTTAAAATCCAAAATACTGATATTTTGTTTGAATAAAAACTGCTGCAGATCTGTTATGATGTCTACATTTATACTTGAGTTTTTTTCAGAAAACCACACGGAATGAAATAAGTCAGCGACACCAAATTGCTTACCGCCAAAACGGGCTAAAACGTTTTAAATGCGTAGCTCGCTCGCTAGCCAGGGCTTGAAATGAACGACTTCTTACTGGCCGAGGTGCCCCACAAGAAATCTCCGTCTTTACGGCCAGTTTTGTCTTGCCCCATATTTACCTTGGCCGCCGTGCCCTTTTTGCAAAAACACAGCCTCTACAATCCCTTCATATCATTTGTTTTTTCGATGTCATGCCAGCCCTTCATAAAATCTCGCTGCACAACATGTTGGCGATCGTCAGAATTTATACATGCACACAAACTGAATCTGGTCCAGTTTCGGAGTATGCCGATACTTTAAGCATCAACACCCCCACCGCAAGATTAAATGTGTGTATTCGTACGTACACACAAAGCAGCAGGAGTATGTACATGTACGGCAACGTTTACGTGCAGTCAACTGACTTTCTTTTTCTCAGTACTTGCACGTGTGCGCCTCACAATACACATCGATGTTCATGTACGAGGAAACGCGCCCTGCAGGCGGCGCTATGAAGCACGCCTTCGGCGCGCTACATACAGTAACTTCATGAACTTTGGTCACAACACGCGGTGTTCCGATTGTCAAAAGTTTCGATGAATAATTAGGTTAAAAAATTCGACAGAGAAAGAAGATTTCTGCACGTTAATTCACAGAACTTGATCTATTTTGTCTGTGTATGCATTTTCCGTGTTCATGAATTTATTTCGAGGATGTACCGCTCGTACACCGCAGCGTGTTTTCCCGACATTTTCTACCGCAACACGAGGTTCATCGCCGCCCGCCACACACAAAGTGCATCACGTACGCTTACCACCGTACGATAAACGGACAGTGTTGTGCCTTGTACTGTTCTGTACGTCGTGATCGCGTTGTGCCGTACGTTTCGTTAGTGAAATAGGAACCGAACTTGCCATTCAACATCGTCCTCAAAGTAATCCATGTAGAGTAGTATCCTCTGCACAAATCACAAATACGCACACGCAAAAGGTTGGCACGTGGTGTAGACAGGTACCCGCGTATTAACGTGCACTGTGCGTGCGTTTATGCCGCTTCGGCGCGGCAGTGAGATTCGTTCGTTGACTTCATGATTATGTCCGTCATATTGGTCCGTCTTGGCGAGTTGTTTTCTAGACATGGTGCGTCAAAAAAATGTGGTTTATAGCGTCAGTTTTACATGAATGGTTCGTCACGAACAGGGCGCAAGGGTGCGTCACGGGACCCTAGAATCTGGCCTTACATTGGACACTGACGCACATTCCCCGGGGGTCCGAGGGTCCGTCTTGCAATTGATAGGTGCATAATGTCTTTCTCCGAGATTCAAAAGTCTGAAAAATCTCATGCCTGTCCAGTAAACATGATCACTACTCCGCCATTATACATGTTCCGGCACGTGCATGCGCCAGCATATCACAAAAGACGGAAGCTTTATACAGTTGTATTTATTGTGGAATGAGGCATGCTATTATGTCTCGTCAAGTCTCTTTATCCATACCCAGACTACAAAAACCACAACTGGTAAATTCCCTTTATTGTCAATTTTTGTGAGCGTCATAAACATGAAATCTGTGCTGGTTTCCCATGTAGTTGGGTTTATAACGTTCGAAACCTTTCCTTTTCATTTTCTGGGAAGTTACTATACGATAAAGTAAAGTTGTACGGGTACTCGATTCCATAATCTGGAACCGGTTCCTGACATGAACGGTCGGTACTCGGGTACCCGGTTCCGATGCACACCCCTATTTGAGACGTCATAAAAAACATAAGGAAATAGTGTTTTTGCGACGGTTTTAAGACGGTTCAGACGTTGTTTGCCCTCCCTGGTACAAAAAGCTGGATATGCTACAGATAGACACATTAAAAGTGCTGTATTGGGGGGGGGGGGGGGGGCATGGGACGAGTGTGGTGGCCTCAAAGGGACAAAGGTTCATGGGAAATGGTTATTATACGTACCAGCATGTGATCGACTCGGATCGCGCCACTTGATGAATTGAAAAGTGTGAATGCCATGTGGGGCATAGCTGGCATGGGCGATTAGTGAGCCAATGGGTAGAATAATTACTGTCATACTCGAGCAAATGCTGACGTGCCAATAATGTTTATTTTGGGACCTTCTACAGTGTATTTCCATGACGCTTTGTTAACAGTTTCATCCATTTTGCTATAGATATAGAGATGAGATCCAACAAACTTCCAGAAATACAAAGCGTCACATGTTCTTACATGTACATATAGGTCGCACTTCCTTATGTGTAGTTCAAGTAAAGTATTCAATCATGTATTGGGGAGGGGGAGGGTACAGGGTTACGGACGTCAAAACAATTTATATCTATTAAATATTGGACGGCTTCAAAATGACTCCAAATTCATAAAATCAATCCAGAACTTGTCCATGCCAGGGAACTCAAACCAGGGGTTTCAAAATAAGCCGGCAACCGGCGAATTTGACCGGCTATTTGAACTTTTGCGCCGGCTACTTTTTTTCAATCATGAAAAAAAAAACACCCTTCCTGGAGCTACCGCCTTGGGGCGATAGATCCTTGTTTTTAGTAGAAATTATATTTTGCTTGTTCACCCAAAAAAGAATGTTGTTTGGGGGGACTTTAAATCATGCAACACCGAAATGTATAGTCAGGTCCCACCATCGTTATTATGTGTGTTGTCCGTTTGGCAAGTCTAGTAGCTAGACACATATGCTTACATGGAACCCATCCTCGACTCCATGGGCGCGTGTGCGTTCCTTCACTAACCCCTGGCCGTGAGGAATACGTAAACGACGCTGACTGGCTATTCGAAATGAATATTTATGTACTGAAAGTGAACCGCGCGCGTAATCCGAATGTTGAACGCCCTGTGTGTGCGCTCGCGCCCGCGTTAACATCCTGTTCGTCACGTCACATCAGCAAAACGACTCCGAGCACTTTTTTTCCATTATCAAGACAAGGCCACTAGTCTTGGTGGCTACGATAAACGATATGGATTGTTTGTGGTCAGGAAATATGTTTAAACAGAGATAGAAAAGGCACACATATTATAGGCCCTAAATTCGAGTCGAGGCCAGAAATCTAAATTGTTCCAATCGATAGTAAATTTACTCATTTATCCAGTTCAAGAAAGCAGCTCATTCTCAATGACAGTGTTTGCCGCCGCTGCAGAAGATGCATCGAAAGGTTTGACAAATTTGCGAAAACAGCTGAGAAAAACATTTGGAAAATTACACAACTGACATCCGGCGATAATGGGCGGAAACGGTCTTGACGGTCGTCATACTTTTCCTTCCTCCCGATCCCACCAGGCCGGCTGTTACTACTCAGTGCAGTGTTAGATTTAACGTCAGGCGGGAAAAGCATGAGGCATCATTATTAATATTAGGAGCTAATCTCATCCTTCCAAAAGATTGATTCTACAAATATAACCTTCCTACTAAAAACACTGCGTCGCGCGTTAAACACATCGACTGCAGTCCTAATTACCATATCCCACTATGTGGGATATGGTAATTACACAATTCCAGGGGTTAAGATCGCGCAAGGCATGGTGGGAAAACATGGCGCCGCAAGATTGTACCCATGGTAACGAGGTTGCATGGAACCGTACTCGACAAGATCATGGAGGAAGGAACATGACAAGATTAACCACCTCCATTTATTAACAAAATCGACCAAATCCCATCGATAACCAACAAACAGTTGTTTTATTTCTCCACCAGTCAACAAGGATAGTCATTTATTTCAATCAAAACTTTCGACAAGACTAGCGGTTGAGTGTGCAATAAATGAAGGTGTGGATAATTCCACGTATGGCCAACGTGTTACGGTAATGTGTCTTATTATTCCTCCATGATGCACCGTGCATACTCGGCTAGTCGGCCGGGCGTTCGCGGCACAGTGACTCTGTGTGCAGTTTGACGGTGATCGCAAAAACGTCAGTATAATTTTTTGGGTGTTTAGTTGATTGTCAATCAAGAGTATATGTTTGTACTTACATGTACACAAGATAAAGGATGATTTTAGAGTGTCAAATATATTTGGTTGTGAATAAAAAAAAAAATCAACAGAAATGTCTTTAAGTACTGTACAGTAGGACCTTTTAAACCCTAGTCTTAGATGCCAGGAAATGCCTAGATTGCACCAGAGAGCATCTACAATCCGGACCCGGACCCTACACCATTTAGGGCAAGGACTCACTGCCGCCTACTTTCATCCATCTGCCTGCAACTCAAAAACATTTTAAAACCTCTGTCAAACTATTCACCTGTTCAGTCCTGGCCAGGTTAAATAAAATGAAGTGTTTATTGGGCCATGACTGGTCTTGCCTTTTTCCGCTGTTCGGCCGTGAAATCTTCTGGGCATGCGCAGTCAGTCGCTTCTTGGCACACTCAGCTATACATGTAATAAACTGCCCCATCTGTCGAGTCGGCAAATGGACGAGCGGTTAATGCTTCTCGCTAGACAATCACGAGAGAGCTCGAAAGCAGCATTGCTGTCATGACCAGTACGGGTTTGACGCCATGCTACACCATGTGTTTATTTTTTGCTTTTTTTCCCGCTTTTTTGTTGTTGCATTTTTTCCCGCTTTGGCAAAAAAAGTAAGAATTACTTTTACTAAAAGCACAGATTCTGAAAAAATGTGATTATTAACACTGGCCTACATCCTTCTCCTGCCCCTCCTCCACCCCACCCCCCTCCTCCACCCCCACCCACAGGCTGACAGGATCAACAACCTGATCAAGGCGGCCGGTGTGACTGTGGAACCGTTCTGGCCCGGCCTGTTTGCCAAGGCTCTGGAGAACCAGAACATCGGGGCCCTCCTGACTAACGTGGGTAGCCCATCGGCTGGCGGACCAGCAGTCGCAGGTGGTGGCGGCAGCGCCGGGGGCGGAGCCAAGGAAGCAGCCGGTGAGACCTAGAATCCCATTTGTCCTTTGTTTACATATAAACCACCCAATTATCACTGATTACACGGCAGAGTTGTAGTCGAGTCCCTGCAAGTCCTTTCACAAGTCCTTTCGCAAGTCCAGTCAGAAGTCCTTTCATAAAGCCGGTCACAAGTAACTGCATGAACAATGACAAAGGAATACCTTTGTCAAAGCTCATTTGAATAGCTTGTGATTGGGATTAGGACTAGAGGGCTTGTGATGGACTTGCAGGGCTTGTGAGGACTTGCAGGGACTTGTCAGGACTTGCAGGGACTTGTTAGGACTTGCAGGGACTTGTTAGGACTTGCAGGGACTTGTTAGGACTTGCAGGGACTTGTTAGGACTTGCAGGGACTTGTGATTGACTCGACTACCTCTGTTACACAGTACCTGCTGCTATTCATATTGGATTTGAATCGGCCAGTCGACCCCCGGCAAGCATGGTGGTCAAGTAGTTAAGACGTCTGCACTAGTAAGCGGGAGGTCATGGGTCATGTCTTTGCCAAATGAGCCTGTAAAAATTTTCCCCACAGGCTCTCATAAAGCACTGAGCATACAGTGCTTCATACACTATGTCGGGAAAGGGCAAACAATCTCACTTCTGATTCACTGATGTGTCCTGTTGTATGCACATGCATCGTATTTTGCACCAATTTGATTAAGCGGTGATATCAAAGGTCGCATAATTCCAAGGCGATCTGACCTGCGACGTCACTCCTAAACCAATTTTTATGCAAAACATGGTGCGTCCGCATACCGCTGGGCACGCTTAATTATAAAGTAAACATGTGGCAACAGGGGGTACATCGTCTGTATGTAGAGAAAGGTTTTAATCATTTACCTACCAAAATGGGTCAAGGAAAGACACATTTGCAAAGTGCTCATCAAAGTTCCGGCATTGGTAGTCAGTCATCTTCTTATTCAGGATTCGAACCAATGATTTCCTTTGTCCTAGTCTTTAGCTGGCATTCCATAAGTGTTTAACCAGTTCGCGTCAGATGACGTGTATACACGTAAAGGTTTTGCGGTATTCGGAACGGATGACTGCTAAACACGCACTTGAGCGAGGCCGGAAATACCTGTCAGCGACCCGCTCGCAGCGAGCGAGGCCAGAAATATCAGGGTGTGCTACCTGCAGTTTAAGGCCTGATTCCGCCTGAAACCGGCTGGCATCGAGATTCGTGAAAAATAATCCCGCGCCTGGGTCCCATGAATGTCAAAATGGTCCTGGTGTGAACTGGTTAACAGTCCATTTTTGTCCCTCGTGGTTTTTATCCCCAAGGTTACCCATAGGTCTACAATGCAACAGACACATGACGGACTGAAAACGCACTTGTAAAGCCAGCTTCATCAAGAAGTGATTACAACTTTGAAAATTGTTGTTCAATCCATTTTTGTTTCGTGTTTTTTTTTTTTTTCATTAGAGGAAGAAAAGAAGGAAGAGAAGAAGGAAGAAGAGGAAGAGGAATCCGATGATGACATGGGATTCGGTGAGTTATTAGAAGATGGAATACCCATGACTGTAGCACTAAAATATATTTGCTTTTCTGATGAGAAAGCATTTATGAATGGGAATAAACATTGGGTATCTTTAGCATATCAAGAATGAGGAAGGGCGTGGCTGCTGTTAGTAAAAGAGAAACAAAGGCATTAACAGCTGCAGCAACCTTCCGGGTCATGATTGACATGTTAAAGATGGTCCTCACCTTTTTATTCCATTCATAAATGCCTTCTCAAATTACATTTACATTTACCAAAAGTTTGGGTTTGTTATTGAAGGGGGAAACATGCTAATAGTTTGTACCTACTTTTCCATGTGGATTTTCAGATTTATTTTCCCTGTAAGACACTAATCCTTGCAGAAAGTTATCCGATGTTCAATGTATCTATTTTGTGTTTTGCTTGGCAGGCCTGTTCGACTAGAAAGCCCAGCAACCAGATGTCATCTTTACACTTCTACCTACCTGGTCCTAGTGTGTCAAGTGAGGGGGCTGTTTACATTCTCTGCTGCCTAATAATGAGAGGGTTGTTATGAAATAAAGAGAAAATACTAATTTTCAGTGGAATATTTTCGTGCATGTGTCTTCATTTTTGTGCCATTAAATCATCACCCTGATATTGTGTAAAAATAACAGGGATTGAGGTTGGGAGGATAGTCCTCCGCCATAGAAACTAGTTTGTCAACGTCCAATACGTTTAGACGTCCAGAATGGAAGGGAAAAGAATTAAGACAATTTGGAAATTAGATTGACCAAATGAAAATACAAATCTTTGAAGAGCACTAACAGTATACATGTACATGTACAGATGAATACCTGATTGAAAGAAGGGGCCAATTAAGTCAACGCGAAAAGATTTTTAGAAAATAAAACAAAGTCAAAACACATGATAGCCCATGCTAACTTCCTGGTTTAAATGTAGTGTACACGATTGGTAATTCTTCCTTATTTTTTACTGAATTATTACGAAATACCTTACTAGACTGTAAGTTAATACAATGTAGTAGTTTTGATCATCCTGTAAAATTATGGCACCGGGTGTGCTGTCGTTGTCAAGAAAAGTCGAAATCTTTTTCGTTTTCCAACGATTTCCAGCTGGAAATCGTTAGAAAACTGCCCTGTAGCCTTTAGTCAAGGCGCGCGTGGCTTCCCGAACGAGTGGGGCGCTGGACATTCAGGGCGCGTCACGTGTCCAGCTGGTAGCCACGCGCGCCTTGACTAAAGGCTATCATCCGCCCGACGGTTGAAAACGAGCGCCGTTTTTCTCTCGGTGTTTTCGCCATCCAACAACGCAAAACTTTGAACAGGTCAGTAGAACGATACTAACCCCCAAATCCGCCCATTTTTGAAAATTGCAACAGTGACCAATCATGTACACGGCCTTTAACTCAGTTTTGCCAAAAATGGTAGACTTGGGGGCCCTTCTTCCAATCGGGTATTCATATATCTGAGAAGCAACCCAGTCACAACTTGAAGGCAAACAAGTGCTGCTTCACAGGTCTCCGCGGTCATTTTGGACGGAGTTTCGGATGACTTTGAGCCCATTCCAAGATGTTTCAGATGCCTGGGATCAACGATAAATTATATCAATTTTACAAGCTCATATTGTCAAAAAAAATATGGCAGTACATGTAGGTGTGCATGTATTTTTGCCACATAATTATGCGTGGATAATGATGTACTGCAAATTTTTTTTCTGGTACTCCTACATGTCTGTAGAATGAATTTAAAGACAATTTACTGCCCTCCTTGGGCTAAAATAGTTTTTGGTCAAAATCGACAAGTAATAAATTCTGCCAAATGTTTGATAACGATTTCAGTGGGTTTTCAGGCACTCCCACATCACTTTCGGGAAAATTTGGGAAAGGGCATTTGAATTTGGGACGTTCGCAATTCATGTACATGTACAGTGCACCACCAAGAGGAGAAGTAATGTTTTGCGCCGTGCATTTGAAAAGGTCCGAATGTCGGTCTGAAGTGTGTGTGTGTGACAGTACACACACACACCATGTGCTTTTTCCTATACTTATGAGGACCATGAATGGAACCCTTTTGTTCCCTTTGTTTGTACTCTAACTTTTTCCGAACGGCTTCCATAAGGTTTGACACGAAATTCTCCCGAGGACTCGGCCCAAGTCCTTGGTGTCATTGTTATCCCTTATCCCCCATTGTCCTAAGTCCTCTCTCGTATAGCCTAATTACCCACTCACGTAGGCTATATGCAATTTAGCTGCAGGAAGCCAATCTGGTGTATACATGTATGTAGCCTACTGTGCACGGGCGAAGTCGTTTGACTGTTTCGACGTGTGATAACTGCTTTTAAACATCTATCCTGAAATATCCTGAGAAATACCCCCAGAAATACCCTTGGATCGACGATGTGGTTTGGGTAACTTGTCGACCACACATTTTAAGTTTAAGGCTGCGTCCGACTCGCTTGTCTAGGGCTATTGTCTAGGTGTTCGTCTATTACAACTACGAGTGACGTAGCTGTAGCTCTGGACGCCCATTTCAGACACGGCCTTAACAATGGCCTCGATACTTGACCGGTGCAACTGCTTGGCGCATTGCATTGTGAATCGCTTAGACAACATGTACATTGTACATGTACATTATGTTGTACCTGCTGGCTTCGTTGATGTGATGAATATTGAAACAATTCAAAGTGATCCAGGGAACAGGGGCGGATCTAGCCTTTCATTTAGGGAGCGGTTGTACGATTCACCCACAAAACGTGCATGGTACGTGCCAAAGGCACGTTCCCACTAGGGGTCCGGGGGCATGCCCCCGGAAAATGTTAAAATCCGGGGGCTTTCTCCTGCAATCGATAAGGCATCTCGGGAACCGTTTGAAGCTGCATAATTTGTGGTTTTTATAGAAGAATTTGCTCATATTGGGCTGAAAAATTGCTTATTAGGCCATCAGCCTCGGTCATAAAAATGTGCCACCGGTATATCAAATAGTCGAAAGGAGCAATACTCATATCGATTTTTTGCACGGTAGGCCTATATATATGCACATCAAGAGTTGGAAAATGTGTGATAGAATTGCAGCGTGAGCGGTGGCAGCTTTTTGGGTGTTAATACTTTTTTCAATTTTGTTTTCTCAAAATGGCCGCCAATATGTGCTTGTTACCGGATGAATTGTATGTGGTAACAAGCATGTTGGCAGCAATTTTTGTTTAAAGGGTGATATAGCGCCCAAAAAGCTGCCACCGCTGCAGTGCTGTCGCATATTTTCCAACTACAGGGGTGCACACCTTGACAAAAATCACAATGAGCATAATTCCCCTCATTTGATACCGACCAACCCCCCAAGCGACATTGTGGAGATCACAGGGCAAGATAGCTCAGTTGGTAGAGCGCCGGTACGGTAACCCGGAGGTCGCAGGTTCGAATCCCGCTAGTGCCAGTTTCTTTGTTCACTTTGAAAATGTATTCAAATTTACCTTGTCAGTTTCCCTTGTGGATTGTGTGACGAATTATAAGTTAAAAAGTCGTATCCTCATTGAGTGATCTCCACAATGTCGCTTCCCAGGTTGTATCGTAAAATTGGGTGTGATCCCTGGCTACACGGCATTCTGGGTTTATGACTTCTGACTAGCGCCCACTCGAACAAAGATACCAGACAATTTGGGAGACCGCCAACATAGGGGAAAATAGCTCAGTTGGTAGAGCGCCGGTACGGTAACCCGGAGGTCGCAGGTTCGAATCCCGCTCGTGCCAGTTTCTTTGTTCACTTTGAAAATGTATTCAAATTTACCTAGTCAGTTGCCCTTGTGGATTGTGTGACGAACTATTTCCATTTCCGATTGCCGGCCGACAATATATATATTTTCACTTTTCTTGAAAACGACACCATATGTGCCATGATTTCACAGGATGCTTGAGACTGCTATTAATAGTAGCATAGTAATGTTTTTTTTATATGTTTGGTCAAGTTGTTGTTGTAGCCCAACTTTGTAGCTGATGTTGGCAGAGCCATCGTATAGATCGGACACTGGGTATCTTTTGTGCTTGCGGCTACAGTGGATCAGTACGTGAAGTGCAGCTAGCATCGGGTGTAAAATGCGAGCGGGATCATGCATTGATGAAGAAAAAACTTCACATAGATGACAAAATGTAGAGACAAATAAAGGAATAGGGCCTAAGTGAAATGATAAATAATATCACGGAGGTACCTCGATTTAATACACGTAGTTACGTGTTTTAGTGACATGATTTATTGACATTTATAAATCAGAAAAAGGGGGGGGGGGGGGGGGGGCCTACTATTAGCTTATCACGCGGTTATTGATACAATGGTCTTTGAACAATGACCAGGTTCCCAGAAATATAGTCGACTGGAATAAACACTTTAGCAGTCCTGTGTTAACAGTCACAAAAAAAACATGCATGATTTTTTTTCAAAGGGCACATTCATTCTTTAGAAGTCTATAAAGTTGAGTTTTGTGCAATATGGCAAATGCCCACCAAATGCACCAATCCTGGCTGTTTGTTATGATTAGACCAGTGCTCTTGACTTGTTTTATACAAAGGTTATGGCAAATCTTCCATGTTAGCTGCACAAGAGAGGGGAGTTCACAAAAGGCAAACAGAACAAGACGTATACCAATCTATTTCTTGGGAAATGATATCAGCGCATGTTTGAATTTACATGTATTGCCTTAAATTGTGTGTTTTCATTATTTATTTAAAAAGGGACCTAGCAAAAGTATTGCTATATGACATGAAGACATGTAGGATATGTAGGCCTATATATATTTCCTGCAGTATGTAAGTTTCCAGACGTTTCGAGCTAGTCTTGATTTTCCCCAATAAGTCACTCATTAGTCTCTGTGTACACACTCACTGATGAGGGTCTTTTTGTTATCTGATTCTAGGCCTATATCTAAATCACACTAACGAGCGAACCCCGTGGAGTTCAAAGTCTTCAGACTCCCATACCAACAGATACCATTCAGGAATTACCCGTTTTTGTTAGTGTCCTTTTTACATCTGATACCATTTAGCTGCAGCATGAGTTCCCCTGGCATTTTTTAGGCCTTTAATTATGGAGCGGATGGATATTGCGCGAGTAGCGGTACTTTTTCTGCATATGCTGATGTTCTTTTCATTGCGCAAGTGTAGACTGGTTCCCACAACCAACGTGCATGGCATGACTTGCTAGAGTTGTAAATACTTTCCCAGTTTAAGGCCGTGTCCGAAATGGGCGTCTAGAGCTACGGCTACGGCTACATCACTCGTAGTTGTAATGGACAAACACCTAGGCAATAGCCCTAGACAAGCGATTCGGACGCAGCCTAAGAGTTAAATGGAATTTTTAACTAACGGAGTTATAAATAGTCTGGTTCCCAGATCAAAATATTCTGACTATTTCTGACGAAAAGTCCCAGAATTCTGGCACTTTCCGAAAATTTCCGAAGTTTTCCGAACTTGTTTTCGGTAACATTCGGCTGTTAACGTTGATGTTCGCAGTAAAAAAATGTCTGTCAGGCCCGTTGCAGATCCTGGAATTTGAATTCTCAATTTTATATAAAAACTGAAAAATCAATGCCACACTCTTGCAGTATTTTGCAGACTGGATTTTGCAAGAATATTAAATGTGAATGATGCCACTGACTTCACTCGGACTAACACTGTACGTCATAAACCGTGGAAGCTGCCTGGCCTAAGATGTAGACGTCAGGGAATCTTCAGGTCAGGGAACCAGACGAAGTTATAAACTGCCGTGAAAATTTGGGGCCGGATGGGAATTTCCCCGGGTTTTTCGCCCGTCCCATGAATCAGCAATAACTTTAAATTGAAACCTTAACCATAGACTATATTTTGCATGTGTGTAAATGTAAAAAAATTTATGAAAACATGTATGCAGTGCCCAATGGAAACCGTTTGGAAACCGTTTGGAAACACCCTGGTTATAAAGAAATGTAATTATGCTTTTTCGTTCTCTTTGAATTTGTTGGTATTATCATGGAGGTAGTGTGCTTTGACATGCAGCTTTCGCAAAGGACAAGAACTTCGCAGTGTTGGTATAATTATGTAAAAATTCCGATTTGAATGTACTAGTCTGCTGCCCGGTACGATTACAAGATAGTAGCGTGATTCGAATTTCAGTCACTATGGAATATGGGCCCATTGGTAGTACCGGTACTACACATATGCCTCAAGTAAAGATAATTAGGAGAGTGGCCAGTCAAGTGAGATGGTTTAACCAATAGACCGTGTAAGTCTCGCGCAGAAAGGTCACGATTGAACTTCCGGGCACCTCCGAGCCCGCCGGCTGTAGGACTTTTACGTGCGGTTGATTTTGTTTTCTATAATACTTTGTTTTTACGAAGATCTGAACCATGAAACGGCCATAAATATGGATTCAAAATTCAAAATTCAAAATTTATTTTACAATATATGAAAACATGCATGACTGTCTAAATTATTGAAGAAAAGTAGGAAAAAATGTTTGACCTGAGCGTCAGGTTGCAACGTGATTGGCTCATTGTCGGGAAGAGAAAGCCCGGCCTTCTAAACCCCATGACGTAATGAACGTACGTACATAAATTATATGCGACGACCGCCTTTTATACTGCATAATATGGTCTACGCTATATATTAAGACTGGAGCGTGAACCAGAGCAGTGGCGAATGACGTACGTATGACGTACTAGACTTTTTCGTTCTCCTTTTCCCTAATTTGATATAGGCCCTATCGTTCACATTTTGTAAATTAAAATGAAAAATAATATTTTGCTAAAAGCTTTTATCTACCTTTAAGTAAAAAGAACAGCGTCAAAACAAATTATTTCAAGAAAACTACTCGCTTTACACGGACGTTGAAGCTCCTATTCGTGGTACCCGGAAGTTCGGTTTCTCGTAAACTCTCGTACGTTCTCGAGGTCAACTTACACGCTCTGTAGGGAATAGGAGTCCGATTTTCATAGGAGTCTGATTTTCATATGACACCGGTCCCTCCTTTGGAAGCACACAGATGACAGGACCAGTCTGTCGCAAGTACATCAGGCTTCGTCGATACTGTGCATTAGCGGCTACGGCTTCTATTTATGCCATTGGTGCGCTCTGTAAGTATCCGTAGCCGTTGAGAAAAAAAGGATGGACTTGAACAAACTGATGGTAAATTGTTTACTGCGGGTGAAGAGGAGGAGGGATACTAATGCACACTGTACAGGGACTACTTTTTTTTGGCAGGTGTAAAACTACAGTTTACACATCTCAGACAACGCCCAGTTGGCACCTGTCGCGCATCCGATCCGTAACGGAACAAGTTATCGTCACTTCAATCCGTAGCAGTCCAACTGTTTACGAGGCGCGTCATTTCTTGTTACTTTTATTCAACGTGCTTTGAGTCAGAGCCAAGGTATGTTGATTCCAAATAATAATATACATGTACTTTTGTAGCCCCTTAATAAATTTCCTCCAGTTTTTTTAGTGCATAGTTTCTTTAAAATTAAGAACCTCAAAAAGCAGCTCAAAGTTTGAGTATTACGGTCAGCAATACTTACGTTGAAAATCAATTACGTACACGTTTTAGTTTAAAGAGTGTACAATTGTACAAGATGTGAAACATTGATATTTCAAAATGTATGTTCTCTGATGAACTTTTTTAAAGGATTGCCATTTTAGACATAGAGGGCACAATGACAACGAATCCAGCAGTAAGATTTTGTTTGATTTCTTTCATTCAAATATTCATGTTTATTTATTCCACAAAAAAAAATCAAATAGCATGTTTTGATTCTAATAATTTGGGGTTTTTTTAAGTTAAAATTTTGGTAGCAAACAAACTTTAGACCATTTTTTTAAATTAAAACTTGTTGTAATTTATTAAAGCAGCATGTCACATGACAACCTGGTGTTTCTTTTTGCAGAATTCGCAAACCCATACAGCATATGCTTAGTCGGACTCTACTCCTGTAAGAACATTTCTCTCCACCTTGAGTCGGTAAGTACAGCTCTTTTACCAGGCTAGAGCGCAGTGTTTCGTCAATTTAATTTGTACCTCGGCTTTGGTTTAGATTTGTTTGCGGTGAAGTGTGTTGGTCACTATATCGTGAGGTATACTGTGATGTGATTTGAAAACATCGCAAACATCCTTCAAAAAGTTTGACTTCCTTAAACTGAAAGATCATTAGGCCTATAGGCTTAATTAAGTAGTAAGGCCCGCAGTGGAGGAGTTGGGGAAGGTGCATATGCATCCCCTATGTGAAAGATGTCCTGATCAAAATTAGTATATAGTGATCAGTGAGAGACAGGGGATATGTCCCTATATTTTTCTACAGGGGATATCATATATCATTTGCATCCCCCCCCCCCCCAGGTTTGCCTGTTCCCCGAATACAAATTGTAGGCCTGTTAGACTCAACTTGATTCATTTACAGTCACTACAGATCTGAACGAAAATAGTATTATCCTTACTGGGGAAAGATTGTTAAATTTTAACAACAAAATCTATGCTGAAACCCACATGTTCCATTGGAGCGTGTATGTAGGCCTACATGAGCTAGTTTGATCAATATCGTGCCAGACACGTTAGTAATGACGAACTATTACGGCGACGGCGATGTATTATTTTTAACCTCTAATAAACGTCCGTTCTGCAGATCACCGAACGTCCCCTCACTTATGAGAAGCGATCGACGCCAATGAGTAGGCCTAGGCTACATGTAGGCCCTATGATAGCTAGCTAATTTTAGTAGCCTTATCTCTATTGGTTTTTGTAAACGTAGGCTGGAGTTGTTTTTGTTTTGCTTCTACATGTATATGCCAAGGCCATTGTCGTTTCTGCTTCTAACCAGCAATTAAGTTGAGAATATTTGGTAAATAATTATTGTTGGTCATTAATATCAATGTTTAAAGCAACGTTCGTGCAGGGGCTGTCACAGGTGGATGGTCTCGTTATAGTAAATGAACCATTACCACTTTCATATACTAGTCAGAGTTGTGCTCAAGCAATCACAATCCACCCCTAATCAATCACAAGTCAGTCACAAGTTAGGCCCTATATCGCGAGTCACGTAGCAAGTCATGTCGCAAGTCTTATGCTATTTTTAACCCTCAATAAATTTGGTCACACATACAAACAAATGTGCAATTGTGTCCCTTTTTGAAAGTGAAAACCTGCAAGGCCATTATTTATAAATAAAGTCCAACCAATTGACAGTGCATGCGCTTATAGTGTTTGACCAGTTTATAATAGATGCCACATGTCTTGTATTAGAAAAAGAATCTTGAATGTTGTGATGGATGGATATAATTTGACAGGAAGGGGGAGTTGGTTCCATACTCGGGTTGATGCTGCTGAAAAGGACATGTCGCCCAAAAGAGTAAAGGTCATGGGTTCATGAAGCAGCAAGAGAGAGGGATGATGGACTCATCTCATGCTTCATGTCATTAATTTTTGTCATTTACAGTTTTGTTTTGTATGGGATGTAGGGAAACAAATAATAGGTGATTTGCAGTTCATAGACAATTGAAATTAAATGAACTTGGGGGGTTTGTGTCAGAGTAAAATTGTGTATATACTTTTACCCTGATTCATGTCCCAGTCACTCTGCATACAAATAAACTCTCCCACCCGCACACGTATACCCAGTGAAGGAATGCAAAACATGAAAATCGAGTTATCCCAAAGGATGACAAGGGATGACCCATGCACGTCTATAAATCTGATATTTTAAAAGCAAGATGAACACTCCCATTCCTGGTGTTGTTTGAGAGTTTTAATCATGTTAGAATGATAAGCAGTAACCATGATAACGCACGGGTCATCTTACGTACCGCAGAACTGGCTTTAATATTGGTGATTTTGTATTAAGATACAATATGCATTTCGTCTATTATACCCAGACGACAATTGATTAGGGCCTATACCAATAAAAATAAAATTGAATTTGTATTTCTGCCACAGCTGCATTTAATTTTTTATCCAGCAGCAAAGTTTTGTGCTGGATACCAAGTAAACAGGCAAACCAGACACAATGAACCAAACAACAAGTGGGGCACACCACACCCATAGTATGGGTACTCGGACCCATGGGTACTCGGACCCATGGGTACTCAGACCGAACCACTGCTAGGTTCCCAGACCCAGCATCCCAAAACAGCAGCAAAAACAGACTATTTCAACCAATGTAACATTCGGTTGACTTGGCTTGGCTTGACCATAGCCTCGTGTAACTTGCGCAGAGTTGGTATTCGAGTCATCACAAGTCATCACAAGTCGCATCAGAAGTCACTTCACAATTCTGGTCTCAAGCCATGTAACAAGCTATTCAAACACACTACATGCATATAACAAAAACATTCCTTTGTCATTGTTCATCCCATGTAGCTTGCGAGCTGACTTGTGATTAACTCGTCATCTGACTTTTGATCTGACTTGTGATTGATTTGACTGATTCGATTACAACTTTGAACTTGCGAGCGCTATGGCAAGTGTGTAATACTAATTACCCGTTTTAAAACGGGGAAGTATATACTCTAGTACACATTAGGCCTATAATGCAAAAAAAAAAGAGTTATAAAGGCCGACTGACCCGGTGGAAAAACCGCTGCAAGCCACTAATTAGGGTTAACACCTAAAAAGGTATCCAAGCCTCTTTAGAAACATTTCAGTACTCTGGGGACCTGGTCTTAGAAAAGGGGAGCTATGCCCTACCCGCCTGCATGATACTATAATACAAAGTCAGCGCCTCATGTAACGTGCGAGCGCCATGACTGCCTTACAGACAGGGGAATTACAATTTGTCACAATGCCCCAATTACCAAATACGATATCCGTCAAAGTGTAAACGACGTCAACAATTTTAAGGTGGAATGTCTGGGGTAGTGGAGGGGTAGATGTTTGCCGTAAATGTAAACACACAACGCCTCCGATCAATAGCAGTGACTATAGTGACGGGTGTAAACAAACTTTGGTACACGCACTTACGGCCCATGCTTATGAAGGCTCCCTATTAGTTGAAAGTTACGATATTTGCATATTCTAATTTGACCGTCGATTTCATTACCTTATTTGGCTATGGGCTGATGACAGCATTGCATTGCACTATGTACTGTTTGCACTTTATGTTTAAGCAGTACGTGACTAATGACGCGCATTAGTACATGTACACGTATTGCCGTGTGTTAATAAAGTTGTCGCTGCGTGTCAGATATTTTATCATATAATTATGATAAAAGTAAATAATCTATCGTGTTTATATAGGCTAGTTTAATAATAAACCAACAACGGACAATTTTTATTAAAGGGGAGTCTATCAATAACTAGGCCTACTTATTGATCAATGCAACAACGGGCAAGGGTTTTGACTACTCCTCTGAAAACAGTTAAAAACTGCCACCATCTTGAATTCGTGCTTGCCATCCATCATCCATCCATCCATCCATCCATCAGTAGTTTTTGTAAGGCTGATGCAACGAATTACGTAGCCTAGACCTCTCTCCTAAAAAAGAACATAGGAAATCACACGAGTCTGTTTCGTTGGCATGTCGTCTGTCTAGTCACGGATATCTGACTGAGTTTTGGCCTACGTGCAGCTTGATTGAATTCCCATTGAAATGTCAGTCAAAGTCAAATTAGTTTTGCTTTTTAGAAGCTTTCTAGTGGGTCCTTGTCCCACTCCACCAATTAAAAAAAAAAGACAAGAAGATTAGGTGGATATGATTTTTACCATGGCCGTCCAAAATCGCATTCTTCTCTTCTGAAAATCACATCTACTGTTTGGAAACGTTTGTGCCTCCTTGACAAAGCGTGCGTTGTAACTTGTGAGTTTATCAGCTTACACCGCATGTAATTTTAGGCTCTGGCTGTGGTTTTGGACTCTCATTTTAAAAATCAAATCCGTCTAATCCTACTGCATATTTTGAATAGAAAATCACGTTCAATGAGTTCACAGGTGTAAAGTGGATGAAAAGAACAGAAAATATAAATTTTTACTTTTAATTCAACAAAATGATCTGTTTTCTTTTTACCTTGAGGTCGAAAATGTCGCAGAAGATTGGGTACAGAAAAAACTGCTGGATTGTTGAACGTGAAGATGGGACGAGATACATAGCGTCAAGGGATTTATAGAATGCATGGTCGTGAAAGAATTTAAACGGAAACCCCTGATGGCCAACATTTAAAAGGCATTACACAGTATAAAATTGAAATTTCGCAATATTAAGTTCGCAACGATCAAGTATTTACTTGTATTTTTACTGGCCTTGGCCAAAGTCGCAGTACCTCTTGCGATCACTTTCGCATAGGAATCAGTATCATGGGGTGACTTAAAGGGACACATTGCTTTGGATTTTGCGATTTGGGCTATAAAACTGAAATGGATATGGTTGGGAAGCTTTATTTAAAGTAGAATATAAAGATTCACATAACTATCCCTTCAAATTGCGTGGTTTTTGTTTAATTTCGTGACAAATAGCGGTCCGCCATTTTGTAGAACCAAATTTTTGACTCCACAAAATGGCGGACCATGTTCACCAGTTGTATTTCCAGTCGCAGCTGGTTAAAGTACGTTCTGTTGATCAATTTTGATGTACTGTACTGTGGCACGCGGCGCGCAGCACTGGCGATATGTGTCGCGAGGTAGAGAATATGGTACCAGGCGATCATCTGATATGTTTACAAGGCCACTGGCTGCGGCGCCAGCCTAAAAACTCCTACAGCGTATTTTGCGCATTATTCAGACGGTGGTATTTACTACTGGAAATAAGTCTATGTTTCGCGGGTCAGATGTCAGGGATCAGAGGCCAATTTTTTGTTTTGTAATCACTACTCACTAATTATAACACATTATACGTGTTTTTTTGCATGAACAACTCTTATAAAAGATAAGGAACATTTCCAAACAGCAAAATTCCATGACATTTAAAGGCAATGTGTCCCTTTAACCCTGCAAAAACCATCTTCTGCCAAACTTTCGGTTACAGACGATTCCGATCAAGCTTTTAAGCGCAGAGTGAATGCGGCCATGATAGGGGGGCCTTCCAAATTTGTACAGGTATGCTTTGAATTTCTTGTCACGTGAAATCCTTTTTATCAACCTAATTGTAACATTGCACGTTTTTCAAATTGTTTATCAACTGCCGTGGGACAGTAACTCTGTAGAAAAGCATTGGACTCTAGACCAAAAAGAGTCCTGTCTACTGACTGTATAGGCCTAGTTGAATCTGTTGAACTTTGTCTGAAGATCAACAACTGTCAATTTTCTCGTAAAATAATGTTCAAAAACATAGGACAGCCATAGGCCCCAAAAATGCGTGTAGTTATGCTGATTTAGCGATGGGGATCATTGACGACAAAGCTAAACTTGAAGGAAAGATCAAACCGCATGCTTTGGTGGAGATATGGGGATGACATTTGTTTATGTTTGGACACGTGACCTCTCGGGGTTATTAACAGACTACATCAATTCATTGTATCCGACTATTAAGTTTGAATTGGTTAATTGAGATTGTAGCCTCAATGTTCTGGATCTCACAATACATCTTCACAACGGTTATATAATAACAGACAATTATGCTAAACCTATATAGTTATTCGTATTTGCCTCTTTCCAGCTGGCATCCACCACATTGCAAAACAAATACGTTATTCATCAAAGCCGTGATGGCAATTTCCAAGTTAATAAATAATAGTTCTTCATGCTACACCCGAGCTATTTTAGCGTATAAATAGGGATTAATATCTACAACGCCAGTCCTGCGTTGTGCATTCGTGACGGAACAAGTTATCTGCACTTGAAGCTCGCTTAGGAAAACCTTTTTATGAAGTAGCGGAATTCCTCTTTATTTTCTGGATCTCACAATACATCTCCACAACGGTTTTATAATAACAGACAATTATGCTAAACCTACTGATAGTTATTCGTATTTGCCTCTTTCCAGCTGGCATCCACCACATTGCAAAACAAATACGTTAGTCATCAAAGCCGTGATGGCAATTTCCAAGTTAATAAATAATAAGGGAATAAATATGTGCTGGGCCGGTTTTAAACGTACGTTTAAAACCGCCTTGGGGCCTGGGCGCTTGATAATTATCATTATCAGCGTCCAGGCCCCAAGGCGGTTTTAAACGTACGTTTAAAACCGGCCCAGCACATATTTATTCCCATTCATAAAATAACTTTTTGTATAATTAAGCAAAACCACCGAAAATTATAAATTTCCAATGATTTTGTATAATTTGTTTTACCTTGGTTTGTAAAACACCCCTTCAGCTATTTAATGGTTCGTGCCACCCGCGAGTAGTGGTAAACAAGTCCTTATATGGAAATTGAAGCGCGCGCGACGCGCTCGCCAGGTGGTGCAAGAACGCAGCAGTGCCGGTGTAGCGTGAAATTATGGACTCTAAATACGGACGCATCGGTAGTATTGCGCTTGCGTTATTAGGAGAGTGACTGGTCGCTCGAGTGTTCAACCAATAAAATGGACCAGATTGTGTACGACTCCACATTTCGTGTGACACCGGAAAAAATATTTCAAACCGCGCCGTGTTTAAACAACTTCCAGCCGTGTTTAAACAACCGCTAACAAGTGCTCACAAGCACTTTAGTTGAGATTTTGTGGTGAAGTGTGTTAGTCACCATGTAGGGGTTCGCTCATAAGTCCGACGCCTCATAGGTTAGACGCCTCATAAGTCCGACAATTAAATTTACTTTTATTTCAGTCCATAAGTCCGACGCCTCATAAGTCCGGCGTCTCATAAGTCCGACGCCTCGTTTGTCCGACAGCCATTATTAATGAATACAAACATCGCGTAAAATGTCAGAATGTTACCGCCACCAAGTGTTAGAGATTACACATTCACATTGGGGGATGCACCACTGGAGTTCGAATAGATTTACCGAGTCTGGGAAAATGGAGGTTGGACTCAAGTACGTCCTCCAACACTGGGAAAAAACGGGTATGGGTTTCTTATGGACTTCTGATTAAGTCCGTGTGTAGTACATATATAGGGCGCGTGAAAATTATATGTACATTCTGTGCATTCGTCGTATAATTTTTGGTAAATCTCGTTCTTGCCTTGTCGGACAAATGAACCTTTCTTTGTAACGGTCCAAAGCTCCGACACCTCATAGGTCCGACGCCTCGTTTGTCCGACGTCGGACTTATGAGGCGTCTGAGCTATGAGGCCGAATACTGAAATTGTCTGTAAGTCCGATGCCTCATAAATCCGACGCCTCGTAATTCCGAAATTTCGGACTTATGAGGCGTCGGACTTACGATACGGCCCCATTGTGAGTGCGCTGATGTGATTTGTCTGTTAAGGCAACTTGTGAACATCGCAGACTTCCTTCAAAAACGTTTGACTTCCTTAAACGGTAATGTCATGAGGTTTTAATTAATAAGGCCCACAATGGAGGAGTTGCGGATGGTGCATAAGCATCCTCCTTCCAAACCGTGCTTTCCCGGTCGGTCGGTCGGTTCGGGTACGGCTGATGCAACGAATTACGTAGCCCAGACCTCTCTCCGAAAAAGAACCCTGTGAAATCACACGAGAAAGTAAAAGTCAAACCAGATTTGGTCCTTGTCCCACTCTACCAATACAAAAAAAGACAAGAGGAGGTGGATATGATTTTTTACAATGGCCGTCCAAAATCACCTACTCTTTTGAAAATCACATCAAGTGTCTGGAAACTTCTGTTCCTCCTTGAGAAAGACTACATTGTGACTGGTTTTGGACTCTCATTGTTAAAATCACATCCACCAATTCTCCTGTTTGTTTTGAATAGAAAATCACACCCAAGGGGTTCACAGGTGTGAAACTTTAAGAGTAACAAAACGATATATTTTCTATCTACTTTGAGGTATGAGAATGGCCCAGAAAGAAATACACAGACAATGGAGCTGGACAACTTCCCTTTATAATAAAGGGCAAAAACAAGTTGAATATACCCATCGGATGGACGAGAAAGAAACACCGATGCCGAAGAAAAAAAAGAATTTTCGGAAATTGTTTAACAAAGTCATGAAGGAGCTTATCCGAATTGTTAACAAGTTGGTGGTACCTCTTGCGATCGCTCTCGTATAGGAGCAAGTACCATGAAGTGACTTAACCCTTGTCAAAACCTATTTTCTGCCAACCCCCTTAGGAAAATTCTCCCATGTCTCCACAGTGTGGTCTCTGTGTGATCATAGTGTGAACACACAGTCGTGTTTTCCCAATACTTCCGAGCGATAATGCTTTGTGTTTCCTATTATTCCTTCAATATAACATAACCCCATAGACTAAGCACGTATTTTTACGTCCGATTTTAACAAAAGACCGACTCCCGAGGACAAGAAAGGTTCTTTTGTATTTTCTTTCTCCTCTTGTCCTCGAACGTATATATACAGAACATGTACACTATGACCACTGTGAGACCACACTGTGAACACAGTGATCCTTCCACAATGTGAATCGCCACTGTGTGAACACACTATGAACTCTCCGTGATTTTGCCACAGTGATGGTCCACACGGAGAACGCACTGTGAACACACTGTGACATTTTCACACTGTGAATTGGAAGTTAATATAAATTAACGTAAAATTACAGCGATCAACAACCCTTGTGAAACAATGAACAAAATTTGGAAGGATGTATTTAAGTATCTGAAAAAGACGCTGGTAGAACGGAATTTATTACTTAGAATCGTTTATATGGTTGTTATGAACACACACACAAAATTCATCCAATTTCCCTCTTGAGGAAATGTGATTTTTAAGCTGTTAAAATGCCGAATTCTGCACGTGAATGAGCTATTACCCAATTACTGATGCCCAAGTTGGAACAATGCTTAGCCAATAGAGGCTCATCATACATGTACGTTGGTCAGATTTGCATTCAATTTGCCAGTGAGCTGATGTGCATCCAACTAAATTTAAAATGAAGAGGCGTGCTGCAACGTTTCCCAAAAGGTAAATTGATGTTAAGAGTTCACTCTAAAAACCGTGTTTAGCAATTAAATACAATCTTGCAAACATGTTTAGTATTTCAACATGTTTACAAACTGATAGTAGGAAAGTGTTTAATTGCTAAACACAGTTTTTGCAGTATTGAGATGGCCAGAGGGGAAAGGAGTTGTTGTTTTACACTTTATTTTAAGATATATACGCGTGCCTTTATTCAAAATTATTGTGTGGTATTGCAGTTCGTAGAGAACTTTACAGTGGCTTCAAGTATAGTTGTGAAAATGGTTGAAACTTTTATAATCAAATTATTACGTAATTTTATGCTGTCTATATTGCAAAGAGAGTGTCTAAAATTGTGGTGCCGTTTAGAGCTAATGAGAACCTCAATAGTCACAACGTTTCAAAGTACAATGTATCGGTAACTTCCCATTACCCAACTTTGACATGCTTCTATAGTAAACTAGATCCGCTTGTCTTATGAACATCCGACTCCATGAATATCCGACTCTTTACCCATGATGCAAACACAATTGTGCTTTTATAATGAAAACAATCTTTTGGCAAGGGGATAACCTTTAACATCACACTAAACCTACCGTAACCCTATTTCAAATCCTATTTTTTTTCTGATCAACGTCACCCCCACCCTTACCCTGTGTTTTTCATTGTTTTGGAGTATGGGCTGAGCATGTGCAGTACAACCAACAAGTCGGATTTTCAGGGAGTCCGATATTCACGCGACACATCACCAATTTCATGAAGCAGATAAGCTCAACAATTTGCTTAGCATAAATAGTTTCCATTGATAAAAACAGTTTTTCAAACCACTTTTTAATATGTAATTCAGGTGTTGTTTGCTTAGCAGAAATATTCCATGAAGTTTTGGATGCTATAAGCTATTTTAAATGTAGTATACATCATTTGCAAACATCAAAAAACAAAACTACTGAATTATTACGAAATACCGTACAAGACTGTAAGTGATTGTTCAATTTGCCGGGTCCTGGGGAATCAGTTCCCCAACCTCCGTCCGCGCCCACGCAAGGACGACCCTCGCGTGTTGCTACATGACGAAATACCGTACTAGACTAAGTAAATAGCAGTCTCAATCATCCTATGAAATCACGGCACCAGGTGTGCTGCCGTTTTCAAGAAAAGTGAAAATATATATCGTTTTCCAAAGATTGTCGGCCGACATTCGTTGGAAATAGTCTAGTTCCCCGACCCGATACTTCCCTGACGTCTATAAATTGCTCCGTTTTGTCTAAAGTATGGTCAGGGAACCAGACTACTAGAACAGATTTTTGTTCTCTCTCTACGCAGACTACAGTTTTCCCAGCATCTATGTACACAAAACTTTAAACCGGTTTCAGTATTTGCTAGCACCCTATAAAATACTAACCCCCAAATCAATTTATTTCTGAAAATTACAGCAAAAGCAAATGATGTATACTACCTTTAAACAATAATTATTCCTAAGCAGATTTTTTCCCGAGCAGCTCCATGAAAGTGGCCCCATACATGAGCCACCTTCCACGAAAATAGACGTATTGACCAATCACAGTTCCACTATAATCATACAAAAGGGGCGGGCCTTATCCTTGCGAGCTGCGCGATCACAAAAACCACGCGCTTCTTCCATGGGGTGATTTTGAAAGGCACCTTTGTTTACGCGTTAATACAATGTTATCTGCACACAATCTTTTCTCTAATGGTCTAAATAGACGAATAGGGGTCCTCTGGACATACACACAATAGATTTAAATATGAATGGAATAGACCGACGGCTTCATATGGAAATTAGAAAAAGAAAAAAGTGTGCCTTCCGAAATCACCACGTGGCTCCTCGCACGGTTTTTGCACAACTGAATTGGCTTTTGGCTGGGGCCCAGGTTTCTCATGACTAGAGTAACCCCAAGTAAACTCCTTCTTGAAAAGCGACTATGCCACTTCAAAATACAATGTATCATTGAGGATTACAAAAAATATGAATGGAATAGACCGACGGCTTCATATGGAAATTAGAAAAAGAAAAAAATGTGCCTTCCGAAATCTCCAAGCGGCAGCTCGCAGGGTTAATGAGGGGCCAATTTCACGGAGCTGCTAAGCACAAAAATTTGCTTAGCATAAAAAATCTTCCTTGATAAAAAATGAGATTACCAACCAGATTCCCACGTGTTGTATATTGCTTGTGACTGGCATTCAGCTGTTGTTTGCTTAGCATGAAACCCCATGGCCTTTTGGCTGGTAACCTGTTTTAACCAAGCAAGACTTTTTGATGCTAAGCAAATGTTTGTGCTTAACAGCTATGTGAAATTTGCCCCAGGTCTATTGCGCCTGTAACTAGTATGGCATGTCAAACGTTGCAATATTCGATAATCTACGTATTTTTGTGCGATGTTCAAATATATATGTGCGATGTTTGTCATTATATGTGCGATGTTCAAATTTATATGTGCGATGTTCAAATATATATGCGATGTTTTGTCATATATGTCGATGTTTGTCATTATATATGCGATGTTCAAATGTATGTGTGCGATGTTTGTTATTATATGTAGGCTACGATGTTCAAATACATATGCGATGTTTGTCACATATGTGCAATGTTTAAATTTATATGTGCGATGTTTGTCATATATGTTCGATGTTCAAATAATATGTGCGATGTTTTTCAATTTATATTCGAAAACGGAATTGTGGGATATAGTATGGTTTCCAGACCGAAATAGTATGAATATTCCTAATATGTTACACCAGGGACCAGACTACTTAGGACGGTCTATCTGTTCCACTGACCTGGCTTGAAGCTAGCCCGCGATTTAGCCCGCGATTCGCAATAGGGCCCGCGATTCGCCCGATCAGAGCAGCCGCACATTGAAAACTATAATACATTCGACAAAAGGAGTTTTTTCTTAATGAAATCGCTGGATATAACGATTTTTAAAGAAAATGTCAAGAAATTAAATACCAATTTTGCATGAAATTTCAGAATAGGTATGAGCAAAGCTATACATATTATACTTAACATTGTTTTATTGGTAATTTTAAATGAATAAATTAGTCGTTCTCTACATCAATTCCTTTCGGCTCAGCACAATAGCTTCTGTTTAAAAGAAAGTGTACCGCACATATTTTTAAAAATTCATATTTTTCTTTCATATTTATAATTGCCACCTTCCTGGGCACACTTAATTTCAGCAAGGGCCTATTCCAAGAATGGCTTCTGTTCCAATTAGCCGCTTAAAAAAGTGTTTTTTTATGAATTATTACAAAATACCTTTGTAGACTGTAAGTTAATAATAGACTCAATCATCCTGGAGAACTGCCCTGTAGCCGTTAGTCAAGACGCGAGTGGATACCTGGACAAGTGGCGCGCCCCGGACATGATGGCGCCTTGGCATATCCGGGCCCAGATTGCCACGCGCGCCTTGACTAAAGGCTATTATCCGCCCGACGGTTGAAAACGAGCCCCGTTTTTCACTCGTTTTTTCGCCATCTAACAACGCAAAACTTTGAACAGGTCAGTGGAATGATATTTCCTATAACATACTAACCCCCAAATCCGCCCATTTCTGAAAATTGCAACAATGACCAATCATGTACACTGCGTTTAAAGACGGATCATTTTCATGAATATCTGGAAATGCGGTATTCGGAGTTTCGTGTGAAATGAAGTCTTTGAAAAAATGTGTACCACACATATTTTGAAAAATTCATATTTTTCTTTCATATTCATAATTCCCACCTTCCCAGGCACTTTCTCTCAAAGACGGCATTTCACACGAAACTCCGAATACCGCATTTCCAGATATTCATTGAAATTATCCGTCTTTAAGCGGCTATTGGAACAGAAGCCATTCTTCCAATAAGCTCTTGCTGAAATTAAGTGTGCCCAGGAAGGTGGCAATTATGAATATGAAAGAAAAATATGAATTTTTCAAAACATGTGCGGTACACTTTCTTTCAAACTGAAGCTATTGTGCTGAGCCGAAATTTAGGAATTGATGTAGAGAACCCTTTGAAATGGGCCCTCGCGAAACGACTAATTATTTCATAAAAAAGACCCATAAAACAATGTTAAGTATAATATGTTCAGCTTTGCTCATACCTATTCTGGAATTTCATGCAAAAATTGGTATGTAATTTCTTGACATTTCTCGAAAATTCGTTGCCTGAATCCAGCGATTTTATTAAAAAAATAACTCCTTTTGTCGAATGGATTCTAGTTTTCAACATGCGGCTGCTCTGATCGGGCGAATCGCGGGCCCTATTGCGAATCGCGGTCTGAATCGCGGGCTAGCTTCAAGCCAGGTCAGTGGAACAGATAGACCGTCCTAAGTAGTCTGGTCCCTGGTGTAACATATTAGGAATATTCATACTATTTCGGTCTGGAAACCATACTATATCCCACAATTCCGTTTTCGAATATAAATTGAAAAACATCGCACACATATTTGAATATCGCACATACATGTATATGACAAACATCGCACATATAAATTTGAACATCGCACATATAAATTTGAACATCGCACATATATGACAAACATCGAATATATATTTGAACATCGCACATATAATGACAAACATCGCACACATACATTTGAACATCGCATATATAATGACAAACATCGCACATATGACAAAACATCGCACATATATGACAAAACATCGCACATATAAATTTGAACATCGCACATATAAATTTGAACATCGCACATATAAATTTGAACATCGCACATATAAATTTGAACATCGCACATATAAATTTGAACATCGCACATATAAATTGGAACATCGCGCATATAATGACAAACATCGCACATATATATTTGAACATCGCACATAATGACAAACATCGCACATATATATTTGAACATCGCACAAAAATACGTAGATTATCGAATATTGCAACGTTTGACATGCCATAAACAAGACAGAATTTAACAAAAAGTCCGCCGCGATAGCTCTGTGTGATGCATTCTTTTTGTTTACTGTTACTCATTTTCTTTTAAGCCATTCTTTTAAGCGATTCATAAAAATCTTGTCACGTGAAATCCTTTTTATCAACCTAATTGTAACATTGCACGTTTTTCAAATTGTTTATCAACTGCCTTGGGACAGTAACTCTGTAGAAAAGCCTTGGACTCTAGACCAAAAAGAGTCCTGTCTACTGACTGTATATAGGCCTAGTTGAATCCGTTGAACTTTGTCTGAAGATCAACAACTGTCAATTTTCTCGTAAAATAATGTTCAAAAACATAGGACAGCCATGGGCCCCAAAAATGCGTGTAGTTATGCTGATTTAGCGATGGGGATCATTGACGACAAAGCTAAACTTGAAGGGACGATCAAACCGCATGCTTTGGTGGAGATATGGGGATGACATTTTTTTAATGTTTGGACACGTGACCTCTCGGAGTTATTAACAGACTACATCAATTCATTGTATCCGACTATTAAGTTTGAATTGGTTAATTGAGATTGTAGCCTGAATGTTCTGGATCTCACAATACATCTTCACAACGGTTTTATAATAACAGACAATTATGCTAAACCTACTGATAGTTATTCGTATTTGCCTCTTTCCAGCTGGCATCCACCACATTGCAAAACAAATACGTTAGTCATCAAAGCCGTGATGGCAATTTCCAAGTTAATAAATAATAGTTCTTCATGCTACACCCGAGCTATTTTAGCGTATAAATAGGGATTAATATATTTACAACGCCAGTCCTGCGTTGTGTATTCGTGACGGAACAAGTTATCTGCACTTGAAGCTCGTATAGGAAAACCTTTTTATGAAGTAGCGGAATTCCTCTTTATTTTTATTAAACGTGCTCCAAGTCTAAGCAAAGGTATGCAGATTTAAAATAATGATATAATTTTGTAGTCCCTTACTAAATGTTCTCGTTATTTTAGTGCTCATAGTTTGTTATTACGAAACTCAAAAATCAGCTTAAAGTTTCTCTTACAGTCGAAGACGGGGAATTGTTTTCCTAAGTTTAAAAAAATAAAATTACTTGTATACGTTTTTAAAAAATAGCATGGTTCCTATTAAGGTAAAATTTAGGTAGCAAACAAACTTTACACCACTGCACCATTCTACATGACAACCTGTGGTTTTCTTTTGCAGAATTCCCAAACCAGACTCAGATTCTCTCCACCTTCATTAGGTAAGTACAGCTCTTTACTAGGCCAGTGTGAAGCCCCAGTGTTGCTTCAATTTAATTTGTACCTCGAGTTTATGTGCTCACAAGCACTTTAGTTGAGATTTTGTGGTGAAGTGTGTTAGTCACCATATAGGGGTTCGCTCATAAGTCCGACGCCTCATAGGTTAGACGCCTCATAAGTCCGACAATTAAATTTACTTTTATTTCAGTCCATAAGTCCGACGCCTCATAAGTCCGACGCCTCATAAGTCCGACGCCTCATAAGTCCGACGCCTCATAAGTCCGGCGTCTCATAAGTCCGACGCCTCGTTTGTCCGACAGCCATTATTAATAAATACAAACATCGCGTAAAATGTCAGAATGTTAGCGCCACCAAGTGTTAGAGATTACACATTCACATTGGGGGATGCACCATTGGAGTTCGAATAGATTTACCGAGTCTGGGAAAATGGAGGTTGGACTCAAGTACGTCCTCCAACACTGGGAAAAAACGGGTATGGGTTTCTTATGGACTTCTGATTAAGTCCGTGTGTAGTACATATATAGGGCGCGTGAAAATTATATGTACATTCTGTGCATTCGTCGTATAATTTTTGGTAAATCTCGTTCTTGCCTTGTCGGACAAATGAACCTTTCTTTGTAACGGTCCAAAGCTCCGACACCTCATAGGTCCGACGCCTCGTTTGTCCGACGTCGGACTTATGAGGCGTCTGAGCTATGAGGCCGAATACTGAAATTGTCTGTAAGTCCGATGCCTCATAAATCCGACGCCTCGTAATTCCGAAATTTCAGACTGATGAGGCGTCGGACTTACGATACGGCCCCATTGTGAGTGCGCTGATGTGATTTGTCTGTTAAGGCAACTTGTGAACATCGCAGACTTCCTTCAAAAACGTTTGACTTCCTTAAACGGTAATGTCATGAGGTTTTAATTAATAAGGCTCACAATGGAGGAGTTGCGGATGGTGCATAAGCATCCCCCTTCCAAAACGTGCTTTCCAGGTTGGTCGGTCGGTTCGGGTACGGCTGATGCAACGAATTACGTAGCCCAGACCTCTCTCCGAAAAAAGAACCTGTGAAATCACACGAGAAAGTAAAAGTCAAACCAGATTTGGTCCTTGTCCCACTCTACCAATACAAAAAAAGACAAGAGGAGGTGGATATGATTTTTTACAATGGCCGTCCAAAATCACCTACTCTTTTGAAAATCACATCTAGTGTCTGGAAACTTCTGTTCCTCCTTGAGAAAGACTACATTGTGACTGGTTTTGGACTCTCATTGTTAAAATCACATCCACCAATTCTCCTGTTTGTTTTGAATAGAAAATCACACCCAAGGGGTTCACAGGTGTGAAACTTTAAGAGTAACAAAACGATATATTTTCTATCTACTTTGAGGTATGAGAATGGCCCAGAAAGAAATACACAGACAATGGAGCTGGACAACTTCCCTTTATAATAAAGGGCAAAAACAAGTTGAATATACCCATCGGATGGACGAGAAAGAAACACCGATGCCGAAGAAAAAAAAGAATTTTCGGAAATTGTTTAACAAAGTCATGAAGGAGCTTATCCGAATTGTTAACAAGTTGGTGGTACCTCTTGCGATCGCTCTCGTATAGGAGCAAGTACCATGAAGTGACTTAACCCTTGTCAAAACCTATTTTCTGCCAACCCCCTTAGGAAAATTCTCCCATGTCTCCACAGTGTGGTCTCTGTGTGATCATAGTGTGAACACACAGTCGTGTTTTCCCAATACTTCCGAGCGATAATGCTTTGTGTTTCCTATTATTCCTTCAATATAACATAACCCCATAGACTAAGCACGTATTTTTACGTCCGATTTTAACAAAAGACCGACTCCCGAGGACAAGAAAGGTTCTTTTGTATTTTCTTTCTCCTCTTGTCCTCGAACGTATATATACAGAACATGTACACTATGACCACTGTGAGACCACACTGTGAACACAGTGATCCTTCCACAATGTGAATCGCCACTGTGTGAACACACTATGAACTCTCCGTGATTTTGCCACAGTGATGGTCCACACGGAGAACGCACTGTGAACACACTGTGACATTTTCACACTGTGAATTGGAAGTTAATATAAATTAACGTAAAATTACAGCGATCAACAACCCTTGTGAAACAATGAACAAAATTTGGAAGGATGTATTTAAGTATCTGAAAAAGACGCTGGTAGAACGGAATTTATTACTTAGAATCGTTTATATGGTTGTTATGAACACACACACAAAATTCATCCAATTTCCCTCTTGAGGAAATGTGATTTTTAAGCTGTTAAAATGCCGAATTCTGCACGTGAATGAGCTATTACCCAATTACTGATGCCCAAGTTGGAACAATGCTTAGCCAATAGAGGCTCATCATACATGTACGTTGGTCAGATTTGCATTCAATTTGCCAGTGAGCTGATGTGCATCCAACTAAATTTAGAATGAAGAGGCGTGCTGCAACGTTTCCCAAAAGGTAAATTGATGTTAAGAGTTCACTCTAAAAACCGTGTTTAGCAATTAAATACAATCTTGCAAACATGTTTAGTATTTCAACATGTTTACAAACTGATAGTAGGAAAGTGTTTAGAAAAGTGTTTAATTGCTCAACACAGGTTTTGCAGTATTGAGATGGGCAAGAGGGGAAAGAAGTTGTTGTTTTAAACTTTATTTTAAGACATAATTATACGCGTGAATCTAGTTAGTTGTGTGGTATTGCGGCTCATATAGAGAACTTTATAGTGGCATCAAGTAGTTCTAAAAATGGTTGAAACTTTCATAATCAAATTATAGTTACGTAATTTTATGCTGTCGATATTGCAAAGAGAGTCTAAAATTGTGGTGCCGTTTAGAGCTAATGAGAAAACCTTTAATAGTCACAACGTTCCGAAGTACAATGTATCGGTAACTTCCCATTACCAACTTTGACATTGCTTCTGGTAAACCAGATCCGCTTGTCTTATGAACATCCGACTCTATGAATATCCGACTCTTTACCCATGATGCAAACACAATTGTACTTTTATAATGAAAACAATCTTTTGGCAAGGGGATAACCTTTAACATCACACTAAACCTACCGTAACCCTATTTCAAATCCTATTTTTTTTCTGATCAACGTCACCCCCACCCTTACCCTGTGTTTTTCATTGTTTTGGAGTATGGGCCAAGCTTACTGTGCATGTGCAGTACAACCAACAAGTCGGATTTTTAGGAAGTCCGATATTCACGCGACACATCACCTTTATCAAACGCAACGGTATTGTCATGAAGCAGATAAGCTCAACAATTTGCTTAGTATAAAAAGTTTTCTTTGATAAAAACAGTTTTTCAAACCACTTTTTAATATGTAATTCAGGTGTTGTTTGCTGAGCAGAAATATCCCCTGAAGTTTTGGATGATATAAGCTGTTTTAAATGTAGTATACATCATTTGCAAACATCCAAAAACAAAACTACTGAATTATTACGAAATACCGTACTAGACTAAGTAAATAGCAGTCTCAAGCATCCTTTGAAATCAGGGTACCTGGTGTGCTGCCGTTTTCAAGGAAAGTGGAAATTTATATCGTTTTCCAAAGATTGTCAGCCGACAATCGTTGGAAATAGTCTAGTTCCCCGACCTGATACTTCCCTGACGTCTATAAATTGCTCCATTTTGTCTAAAGAATGGTCAGGGAACCAGACTACTAGAACAGATTTCCTCTCTACGCAGACTACGGTTTTCCCAGCATCTGTGTACACAAAACTTTAAACTGGTCAGTGTTTCAGTATTTGCTAGCACCCTATAAAATACTAACCCCCAAATCAATATATTTCTGAAAATTACAGCAAAAGCAAATGATGTATACTACCTTTAAACAAGGATGTATTCCTAAGCAGATTTATCCCTGAACAGCTCCATAAAAGTGGCCCCAGGAGTCAATAGACGTATAGACCAATCACAGTTCCGCTGTAATCATACAAAAGGGGCGGGCCTTAATCAGGTCTATTGCGCCTGTAACAAGACAGAATTTAACAAAAGTCCGCCGCGATAGCTCTGTGTTATGCATTCCTTTTGTTTACTGTTACTCATTTTCTTTTAAGCCATTCTTTTAAGCGATTCATACAAATCTTGTCACGTAAAATCCTTTCGTATCAACCTAATTGTAACATTGCACGTTTTGCAGAGCTAAATATCTAAAATTACGTTACATAATCCAAGCCTGTTGCGTTTATTCTAGCTTGAAGTAGACTAGTCAAAGCGATCCATCCAAATAATATATTTTGTATAAACGTAAGATAATCGGGTTCATTTGTTTGCAGTTCCACCTGTGTAATAATGAACAGCTCTGTAGACCTATACAGGTGAAACTATTTTATGACATCGGTTTAAAAACAAGTTTGTTAGACATTTGTATTTGTAAATCCAAGCAAATTCATATAATTATAGTATAACATAATTATGTAGCACGTATTTGATGTAATTTTACTCAGTAAAGCCGTGATTAGCAAAATGGCAAAAAAAATAGTTCCGTGTGTACGCAGTTCATATAAGCTGTTTGTTATGGAATAATTGTTTGATTTTAACTGTTGCTTGTATATACCCTAACTATTTTAAATTACATTGTGCACCCGTCTTTCGTTTAAATCTTGTATTCTGAAAACTGTCGAGACATGCAAGTATAGTTGCCTTTTGAGCAAGAGTGTCTAGATTGCTTTTTTTGCAGATTAAAAGGAAAAACAAAACGTGTGCACAAAACGAAATCGGAATGGAATAAATCAATATTTTTGTGATACATTTAAAAATAATGTCATCAAACAAACTTGGGGAATTAATTAAGGGAAACTGACTATATCACTAATTTGAGCAAAGATATAACCGACAGGGACGGGATTTGAACCCAATTAAGAGATCTTCAAACCCAAAAGAAAAGAGCGTCATTATAAATGCTTGTTAAATGAGAGCTATGTGGTAAAACCATTTCGCATGTAAATGTAAATAAAGTAATTTTCTGTGTATACTGTATTGTAAACAATGTCGTCCTGGTTGCGTTAAAAACGTTATTTTCATCAGAGAAATCTACACTCTTGATTGTGTGAAGCATTCGCAATTACTACACTGTATTCCATTTAATGAAATTAGATCACATCTGTTATCAAATAGCTATAGTATTATCTTGTATAACGTAGTAGCGAGAATAAATAAAATTAAATGCCTTACTACATGCACCGTTCAACATTTGGCGAGACTTTATGCTTTTTAGTTCGATTGGGATTGGTTCAGTATACTTTTACATCTGCTGATGTGGATTTCAGTCATTTATGACCCTCAATCTTAGCCACAGTTGCCTCAATGTGAGACTTTTGATACGCTGGTGGTCGCAGACATACCGGCATTTGAAGCAAGATATGGGACGGAGGGAACCCTACCCCTCCCTCTTTTGTGTTGGTCATTATGTTCCCGTAATCTCAGGAATTCCTTTCAGATATCCAGGGGGTGTGTGTTAGGTAACAATAGTCTGGAGTGTGTATTTGGTATAGGGACAAGAGGGGGTACCCCTTGGTCCCATATCTTGCTGGGTATACATACCTGTCCCTTTTCACTGACCTCACCAGTCTTGCGCATGCTTAGAACTACGCCACCAGCGTCTCAAACTGTCCACGCCCACCCCCCCCCCCCCACCCCCCCGGCTATATTTTCCCCAGCTTGTTTTATTTTAACCACTCCACAGGAGCTGTCACTTGCTGGATCTTTACCTCTCCCCCCTTAAAAATGTTTTAACGGGCGAAAACTTTTGGAAACAAAAAATCCTATGGGCTCCGTGCGCACCAAAAGAGGGCGCTGTCCACATAGCACCCGCACTTCCATGGGGAGTACGTCGCTGGTATTACGCACTGCGCTTCGCGTTTATTTGATACTTGAATACCAGTGGGATTGCTTTGTCTGTTTGCCGACTCTCGATAATTGAGTTTTCAATAAGAATATCATAGCGGGAACCAGACACTTAAATTGAAGTCAGGTAAGATGGCGTCGATATTGACCCCCCCCCCCCCCTCCCAACTCGCCTTTTCTTTCCGCTGAGGGGGTAGTTGTGCACGGAGCCCATAGGGCACAGTTGTAATCGTAATTAAAGCGAGCCAATAATGATCTGATAAAAATGGACTGGAAGGTTTGCTTGGATGTTAGTGGCTGAAAATCAATCCGATCGGAATGGCGTTGAAATCTACATGGGAATTAAGGGTGACTGCCTGCTTTACTAGAAGAAAGATGGGGGATCTAATTCGTCACTGGGAGAGGTCTGTAGATACAAGTTTCTCAAAGATGACGTCATTTTGAAATGGAAATATTTCTCACGAGGATTGGTGCTGGTATCATCTTTATACCATTAGCCAAAGAAGTACCATACCCTTTTTTAAACATAGCCAAAGGAGTTTCATACCTTTTAAAGGTACCGGGTATAGTATACACCATATGCAAACATAACAAAAACTATCGAATTGTTATGAAATACCTTACTTGACTGTAAGTGAATAACAGTCTCAAGCATCCTGTGAAATCACAGCATCTGGTGTGCTGTGGTTTTCAAGAAAAAAGTGGAATTTTGTATCAAACCTGACTTCTTTCAAACACTGTCCGCAATTTATTGAATTTAGTCCACATTTTACTTGTAATACTGTTACACATCCGTGAATGGGTGCCAGACAACTAGTCGGGTTTCCTAACCTGATAATTCCCCGGACGTGTATAAATTGCTCCGTCTCGTCTGAAGGAAGTCAAGGAACCAGACTACAAAAACCACATTAAATTTCTTGTTTTTTTCCAGCAACTATGAACACAAAACTATAAACATAGGTCAGCGTCACAATATTTACTATTAATATGAACCCCCTCACCCATCCATTTTCGTAAGTGAATAACAGTCTCAAGCATCCTGTGAAATCACAGCATCTGGTGTGCTGTGGTTTTCAAGAAAAAAGTGGAATTTTGTATCAAACCTGACTTCTTTCAAACACTGTCCGCAATTTATTGAATTTAGTCCACATTTTACTTGTAATACTGTTACACATCCGTGAATGGGTGCCAGACAACTAGTCGGGTTTCCTAACCTGATAATTCCCCGGACGTGTATAAATTGCTCCGTCTCGTCTGAAGGAAGTCAAGGAACCAGACTACAAAAACCACATTAAATTTCTTGTTTTTTTCCAGCAACTATGAACACAAAACTATAAACATAGGTCAGCGTCACAATATTTACTATTAATATGAACCCCCTCACCCATCCATTTTCGAAAATTACAGCAAAAGCAAATGGTGTATACTACCTTTAAGCATTTCTTCTGTCTACTTTAGGGCACCCGTTTGAAATTCTGTTTCCCATTTTAGGCCGACCCCATTTTGGCTTTTGACCACGAGAAAACCTAGAAAGGGCAGGAAAATAAAATAAAAAGAGAAAAAAGGTAAAATCGGAAAGAAGAAAACCAGGTAAATCATTGCCGTTTGCATCTTGCCGGACACTGTGGCAAAACAACGACGGTGAGTGACGCACTGGACACGTGGAAATGCATTGGTCTCAACAGCGACTCGGATAGGAGTGTGCGTAAGGCCCGCTTCAAACGTCGAACATCTGCCGTGAATGACCCAAAATTTGAATTAGACATGACAGAAAGTCGACGTTTGAAGCAACTGCCACCCTTCTGCCGTAAGTTCGACAGGTCTTGCCGCTTTAAGCGGCAGAAGAGCGTCAATTTCTGCATTTTCTATCCATTATTGGGGTATTGTGTACGTTATGTCTAGCTGCACAAGCCTCTTGTTTCCGTTTTGCTTGGCTGCACAAGCCGGCCTGGCGCCCAAATGAAATCCAGTGTCAAGGGGTTTTAAAATGGAACTGATCTGACGTTACTTATACAACACAAAATGTTCTGCACAATGAGCAAAACTAAGTCGGCCGTGGAAACACGTGCGAAACTCGACCTGTTCAAATCCTTGTCGCGCTATAGAGTACCGAAGTCTGACGTCAGTTGGCGTGACAACTGGTTCCAAACAAATGTAAATTTCGACTGTTCCTTTGTTAACAGCCAGTCATGCAAACACATAACAAAAGTATTCTGGTTCCAAACATTGCATTGACGTCATCACTTCGGTGCTCTATATTTTCAGGTCATATATATATAGTGGAAATACTGGCAAAGATAATTATTACTGTTTTTAAAGAGTTGATTTCTCTGATCGACAACAGAATCCCCCGCCCCCCCCCCCCCCCCCCATTTAAAAAAAAAAATCGGTGTCTGTGATTAAGAACGGATTTCCCCATCCCGAAATGAAAAGGAGGGGGGACGAGTAGTAAGGGAGGTACCGATTCTATGTCATTTTCTGTTTTTTCACTTTTCTCTCCAATTTTGCTGTGGGTACATACATCAAATTTTTTAAAAAACAAATAGTCTAAAAATCACCCAAAAATAATTCTAAATTTTACTGGGTACCTATACACCAAAATTAGCACAAAATCAAGAAAATAAACACTGTTTTCCATAGTCTACAAGCATACTATTTCTCCAGGGCGCCCGGCGAAACAAGGCAAAAAAACTTAAAATAACACAAGCCAAAAAAAATTAAATAATTTTTTATTTTTTTAAAAAAATATTATAGTTGTTACTATAAAGATGGAAACACAACCCACGATTCGAGAGTACAATAGATGGAACAAAAAATCTTTAAAAAGATATGTCGAAAAGTATAAATTATCTTTAGGATCGCCAACAGGACGATATAATACGCATATCAGGCGAGATTATATTCTAGCTATAAAAAGAGAAGAAGCCAAATTTAAAAATTTTAGAATACGATCTAAAGCTTCGTTAGAGCGACTCGCGCGCGATAAAAATTTACGAGTCGTATCAACGGGTAGAAATGGTCGAGCGATAAAAAAAGATTACGTCGAAGCTATACTAGGATTTAAGGAGAAAAATACTTTTCGAGAAGCAGACTTTCGAGAGACTAGAAGATTTGAAAACAGTTATCGAAATTTGGAACTGATTCCGATTCTGTTTACCGACGATCCGGAGCAATTTTACAACACCCATACGTCGATGATAAAAAACAAAATCGTCGCTGAATTAATACAAATAAAAACGATGAAACTACAGATCGCCATGAAAATAAAGTATGTAAAAAAATCGGGAGTTGAGACTACAAAATCAACCGCTACTCATTTTAGTTATCAAAATCGGGTCTTAAACAAGAGTGAGATAGCTGTAGCTATGGGCAGCAATACGAAACGATATTATCTCAGATAGATAAATATACGAATGAAGGAAGTGGTTGGACTATAGATAAAATAGTCGCGTTTTACATCAACATAAACAGAGTTAAGCCTCTGGTGGGCGCTTCTTACGTAAAACTACCAGAGTATATAACTAAAAAACACGCAACCTTCAACATCAAAAACGAAGATCAAGAGTGTATAAGATGGTGTTTAAGAGCCGCCCTAGGTATATATACCGATAGAGTTAAAAACCAATTAGCAACAAACCCAAAGTACCAATTTCGCGGAGAGACACCATCTACTTATAAAACCGATGACGGATTAAACTTCACCAATATAGACTTCCCCACACCCATAAGTCAGGTAGCGAGAATAGAAAGACAAAACGATATAAGTATAAACGTGTTAGGATACGACACAGACTGCAAAAATAAAACCTATCCGCAAGATAAAAGGGGCTTGATATATCCGCTATATTTATCTAAAAGACCATACGATTTAAAAACTATCAGTTTGCTATTATTTGACGGTCATTATTGTTGGATAAGTGACTTACCTAGATTTTTATCTGGCGTTACCAATAGTCAGCACCGCAAACTGTTTTGCTTGAGATGTTTAACGCATTTTAATTCGAAAGAGAAGCTGGACATACACGTAAAAGATTGCGAAGGAATAGACTCTGCTTTATCTACCGTTAAAATGCCGCATGAAAATGCGAACAAATACTTGGACAAAAGCATTCTCAAGTTTAAAAACTTTAAGAATTTACAAGATGCACCCTACGTCATATACGCCGACTTTGAATCTATCTTGGTACCCTCTACGAGTGTAGCTACGCAAGTACCCCAAGAAAAAGAGACTGAGGCTAAAATCGCAACGCACAAAGCCTGCGGTTATTCTTACGTTGTAGTGAGATGCGATGGCCGACAGATCAAGCGAAAGACTTATAGAGGTGAACGCGCTATAGACAATTTTATAACCTCGTTGCAAGAACTCGAACCTAAGATTAATGAATTACTAGCTCGCATTAAGCCGATAATATATACGCTAAAAGAAGAAAAGATACACCTAAACTCTAACGAGTGCTGGATTTGCGAGAGAGCGATTTATCCAAATTACTCGTGTAATTGTCAGTGCTGCAAGCCTGTAGAACCTAAAAGCAAAGAAGAACTTGAAGAATACACGTACGAAAACGAAAAGGGATACGTCGAGAAAACATGTACGTTCTGCCAAAAGAAAATTAACAAATTTCGAAAAGTAAGAGATCATTGCCACACTACGGGCAAGTACAGAGGAGCCGCGCACGCTTACTGTAATCTTAAATTACGAGTAAAACCCGGCGAAACGAAAATACCGGTCGTCTTTCACAACTTAGAAAATTATGACGCGCACTTGATCATGCAGGGTATTTCTAAGTATCAACGAGATATCTGGTGTATACCCAAAAATTCAGAAAAATACATTTCATTTTCGATCGGTCAATATAGATTTATCGACTCGTTTCATTTTATGTCTAGCGGTCTCGACAAATTAGTGAAGAGTTGCCCGAGAGACGCCTTTAGGCTACTCCTGAAACGTTATGGCGAAGAAAACGCGGACCTCTTATTACAAAAGGGTGTATATCCGTACGAGTACATGGATAGCTTTGAACGATTTAGCGAAACTAGTTTGCCAGCTAAACACAATTTTTTCAGCGCTCTAAAGGATAAACATATAACGGACGAAGAATACTCGCGCGCGCAACGAGTATGGCGGACCTTTAACATAAAAAACATGGGCGAATACCACGACTTATACGTAACCGCGGATACTCTATTACTAGCCGGCGTATTCGAGAATTTTAGACAAATGTGTAGAATGAATTACAAGTTGGATCCAGCTAACTACTTCACAGCACCGGGATTAAGTTGGGACGCGTTGCTGAGAGACACTAAAATAGAATTAGAGCTCTTGACGGATGTAGATAAACATCTATTTTTTGAAAAAGCAAAAAGAGGAGGAATATCGAGCGTTGGTAGTACGCGCTATGCTAAGGCCAACAATAAGTACCTCCAATCTCACGATCGAGATAAACCCGATTCGTATATTCTCTATCTAGACGCCAACAACCTCTACGGATGGGCCATGAGTCGACCACTACCTTACGGAGGATTTAAATGGGTCAGTACGGGTCAATTTACCCACGATCGCATCATGGCGTTAAAAGATGATACTAAAACGGGATATATGTTCGAAGTTGACCTGGAATATCCAGCAGAACTACACGATCTACACAACGATTATCCTTTAGCCGCCGATAATATAATCATACCTGAAGAATGGTTATCCGAGTATCAACGAGAGTTGGCGAGCGAGATAGGAAATGGAGCTAAGGTAAAAAAATTAACAGGCACGCTGTATCGCAAAGAAAAATATGTATTGCACTACGTCAATTTGAAACAGTGTTTGACATTGGGCCTAAAACTAACTACAGTACATCGAGCGTTACAATTTAAACAAAAACCTTGGATGAAATCGTACATCGATAAAAACACGCAACTCAGAACGAAAGCAAAGTCGGATTTCGAAAAAGACTTTTTCAAATTGATGAATAATTCTGTATTCGGTAAAACGATGGAAAATGTCAGAAATAGAATAGATGGTGCGCTACTGCGAAACGATCAAGTAAAAGAATACAAAGAGATGGTTTCTAAACCTTGTTACAAGTCTACTACAGCGTTTAAAGAATGCGGTCTCTCATTCGTGGAATCGTACAAAAAGAAAACGTATTTAAATAAACCGATTTACTGCGGCGTTAGTATCTTAGACCTGTCGAAGACTCTAATGTACGACTTTTATTACAACCAATTAAAAAAGACGTATGGTGATAAAGTAAGATTGATGTATACAGACACGGACTCGCTGCTTTTGATTATCTATACGAAAGACGTTTATCTCGACATGGAAAAACAGTCTGACTCGTACGATTTTTCTAACTACGAGAAAGACCACTTTTTATACGACGATACAAACAAGAAAGTCATCGGTAAATTTAAAGACGAATGCGGAGGAAAAGTCATAAGCGAAGCTACTTGCATCAGATCTAAGATGTACTCGATTTTATACGGAGACGTTGTATTAAAAAAGGCCAAAGGCGTAAACCGAGTGGTTATAAACAACGATCTATCTTACGAAAAGTATAAGCGATGCGTTTTATCGAACGAATGCTATTCAAACAAGATGATTCGTTTTGGAACTGAGCGTCACATGATATACACAGAGGCTCAAGTCAAGCAATCTTTAAATCCTTTAGATACGAAGAGATATATTTTACCTAACGGTATAGACACTCTGGCTTACGGTTATCGTTTTAACCTTTAGTCTAGCCAGAACAAGACGATCGATAAATATCTACTCGAAAAATAAATTTCTTATGGTTATTCTCGATTAACTCGCCATCGCAGTCTCTGAAAGAAAAACTCAGTTCGGGTATTTTACTCCTAATTAGAGGTATGACAGTTTTTCTTTTATTCTGTACAGTCGCTATTACATTCGAATAAGCCTCACTATATACAATCGGTATAACGTCTAGCAAGTGCGTGCTCTTTCCGTTATAGAAATTATTAGACGTAGATAACTGATTGCAATGTAAAAAAATTGTATTCACATAATTTATATTATAATGCCCTACAAGTTCACCATCACTCAAAGGGCTCCAATTAAAGGGTAGACCCAACACTTTTCGAGCATATGAATCGAAAGTAATATGAAGATATTGATTTGTCGATACCGTACCGAGATTAAAAATAATCTTTTTATTAATCTTGTCTACGAAAACTACAATCAAAGTTAATTTATTAAATTCAACTAGTAACTCATCGATAGTATAATTTCCAGCTGGAATTACCATTTCGCCGTTAGTTGACCTAACGCCTGTAACTATTTCCCATCTTATAGTCATACGTTGAGCTATATTAAAAAAACCTACGGTAAATATCGCGCTGTTTAAACTCATGCAGTAATTTCCCTCAGAGTTATCTATAGGTTTTGACAATCTAAACGTTCGTTCGTTATCAAACATTTCAAAAACGTGCGATTCCATTTTATAAATCTAAAGATTTTTACAAAAAGCTTTAAAAATAGCCTATCGTCAAGTTAAAACTAATCTTTTTTCCTCGATTATTTATTAAATCGCCGTCTCGGTCTCTGATGCTAAAGCTAAGTTGGTTTATCTTATCACCCACGAGTCTACGAGCAGTTAATCTTGCACGCTCTACGAGCGTATCGTCTCTTTTCGTTATCGGTATAACGTCTAACAAGTGCGTGCTCTTTCCGTTATAGAAATTATTAGACGTAGATAACTGATCGCAATGTAAAAAAATTGCATCGACAGGCATTGTATTATAATGCCCTACATAATCTACGCCAAAAACTAAGTTTTTGACCGTTATCCCCAACAATTGTTTAATGTTTTTATCAAAGCGTAGAACGTTATTTTCTTCCGTTACATTTAAAGATATTTTTTTATTAAGTTTATTTACAGAGACTTCTAACCAAACTAATTTACTGAGTCTCTCTTCGATCCAATCTATATCGTAATATCCAGCAGGAATATCAATTTTACCATCCGTTCTACCCGTTTCTTTACCAGTGTTTGGATCGATTTGATGTATGAAATAGAGAATTTCGCCATGTTGTAGAAACCCGCGGTTACTATCGCGCTGGTTAAACTCATACTGTAATCTCCCTTTGAGTTATCTATAGGTTTTGATAGTCTAAACGTTCGTTCGTTATCAAACATTTCAAAAACGTGCGATTCCATTTTATTAAAGCATATAAAAGCTTTAAAAAATATTTGGTTTATTAAAAATAAAATGAATTTCGCTCAAATTATGGCGCTTATAAACGACAACGAACTAACGGTAAAGAATGATCTAGATATCGCGAACCACCAAGACGATACTCGCGTAGCTACGCGAGTACAAAGCGTTAGCAACAAGTACGAAGCGATAAGCGACAAGTACGAAGCGATTATCCAGGAGAGCACCCCGTTGAACATGCATTTGAGTCAACTTAGCATCGTCGTAAACACCAACGACAACAGGTCTTTTATCTCTAATTTAACGGATATATTTAGCGCTTATAAAATGTCCGACGTAAAACACGATGAAGTGGTCGAACGTTACGCATCGGACCCCATGACGTTTTATCAAAATCAACTCAACTTCGCATTTTGGTGCGCGACGTCGGGTTGCGGCGTAGGACTAGAATCGTTGCTTCATAAAAACCCCGTAATATCGGCTTTATTCAAGTTTCACGTATATTTTACGATGAGAAAGATACTTTACTTTCTAAAATGCCCAGTTCCAGAAGACGATACGTTCGACGATCTAAACAATGGCATCGATAAAGGCGCTTATAGCGATATTTGTCGACATTTTAATGTCGATCCAAACTTGAGTTTTAAACAGACCGTAGACTTAACTTCTGGAGGATTAGGTACCGCTTATTTTTACCTGTTTAAAATAAACAAGTACTCGCCAGATATACCTTTACCCGTACCCGGTAAAAATTATACCCCCATTAAGCTTTACAAGGTTTCGGCTGAATATGACCCGAGTACGGGCGACTATGTAACAGCTAATAAATTGTGGGAATACGATTATGAAGCTATGAACCCCGGCGCCACCTACATGGGATTTGTAGAGTCGGGCGATGCGAAACATTTTAGTAAAATAACGCTCGCGTATATCAGACAATCTGCTGACGTTGTACGACTCAGTTTTAGAAATTTTATAATTCAGAAGAGCTCGTTTACCGACGTCGGTATAGAAAAAATAAACGAAAGCGTTAGAACGTACGTGTACGCCATACTCGGTGCGCAAGCCCAAACAAAAACGAGTATACTAACTGCAGGTACCGGATTAGATGCGCAAAGACAATTTGAAAATATAGTAGAAGACATAATCAACAGCCATACGGACTTGGAATCTTCTATAACCAGATTTCAAGATTCTTTACAGTACGCTAGAAGCTCGTTAAACTTTGTGATTAGCCCTGGATTGTACTTAATTCCATCAAATATGGAGCTTTTAGTCGGTATTCACCAAGGTTATAATAATAATATACAGATAGCTACACCCGGCGCATCGATAGGATTAAACATCAACTTGAACTCAGACGTTGTACGCCCTACGAGCGCAGCTACGCCACCCTCTCCCGTAAAAAAGAGTAAGCTAGTAACCCTAGACGATTTAGACGATGTAGACGATGTAAACCCGTTACCAACCCCACCCCCTCCCGTAAAAAAGAGTCGTGTAGTAACCCTAGACGATTTAGAGTCACCAACCCCTACACCTCCGCTACCTGAGGTCGTACGCCCTACGAGCGTAGCTACGCAAGTACCCCCACCACCCCCTATCTCTACGAGCGTAGCTACACCTCCAGACTCGCACGAACAAGAAAAAACGGCTTTAGTCGTTGGTTTATTAGTCGTTGCTGGCGTTGGGTATCTAGCTTACGATATTTTACGTCGATGAGGAAGGTGGTAACTCAGTATCTGACGGAACGACCATTAATTCTTTCTTAACGAACGATCTCTTGGGGCCGTTAGTCAGCCAGTACAACGCGGGCTGTCCAGGGTTCGTCGTTCTCCTTCTAATCGTATACATTTCTAAGCTCCAAATAGGATCGGTAGCTCTTCTTCTAACGTCTTTTTCGAGCTCTCCAGGAGCGTAAAGATATCTAACGATATCGTCATTTACGCTTAGCGCGACTTCGGGGCTCTTGAGCCCCGAGGAACTCAATTGTTTTATTTCTAACTGAGACATAGCCGCTCGAGGAGTTAACGGTTTACCTTTCATAGTCGATATCAATCTAGTTTCTTCGTCGTTTAACGACGCTACGACCTCGGGCAATCTTTTTACCCACTCGCGGCTACGCTCGGTGGGCTCTAACATTTCTTGAGCGTATTGATGACCGAATAATCTTTCGGCTAAAGTACGATTAAATCTTTCTACTATACCTTGAGCTCTATGATTACCAACCTCGCCTTTCTGTACTACGACGTTGCGAGTCCGCATCAAAGTATTAAATTCAGCCATAAATTCTGTACCGGGGTCTACTTTTATCGTGAGAGGCCAAGACAAGGGCGATCTTTTGTAAATCTTTTTTATCGCCTCTACAACTTGAGTACTCGTTTTATTCGTCAAGGGTTCAGCTTCTTTATATCTAGTGGCCACATCGACGATCGTCAACGCGTATTTATATCTTTTTCGCCTAACTACATCGTGAGGTAGATACAACAGATCCGCTTGATGCATTTCATTGGGCCGCGCGATGGCCTTATTGAGACTCGTAGGTCTCGGGATAGTACTGGGGGGTGGTAAATATATTTGCCACATGGCTTGTTTTCTCAACCAATTTCTAACGTCTGGCTCGGGTACGTTAGCTTTTAACGACAATTTTTTTATAGCGCCTGCACCTTTCCAATATCCTTTAGGGCTGTAAAATATTTTACTTAGTTTTGTTTCCATTTTATTTTATACTTGTAAAATTTTTAACGACTTATTAAAAATGGCGAGTGCATTAATGATGATTGGTGGAGCTATTGTAAACGCTTTAGCGTTTACCGGATCGAACTTTCTATTTTCGAGTATGGGTGGGTCGTCGGCTGAAGAACGTAAACGACATGACCTCGCTTTAGAACAATTAACTCGAGCTAAACAAGAGTGGGTGGAACAAAGAACCAAGTATCTAGATTATCTAAACGATCGACTACATAAAGAAGCCAAGGCTCAAAAAGATTTCAAAAACGTAGATGACGCGTTGAGACTATATAACGAAGTAACCAACGATGAGTTGAGATTACCTCGCGAGCCTGTATTGTCAGACTTTTACGTGCCCAGCGAAGGTCAAAAAGATGGCGAAATTGTATTTATCTTAGGAGGCACTGCTGTTTTAGGTTATTTAGTTTACAAGTTTGTTTAAAAGTTTTTGCTTTTGTTTTAGGTTAAGTAAAAAAAAAGTTTGTCTAAAAGTTTAAGTTTGTCTAAAAGTTTAAGTTTGTTTTAAAGTTTGTCTAAAAGTTTAAGTTTGTTTCGTTAAGTAAAAAAAGCTTTTTATTTTTTTGTTTCGTTAAGTAAAATGAACGCAATTTATGGAAGCAAACTGAATCCACACAGAAGTTTAAAAAATCCTAGAGCGTTGAAGGGGTTGAGACAATCGATGGTTATTACTCATAATCCTAGTACCGCGTCGGCTGGCAGTCTGTTGATCGTTGAATTTCCTATGTTGAGTCAAGACGATGTAGTCGTACCGGGTACTGTACGATTAGCTTTTAATATAGACTTAGAATCTGAAGGCACTGGCGAAGATGATGCAAGAACTCTATATTATAACGTCGCACGAAATTTAATTAGTGGCGTAAGAATCAAACTAGAAGGTAAAGATTTCGTAGCGTTTACGGATGCCGATGTATATAACGCGTATAAAGACTTGTGGCGACCAGCCAGCGCGAACGATGCGTATCGAGGACTTGAAGATAGCAACATCACGAAACTCAGAATCGGCGCTAGCGATGGGGTTGCTAGCGCGAATGGTGGAAAAGACAAAGCGATTGCCAACGCCTACGGTAATCGATATTACATTCCTCTAGATTTTGAAATGCTTACGGATCATCAGCCTTTTAGTCCATCGACGCTCAAAGACAGACTAACTTATGAATTTACTTTTAACGATCACGATAGCGTAGTAAAATCTACCGATAACAACGCGAAGTATAAAATTTCGGGGTTAGATCTCGAGTTTGAAACGGTGACTAATAAAACATTGGCAGATAATATCAGACAAAAATATCGAGGTAAAACTCATTTTCTATACGAAAAAGTTCAAAGATATACGGTTTTAACGCTAAACAAGTCCGATACTACTTGGAACATTAATCTCAATCAAGCCATTAGAAGTCTCAAAGGTATACTTCTTTTATTTAAAGAATCGGGCGAAAAAGATCCTCGAATTTTTTATAATCCAAAGATCGAAAAAGTAGACGTTACGATAGAGGGTAAGCCAAATCAATTGTATAGTCAGGGTATGAAGCGTTATCAACACTGGGACGAGATTACCAAGTTTTTCGGCGACTCTAATACAGAATTTGGTGCCCGCGTGTCCAAAGACTTGGAATTACACGATATGACTCTAGGCTCCTATTTAAGCACTAGTTACGGTCTTTGGCTAGATACGAGGGTAACCGACGACAACAAAAGTCACGGTTCTGGCAGGAAAATAGGAGACGTAGGTGGAGGTATTTCTCTCCATTTAGAAAGAGAGGCTGAGACAGCTGGTTCTCTAACGTGTTACGTTTTCTTGGTGATGGATGGTCAGTTGGTGCTAGAAGATGGACGATTTAGCGGTAGTTACTCTTAAAATCCAAAAAGTAAACCGTGCTCTTTAAAAGATTTAGCGGTAGTTACTTTTAAAATTCAAAAAGTAAACCATACTATTAAACATGCATAAAACGTTTCCAAAAACACCACACTGCGCGCTAGTATGCGGTAGGACTAATTCGGGTAAAACCAAATATATTTTAGATCTATTAGAAACTGAGTATAAAGATCACTTTGAAAATATCGTAGTTATTTGTCCTACGTTGAGTAACAACAAGACTTATCGCGAGAGACGTTGGTTGTGGTTAGATCCCGAGATATACCTATGCGATTTAGAGGTAGAAAAGGTGTCTCTCAACGAAGCTTTAGCATTTTATAGAGCTCGATTTAAAGGATCGCACGTTCTATTTTTGATAGACGATTGTAGCTCGGAACAAGACATAAAATATCGTAAGGCAGCGCTCGGGAAAAACACTTGCGTTTTAACGAAATTGGCGTTTAGCGGTAGGCATGACAATCACTACTGTTGGTTGATGACTCAAAAGTATAATTGCGTAATGACAGATTTTAGAGCTCAAACTGCATTTGTCGTATTGTTCTATTGCAAAGATAAAAATAGTTTCGATCAATGTCTCGATGAAAATGATGCGGTGCCTTTAGAAGAAAGATCGAGAATTAAAAAGATTTTAAGAGATGTGCCTTTTAGTAAATTATTGGTAAAAACTGATCCTCCAGTCTGTTGGCAGTTGATCTATTAGATAACTATTAGATAACTATTAGATAACTATTAGATGATTTATAGATGATCTATAGATAACTATTAGATGATTTATAGATGACTGTTAGATACCTATTAGATACCTGTTAGATACCTTATAGATGATCTATAGATAACTAATAGATGATCTACAGATTATCTAGTCATCTATAAAATATGATCGAATATCTAGACCTATTATTAAAACTAGTAATAGCCATCAACTTATCTTTATTTTCTTACGATTATATTTCTTGTAGAAATAAGATTAAAAAATATAGTTCTATTTTAAATGAGCAAGTCGATAGAATCTCTAAGCACGTTATCTCAAGAACCCGTAGCTGCTACACCCACGATCCCAGAAGCAACTATGCCTAAAAATAGACTTTTGGGCGTAGTTGCTTCCGGTGATTCTAAAAAATATTTCGGTAAAGAATACTCTATCAATGAAATAGAGAGCTTGACCGCTGAAAAACAAGAAAAGCTATATAAAAGATACGAAGCCAAGCTCGGTAAAGAAATGATAGTCAGTTTGGGAAGTTGCGTGTTGACCGTTTACGCAAAAGCTTTAGGCGCGACTTTGCCGCTGGCTTCGCCATTCGGTTATAAACTTTGTTTAGATTCTGAAGAAGCCCTTATCAACGACTTAGAAAAAGATCCCGTTATTTCTAGCAGCTTGTCCAGTTTACTTTGCGAAGTGCATTACAATTATGGGATTTATTTATCTCCTTTGGTTGCCATGTTGATCACGACTAAACATTTACAAGTAGATAGTAGTAATAATAGTATTACAAATAATAGTAGTATTACTATAAAAGATGAGTCTAGAAACGACAACGACGGATCAAGTAGCAGAGACTCCCCAAGAGCCTCCTCCGCCTCCTCTGCCTCCCCAACCCCCGGCTCCGCCTCCCCAGCCTCCCCAAGAGCCGGCTCAGCCGGCTCTATCGAGAGTCACAAAAAAAAAGCAAAAGACCCTAAAAGAGTAGAGCAAGGTAAAAAACTGGCCGAAAGAAACAGAAAGATGAAAGAACAAATACAAAAAATGCAAAGTATAGAAGAAGAGCAAACGCCAGCGCTAACGATGGCAGACATTCCGAGCTGGGGATATGCGATAGTTGGTTTGGTTGTTTTAGGAATTGGATATCTCGCGTTTAAAAAGAGTAAACCTCAGCGAGACGTAAGAGTTACGATCGCAACTTCAACCCCTAAAGTTGAAGAACTATTAGAAATGGAATAAATAAAAAAAAAATAAAATGTTAGTACAAGTAAAATGGATACGAAGAACGTTGCAAATACTCTTTATCACGGCGCTGTGTTGAGTTTGTTGACCGTAGGTTATACTATGTTGAGTAAAAAACTTTTGAACATTAAGCCCGCCGATTTAGGAAAGTTAGACGTAGAAGATACGATTAAAATCACCGCTACGGTAGGTAGCGCTCTAGCTACTCAGACTTGGTTAGTGAGCCAAGGAGTAATTCCTCAGAATGTGATGAATACTACGTAAAATATAAAATATACGACTTTATAAAATGGCTGAAGGTGGAGAATTTATACCTATGGATGAAGTTGATCGAATAGAAGAACAATATCAACAAGATCAAGAAGATGAAGATTACTGGAGACGTAAAGATCAAGAAGATGAAGATGTTATAGTAGACGGGGGACTTTCCGCTCGTCTAGATAAAATTCGTATGGATAAGCGGAAAGCCCTCCAAGATGAAGGGGAAGTCCCCCGAGATCAAGAAGATGAAGATATGTATAGCGAGTTACAACAAGACGATATAGGAGAAAGTCTAGAATTTATAAAACGAAAAGAGAGACTAAAACAACGACTAAGATCACCAACCAAAGCGGATACAACGTTAGAATCGATGGATAGGTTAAATCCACTTTTACATCGCTTAAAAGTCGGTGACGCAGAATCGTTTTATGATTTTTATAAAGGTCAAGGTTACGAAAGACCAGCGAATATAAGATATGAAGATTTTCGTAGAGAAAAAGATGGAAAATACTACAAAAACATAAAGTTAACGTTTGATAATGATCCTACAAAGTTTGTAAAATTAAGTACGTTAAAAACAAGAATTGCCAAAGCTGGATATAAACCGACTCTTTTTTTACGAAACGAATTTGGTTTTAAAGCAACTAAAACGATGCGATTACAACAAGAATTAAATCAGATACAACCCGAAAATATTGAGATGAGTGAACTTCCAAAAGCGGCCGATGATGTTAACGATATCGTAAAAGAAGTAGTCGTAGATGTATTGAGAGAAGAAGTAGATTTGACGAAACAAGATGTTGATTTTACTGGATTAGAATATGAAATAGATGCGATACTTGATACATTAAATCAACGAGAAAAAGTATTAGATGAACGAGCTATAGCATTAGATGAAATATCAAATACATTAGCGGGGCGAGTAGAAACATTAGATAGATCGAGGGAAGTAGTAGCTAAACGAAGAACAGCATTAGATGAACGAGGAAAAGTATTAGATGAACGAAGAAAAGTATTAGCTGAACGAGAAAAAGTATTAGCTGAAAGAGAAACAGTAATGGCTAAAATTACGGGATTAAAGAACCTTAGAGAAATTGCTGGTGTAAGCAAAGCGTTAGAAACTCAAAAAGGTGAGTTAATATTAAATTTAGCTAAAATAAGAAGGTTAGATGATGAAATTAATCAAACCAAAGCTGAACTAACTGAAGCAACGAGCGAAGAAGAGAGACGAGAAATAGCCAATCGATTAAAAGATCTAATTGATGAAAGATCCGCTAGAATGACAGCGACGCTCGAAAATGAACGAGGAGTGAAAAGTCAAATGGTTAGAATCATAGAAACGTCTAATAAAATGCTAGATGGTGATACCTCGCTAGCGGAAAAGATTAGAATTCTGTTTCGAGAACAGGGTGTGACGGTTGTAAGTATATTAACCGCGTTTGCTTTAGCTATAAGTACGATCGTTTCTTCGTTGGTGGCGGCTTTTGGTGGGGTGGCGGCTGTTCCTACTCCGACGCCTACTCCGCCTACCGGAGGTAACGTGAAAGATTGGATAAGTAATCATTTAAAAAACTTGGCTAATTTGCTAAAAAAGCTTGGGGGTAAGTTATTAGCCGCTTTACCGGGTATTTTGGGCGGTATCGCGAGTTGGTTGTTTAATCTATTGAGCAAGACGGTCGGTTGGTTGGCGGAGCACGTGTGGACATTATTGGTTGGTGTCGGTGCTTTGATTCTAGTATACGTGCAAAAAAAATTTAAAATAATATAAGACTTTATAAAATGACCGCAGAATCCGTTTACCCTAAATTGCCCGTTATTCCTATAGAAACGAACGAGTCTTCAGTCTTTAGGTTAAATAAAATCGAACGAGTGCAAAAAGAGATAGCCAACGAGAGAGATAAGAGAGAACGGTTGCACAAAAAGTATAATAAAATTATTACCTGTTTATCTAACGCAGAGACCGTTATAGAATGTTTAGGAGCTTTATCCGGTACAATAGGCATTGTCAGCGTTGTTGGTATCATTAGTATACCTGTAGGTGTGGTGCTAGAAGGATTAGCTATAGGATGCGTGGGTGTAAGTTTGGCATTAAAACGATTTAGTAAAAAGTTTAGAGGTAAAGCTAAGAAACACGATGAGATTAGAGTAGTAGCAGAAACAAAATTAAATACGATAAATGAATTAGTGTCTCAGGCTGTAGACGATGGCGATGTAAGTCACGAAGAATTTACTTTGATTAACGATGAATTAAAAAAGTTTTACGGAATGAAAGAAGCTATTAGGACTCAAACTAAAGCGAGAGAAGAGTCCGTTTCTCACCAAAAAGAAATAGACGATGAGGTCGAAAAGAAAGTTGTCGAGCTTCTAGCGAAAGAAAAAAAAGATCTTATCGCAAAACTTACAACTTTAAATTAGTCGTAGCTAAAGAGTATGAGTGTGATTTTAACGTAAGTAGAGATGAGCCTCCTAGCTACACAAGTGCTCAAGAGAGTTTAGAGACTAGGCCTAGCGCTCCTTGCAAAGAGTAGTTGTAGTAGATCGCTAACACAAAAAAATAACCCCCACCTCTCTAGTAGAGATGAGGGTTTTTTTTTTTTGGTTGGCCGTTAAACTTCGTTCGCGAGAGTTAGCCATTCGCGATAATCTATCGAGACTAAATCTTTTAGATTGATAATAAAGCTATCGTCGTATTCGAGTATTAACGTAGTATAATTAAGAAAATCTCTGTCTTCCTCATCTTGGTTGGTATAATAAAGATAATCTATGAGATCGTCATCTTCCGTAATGTCTAGACTCGCATCTTCGCAGTGAATACAAAAAGATAAATTATCGTTTTCTTTTATCCTTTCTCTTTCGACTACATCGTCGTAACACTTTAATAGATTAAGAAACGTACCTCTCTCGTAGCATAGGTAGACCAGTTTTAATAACGATTTTGAATCTACGTGAATATAATATTCGCGACCCGTATCTCTCGTATAAAAGCAACTTTCGCAATCGTGCGTTATACATTGAGTAGTTTTAAATGCAGAAAGAATTTTCTCTAAAAGTGGATGTGCCCGAATCAAAGGTTTAATTTCCATCTTTTATAATGGCGATATAATATTTTTTTTGCCTTACGACAAATCCGACTTTTTCGCCGGGCGCCCTGGAGAAATAGTATGCTTGTAGACTATGGAAAACAGTGTTTATTTTCTTGATTTTGTGCTAATTTTGGTGTATAGGTACCCAGTAAAATTTAGAATTATTTTTGGGTGATTTTTAGACTATTTGTTTTTTAAAAAATTTGATGTATGTACCCACAGCAAAATTGGAGAGAAAAGTGAAAAAACAGAAAATGACATAGAATCGGTACCTCCCTTACTACTGGACGTAATGACAAAAAGTTGATTTCTGTCACCAAAAACCGATTTTCCTTCCTAAAATTTAAATTAATAAAAACAAAGAAATAATAAAACCAGAACAACATATAAAATAATTTGTCAGTCAATATACAATATTTATAGGCAATCTGCAATATTCACCAGTGTAATATACCGGCACCCGTCAGATTGTTGGCTACTCTAGTAATTGTGATTTGCATAACCATGACCCTTTGACCCACCTTTTGAAGTCTGACATGTCTTTTGATTTGACGTTGGACTCTACGCGTATACACATTGTACATTCTTGCTGTACACAATATTATGTTGTATGTGCTAGTGTGCACATGATTGATCAGTTGTTGTCCAGTGCCTTGCCAATAATGATCTGAACCCTCCAAACTGACCCGACTTGAACCGACAATAATTTAGGGGAAAACCGACCCGAACCGACCAAAACCGAACTGAACCCGAAAAAACGCCTGAATATCTGGCTTAGGCAAATCTTCCTATACCCCGGTATTTCACGAAAATTGTGTCGGTATTTTGGGCCTGAACTATTACCCGTGTCACGTGAATTTACTTCGAACTTTTCGTCGTACCTGAGCGAAAATCACACAGTAATATTACGGTACTGTGAACACTCCTAGCGTGACCTGCTGGAGGGCCTTCATGTTACAGACTGTTAGATCGACCTCAAACCACATGCACAATATTGGTAAATAACGGCGTGTTGTTACAAGGTCGATGTTAAAACCATTTAACGTTTTCGGCACGTTTTCTGAACAGTTTCTCATGTTTTGCGGACGTTTCCAAAAAGCCATTTTCGGACGAAGGTTTGTGGACAGTTTTGGACGTTTTAATAACGTAACTTTGTGACGTTCTAAGAACGTTCCAAGAACTTTCCTATAACATAAAAAACGTATTAACAACTTACATAGCCTACACTAACTAAATGTCTATTTACTGGTACGTTGCCAGATAGTAAGTGCAAATTTACAGAAATGAATGGAGTGGGAACCAGACTAAATAGAAGTAACTTTATTACACCCATGTGGAATTACCCTTTTGGGCAGGTCTGGGCTAGCCCTTAAGTGGCCCCACCCCCATCAGCCAAAACTGTATGGGGCCCATAAACATCGCGCTATATTTTTTCTCAACATTATGGGCGCGAGAACAAAAAATACACTGATATCTTTGATGCCCTCATATAATTTAGACACGCAAGAATTAACCAGACCGGCGGACCACTCAACACTATTGAAACCAACTGAGGAAAACTGCTTGCAAAACTTGCAATTTATTTTTAACAAGACAGCAATAAGTGATATAAAGGATGAAGAATCACTGAGATATAAATTTATAAAAACGACTAATCTGAAAATTGGCTGTAGGCCTACAGAGTTTTTGCTATAGTTACATTATCTGACAATGGGCAACATTCAACACACAAAGCCTCTGAGATTCCAAAAGGTGATGGTTAGATTGTTATGAGGCAAAAATAATACAGTTTCTTTTCGTGATTTTACCATGCAATAATTGTTATTTAAGCCGTGGTTTCAGGAAATACTGAAATGCCAAAATGTTCTCTTCATTTGTCTCATAAAAGATTTGTCCGATTCCTGTGCGTGCATGTACGGGGTCACACACATTTGCCACACAGTTCATTGGACTTTGTGACCTTTCCGTGGGGCTACTCCATTATCAACAATAGGTAAATATACTATGGCACAAGGAGGGAAGGAAACAACACAATGTACATGTACGTTTACTTTTGCACGTGCAATGTCTTCTGCACTTTGCTTTTATTTTCTTAATTACTTTGTAAAGGAAAACAACAATTCGGGAAAATCGACGAGACATGGGCTACAGTAGTCGGTGGTGCTTGAAAGTTGGCGCGGGAATTTCCGTTCCTCTTAGTCTTACCTACTGCTCAAGTGGAACATCCCAGAAATGAGGACGGTTAAATGGGCCAAATTGTCGATTTGTACTTTAAATTAAGCCTCAAATTTATCTGATAGTACAATTTAATATTTCAAATCCAACCATACACAGCAACATTGCAATTTCTAACAGCTTCATTGGGGAAAAAGAACCTACGTATAAAGTTCGACGATTATATGCATGCGGTTTGTAACATCCGGGACATTTTGTCACGACTGAGTACCGAGGTCATTTCAGCCACTAGATTTTATTGGTCGAGATTTTCATGTAATTTATTTTCCGACAAAACTATGTAGCCAATCAGGTAAAGTGTTATATCAAACGAAAGCTTATAATTCAGCCATTCATAAACCGTTTACCCCGAGACCGCCCGGCCACGAGGAAATGAGTGACGGCTTTGGGAAGAGGAGGCGGTACAGTAAAAGCTGTTGTTTATGCGTCAACTCTCCGTGCAAAAATGTCGAGGTTTTTACGGTACAAAAATGAATTTTCCAACAAAACCGCAACTACCATCGGTCTGATTTTGCTTCGGATGTTTCAATTAGTAGTATTTAAAGCAAAAACCGTTTACCCTAAAGCTTTAACTGCGCGAACTTTTTAGAAAAATGTGCATTTTCACGAAAAAAATGCTGATTTGGCATACCGTAAAACGGGGTGAAAAGGAACACAGAGGTGAATAGGGACAAAAAGGCGAAAAGTTTTTGGAATTTTTTTTTCTTCTAAATAATAATGCAGACCCTTTTCATTTCTTCTATTCATGTACCACATGCCTCCAGCTACCCAACAATGACCCACATGATGGGAAACAACTAACGTTTACCCCTGCGTGAAAGAAAATCGGATGTCTTGGAATAGGCCTACGTCTCAAATCGGGATGTTGTCAAAACTTTGCATCTATCTTTGCATCTACTGGATAGAACTATCAGATTTCACATCAAGACCTCACAGATATGTTCTTGTGGGTAAAGATTGAGAAATAAATCATTTGCATTAGTTCTAATATTTGTTTTTCTTTTCTTTCTTATTTTTTGGTTTTTTGCTGAACGACCGGGGTGAAAAGGGACAGGATTCCACGCGACTATAAACCGAAGCCTGGGTCCAAAACATAATTATAAGCACAGTAAAGGTGACATCAAATCGGCCATTGCAGCTGTAAATCGAGGGGTGAGCTGCAGGAAAGCCTCAGAACACGATGGCATCCCCAAAACAGTCATTTTCAGCATATGAAGCACGATATGGGGGGAAAGGGACCCCCTCTTTTGTGTTGGTCATTGTGTTTCCGGAATCTCAGGAATTCTTTTCAGAAATCTGGGGGGGGGGGGGGGGGGGGGGGGTGTGTTAGGTAACAATAGTCTGGAGTGTGCTTATAGGGACAAAGGGGGGGGGGGGGGGTGTGGTTACCCTTCCACCACCCCCCCCCCCCCCATATCGTGTTGGGTATCATTTTCAGGAACCTCAAGCACACTGACACCCTTCACATAGGTGGACAGACGATTTTCGACAAGACCTTCGAAGATCATCTCCTTAAAAGAATCCAGACATGTGCCGAATGGGGCTATCCATTAGATACTTTGGAGTTGAGGTATCTCGTCAAAGGCTACTTTGATAGATGTACCCCCCCCCCCCCCCCCCCCCCCAGTAACATTGTGAATTATGATTAGATCGTTAAAATGATCGATAAATCGTTACAATGCTTCTGCAAGCGTTGTGTTGTTTAAAAAAAAAACAACAAAACCTTATTGTCCCTATTCTCCTCAGCTGAGGGTAGACTGGGAGAAGTTATATAAGAGTATTTCATAATTGTTCCTAATCACCCCAACATCAGGGTGAATAGGAACGTTAAAACAAAAGCAACTAGAAATTGAACCCAAGGTTGATGGGATTCTTTTTTGCTGTCAATGCAAAGTCAACATGGGTGGACATTAAATAGCACCAGAATCTCCGCCACTGGCCTTGTGGTAAAAAGGAGCAATGATATAACTGTCTAAATTGTCCCTATTAGCCTTTTAGAGGTATGGCGGACACAATAGGAGGGCGCTATTTGATTTGGGTATAAAACATTTTGAAACCACAAATTCCAGTGAAAGTCAGAATCAGATATTGTTTTGAGTTAATGTACAATCCATAGTACAATCCATAGATCATGCCTAATCTTCAACTTTGAAATTTCCTGTGGTTTAACAAAAGGTATACCCAAATAAAATAGCGCCCTCTCCTATTGTGTCCGCCGTACCTCAAAAAGGCTAATTCACCCCGTTTCACGGTATAGCCTAAAGTGTACAAAGCGGGTGCTTAACCAATGAGACCGATGTGTCCATATATGGGCCTCAACAGTTTGAAAAGTGAGAATTTTGTTAGACTGTATAATACAACAGTAATTCAAGTTAGCATACAACATTTGCTTTTGCTGGAATTTTCAGAAATGAATGGATTTGGGAGATGGTATTGTGGGGGTTCGGTATTTTTCTTAACACCATTCAACACGAAATTGTGCATTGCGTGCTCGGGGGATTCCCTTAATGTGAGAAATTTGCTTGATTAATTTGCATGTGACCTTGGGCCAATTTCATAGAGCTGTTAAGCACAAAACATTGCTTAGCATGAAAATGTCTTGCTTATTAAAAACAGGTTACCAGCCAAAAGTCCATGTAATTTTCATGCTAAGCAAACAACAGCTGAATGCCAGTCAAAAGCAATATTCCACACATGGAAATCTGGTTGGTAATCCAGTTTTTATCAAGGAAGTATTTGCATGCTAAGCAAATGTTTGTGCTTAACAGCTTTATAAAATTGGCCCCTGGTTAGATGGGATCGGGAAGGCACTGTTCCAGAACAACCAAAACGATATATATTACTGATAGTGCACTGGGCCTTACTGAATAATAGGCACAAGGCTTTATTGAATAGGCACAAGGCGCGACGATGTCATTTTGGTGGTTCTGGATAAGTGCTTACCGGTTGGATGACGTGACAAAACGAATGTTTTGACGAAACATGGCGGGTTGTTGCGTGACTTAGCTTTGGTGGCTAGCTCTCGTCTTTTTCTGATCAAAATAGTGATTCGCCGCTTCGTGTGAGGTGTGTCTCATATTTCAATCGTGTGAATGCACGTTCCACCACTATATCAGCCAAAGAAGCGTGCTGTGCTGTGTGACTGCTGGACGGTATCTTTGGACTGAATTTGCACTGACATGGCTGATACTGGGGTAAGAGTCTAAGGGATTATTTGGCCCCCAAATGATTTAGACATCTGGAAATGTTTAGGACTTTCTAACAATAATTAGGAAATGTCTCTATTTGTAATTAAAAAGGGAATATCTACTCTCTTAATGTAAAAGAGTGAAAAACTCACTCTCAAAAAGAGTGAATCCCTTCTCAAACACTTGAAAAGAGTGAATCTCTTATAAAAACCACTCGAAAAAGAGTGAAAACCACTCGAAAAGAGTGAAATTTCCACTCTTTCGAAAAAGAGTTGTCCCTTATATGGCTCCACGAAAGAGTGGAAATTTCACTCTTTTCGAGTGGTTTTCACTCTTTTCGAGTGGTTTCTATAAGAGATTCACTCTTTTTGAGTGGTTTGAGAAGGGATTCACTCTTTTTGAGAGTGAGATTTTCACTCTTTTACATTAAGAGAGTACTTTGTTTTAGGACTTGTTGATGGGCTTATTGATCGGTTGGCTCGTTAATCGATTGGCATTGTGTGAACTTCGGTTCCGAACGGTAACATAATAAATTGAAAAGATGATCGACACATTTGTGCTCCCAGCCTCCTTTAATTACTGGACAAACTCCCGCCCTGGAACCAGGCCTGTCACTAAGGGGGGGGGGGGGGGGGGGGGGGGGGCAGAGGCCAGCCCCCCCCCCCCGGCAACCAATTCCCCCCTCCCCCAAAAACCAAAAGCATCAAAATTATATATATTTGTTTCTTGTGATGTGGCCCTTCTAGCTAGTACTGTGCCCCCCCCCCCCCCCCCCCCCCCCCTGATGCCCAGAGCTGGTGCGGGGCTGCACACAGTAGCACTGACCTGTTTAAAGTTTTGTGTGCTAGTGGGAAAACAAAGAGAAAAGGGCCGTTCTTTCAGCATGTTCCTTGATCCCACATTCAGCAATTTACAGCAGTCAGGTTGGGAACCAGACTTTCCGACGATGGTCGGCCGACCATCGTTGGAAATTAATACAAACATTGCACTTTTCCTGAAAATGACAGCACACCAGGTGCCATGATTTTACATGATGCTTGAGATATAGGTACTTCTTAGCTTGAAAATTCCAGCTCTAGGCTCATGACATTAGAGATTCGCCGTTTATGTCAACAGTGGATCAAGGCGTCCGATAAGGTTCGGAGCGGTTTTGGTTTTGAGCGCCGATATTTTCCGTTTCCCTGAATATATCAACCACTCACCTTACCGGCAGAGTAGTAAATCATGCAGCTATTGATGCCCTCAAAATGAGAATACGATGAAGTGAAACCCGAAAAAAAGGATGAATTTTTCGTGTAACCCGAAGCACGCACCAACGAGCTGTGTACACAGCAATGGTAGCGGATTTTTGAACATGAAAAATTCATCTTCTTTGTCGGGTTCATCTCTAAACGGCGAATCCCCCATGTCATGAGCCTAGAGCTGGAATTTTCAAGGTAGGTACTTCTTATAATTCATCAGTTTTATGTTGTATTCTGCCTTTAAGCACTCCAGTCGCAGTTTCTTTCGAGTGATATTTCCACGGACGCCCTGTATTGTACTGTGCCGCTACCAACACGTGATTGGACTGGAGAACTGCACTGACTACCCCTAAAATACGCGCGCTGTTCGTCCTATCTACTGGAACAGTAACTCTTCAACAATATTGCACCACGTAAATTTCCTGTTTCTTTTTTTCCCGGATTATTTCGGGTTTTTCACAATATAGCTCAGCCGACCGACCGACCCGAAAATCGCAAACGCAAACGTAAACGCAAAACCGAAACCGACACGACCCGACTGAAATTATGGGAAACCGCGACCCGAATTCGGGTCGGGTTTGCACAAAATGACCTGCCAATAAGAAAGCAGTTTTCCCAACTCTAAATATTGTGTGCAAATGAGACTTCCACAAGTGCATAACCAGATTACCCCAGATATATACAATGTTATACACTAACCTTGAAATTATATAATGGTATTGTTAAGATTCTAGTCAAAACCAGGACAACAGATGTCCGTCAAAAGCTTTACATACACTGTAAAACAGGTGAGCACATGACGCGTTTATACTCCCAACACTATTGAACACTTGGGTGTTTAAATCATTAATACAATGTGTTTATACGCGTAGGTACTAGTTTAAACACAATGTTTAACTGGGTTTCAATTCAAACATTCATAAACGTGTCGATATGTTTATAAAGTGTTACAGATTTGCGTTTAATTTTGTGTTCAGAAGTTAAACACATGGTTTTACAGTGCACATGGGAATCAAGGAATATGGATCATTCATTTCAGCAGTTGTCGCTAACCCGGATTCGGCATACATGTGTATTATTTTTCCTTTCCAAATCCAGAACTGGTTATGTATTCATATTTAAAATTGTTTGAGTCACTCCTCTATTGTCATGCATGTGACGCCGGAATAACTCTTGATGGAAATAACCGCACGACATGCAACCTCTTTGACGGCCATTTGACGGTAATTTGTATGAGCTGGGATCATTTTATCAGGAGGAAGTAAATCTGTTCGACATTGCTACACGTAGGCCTAGGTAAAGGGCAAGTAAAACGCCGAGTACAATTGTTGGACTTTTGGACTTTTCTGATAGTTTATAATTTGTTTCTATAAAAAATAGGGTTGATATTCTGAACTATTTGTCCTGTTTCGCAAAAGCTCATTATGTATATAAATGATGTACGTGACCCCGGTACGTACACGTGCAGAGTCGGTTGATACCAGCCAAACACTATCGCGTATCTGTATATCGCACATGCATGTACGTACGACGTGTAGTTGATGCTGCTGGAAGATTTTTTTGTCAACATAACTCCTCTGCATTCCCGTTTATTTTGTCAAATTTTGGTATTATTTCAGTATGTGAGCATGGTTCTGAGATAATCATTGTGCCTCGATCGTGTGTAGTTGGGGGTTGCACGAGGAACAGCGACAAAAATCCTGACCTAACATTCCTGCGATTCCTAGTGCTGAATGGCGACAGTGGGTCCGCTTAGTAGACAATACAAGATCTGATTTTCGGCTGTCGAAATGGTCGAAAAGCACAGCAATAAGTAATACTAGCCTTAGACAAAAAATACGTACAGACTCTGCAAACATCGTCGTATAATACAGTGACATCATATGTTTTTATATAGGTCATCACTGGCGCGATACGGCACGCAGTTGACCTCGGCCTTTTCTGAATCGAGCTCAGAAGGAAAAGGATCAAAAACAATTATTTTTTCAGACTCATGAATTTGAAACTTGTTATATTAAGAAAAGTCAAAAAAGTCCAAATGTTCCTCTAACGTTAATTTGGCATGAGTTTTTTTTTGTAATATGCATTTAATAGGCATGTGTTCATGTAACCAAAACAGTTGGTGCAATAAAAAATGAAGTGCGAGAAAAACCGTCTACAGGATGCTCTATTTGGCAGTGGCAGGGCTATGTGAAGAGGGGAGGGGTGGTGGTCAGGGGCGTCGGATCCCAGAACACTTTTGAAAGTGGGGGGAGGGAGCAGCGCCAGTGCTGTTTCTATTTATGCGGAGCTGCTAAAAGTGGGGGGGGGGGGGGGGAATTGCCCCAAGTGGAAAAAGTCGGCGGGGGTGCCCCCCCCCCCCCCCCCCCCCCCGTTTCGCCGCCAGTGGTGCATAATGAATGTCCAGTTTCCAGACAGCGATTCACGCACAATGATGTGTGTGAATCGGTTGGCTTACAGTGTCTGGAATGTCCTTTGCAACAATCCCCACCCACGCCCCGCCCACCCCCATCCCCTGTTCCCCTTTCTAGAGGTGAAATGATATTTGGAAGTAGTGTAGTAATATGGCCTATGTATTTCTACTCTCAATAAAGAATAGCACAAAACTTAATATGAATGCATGGTTAGAAATGTTGAGAGAAAGCAAAACATTCCCCACCCCCTTCCCTTTTCACAGCTTCCCCATACTAATTGTCCCCCTCTTGTTGTTAAATAAATGATTTGTAAAGCTGTGAGAATTCTTATCAAAAGGGTGACATCAAAACAGCTTTTTGAGGGAGAATTTTGATGTAACTTCTGACAGGGTGTACACAATGTCATGCACGTTTTTTTCTAAAAAAAATTACGCATGTTTGAACTTGTTGCAGACAAACGCAACAGAAATTATATTTTTTCTTCAGATATCAGATCATTGACTGATTCTCTACATTTCAAGTATAAGAGAAATTGACTGCCCTTATAGGGTGCACCAGACTAAATAGGCCAACATGACTGCGCGAAACTGATTAGTATAAAAACAATTGTAAACCCACAACTTTCTTTTAATAGAAAATTTTGGGGGATCATGCAATTGATAGATTGTGTAATTATGATCAGCTATCATAACCTGGGGGTTCTGTGCTTCAACTTTTGTGAAGACTTGATAAATGTTGGCTTTAAAATTGGTCCTTCTTGGCTTGGCAAGTGGAGGGATGCTGTATGAAAAATGGCAGCTTGCCGGTTTGGGAAAAACACATATTTAGGGGTGGAACTCTCTGGGGACAATTAGCAAAATTTCCAAACGGCTACCCTGCCAAATTTAAATGAATTTGACAGATTAAGATTCAAACTATAATTTTCAGTAGTGTCACAATAACTGGGAGACTCCTGGATAAGGACTTTTTAACTGTGAAGTTAGTGGATTTTACATCAAGGTCAATGGGAGTTTATTTAGTGTGGTGCACCCATGTAACTGGGTAGATTTCATGCGCATGCGCACGCGCACATTCTAAATGAGCGCCATGAACATACCATTGTATGTTCGGTACACGTCGTGTCTAGCTGTACACATGAACTGGGACCATTTTTTCAAGAGGAAGTAAATCTGTTCGCCATTGCTACACGTAGTTAAACTTGGCAATGCCCCGCATAGCTACTGCATATAGTCACAAGTTGTCGTTTTTTCCTGCTGGTCGTACTTGAATTGGATCTTTCTACATTTATTGTAAGTCTGTACGGCAATATTGTAGCAGTAAGTTATCCATTGTACTTACATTTTTTGTTCGAGACTCCTTTGGACACCTCTAGGACACCTAGTTTTTGCATACAAGTGCACAAGCGGGTAAGGAAGTCAGATTTTGGGTGTCTAACTATTGTTGACTACTATGAGTAGAGTTCATAGAATTTATTTTTAAAAAAATTGCGGGAACTATGTGCGGGAGCCCATTTCGTGGAACTATTTGTTTTTGATTTAGACTAATTTGAGTAGTAAACTGCAATCAAATGGTTTTTGAAGAAGTAAACGAAGTATTTTTAAAATATAAAATGCTGAACATTTTGCAAATCATGAAACTGGCGTTGACTGTAGATTAATCGATTATGCCTAATTGCTATTTTTGTAAAACCGCGGATGCATGGTTGTAAAACATCCCCCGAGATTGCCTCCTCACATTTTTCATGTTTTAAAAGTGTTTTATGGAGAGTGTTTTGAAGCCTTCATGGCGATGAGGGATTGTAAATATGCAATGAGCAGAGATGTATTCGAGTCCATCACAAGTCTCTGCAAGTTCCTGCAAGTCCATTACAAGCCCTCCAGTATTAAAATGAGTTTTTGACAAAGGCATTCCTTTGTCATTGTTCATCCACTTACATGTAGGCCTACTTGTGACCGGCTTTATGAAAGGACTTCTGACTGGACTTGCGAAAGGACTTACAGGGACTCGACTACAACTCTGGCAATGAGTGACCCGGCCATTTTATGAGTCTGAACTTCTAATTCGGAGCGATTGGTGAATTGACCCGTAAAACTGGGCACTATTTAGCCAAAAGACATTTGTTTCAAAATTGATCCTCTGCGGGTTGGACTTAAGCAATATCTGTATGGGTGGTCTTATTTAGAGGGGAATATCATCCAAATGTTATTGGTCAACCTCTGATCAATTGAAGAAAAAAGAAGTGATATATTATAGTGAAACATCTATTCAGTACCGGGGCTTGTTCTTTTTAGAGTATTTTTTCCCGGAGTTGCAGCTGGATCTGTTGTCTATGCAGCTGTATATATTTGCAAGTTTGTACCTCATTGCATTTCATGGTGCAAATCCAATGTTTGGCACCAGGAAGTACCACATACAAAAATTGAAAGCACCTTTTAAAAACACAGGGCCAATGCAACGCTGGCTGTTTATAAATTGCAATGTGGACGGCGCACAATCTTGTACGTGTCATGTTTGTCCTATGTGTCCTCTTTGGAATGTGTATGCGTAAAAGCTATTGAAAGCGCCGCCATTGAAAAGCAGACTCCCCCGTTTTTCTATGTTGTGGGGCAAATTTGGGTAATTGTTTTCCCCAACTTTTAACATTTGGTATTGGAATGGGCCTACGAACCCTCGTGCGTGCGGTAGTAGACGAACAAACGGGTTTTTCCACAAGGACAAAACTTTGCAGTCTAAGACGTACAGTACCTTGATTGGTCATCATTTAGTTCCCGAACGGGTACATGCATGATGTTATAATATTTGTTGCAAGTTACCACGAGATGGGTGGAAAGCAGCACTACTTGTTATTCTTAAAAACAAAAACTAGAATTTGTTTTATCCACACTGCTTTACAATTCTTTAATTTCAAAAGTCGGAAGATTTCAAATTCATACTTATACTTATACTTATACTTATACTTATACTTGTTATTTCTTTTAAAAATAATCAGGCTACTGCGTTGTCAAACATTTATTTGTGAAGGACAGAAACACGACAGGCTTTGTTGGACTTTTTGGACTTGATGTATACTAAGTAAATAATGCGCAGTGGTAAACAAACCACTTCACAATGATAACAGTCATCACGATCAGCACGTGACTGTTCAGTTTAGATGCAGATTTGCATACTAAATCTATTTGCATATGAGCACGGGTAGCAACGTGTGGAATATGCACGTAGTTTGGTTCTTTGTCTGTGATCGAAATGTGCGGATTCGAATGCCATGAGTGGCAAATAGTCCCTTGATCAGTATTGTAGAAGTCATGTCCTCCTAGGGTCACAGTGGTCTGAGTAGTGATTATACTAATACCTTAGCATTTTTAGCCACTCTGTGCGGAATTCTTTCATTTCAAAAGTCGGAACACTTCAAATTTTTGAGTTTTATTTTTTTATAGTAACCAGGCAACAGCGTTGTCAAAACATGTATTTGTATGTGTGGACAGAAGTGTAATGCACCGTATAGACACGGCAGTTTTTTTCCATTACCTCAAAGCAGTTACTGGCGACCACTTTCCAGGTTATCTTGGGTACTCGATGTGTCATAAGACGCTCTTTGGGGAGAGCTAGTTGTGATTCCTGGCAGATTGTACAGCTTCTTGGACGTCCTCATTCGGTTTCACATGCATGCGCGACTTATTTTTTCTCGCACCCGCGAGTTAACCACACTGAAAGAAATAGACACCCCCGTGACAAATGAACTTGTCCCCTCAAAAGAGCGAGACCCACACCCTCATTTAATGACCAGGAAAGATAGCTGCACCACTTAAAAAGAGAAACGTATTGCCGTGAAAGAAAAAATAATACTTTTTCTCTACAGGTCGCCTCGTACTGGTATAGGATAATACGACAGCCAAAACACTAATGGTCTTCAAACGTCTCCTACAGAAAAAACCTCAAAGCCCAGAGCACCCCAAAAGAACGAATAAATATGTCGTTTGTGACAGCAAAATCACCCGATTTTGCCTGAAACTAATTTTGTAGCCTGTAAGCTTTAAAGTCAAATAGACTCTTACAGGTGCAGCGGCAAACAAACCATGGACTTTGATAGTTGTTTGTTACACGTGTCACGTTATTCATTATGGCAATTGTTTGGCTAACTGTAATTTTTAAGGGATCCACGAGCCTAGCCTCTGATTAAAGATAATAATTAAGAGGTAAGCAAAATGCAATCGTGTAAGTAAATTTTCAACAACAAAAATGCATAAATGAACCAGCCAATGGAAACCGAAAAAGAAGACGATTAGGAACAAATACACCTCTGACAAACCTAGATGAGGTACAAGTTACGTGCAGGGTTTACATCGTAGATGCACATGTTGCAATGTGGCATCGCTTTTATCTACGTTCTCTCAATTGCTAGAGAATTCCCTGTGTTGATATTTGTATTACAGAGTCATTTTTTAACATCACTGTAACAATATTTGTCTCTAAAAAATTTCAAATAATACCAAACGTTATATTGTCACATTTATACTGAACTGATATAGAACGTAAATTATGCAAAGACCCAATATTCGGGATTGCGAAACAAACTTAAATTAATATAAAGACGTAATAGTTGCTGGCAGGAACACATCAACATGAGTCCTAATTATGCGTTACAGTATAGCCTATACTTTCTTTCCGATTCATTTGACCTACAATTTTGAAATAAATATTTTTATGGAAAACTTGATCTTACGTCTTGAAGGATAGAATGCAGGACACATCTGGCAAGCGGAAACGTCCGGTCACAACAGAAATGGATTCTGATACCTTGTCAAAGGATGATCTTCCAGCACGGAAGAAGAAAAGCCGCCCACAACAACGAATATCAACCAAAGACGCATCCGCTGCAATGGCAACGAGCTCCCGCGTGGACTCGCAAGCAGATGTACGGCCGGTCACTGATCAAATAACTGGAACTGGACGTGAGTACGGCCACAGTTGGGGAGAAGGGGGGGGGGGGGGAGGGGTGTAATTGCAGTTACACTTACAGTGGTGTGCAAAATTATTCGAACACTTGACATATCTAAAGAATATTTAATGCCTTTAATACAATGCCTGGTTTACATTTTTCACGAGATTAAATAGACAAGGTAATTGTTGTAAGCATACATGTAGCACACATTAGTATCTGCCAGTCCTACCATCTTAATTTTGTATCAAACTTTACTCTAATATTTGGTGTTTCCCCCCTTGGCACCAATCACTGCAGCACATCTTTCGGGCATAGTGTCTATAACACGTTTAAATTTAACAGTCGTTTTTCATAAATACTTTTCTATTGTTAGGTTACTCGTGGTTTTGCATGCATGTCTTATTTGGGGCCAAATTTGAGGCTACATTGCCTGGTATCGATTTTTAGCCGAGACTTTTCATTTTTACAGAAAAGTAGCCACATTTTGATCTTATATCTTTAAAAAGGCAAACATGAAAATCAACAGTTAAATATGAACGTGTTCTATATATTTCCTAAGAATTTCTACACATGCTGTTGCAAGTCTTCTGGTTTTATTTGAATGTACATTGGTATATTAATTGTCATTTCATCACGAACTAAAGTACCTAAAATATGCCAAGCGTTCGAATAATTTTGCACACTACTGTATATTTAATGGTTTTAGAGTCCACAAGCTTTTCAGTGATACCTTGGTTGCGCTCCAACTGTCATACATCACTGAGCACTGTTGTCTTGAAAATCTGATGACCACAGCTGATATATGACACCGTTGGAGTGAAAGGAACATTCCTTAACAGCAGGTGGATTATGAAAAACAAGTTTGATGAATTCTATTAAGGACTCAAGCGCTTGTCCATCCCATTTATCGACACCCTCCACCCACTTGCAAAGTCCACAATGGCAACGCCATGTCTTCAACTGCTCTCTTCACGATTGCAGGCTGCTCAGGCAAGACGATCACTTGAAGTTGAATACGGGCGCGTCAATTCTAAACAATGCAGGGTGGGGTGCTGAATACCTTCCCATTGGTCAAAATACGTTACATTGACGTTGAAATAACGTCACACACCGATGTTGAAATAATTATTGAATTTGCAAATTGATCTAACGTTGAAATGCTGACGTCGAATCAACGTCGACATTTCGATGTTGCTTAACCATCCCTCTCTCGGTGCCAAAATGGAGCCAACTACCCTACCTATCAAAAACTATCGAGTTTCAGGTTGAAACACACAAGCTGTTGGAGAGGAAGGGCTTAGATTTTTTGATAGGTTATGATAGTTATAACAATAGGAGGGTTAAACGTTGAAATATCAACGTTGGTTCAACGTTGAATAACGATTTGATTTGCAAATTGATTTGACGTTGTACCAACGTTGAAATCAGAACGTTAGAACAACGTAGGGAAAGCATTCCGTATCCGGCCATCGCTATTTAAGTGGTTTTATAAAAATGGAAAGCTTTGCTTTTCTCTCCTTTGTATCTCCCCCTCACCCCTTTGTACTCTATCCACCCTCTACAACGTATCCCTATCACTCCGTGTGTCTTTTTCAAATCCATTTGAGAGAGGAGGTGCTTGTAATCGAACCTACATCAACGAAACCAAGCCTGCAATTAACACGTATGTTTGAGCCATAGACTATGCGTGCATGCGCGATGGCGAGCTCTGCGTCGTCTGCACACAAAACGATCCCAACAGACGACGCAGTACAGCGATGTTTATAATTACGTGGGATTTGTACTGCAACTTCCTTGATTTTTTTTAATTAATAAATTTGTAAGAGTCTATGAAACCGTGATACATAGTCACTGCTATCAAAAGAACAAACACAAAATTATAAGGTAGACAAACTAGCTTTTACGACCAAAAAACGGAACGAGAAATCATGCACAAAATCGTTATTCTTCACACATAATATTTACCCCTTTTTCATTCTTGTGCCGAGTTTTTCTTGGAATATCTGTGATACCATTTGGAAGACTAATTATTATTTTGAATATTGCAGTTCATTTCCAGTAAAAGGGGAACCGCTATATAGTTTGGAATATTATTCTTTTTTCCTGCAGACTCTTTTAAAAATATCGTTCACGGCAACGCGCCTGTATGCGTTTTGTGCATACATCGCCGTATACTTCAGTCAGGCGTTTCACAATTGCGCTTTAACTTTCGCAAGCTCTAAAAATAAAAATAAAACAAATACAAACATGTGTTGACAGGCCGGACAGGCTGTTATTAACACAATACGGATGACGGCCATAGCCGCGGTTTAAAAAGAGACCACCTCTCCGGTTGCCACTTGGCCGGTTGACGTCTGTACCCGCATTTTCTGCGTATTCATTCCATTGTTCGCCTATTGTGTGCATGCACAAGCCCATATATTGGCATACTGGCACCACATCAAACGTGTGATTTAAACCTTGGCTTTCTCATTAAAACGGTTCCCTTTCCCACAACATCTAGTCATCACACGGTCCATGGCATGCTTTATCATTTGCCAGCAACGACATGTTTGGAAAAACTCGGCAAAATTGAAAAACTACCCCCTAAAACTGTAGCCTGTTTCGAATTTGTGACCTTCTTACCTTGAGGTACACGACTCGGACAGGCACAAATTTGGCAGCAAATATTCTCTCTTTTTTTTACGCAAAGGTTGGCAAAAGTGACTTTGGGGGCCTAAAATTCCTGTTTGCATGAAAAGAAAAAGGAAGCAAAGTACTTCGAGAGTGATGTGGACCGATTACTTCGGAGGGTCAAACTGCGACAGTGAGCAGCCATCTTTGCTCGGTATCGACATTTAATAGGTTAAGTGCGCATGCGCGCAAACTGTGAGCGGCTGAAACATACGTGGCAAGATGAGATGTTAGTTAGTACCTAGTTTCCTTAACCACTCGGACACGAGCGCTTGTTGCCTAAAGTAGGACTTCAATTCTAATTACGCTGTCTGGGGCAATATGGCTTATGAATATTTAGAAATGAATATTAATTTGATGACGTAACAAAATTGGAATACTCTAAAGTAATCCATTAGCTGTAATATGTATCAGATCTTGTTTATTTGCCTTATTGGTTATGACCGCCAAAACGTACCCTAGCCGTACAACGCAAGTTTACGGCAAAATAGTTCAATAGTTCAATATGGTGTTCTTCAAGATTGAAAATATTGCAATACCAAGAAAAAACCGGGGTTGTTTGTCATCTGAAAATGGGTAAAATAATTTTTACTTTTCAATCAAACTTTCCCTCTAGAGGTAAGCGATCTCTCTTTGCGCAAGCTCGCTGAGGATCTAGGTCGCGATTGGGAGAAGCTGGCTATTTTCCTCGGTATGAAGACAGGAGAAATTTACAACGTCAAGATGGACAATCCTCACAACTCGGAAGATCGGATCTTTGCTCTGCTGATCAAGTGGAAACAAAAACAACCAGCAAGTGTTGATCAGATTGAATCACTGCGCAACGCATTGAAAGTGATTGAGAGGCAGGATCTTGCCGACAACCTGTCAGGTGTGTACTCAGAACACATTTCTTTCTTATTTGGAGAGAGACTCACACTGGAAATCTCGTCGTATTATAACTTGAAGGAGGATTTGGCCTTGTGCCAACCCGTCAGATGTTTTGTGTTTGGCAGTATAGTGAGTGTTAACTTAAGTCATAAATATACAAACTATTTTGTTCTTTCATTTTCATACAATTTTTTTCTTCAAATACCTTCAAATTAGTTTTTATACTCACACAAAAAGGAAAAAAACACCGCTGAGCTGAATTATACCAATAACATCGACTGACAAGTTCCGAACTTTATGAAATGATCTGATGACGATTCACATTTTCTGTTTCTTACTTACATGTATATCTTTGGCAGACACCTTGGAAGAGACTTGTCAAGAGGAGGCGGCAATGGCAACACCCCAAACAGAAACAAAGTCTACCTGCAAACACAACGAGGAGAAACAATTCTACTGCGAGAAATGTGAGGAGTTGATCTGTTCTGCTTGTAAAGCAACAGTCCACGGTGAAACCTCACATAGTGTCATTAAGTCTGTAGTTGCTTATGACAACGGCAAGCAATCGCTAAATGAGCAAATAGAACGAGCCGCTACCAGCATTCAACAACTAAGACAACACTTAAACGATACAAATGAAACTAAGGACGCATTCATTAGAAAAATTAAGCAGGCAATTAGAGATGTGGAAGAGAGAACTGATAAGACAACAGAAGAGACCAGAACCAAAAAGAAAAGTTTAATCGAGGAAATCGAACAACAAGAACAGGACCGCAATCATTATGCGAAAACGCTAAAAGAAATGTGGACAGCGCAAAAAAATGCAGTTAAGGTTGCAAAGGACGTTACAAAGAAAAAATCACACAACGACTTTCTCTCAAGGTATCCTGCAATCAAGAAAGAAATTACAATGCTAACCGCCGAGCCTCTTCCTAGATGCATGCAGACATTCCCTAAGTTCATGCCGAGTCAGACGGTCGGTAACATCAATCTGGGGACGGTGGTGCATGAAGACACGTGGGAGCTGCGTCTTGAGTTCGGCAAACAGGGAAGTGGTTCAGGCGACTTCGAAGAAGCTATAGGCATTGCTGCTGCTGAAACTGATGAGATGGCGGTGGCGGACTTTTTGAACGATCGAGTGGTGATCTGCGACTACCAAGGACAGATAAAAAGCTCCATTCCAGAAATTCCATGTAAGTGATTTAAAGCACGGACAATGTCAGCATTAACCTATGCATAAACCCAGCAACATGTGCGAGAAAATGCACGAAATCAAGCAATTAAGACAGAACGTTCAGTTTGTACAGGGTGATTTGAAAATAGCAGGCAGTATAGAATGTACCAATTCTTCATGCCTTTTGTGTCCATGGATAGGAATGAAACTTTGTTACTTTGACGACCCGGCATGTTAACTCGACTGCGGTGTGCCATGACGCTGTTTTGTTAAGTAGGTCACCATGGTGTAACAGTGCTTGTGAGGGTTAAATATCCCGCTCTCTTGTCAATACATTGGCCACAGATGTTATCGTGTAGAGTCGTGTATTTGTATTTTTCATTTCCATTCGCAATTTTTCAAGCTCTATAAATTACCCTAAAATAAGGTAGTTTATCCAACCTTTATATAACATGGTTTATTACGATTTCTTTGGCAGAAAAGAATACTGTATCGTGTTAGCGGAAGTTGATTGGATTGCTTAAACAAAATCACTATTCCACGGGACCAACACGAGCACGTGCTGAAATCTTTATGAGATTTATTATTTATCCAGAAAAACAAAACTTGTTTTTGTTTTGTATATTTATTGTTGTACACTTCTTGACTTTTGCTTAATTTATTCAAAACATCACAAACCATCTGTACACATATGACATTTTATTCTGATCACTATGAATTTGAAACTTTTGTGTCAGAGGATATTGAATGAAACAAAACCTTGTAGTGAACAATTACAAATCGTCTTTGTAGCCGTTGAACAACGTGTACAGGCGTTAACTCAATATGCATACATGCACGATGATACGATAATTTGAGGGCGAATGAAATCCTGAATAGTACACGACTATCACGCGATCCTTAAACTACAACAAACATTATTTTAAGTGATTGTTTCCTGATTTGTTCTTCGACTATGTTTCGTCACAAATGTATGCCGAATGTATAGCGTAAACAATTAGCTGATTTTCTAAAAGTTATGATTTGTTTCCCCCCTTAGTTGACGTTGCGCGCGTATCTGACATGTGGGTGATCCCATCATGTCTTTACGTGAAGGTTTACAAGGACAACACAAACATTTCTAAGTTCCGCACAATTCCGCAGAGTGAAGTTCGCGAGGCTGTGCTTCTCAGCAGTGTGGCGGTCAGGAAGACTGGGAAAAGTACCATTGTGGGTGATACCAAGAGGAAGGTGTTGACTGAGCACAACTCCCTTGATTGGTCAATCATACAAACCATACCAGTGGAGATAGAACCCGACTTTATCACTGTAATGAACAATGATAGGATTGCTGTCAGTGACAAAAAGCAGGGGCGAGTGGATTTAGTGGATGTTGTTGATAGCAAACCTGTCACAGCTTTCACTATCAAACCAACCATCGGAGGTCAACCAGTACAAAGCTGCAGGGGTGTGTGCAGTAGTCCTAACAGCTCAGGTATCTACGTAGCGGTGAGCACAGGGGTCTACAATCAGGGTCAAATACAGCACTACAACGACACAGGCCAGTTTATCAGTTGCGTGGCGGAGCGTCTGTACGACCCTCATGGGATCACATTCACATCAGATGGGCAGCTGGCAGTGGCAGACCACCACTCAGTCAAGATGTATCGCAAGATGTGACGTCATCCAGCATGATGCTGACTGATATCTCCCCAACCATCGTCACAATGATTGAAAACCTGCACTTTGCAAAAATTGTCCGATTTCACGTGTAAACGATACCTAAAAAGAGCCTCGAGTTACCATTTGCACGTGCAATGGGGCACTTTGGCGTTGGAAATGTCTGTGTTCAGTTGATATTTGGGTTCAAAGTCAAGTCAGAGACTAACCTACGAATGAAGACGAAACAGGGGTTTAAATTATCAAAATATGTCAATATATCCCAACCTTTGAAAAAAGAAAGAAACAAAGTTAAAAAAGAACCAAGAAAACAAAAATATCATGCATCCCAACCGCTTGTTTATTAAAGGATAATTCGAATTTCCTCTTTCACAAATTTCAACCAGAGCAAGTATTGTTTAATGACCTTTGCTAAGTGCACATTTAAAACACTAAAAGCTCTCAAGTCCGATGTATTAGATGTATAGACCCCCACTCTTGGGTAATTATTGAGAATTAATTGATCTCTGTACGAGGTGCGATAAAAAAGATCAGAGACTGCGCCTATAACTAGCAAAAACCGTACGTAATTTAAATCTGGCCGCCATCCCCTTCAAAGCAGTCCCCTTGTGCAGCGATACACCGCTCCCAGCTCAACTGCCACGCTTGGAACGCTTCCTGGAAATCCCGTCCCGTAGGCGCGTCAAGCACCATCTGCGATTCGCGCTGGATCTCCTCCACAGTGTCAAAACGGCGACTCTTCAGCTTGAACTTCTTTTTGGGGAACAGAAAGAAGTCGCAGGGAGCCAAATTCGGCGAGTAAGGTGGGGAGCGACGATTGTGTCGTTGCGGGCGAGAAAACCGCGCGTTTTCAACGCGCTGTGAGCGGGCCCGTTGCCATGTTGGAGCACCTGGTTGCCAGCGCGCCACAGTTTAGGCCGTTTGCGCCGAATATTCTCCCTCAGACGTCTCAGAACGGTGCAGTAGAACTCAGAGTTGATAGTCTGACCCTGGGGGAGGAATTCACGGTGCACAACCCCGCGAATGTCAAAGAAAACGACGAGCATGCTCTTGCAGTCTTGGTTGCGCATTCTTCGGTCTTGGAGACTGCGGGCCAGTGCGGGCTCTTTCACTGCGAAGACTGCTGTTTGGTCTCTGGGTCGTAGCCGTAGACCCAACTCTCGTCACCGCTGATGATCCTCGACATGAAGTTTGGGTCATCCCGGGCCAGTTGACGGAAATCCTCGCAGACTTCGACACGGTGCTGCTTCTGCTCAAGTTTCAGGTCCATGGTGAAATCGCAAATGCGCACGTGCCAGTGGTCATTTTTTGATCGCACCTCTCGTACGTGTCCCTCAGTGTGTGTCATTTTGCGATGTCAAGTGAACACAACTGAAACTGTAACGCGCGAACTTTTAAGTAGTTTGACCTTTTTTATGGATGGTTATTGCTTATAGTTAGGAGGCATCCAAATGCTTTTCAATATTTTACTAAATAGGGCAATAGGGAGACACTTTAGGGTTCATAATCATCACTTAGGGAGACATTTCCTTTTAGGGAGACTTTTTGATGTCTCCCTATTTATCTAGCCCCCTTAAGGAGTGAGAATGTTACCGTTGGAACTGAGTTATATCGATAGAGAATGGTCCAAAACATAAATATACCAACTTTCGTGGGGTTTCAACAGGGTTGAAATTTTGGGTTATTTGGGTTAGGTTACAGCCAGGCAGTAGTTCCTAATGCTTGATGTTGTACGTTAGTGTGGAGGATGGAGGGAAACGTGAGCTTATTACTTCCTGATATATGCATAATAACGTTAAGAAATGAAATGAGGTTTTGAAGTTTGCACGCTATTACAGATGAACTAAGCTGGTTGTCATGGGGCAGACCAGACGCAATAGGGGGAGAGAAGGAAAAAATCAAAATGAAGAGACGGTTTTCCGTTGTCATTTAAAAACAAATCGACATCATTTCTAACAAGTTGTACTTTAATTTTATCAGGAATATTCTTCTTGTTGTAGATGAAATACAAGGCATTTCCCCAAGCGTAAACTTATTTTAATAATATCTAATGAAACCAGGCGAAGATTGCAGGCTAATTCTCGAAGAAACTTTGGTCGAACGGGTGACAATCACATTTTTACCGGAGCGGTATGTTTAAACAGTTAGAAGGATATTTTGAAATTCAAGAAATACTATTGTCGATTTCGTTGTTTCGCTGGACCTGTAAATAGCTTATTTACACGATGATAAGTTGACATTTTCAGATTCAATGCATATGTTTGTGAGGTGCAAGAGTAGAATATAACCTGACAGTAAAAATAAGGATACCAGGATTTATGTGTTTGTAAAAATGCCCAGAATATTTTGAGCGAGTCCTGAAATCTTGAATGAAAGATACCTTGACAGGTACCAAAATGTCACGATCTGTATTTTTAAAGCACATGCTGTATTTATGCTTTCGCTTTGTACACCTAACGTATTGCAAGTTGTTTTTAAATTACGCTGTTTTATCTTTATTTCAAATAAATAAATTAGCTGGCCTGACGTTTCGAACTTAAGCAAGTTCTTTCTCAAAGGCAAATGACAGAGTACAAGAAACAAACATGTAGGGAACACACATGCATGAAGGGGTGGGTGGAGAAACACAAAAGAGGGATGCAAAGGAGCCTGGCAGTGGGTAAACATCAAAGGGAGAGGAAAGGACAGCCAGGAAGAAAGAAACAAAGAAGTGTGGTAAGGGTAAGGGTGAAGGAGTGGAGGGATTAAGATGAAGGATAAAGCTGGGGAAAGGGGACAAAGGAGTGAGGTGAAGGGGGGGGGGGGGGGGGGGGGTAAATAGAAGGTGGTAATTAGGGCAAGAGAAGGAACAAAAGGAAGTGGCAAGGATAAACAGGAAATGGAAAGAAAACCCCATGTGGCCAAGTGGGCAAGAGACCCCAAGAGGGTTTGCCGGGAGGATAATCTGTAAACAAATAACAATGGGGGAAATTAAGAGTTAATCATTCCCTTCCTGGATGTTGAGACCATGTGGTTGAATAGTCCGAAGACGTTTCATCCACACTTTCTCTCTGCTAAGGCGAACTGAGTCCTTGCGGTGGCCAAGTGATTCTATGCCCTGTAGAATCATATCAGAAATGGAATGGTTAGGCAAGTTGAAGTGATGACCAACAGGGGTGTCCATTTCCTTGGTGTTCACAGTCGAATCGATGGCCATAGAAATGCTTTTTGAGCGTGTTCTTGGTCTCCCCGACAAACTGGATAATACAAACCCTGCAAGAAATGATATATATATAATGACATTAATTAGAGGTGTTGCAAGTAATGTTGCCATTGGTTCTGTGAGTAGTGCCAGATGAATGGCCAGAAAAGGAGTCAGACTCCTGCATGTGAGTCTGGCAAACAACACACCTAGAATTGCACTTAAAAGTACCATGCTGTTCCAGGGCGAAATGTTAAAAGAGTCCGGACAGTATATCTTCAGGTACAACAAATGTGCTGAGTATTTCAGTGTCGGATTTTTAAGGATTCGGGAAGGTTCCTTGCAAGGTTCCTTGCAAGAATGCCCGGGGCCCATGGCTATTAACTAGCCCATCAAAAGTAATCGTCTTGGAAAACAAAAGGCAGTCGTCTTAAAAAAAAAAAAAAGCCATCTCGGAAAAAACAAAAGGCAGCCATCTTGAGAAAAACAAAGGGCAGCCATATTGGAAAAACAAAGGCCAGCCATCTTGGAAAAACAAAGGCCAGCCATCTTGGAAAAACAAAGGGCAGCCATCTTGGAAAAACAAAGGGCAGCCATCTTGGAAAAACAAAGGGCAGCCATATTGGAAAAACAAAGGGCAGCCATCTTGGAAAAACAAAGGCCAGCCATATTGGAAAAACAAAGGGCAGCCATCTTGAGAAAAACAAAGGGCAGCCATCTTGAGAAAAACAAAGGGCAGCCATCTTGGAAAAACAAAGGGCAGCCATCTTGGAAAAACAAAGGGCAGCCATCTTGGAAAAACAAAGGGCAGCCATCTTGGAAAAACAAAGGGCAGCCATCTTGAGAAAAACAAAGGGCAGCCATCTTGAGAAAAACAAAGGGCAGCCATCTTGAGAAAAACAAAGGGCAGCCATCTTGGAAAAACAAAGGGCAGCCATCTTGGAAAAACAAAGGGCAGCCATCTTGAGAAAAACAAAGGGCAGCCATCTTGAGAAAAACAAAGGGCAGCCATCTTGGAAAAACAAAGGCCAGCCATATTGGAAAAACAAAGGGCAGCCATCTTGAGAAAAACAAAGGGCAGCCATCTTGGAAAAACAAAGGGCAGCCATCTTGAGAAAAACAAAGGGCAGCCATCTTGAGAAAAACAAAGGGCAGCCATCTTGGAAAAACAAAGGCCAGCCATATTGGAAAAACAAAGGGCAGCCATCTTGAGAAAAACAAAGGGCAGCCATCTTGGAAAAACAAAAGGCAGCCATCTTGGAAAAACAAAGGGCAGCCATCTTGGAAAAACAAAAGGCAACAATCTTGGAAAAAACAAAAGGCAACAATCTAGGGAAAAAAAAAAGGCAACAATCTTGGAAAAACAAAAGGCAACAATCTTGGAAAAACAAAGGGCAGCCATCCTGGAACAACAAAAGGAAGCCACTTCGGAAAAAAAGGCAGCCATCCCGGAAAACAAACAAAAGGCAGCCATCTTGAGAAAAACAAAAGGCAGCCATTTTGAAAAACCAAAAGGCAGCCATCTTGAGAAAAAACAAAAGGCAGCCATCTTGGAAAACAAAAGGCAGGCATCCTGGATAATGAGAAACATAACTGTCTCCCTTGTCATTAAAAAAGAAAAAAGGGCACTACTATTTCTTTTTTTGGGGGGGGGGGGGGAATGAGTGGAGTCGAAGGGGGAGGCATTCGTACCTGCAGCCCAGGCCTTCAGATCGGAGTCCCTGGTAAAGATGCGACCTTTGGCCTCTGAGCACACATTGAAGACCCAGGGGCTGAACCTGGACGCGAGGTCAAAGTTCACGCCCAGATTCATGATCAGTCGCTCCTCCCCTTTGTCCTCCTCCGGGTTCCGTATCGTGCCAGGATTTTTCTGCCGATGAAAGGAATTATGACAAGACTCAGTTACTACATTTATTAATCCCTTGCCCTACAACAAGTATCAGTGTTGCCTGGATAGTCACTGTGCTCTGTCCTCATCCACACATCCAACTATTACTATGGCTAAAGCCTGAGCATCAGCTGTGTTATTTTTTTATGGAAGTTGCCGTACATGTATACAAGGCTAAAAGTCACTCTAGGTAAAGGACTACAGAGGTGGTGGGGTTGGCCACATTTTAGGTTGCCAGCCCTACCACCCTTACGGTTTTCCTGGGTCCAGATCTAAATAGAGGATAAATCTTGATGCCAACGAAATTATCCCAATTTTCAGACCTACACTGTGTTCATGTGAAGACTCCAGGCGCAAAAGCCACTAAACGCCAACAAAAAATATTTGATTATTGTATACTAGGAACTGAGAGCTTTCACTTGATATTGTTTTAAACAAACTTTCATGGAAGTGGCGTTTAGCGGCTTTTGCGCCTGAAGTCTTCACGTATAGACCCAGGCAGGGTAACTTCCACCGTTGGTGAGACCAACTCACCTCCCCCTTTAAGGCGTCCAAAATTTATGAGTAACATCACAATTCAACGTGCCCAGGAGTGTTGACATATGAACCACAAAACACAGAGCCCTGGCCAAACTGGATTTCCTTAACCCTAACCGTCCAGGGTATTTTGGCTAGAAACCCTGCCAGACGCATCAGATTGCATACTTTGTCATATGACTTGTGTGCAGAAGGCACTGTGCTGCATCTGGCAGCGTCATGGTTAAGTATCCCGTTAAGGTTTACATACCTGTATCTTCGGAAATATTTTACTTTAATACCCCCACCAAAATCGGTACAGCAACATCTTAGAAAATAACCAACCCTCCTTGATAACAACTGTCTAATGAGGAAGAAATCAACATGTATGTGCACACTTTGGAGTGACTATACATGGTGCCAACTGCCAAGAACTTCTAACACAGAAAACACAAACTTTCTTGCACTAAAATGTCCCAACAAAATTCTCAAAATTAAACGTTGTGCCAAGTGTTTATACAATTATATGAACACAAATGGATGGTTATTTTCCAAGATTTGCTGTTTCTAACCGATTTTGGTGGGGGGGTTATTAAAGTAAAATCTTTCCGTATCTTCAAACAAATCATTTGAATACATCTTTAAAGTGAACAAGAAAAATGGCAGAAGCGGGATTTGAACCTGCGACCTCCGGAATACCGTACCGGCGCTCTACCAACTGAGCTATCTTGCCCTATGTTGGCGGTCTTCCAAATAATCGGTGCCTTTGTTCGGGGGGGCTAGTCAGAAGTCATACACCCATGTGTCACGCCCAATTTTACAACTCGATGAGAATACAACTTTTTACCTGTCTTAGTTTGGACATTGCATCAGCCGAGATGAACTCTGACTTGATGAACTTGAAAATGAAGCACATTGTTTGGTACTGGCTTTCGTCTCCTCTTTCTTCCTCACCGAGTACAATCATCTTAAAAGTCTGCACTTCCTAAATGTACGAAGCGATAGAGAATAAACAATGAAATTCTTCATCAACAGACAGTATTACATACTAGGGGAGATGGGGCTTAGTTGGAACACGGGGGAAGTTGAAACATTAAGATTTTTTTCCACAGCTAGCTGTTTTTTTTACATGTATCTGTGGAAAAAAATCTCCATGTTTCATCTTACCTCGTGTTCCAACTAACACTCATCTATATCCCTATATTTCGGCTGTATCCTGTCCACAGTTATTTAATACATTTTCAAAGTGAACAAAGAAACTGGCAGGAGCGGGAATCGAACCTGCGACCTCCGGGTTACCGTACCGGCGCTCTACCAATGGAGCTATCTTGCCCTATGTTGCCCTATGTTGGCGGTCTCCCAAATTGTCAGTATCTTCGTTCAGGTGAATATTTTTTAAACGCAGCGGCTATTGTTACGGCAGACCTCGTTACGGAACTGCCTAGTTCCCCGACGTAATGGTATTCAACGTCACGATGTTCGCTGTTGGAACCAGACTATCAACCAAATGGTTCTCAGACTTGTTTTTTCCTTTTAAAAAAAATTCTCCAAAACCACCGAAATCAAAGACATGAAAGAGAAGAAAATTAAATCTACCCATTTGATTAAAAACCTAAACTAAGAAATCTTTAAGAAATCTTTTCGAATTTTTTTTTTTAAATCAGACAGCGTGGCAGGGATTTGATCCAGGGTCCCCAGTCATCAAAATCCGACGCCTTAATCCAGCTACCGTACCGAAGTGCTCTGACAGGAAGGGCAATTTTAAATCTGATATACGTTCGCATTGTATGCCGTAACAATAGCATTTACAAGTCGCATTACGGCTGCCGTAAAAATAGTCACTGCGTATTTTAAACCTTTTTTTCCACACATGTAGGTTACATAGCCTGTACTTCATGGACTTGGCTGTAGTGCAGAGTACTGAATTGCAGTTCTAGTTCTTCCCGCACACAATTTACAATTTACGTGTACATTTTTTTTTATTTTAACATTCATTTTTTACAACTTTTCTAGCAGTAGCATGTTTACAGTCCATGTCATTTGATTTGACATGTTTGAATTTGGATTTGGCACCGCATAAGATTAACTGTTATTGTTATTCTAATGTTTAGCCCTAGAAGGACGCTATGATATAGCGTCCTAGCGCCCAAGTATGCAAAACAGTCCTATGCTAGAAACCGAAGATAAACAATCACACTTTACCTGCATAAATATGCTTGGCATCATTTTATTCAAACAGTTCAACAGCCCATCTCCCTGTACGGATAGAAATATTCCTCCAAGAATGTCAAGAACAGGAGATATTTGCGGCGCAAAATCGTCTCCACGCGACGCTGACTTCACAAACAGGAGGAGTAATACCTTGTCCGCCCGTCTTGAATGTTCATCAACAACAGAGGGCGCAATTTCGGCCGTGCACGCGGCGACTGTAAATTGCGCCCTCTGTTGATGAACGTTCTAAATGTGGGTATTACTCCTCGTGTTTGTGAAGTCAGCGTCGCGTGGAGACGATTTTGCGCCGCAAATATCTCCTGTTCTTGACATTCTTGGAGGAATATTTCTATCCGTACAGGGAGATGGGCTGTTGAACTGTTTGAATAAAATGATGCCAAGAATATTTATGCAGGTAAAGTGTGATTTTTGATCTTCGGTTTCTAACATAGGACTGTTTTGCATACTTGGGCGCTAGGACGCTATATCATAGCGTCCTTCTAGGGCTATCTAATGTTAAGAATAAAGATACATGTAGCCTACATTGTAGGCTGCATGGCGATTGTGTAGTGTAGGGCCCCTCTTTAGTTTTGATCAAAATAGAGTCAAGCCAAAGGGTATTTTTTTCTTATCCCAAAATGACTTTTTTAACCTAAAGCAGACTTCTCTAATTCTTTTGACATCTTTTTTTTGTAATTTTGAACAGTTTATTGCGGTAGAAAATGCAATTTTCTTACGTGCTTTATGGCAGTTGCTATGCGAATCAACGCGGTTTTGCGTGTTTACTGTGCGTCGCGGTGATCGCCATCTTTATTTTCGCATTGCGTTTTGTCGTCCTCATCGCCGCGTTACCCCAACATTTTCCTCAAAAACTAAAACCCTGCCCTTTATCTATGGCATACCTGTTGGTTTGTAATGTCGCTAACTAGTTTGGCAATTCCAATAACCTAAAAGTTTATTTGTGTTCCCTTATACGATAGGGAAAGATCTAGAGGGTCCTACACTACACAATCGCCGATTGATTTGGCATGTTTGATGAAATTATGAATGAAGTAGAGGAAGAAATGGTCGACATAAATCTTATTTGTGCCACATATTTGGATAGCTGTAACTTAACAACAGTGAAAAAAGCTTGACAATGGTAACACAACATCTATTGTGGTCCTTTCAATTTCTTAACTGAAGTCAAGCAATGCTTATGCTTACCGATTTAAAGTCAATCCACATATTCAACAATGTTCCATCAAGTCTCTGGAATTTCAAATTGATCGTGTTGTCGGTGGGATGCCCGTTTAAACTCTCCTGGATCAAATCACCGCCTTTGTTTTTCACATTGATAACCAGCTGAGAGGACACTGCATTGATACAAATGACTGCCCAAAAAACTTGAAAAAGTAACATTGAGACAGAAAGCCTTAATTCTGGCAAATGGCTCTGCCGAATTATCCAGTCTTTTTTCTTCTTGACGGACGCCATTTTGTTTTGATTTAAACATAATAAAAGTAAATAAAACGAAAAGAAAAATTGAGGGCAGTATTGAATTAGTTATACCATTTTATGGATAGGGGTGTTTATTTATTTCGCACTGGGAAAACTTGCGATAATGTAGTACTAATTTATAGCCACTGACTCATTATGTTTCCAATTTCACGTCCATTAACATAGCTTTTATTTATCTAATTCTTTATCTAAAGTCTTCTTCTCTGATATAGAACCAATTAATAGATTGGAAATTTGGAAATAACAAAAATAAACGAATTGTATATGCAGATGAGCAACCCTGAATAATGGAATGGCCCTTATTGCGCGATCTCTTTGCAAGAATCGTCTATCGAAGGTGCACCGTTCTCGTTTCGAGCTAAGGCCTAAATCCGGCGACGTGTACCCTTTCTAGATAGCATCCAAAATTGATTTTTAAATCAATTTAAAGCTGAAGATCCCCTCTGTCCGAAATGGCTACCACTTCTGAGCTTGCTTGCGTCTACAGCGCTCCGATCCTTTATGATGACGACCTCGCCATCACGGTTAGTTGTGTAGGCTATGCAATGGGTTTACAGTTACACGAGTTGTGATATGGGGACCCGTATGGGTCCCCTACTCCAGAACTGTCAGGTTTTCACAAACCTTGCAGTTGCACTTGCACAGTTGCAGAGAGAGACACATTTTTTTCTTTAGTATATTATTATTAACTCTCTTGTCAAGAAATTTGGTAACCCAACATTTCATATAATTATAAAAATTCGGAGTTCCAACTGCACATGCATGTGACATCATTCATTCATGGATGATGGAGGACTACTTCTAAAAATGTAAGGCTCCGTTAGCCTTACAACCCTAAGCTTTTTTGGACCCCGTAACTCAATGGGATTTGCAATACGCTTTTGTTAGGTCAGTTACAATGTTCTAGAATTCCACTTTCCCAAACGTTAATCTCCCCAGATCTGTAGGAGGGATTGGATAACTTTCTGGTGAGATTAACTTTTGGGAAAGTGGAATTCTAGAACATTGTAACTGACCTAACAAAAGTGTATTGCAAATCCCATTGAGTTACGAGGTCCAAAAAAGCTTAGCGTTGTAAGGCTAACGGAGCCTTACATTTTTGGAAGTAATGGATGACGAAGGTGACATGCACACATCATGATTCATCACGATTTAGTTTTGGGAGTTAAACAAAGAAAGAAATTGCTTAAGTTCGAAACGTCAGGCCAGCTAATTTTTTGAAAAGAAGATAATTGCACACAAGTCTATTAGTATTATAGGGACGTGGTAACATGGGAACCGAATCCCCATTCTGCAATTTTTCATCTAATAAAGAAGATGGAAACTTTTGTTCGCACAAAAGTTGGAGCATACAAAACAAGTTAAACCACAATGACAATGCCATGACAGAAAATCAAAATTTTGCATTTAGGCTACTTCAAAACCAATAAACTTTTCTGTGGGGCTCGGACAACTCGACCGGGAAAGATTTTACTTTAATACCCCCCACAGAAATCGGTCAGGAATAGCAAATTTTGGAAAATAACCATCCATCTGTGTTCAGAATTGTATAAACACTTGGCACAACCAATTTGAGAATTTATTTGGGAAATTTTCGTGCAATATAGGGGAAGAAAGTTTTTGTTTTCTGTGTTAAATGTTCTTGGCACAGTGTACTTCCAGAACTGTAAGGTTTTTACAAACCTTACAGAAAGACACATTGAACCTGCTGTGGACGATTTTCTTCCATAGTTTTGACCCTCAATAACTTTCTAGTCACGAAATGTTGTGCCCCAAGATTTCACATGCCTTCACTTGATATGGCCATGTACACATAGGCTAGGTTCACTTCCTTGAAATGTAACCCAAAAAGTTAAATTTTACGGATATTTCGCTTACCAAGACCACATCAATCGCCAATCCGCAGTTTCGCATCCGTTTTTGTCGACTGAGGGCGCCCCAATGCTCTTGACCAACCACAGCGCGGCTTTCATATCAACGCGTGAGGCAAAAAACACACAAAATTGATGTATTGTTTTCGCAGGAAACAGTCATCTAAAAAAACTAAAAGAGGCGTTTCCGCATGCCTCGCGGCGCAGTAACGCGGCTGCGCTAGCATGCCGTACGAATCTGAAACAAATATTCATGACTGTTTCCTGCGAAAACAATGCATCAATTTTGTGTGTTTTTTTGCCTCACGCGTTGATATGAAAGCCGCGCTGTGGTTGGTCAAGAGCATTGGGGCGCCCTCAGTCGACAAAAACGGATGCGAAACTGCGGATTGGCGATTGATGTGGTCTTGGTAAGCGAAATATCCGTAAAATTTAACTTTTTGGGTTACATTTCAAGGAAGTGAACCTAGCCTATGTGTACATGGCCATATCAAGTGAAGGCATGTGAAATCTTGGGGCACAACATTTCGTGACTAGAAAGTTATTGAGGGTCAAAACTATGGAAGAAAATCGTCCACAGCAGGTTCAATGTGTCTTTCTGTAAGGTTTGTAAAAACCTTACAGTTCTGGAAGTAGGCACAGTGTATATCATGTATGGTCACTCAAAGTGTTCATATAGGCCTAACGTTAAATGTTAATTTCTGCCTCAATTCTGCTAACATAATTCTTGAAATAACAAGTTGCGCCACACATGTTATCAAGGAGGGTTAATTATTTTCCAAGATTTTGCTGTTCCTGACCAATTTTTGTTGCGGGGTATTAAAGTAAAATCTTTCACTCGACTGTTGGCCGACTCGACCGTTGGGAAAACTCTACCGTTGGGAAAACTCGACTAGGGCTGTGCGTTCACGGGTAATTTTGGATCCGGATACCCGAACGCCACACTGGTTCGGTTCTCGGGTACCCGGAAGTGGACCGTAAAAAAAAACAAAAAACAAAACAAACAAACGAACACTGTCTAATCATAGAGCAAGGTTTGTAATGTCCTTGTGTGCACCGTGCAGCCGCTAAAAGGCCCCCGCAAAAATAGTTTTGCTTCCGGTTACCCGATCTACCCTAATTTTACGGCTGCGACCCTAACATTTTTATCTTTTTAAAGAAACCTTCGTTGTTTTTACAAGTTTCCTTCGCGATTACAAGTTCCTTTCGGTGCGTGATTTCCCATCACCGTGATGAAAACACGTGTGTCATGCTCAATACAGCAATGCTGTACTGGTTCCCGCCGCGCCGCCCACTAAGTGCCAAAGAAGGCATGATGGAAATGCGGCAACCAGTCTATGCATGCACTGATGCCGCACGTGCACTGCACACAGGGGGAGCGAGTGCCGTGTGCTGATTGGACGGCACGTGTGCGAGGTGGACTCACTGAACTGCGTGATTGGTCTACTATGGCTCTTCATAAGGACTTATTGGTTGTTCGGCGCCGGCCAGATATCACAACGTTCGTAATAGCCTGTGATTGGGCGACTGCACGGAGCGTGCCACTATCTTCTTGCTAAAAAAAGAGGTAAAGCCTTGTCCAAAGCGATTTTATACTGGGGCGGTTCTTCTGTCGCAGGGACGGCGAAAAATATCCAGCACAAGAACAAAAATGGGGGGTCATGTAGTGTAACCGCCTTATTAAGGCAAAGTTACGATCTTGGCTTTGTGTTTATTACTGATTTCAATTATTTCAGGGACCTTTGAAGTTGAACATTAATTATGTTAAATTTGACCTATTATATAAGACATTCTCCATTGAAGACGTTTTCACAGCTGCAGTCATTACCTGTCGTCCAGTCTCTATAAAAATATCGTTTAGAAGGTTCAGATATTTAAAAAGACCTCGAGTACGGTTATTTACAGGAGGCGCCGGGGTGTCGTGCCGGCCTTTGCTTGTGCAGTCAAGCGTAACATACACAATAATTCAACAATGGATTGAAATTGCACAAATAGCGGCAAATGGCGTCATCCGGCCTGGTGGTACTGTTTTTTGTTTTTTGCGCCATTTTGGCGTCTTCCGTACGCAAGGGGTTAAATATTAAATCATCCACAGAGTACGAGTTAACCTGGCATGCCTGGGTACGAGTTAACCTGTGTACGAGTTGACTCGTGTACGAGTTGACTCGGGTACGAGTTGACAAGGCACATGTACATGTAGTCAGACACCAAAATAATCACACACCATAAAACAAATTTAATACTCCAAGCAAAGCCTTTTATTGTTTTTGTTTTAACGTATACCCGTAGGCCTAATACGGAGAGCGCTTCCCATTCCCGCTGCCCTAGTGTCTCAGCAACGTTCACTCTCTCAAGATCAATATTACTCCCGCTCGCTCTTTGATCATACCGCGGAGCTAGTTTAGCCCCAGCCTAAACCGCAGTTCACTTCCATTGACAGACTATAATAAGCAACAAGACAGCTATAGATAAGATACAAACAGCGTTGGCCGACCACATTATTGATACTTTCCATTCACTGCATTTTTGTTGACGCATTGTTTTCAAAACACCGCCGGACGGTTCGGGTCTTTCGAGTCGGAACAGAGTTTGAAATAGATCAAATTCTCTGTATTTATTTATTTATTTTTGGTATGAAACCTTACATTGAATTTTTCACCATAAGTTTCGGGTACCCGAACCGGAAAAATGGAACCGGATATGGACGCCGGCATTCGGGTACCCGGGTACCCGGATACCCGGAACAGGCCTAAACTGGACTTGCCCCCCCCCCCCCCCCCTTGCGGCATTTGAGACTTGGAGTGTGCATTTACGGGTAGTAAAAAAAAACGGGTACCCGATTGAAAAAAAACGGGTACCCGGGTACCCGTTAAAGAAACCCAACCCAAAACTTCCAATCCCGAATGTTGCCATAATGTCTTTCTCCGAGATTCAAAAGTCTGAAAAATCTCATGCCTGTCCAGTAAACATGATCACTACTCCGCCATTACATGTTCCGGCACGTGCATGCGCCAGCATATCACAAAAGACGGAAGCTTTATACAGTTGTATTAATTGTGGAATGAGGCATGCTATTATGTCTCGTCAAGTCTCTTTATCCATACCCAGACTACAAAAACCACAACCGGTAAATTCCCTTTATTGTCAATTTTCGTGAGCGTCATAAACATAAAATCTGTGCTGGTTTCCCATGTAGTCGGGTTTATAACGTTCGAAACCTTTCCTTTTCATTTTCTGGGAAGTTACTATACGATAAAGTAAAGTTGTACGGGTACTCGATTCCATAATTTGGAACCGGTTCCTGACATGAACGGTCGGGTACTCGGGTACCCGGTTCCGATGCACACCCCTATTTGAGACGTCATAAAAAACATAAGGAAATAGTGTTTTTGCGACGGTTTTAAGACGGTTCAGACGTTGTTTGCCCTCCCTGGTACAAAAAGCTAGATATGCTACAGATAGACACATTAAAAGTGCTGTATTGGGGGGGGGGGGGGGGGGGGGGGGGGCATGGTACGAGTGTGGTGGCCTCAAAGGGACAAAGGTTCATGGGAAATGGTTATAATACGTACCAGCCAGTAAGCTGGCATGTGATCGACTCAGATCGCGCCACTTGATGAATTGAAAAGTGTGAACTGAATGCCATGTGGGACATAGCTGGCATGGGCGATTAGTGAGCCAATGGGTAGATACTACCTGCTAAAAAAAAATTAAAATTGAATAATTACTGTCATTCTCGAGCAAATGCTGACATGCCAATAATGTTTATTTTGGGCCCTTCTCCAGTGTATTTCCATGACGCTTTGTTAACAGTTTCATCCATTTTGCTATAGATATAGAGATGAGATCCAACAAACTTCCAGAAATACAAAGCGTCACATGTTCTTACATGTACATATAGGTCGCACTTCCTTATGTGTAGTTCAAGTAAAGTATTCAATCATGTATTGGGGAGGGGGAGGGGACAGGGTTACGGATGTCAAAACAATTTATATCTATTAAATATTGGACGGCTTCAAAATGACTCCAAATTCATAAAATCAATCCAGAACTTGTCCATGCCAGGGAACTCAAACCAGGGGTTTCAAAATAGTTTGACCGGCTATTTAAACTTTTGCGCCGGCTACTTTTTTTTCAATCATGAAAAAAACAACACCCTTCCCGGAGCTACCGCTTTGGGGGATAGATCCTTATTTTTAGTAGAAATTATATTTTGCTTGTTCACCCAAAAATAAAAGTCTTGAACGGACCGCGCGCATGCAGATCTATACATCCACATTCATGCGATAATTATGCGTGTGAAGCTTAGTGCGGCATGAATCGTGCATGTCTTGTCAATGTCCAGCTGGCAGTTTGCACATGCGGCAAATATGGACTATCGTATGGAAAAACCCTCCCGAGCATGCGTGTTGCAAAATTGTGCACAGCGAGTCCGTTGTTTGGGGGGACTTTAAATCATGCAACACCGAAATGTATAGTCAGGTCCCACCATCGTTATTATGTGTGTTGTCCGATTGGCAAGTCTAGTAGCTAGACACATATGCTTACATGCAATTGCAAAACGATTTTGGAACTGTACTCGACAAGATCATGGAGGAAGGAAATGACAAGATTAACAACCTCCATTATTAACAAAATCGACCAAATCCCATCGATAACCAACAAACAGTTGTTTTATTTCTTCACCAGTCAACAAGGATAGTCATTTATTTCAATCAAAACTTTCGACAAGACTAGCGGTTGAGTGTGCGATAAATGAAGGTGTGGATAATTCCACGTGTGGCCAACGTGTTACTCTGCGTGCAGTTTGACGGTGATCGCAAAAACGTCAGTATCATTTTTGGGGTGTTTAGTTGATTGTCAATCAAGAGTATATGTTTTTACTTACATGTACACAAGATAAAGAATGATTTTAGAGTGTCAAATTTATTTGGTTGTGAATTTAAAAAAAAATCAACAGAAATGTCTAAGTACTGTACAGTAGGACCTTTGAAACCCTAGTCTCAGATGCCAGGAAATGCCTAGATTGCACCAGAGAGCATCTACAATCCGAAAACTTCCAGGGCCCTCGGCGGGCCCCGGACCCTACACCATTTAGGGCAAGGACTCACTGCCGCCTACTTTCATCCATCTGCCTGCTACTCAAAAACATTTTAAAACCCCTGTCAAACTATTCACCTGTTCAGTCCTGGCCAGGTTAAATATAATGAAGTGTTTATTGGGCCATGAACTGGTCTTGCCGTTTTCCGCTGTTCGGCCGTGAAATCTTCTGGGCATGCGCAGTCAGTCGCTTCTTGGCACACTCAGCTATACATGTAATAAACTGCCCCATCTGTCGAGTCGGCAAATGGACGAGCGGTTAATGCTTCTCGCTAGACAATTCGCGAGAGAGCTCGAAAGCAGCATTGCTGTCATGACCAGTACGGGTTTGACGCCATGCTACACCATGTGTTTATTTTTTGCTTTTTTTCCCGCTTTTTTGTTGTTGCATTTTTTCCCGCTTTGGCAAAAAAAGTAAGAATTACTTTTACTAAAAGCACAGATTCTGAAAAAATGTGATTATTAACACTGGCCTACATCCTTCTCCTGCCCCTCCTCCACCCCACCCCCCTCCTCCACCCCCACCCACAGGCTGACAGGATCAACAACCTGATCAAGGCGGCCGGTGTGACTGTGGAACCGTTCTGGCCCGGCCTGTTTGCCAAGGCTCTGGAGAACCAGAACATCGGGGCCCTCCTGACTAACGTGGGTAGCCCATCGGCTGGCGGACCAGCAGTCGCAGGTGGTGGCGGCAGCGCCGGGGGCGGAGCCAAGGAAGCAGCCGGTGAGACCTAGAATCCCATTTGTCCTTTGTTTACATATAAACCACCCAATTATCACTGATTACACGGCAGAGTTGTAGTCGAGTCCCTGCAAGTCCTTTCACAAGTCCTTTCGCAAGTCCAGTCAGAAGTCCTTTCATAAAGCCGGTCACAAGTAACTGCATGAACAATGACAAAGGAATACCTTTGTCAAAGCTCATTTGAATAGCTTGTGATTGGGATTAGGACTAGAGGGCTTGTGATGGACTTGCAGGGCTTGTGAGGACTTGCAGGGACTTGTCAGGACTTGCAGGGACTTGTTAGGACTTGCAGGGACTTGTTAGGACTTGCAGGGACTTGTGATTGACTCGACTACCTCTGTTACACAGTACCTGCTGCTATTCATATTGGATTTGAATCGGCCAGTCGACCCCCGGCAAGCATGGTGGTCAAGTAGTTAAGACGTCTGCACTAGTAAGCGGGAGGTCATGGGTCATGTCTTTGCCAAATGAGCCTGTAAAAATTTTCCCCACAGGCTCTCAGAAAGCACTGAGCATACAGTGCTTCATACACTATGTCGGGAAAGGGCAAACAATTTCACTTCTGATTCACTGATGCGTCCTGTTGTATGCACATGCATCGTATTTTGCACCAATTTGATTAAGCGGTGATATCAAAGGTCGCATAATTCCAAGGCGATCTGACCTGCGACGTCGCTCCTCAACCAAATTTTATGCAAAACATGATGCGACTGCATACCGCTGGGCACGCTTAATTATAATTGTAAACATGTGGCAACAGGGGTACATCGTCTGTAAGCAGAGAAAAGTTTTAATCATTTACCCACCAAAATGGGTCAAGTAAAGACACATTTGCAAAGTGCTCATCAAAGTTCCGGCATTGGTAGTCGGTCATCTTCTTATTCAGGATTCGAACCAATGATTTCCTTTTTCCTAGTCTTTAGCTGGCATTCCATAAGTGTTTAACCAGTTCGCGTCAGATGACGTGTATACACGTAAAGGTTATGCGGTATTCGGAACGGATGACTGCTAAACACGCACTTGAGCGAGGCCGGAAATATCTGTCAGCGACCCGCTCGCAGCGAGCGAGGCCAGAAATATCAGGGTGTGCTACCTGCAGTTTAAGGCTTGATTCCGCCTGAACCCGGCTGGCATCGAGGTTCGTGAAAAATAATCCAGCGCCTGGGTCCCATGAATGTCAAAATGGTCCTGGTGTGAACTGGTTAACAGTCCATTTTTGTCCCTCGTGGTTTTTATCCCCAAGGTTACCCATAGGTCTACAATGCAACAGACACATGACGGACTGAAAACGCACTTGTAAAGCCAGCTTCATCAAGAAGTGATTACAACTTTGAAAATTGTTGTTCAATCCATTTTTGTTTCGTGTTGTTTTTTTTTTTCATTAGAGGAAGAAAAGAAGGAAGAGAAGAAGGAAGAAGAGGAGGAGGAATCCGATGATGACATGGGATTCGGTGAGTTATTAGAAGATGGAATACCCATGACTGTAGCACTGAAATATATTTGCTTTTCTGATGAGAAAGCATTTATGAATGGGAATAAACATTGGGTATCTTTAGCATATCAAGAATGAGGAAGGGCGTGGCTGCTGTTAGTAAAAGAGAAACAAAGACAAGGCATTAACAGCTGCAGCAACCTTCCGGGTCATGATTGACATGTTAAAGATGGTCCTCACCTTTTTATTCCATTCATAAATGCCTTCTCAAATTACATTTACATTTACCAAAAGTTTGGGTTTGTTATTGAAGGGGGAAACATGCTAATAGTTTGTACCTACTTTTCCATGTGGATTTTCAGATTTATTTTCCCTGTAAGACACTAATCCTTGCAGAAAGTTATCCGATGTTCAATGTATCTATTTTGTGTTTTGCTTGGCAGGCCTGTTCGACTAGAAAGCCCAGCAACCAGATGTCATCTTTACACTTCTACCTACCTGGTCCTAGTGTGTCAAGTGAGGGGGCTGTTTACATTCTCTGCTGCCTAATAATGAGAGGGTTGTTATGAAATAAAGAGAAAATACTAATTTTCAGTGGAATATTTTCGTGCATGTGTCTTCATTTTTGTGCCATTAAATCATCACCCTGATATTGTGTAAAAATAACAGGGATTGAGGTTGGGAGGATAGTCCTCCGCCATAGAAACTAGTTTGTCAACGTCCAATACGTTTAGACGTCCAGAATGGAAGGGAAAAGAATTAAGACAATTTGGAAATTAGATTGACCAAATGAAAATACAAATCTTTGAAGAGCACTAACAGTATACATGTACATGTACAGATGAATACCTGATTGAAAGAAGGGGCCAATTAAGTCAACGCGAAAAGATTTTTAGAAAATAAAACAAAGTCAAAACACATGATAGCCCATGCTAACTTCCTGGTTTAAATGTAGTGTACACGATTGGTAATTCTCCCTTCTTATTTTTTACTGAATTATTACGAAATACCTTACTAGACTGTAAGTTAATACAATGTAGTAGTTTTGATCATCCTGTAAAATTATGGCACCGGGTGTGCTGTCGTTGTCAAGAAAAGTCGAAATCTATATCGTTTTCCAACGATTTCCAGCTGGAAATCGTTAGAAAACTGCCCTGTAGCCTTTAGTCAAGGCGCGCGTGGCTTCCCGAACGAGTGGGGCGCTGGACATTCAGGGCGCGTCACGTGTCCAGCTGGTAGCCACGCGCCTTGACTAAAGGCTATCATCCGCCCGACGGTTGAAAACGAGCGCCGTTTTTCTCTCGGTGTTTTCGCCATCCAACAACGCAAAACTTTGAACAGGTCAGTAGAACGATACTAACCCCCAAATCCGCCCATTTTTGAAAATTGCAACAGTGACCAATCATGTACACGGCCTTTAACTCAGTTTTGCCAAAAATGGTAGACTTGGGGGTCCTTCTTCCAATCGGGTATTCATATATCTGAGAAGCAACCCAGTCACAACTTGAAGGCAAACAAGTGCTGCTTCACAGGTCTCCGCGGTCATTTTGGACGGAGTTTCGGATGACTTTGAGCCCATTCCAAGATGTTTCAGATGCCTGGGATCAACGATAAATTATATCAATTTTACAACAGCTCATATTGTTGTCAAAAAAAATATGGCAGTACATGTAGGTGTGCATGTATTTTTGCCACATAATTATGCGTGGATAATGATGTACTGCAAATTTTTTTTCTGGTACTCCTACATGTCTGTAGAATGAATTTAAAGACAATTTACTGCCCTCCTTGGGCCAAAATAGTTTTTGGTCAAAATCGACAAGTAATAAATTCTGCCAAATGTTTGATAACGATTTCAGTGGGTTTTCAGGCACTCCCACATCACTTTCGGGAACATTTGGGAAAGGGCATTTGAATTTGGGACGTTCGCAATTCATGTACATGTACAGTGCACCACCAAGAGGAGAAGTAATGTTTTGCGCCGTGCATTTGAAAAGGTCCGAATGTCGGTCTGAAGTGTGTGTGTGTGACAGTACACACACACACACACACCATGTGCTTTTTCCTATACTTATGAGGACCATGAATGGAACCCTTTTGTTCCCTTTGTTTGTACTCTAACTTTTTCCGAACGGCTTCCATAAGGTTTGACACGAAATTCTCCCGAGGACTCGGCCCAAGTCCTTGGTGTCATTGTTATCCCTTATCCCCCATTGTCCTAAGTCCTCTCTCGTATAGCCTAATTACCCACTCACGTAGGCTATATGCAATTTAGCTGCAGGAAGCCAATCTGGTGTATACATGTATGTAGCCTACTGTGCACGGGCGAAGTCGTTTGACTGTTTCGACGTGTGATAACTGCTTTTAAACATCTATCCTGAAATATCCTGAGAAATACCCCCAGAAATACCCTTGGATCGACGATGTGGTTTGGGTAACTTGTCGACCACACATTTTAAGTTTAAGGCTGCGTCCGACTCGCTTGTCTAGGGCTATTGTCTAGGTGTTCGTCTATTACAACTACGAGTGACGTAGCTGTAGCTCTGGACGCCCATTTCAGACACGGCCTTAACAATGGCCTCGATACTTGACCGGTGCAACTGCTTGGCGCATTGCATTGTGAATCGCTTAGACAACATGTACATTGTACATGTACATTATGTTGTACCTGCTGGCTTCGTTGATGTGATGAATATTGAAACAATTCCAAGTGATCCAGGGAACAGGGGCGGATCTAGCCTTTCATTTAGGGAGCGGTTGTACGAAAACGTGCATGGTACGTGCCAAAGGCACGTTCCCACTAGGGGTCCGGGGGCATGCCCCCGGAAAATGTTAAAATCCGGGGGCTTTCTCCTGCAATCGATAAGGCATCTCGGGAACCGTTTGAAGCTGCATAATTTGTGGTTTTTATAGAAGAATTTGCTCATATTGGGCTGAAAAATTGCTTATTAGGCCATCAGCCTCGGTCATAAAAATGTGCCACCGGTATCAAATGGTCGAAAGGAGCAATACTCATCGATTTTTTGCACGGTAGGCCTATATATATGCACATCAAGAGTTGGAAAATGTGTGATAGAATTGCAGCGTGAGCGGTGGCAGCTTTTTGGGTGTTATTAATACTTTTTTCAATTTTTTTTCTCAAAATGGCCGCCAATGTGCTTGTTACCGGATTAATTGTATGTGGTAACAAGCATGTTGGCGGCAATTTTTCCTTTTAAAGGGTGATAGCACCCAAAAAGCTGCCACCGCTGCAATGCTGTCGCATATTTTCAAACTACAGGGGTGGCACACCTTGCCAAAAATCACAATGAGCATAATTCCCCTCATTTGATACCGACCAACCCCCCAGGCTGATGGCATATAGGGCCTATCCCAACTTTGCTCAGCAGCCCAAGAGGGGGGTTGCAGCCCCCACAACACCCCCCTCTGGATCCGCCACTGGGAAATTATCGGGTCGGGGAACTAGGCTATTTCCGATTGCCGGCCGACAATATAGGCCCTATATATTTCAGTCCACTTTTCTTGAAAACGACGCCATATGTGCCATGATTTCACAGGATGCTTGAGATTGATAGTAGCATAGTAATTTTGTTTTTTTATGTTTGCAAATGTTTAGGCCTACTACCTTTCAGTTATCACAGAAAAGGCGAGTAAAATGTCATTGAATTGGAACATTCCGACGTGTGATAGGCCATTCTAATGGGAAACTTTTTAGTCGGTGGTGCCGGTAGCTACATTTTGACAGCCTATGGAATAGCCGCTCGTGCATGCAACGCGACGATCAGCGTCTATAATAATGTGCAGATCCGGCGATATGCAAGACAACCGCCTCTTAACCTCTAGATTTTAACCAATTAGCCTGCTCGTTGTTTGGACCTTCGGCAAACCGCTGATCAGCTGTTAGCTGAGAAAAACATGGCGGCTACACGTGTCAGTCGGGCTGGAATCGGTAACATTTCTGAACGGTTTGTATTTGTCTTTGTAACCCATACAATATATTCTCCACAGACTTCCAATGTTTAACATCATGACGACAACATGTAGGCCGCCATGATGAATACAGAGAAACGGGGTCAGCTGACACCTATCAAATAATCAACTAATCGGTACCTTTGTCCACATTTCTGATCGAAATGACGTCACAAGTTTGCAAAGTCCACTCCGATTGGCTGGCGCACAGGGTCGCAAAATTAGCTTCAGACGTATGATAGGCCTAGGGCCTATACCAGCCATGGTCTAGCAGACATACCGGTGTCATGAATATCCGACTCCCATGAAATTGGGCTTCTCTTTCCTATTATTGGTTAAACCCATCTTCACTTAGGCATGCGCAGTAGAACCACTTAGTCGGCTTTTCAAGGAGACGGATACATGCGACACCGGTCTTTTTGCTACTGTTCTGAACATGCGCGCGTATAGTTCTGAGCATGTTCGGGTAGGCCTAGGCCTAGGCCTAGGCCTAGGCCTAGCTATTTTTGTAGACCAGAATTGCCATATTCACATATATTCATGCATGTGACGTGCATATTCAGATACAGTGACGTCATTCAGATTACATGTATAAGGTTGAAGAAAACGGATTTGGTCAAGTTGTTGTAGCCCAACTTTGTAGCTATTGTTGGCAGAGCCACCGTATAGATCGGGCACTGGGTATCTTTTGTGCTTGCGGCTACAGTGGATCAGTATACGAGAAGTGCAGCTAGCATCGGGTGTAAAATGCGAGCGGGATTTTCATTGATGAAGAAAAAACTTCACATAGATGACAAAATGTAGAGACAAATAAAGGAATAAGTGAAATGATAAATAATATCACGGAGGTACCACAATTTAATACACGTAGTTACGTGTTTTAGTGACATGATTTAGTGACATTTATAAATCAGGAAAAAAAAGGGGGGGGGGAGGGGCCTACTATTAGCTTATCACGCGGTTATTGATACAATGGTCTTTGAACAATGACCAGGTTCCCAGAAATATAGTCGACTGGAATAAACACTTCAGCAGTCCTGTGTAAACAGTCACAAAAAAAACATGCATGATTTTTTTCAAAGGGCACATTCGTTCTTTAGAAGTCTATAAAGTTAAGTTTTGTGCAATATGGCAATGCCCACCAAATGCACCAATCCTGGCTGTTTGTTATGATTAGACCAGTGCTCTTGACTTGTTTTATACAAAGGTTATGGCAAATCTTCCATGTTAGCTGCACAAGAGAGGGAAGTTCACAAAAGGCAAACGGAACAAGACGTATACCAATCTATTTCTTGGGAAATGATATCAGCGCATGTTTGAATTTACATGTATTGCCTTAAATTGCGTGTGTTCATTATTTATTTAAAAAGGGACCAAGCAAAAGTATTGTTATGACATAAATACATGTAGGATATGTAGGCCAATATTTCCTGCAGTATGTAAGTTTCCAGACGATTCGAGCTAGTCTTGATTTTCCCCAATAAGTCACTCATTAGTCTCTGTGTACACACTGATGAGGGTCTTTTTGTTTATATCTGTTGCTAGGCCTATATCTAAATCACACTAACGAGCGAACCCCGTGAAGTTCAAAGTCTTCAGACTTCCATACCAACAGATACCATTCTGGAACTCCCCGTTCTTTTTAGTGTCCTTTTCACATCTGACATCATTTAGCTGCAGCATGAGTTCCCCTGGCATTTTTTAGGCCTTTAATTATGGAGCGGATGGATATTGCGCTAGTAGCGGTACTTTTTCTGCATATGCTGATGTTCTTTTCATTGCGCAAGTATAGACTGGTTCCCACAACCAACGTGTACGGCAGGACTTGCTAGAGTTGTAAATACTTTCCCAGTTTAAGGCCGTGTCCGAAATGGGCGTCTAGAGCTAGAGCTACGGCTACGTCACTCGTAGTTGTAATGGACGAACACCTAGACAATAGCCCTAGACAAGCGATTCGGACGCAGTCTAAGAGTTTAATGGAATTATAAACTAACGGAGTTATAAATAGTCTGGTTCCCAGATCAAAATATTTTAACTATTTCTGACGAAAATTCCCAGAATTCTGGCACTTTCCGAAAATTTCCGAAGTTTTCCGAACTTGTTTTCGGTAACATTCGGCTGTTAACGTTGATGTTCGCAGTAACAAAATGTCTGTCAGGCCCGTTGCAGATCCTGGAATTTGAATTCTCAATTTTATATAAAAACTGAAAAATCAATGCCACACTCTTGCAGTATTTTGCAGACTGGATTTTGCAAGAATATTAAATGTGAATGATGCCACTGACTTCACTCGGACTAACACTGTACGTCATAAACCGTGGAAGCTGCCTGGCCTAAGATGTAGACGTCGGGGAATCTTCAGGTCAGGGAACCAGACGAAGTTATAAACTGCCGTGAAAATTTGGGGCCGGATGGGAAATTCCCCGGGTTTTTCGCCCGTCCCATGAATCAGCAATAACTTTAAATTGAAACCTTAACCATAGACTATATTTTGCATGTGTGTAAATGTTAAATTTTTGATGAAAACATGTATGCAGTGCCCAATGGAAACCGTTTGGAAACACCCTGGTTATAAAGAAATGTAATTATGCTTTTTCGTTCTCTTTGAATTTGTTGGTATTATCATGGAGGTAGTGTGCTTTGACATGCAGCTTTCGCAAAGGACAAGAACTTCGCAGTGTTGGTATAATTATGTAAAAATTCCGATTTGAATGTACTAGTCTGCTGCCCGGTACGATTACAAGATAGTAGCGTGATTCGAATTTCAGTCACTATGGAATATGGGCCCATTGGTAGTACCGGTACTACACATATGCCTCAAGTAAAGATAATTAGGAGAGTGGCCAGTCAAGTGAGATGGTTTAACCAATAGACCGTGTAAGTCTCGCGCAGAAAGGTCACGATTGAACTTCCGGGCACCTCCGAGCCCGCCGGCTGTAGGACTTTTACGTGCGGTTGATTTTGTTTTCTATAATACTTTGTTTTTACGAAGATTTGAACCATGAAACGGCCATGGATTCAAAATTCAAAATTCAAAATTTATTTTACAATATATGAAAACATGCATGACTGTCTAAATTATTGAAGAAAAGTAGGAAAAAATGTTTGACCTGAGCGCTAGGTTGCAACGTGATTGGCTCATTGTCGGAAAGAGAAAGCCCGGCCCCCCAAACCCCATGTACTGCATGCGCACGCTGCGGACGTAATGAACGTACGTACATAAATTATATGCGACGACCGCCTTTTATACTGCATAATATACGCTATATATTAAGGCCTATCGTTCACATTTTGTAAATTAAAATGAAAAATAATATTTTGCTAAAAGAACAGCGTCAAAACCAATTATTTCAAGAAAACTACTCGCTTTACACGGACGTTGAAGCTCCTATTTGAGGTACCCGGAAGTTCGGTTTCTCGTAAACTCTCGTACGTTCTCGAGGTCAACTTACACGCTCTGTAGGGAATAGGAGTCCGATTTTCATAGGAGTCTGATTTTCATATGACACCGGTCCCTCCTTTGGAAGCACACAGATGACAGGACCAGTCTGTCGCAAATACATCAGGCTTCGTCGATATTGTGCATTAGCGGCTACGGCTTCTATTTATGCCATTGGTGCGCTCTGTAAGTATCCGTAGCCGTTGAGAAAAAAAGGATGGACTTGAACAAACTGATGGTAAATTGTTTACTGCGGGTGAAGAGGTGGAGGGATACTAATGCACACTGTACAGGGACTACTTTTTTTCGGCAGGTGTAAAACTACAATTTACACATCTCAGACAACGCCCAGTTGGCACCTGCCGCGCATCCGATCCGTAACGGAACAAGTTATCGTCACTTCAAACCCGTAGCAGTCCAACTGTTTACGAGGCGCGGCATTTCTTGTTACTTTTATTCAACGTGCTTTGAGTCAGAGCCAAGGTATGTTGATTCCAAATAATAATGTACATGTACTTTTGTAGCCCCTTAATAAATTTCCTCCAGTTTTTTTAGTGCATAGTTTTTTTTTAATTAAGAGCCTCAAAAAGCAGCTCAAAGTTCGAGTATTACGGGGTCAGCAATACTTGCGTTGAAAATCAATTACGTACACGTTTTAGTTTAACCCTCCTATACTTATAACTATCACAGCCTATCAAAAACTCTAAACACCAACTCTGACAGTTTGTGTGTGTTTCAATCTGTCATTTGATAGGTTTTGATATGTACAACAACTGGGTCGATTTTTGCCAGGTGCATAGGAGGGTTATTAAAGAGTGTACAAGTGTAGAAGAATACAAGATGTGAAACATTGATATTTCAAAATGTATGTTCTCTGATAAACTTTTTTAAAAGATTGCCATTTTACAATTTAAAAAAAAGCCAATCTTCTTTACTACAGTCGCATGCCCACGTCTTTTAGACATAGAGGGCACAATGACAACGAATCCAGCAGTAAGATTTTGTTTGATTTCTTTCATTCAAATATTCATGTTTATTTATTCCACACAAACAAATCAAATAACAGCATGTTTTGATTCTAATAATTTGGGTTTTTTGTAAGTTAAAATGTTGGTAGCAAACAAACTTTAGACCATTTGTTTTATTAAAACTTGTTTTTGTTTATTAAAGCAGCATGTCACATGACAGCCTGGTGTTTCTTTTTGCAGAATTCGCAAACCCATACAGCAACTGCTTAGTCGGACTCTACTCCTGTAAGAACATTTCTCTCCACCTTGAGTCGGTAAGTACAGCTCTTTTACCAGGCTAGAGCGAAGTGTTTCGTCAATTTAATTTGTACCTCGGCTTTGGTTTAGATTTGTTTGCGGTGAAGTGTGTTGGTCACTATATCGTGAGGTACTGTGATGTGATTTGAAAACATCGCAAACATCCTTCAAAAAGTTTGACTTCCTTAAACTGAAAGATCATTAGGCCTATAGGCTTAATTAAGCCCTTACAAAAAAGTTCTATAGAAATCTATAAAAAAAATTCTGTAGAATTTCTATATGATATTCTATAGAATTCCTTTATAGAGTTTCTTTAGAGTTTCTTTAGAGTTTCTGTAGAGTTTCTTTAGAGTTTCTGTAGAGTTTCTTTAGAAAATGGGCCACTTCTCTATAAGACATTTTATAGAATTCTATAGAAATTTTACAATTCTATAAAAGATAATTCTATAGAATGTCTATAAGATTCTACAGAATGTTTCTATAGATTTGTATATAATTTCTTTAGAGATCCTCTATAGTTTTTATAGAATTCTATAGAAAAATTACCACTTTTCTATAAAACAGCTAGTAGAATTCTATAGAAATATGACCACTTTTCTATAAAACAGCTAGTAGAATTCTATAGAAATATGACCACTTTTCTATAAAACATCAAATAGAATTCTATAGAACTAGGACCACTTTTCTATAAAACATCTAGTAGAGTTCTATAGAAATAGGACCACTTTTCTATAAAACATCTAGTAGAATTCTATAGAAATAGGACCACTTTTCTATAAAACATCTAATAGAATTCTATAGAAATATGACCACTTTTCTATAAAACATCTAATAGAATTATATAGAAAGATGACTCCATTTTTATAAAATGTCATAAATATTTACAAACTTGGTAACTTTTCTAAACATTTTAATTAAATATCAACGTGATACACTTCATCCTTCAAAATTAATATAATTGGAGATCAATACTTTTTTGCTGTGTACTTTTCACTGCATTTATTTCCAGCATAGGCCATGGCCAAAACGTCCTGAATTTTTCCAAATCTAATACTGTACATGAATAATTTCACACACGGAATTAATGAAAAATTTATAAATACATGTATAAGCACCCGATATGCGATCAACATTAATTAAATAGGAAACTAAATAATTCCACATACATCATTGTTTTTATATTTAAAAAATGGTAGGCAAAAAGGAATTTAAAAAACTTTGGACGGATACAAAACAAGTAAATTAAAGAAGGCTTGAATAGTTTTGTATTTTATAAACAAATGCAAGGAGACGACCAAGAATGATTACAGTATGAAAGATAAAAGAGCCTAAAACACATGAATCTTTAACAATGAAAAAAGATCCCACCAAAAATCTCTGAAATTTAACTGAGATTTAAGGGGGGAAACTACATTTTGGTTGTTAAAATATTAATAGTGAACAATCACCCCTGTTGGCGCACTTGGAAAATTTACATTGATCTCTTCAGAAAATCAGCCCTGAAGACGGCCTTTGTGAAACTTTTACTAGTATATACATTTGTGGAAACTGATAAATCACCTGACGTAAAGAGAAATGTCCTGGCGAAAAATTTAACTCATACTTCCGAAAATCTAAAATACACACGGACTAGTGAAACTCGGTTTACTCCGGACACAGATGAAAATTTATGAAATAATTTTGTGGCGATCAATAGGCAAAAATTAAAAGTTATAAAATAAAACTATTTTTGAGGGTTAAATGGACTTTCTGATGGACTTAAAGCATGGGCAATCATGGGGGGCAATCATGGGGGGAAACCCCCCCCCCCCCAATATTTTGGGAGTTGACGGCTATGGCAGTGTGTCCCCCCCAAAAAACAAAAAGATTCTCCTTTGTCATATACATTTTATTTTCCCTTTTTATTTGAAATTTAGACAGCTGGCTAACAACTGTTTTGGTATCACTAACGTACAAAGCAACAATGGGTACAATCTTTACAGAATATTAGTCAAAATATGATTGTGTAAGCCAAAAAAAAGGAATGTCACCTCCTACTATAGTAACAATTGTAGACTTATACTGCATTCAAAAAGGTTTAACAAGTGTACAATTAAAAAAATAGCTGGCATGTGTGTTCCCTACAAGTTTGTTTCTTGTACTCTGTCATTTGCCTTTGAGAAAGAACTTGCTTAAGTTCGAAACGTCAGGCCAGCTAATTTTTGTATTTGTATATTTCAGGTCCATTCAGTCAGTCAGCAGTTTGCAGCAGTTTTATTCATTTTCAAGTGTACAATTAAGAAAAGATCTTATATAATATACATGTAACTCGTAAGATCTTACGGGAGAGGACTTGAGCGAGGACTCAGACGACTTAGGCAGCTCTGTAATGGGCGAAGACTTGGACGACTTGGGTAGCTCTGCATATGCAATGGATGAGGATGACTCCAAATGGTGCGGGCAAACACAGTTCGATGCTAACGAGCTTGAACACGGGGCGAATTCACCTCCAACAAACAGCCGCAAAGAGACGAAACAGCGGGGGACGACATTGGCTCCCGACGCAAAAATATGGGGATATGAGCCCCAAATACTGAACCGTAGGCCTATTACACAGATAAAAATTTATGAAATAATTTTGTGGCGATCAATAGGCACAAATTTAAAGTTAAAAATGGACTTAAAGCACGGGCAATCCGGGGGGGGGGGGGGGGGGGGACACGTCCCCCTCCCCCAATATTTTCCCCTTTGTCATATACATTTTATTTTCCCTTTTCATTTGAAATTTAGACAGCTAACTGGCTAATAAACAACTGTTTTGTTATCACTAACATACAAGCAACAATGGGGACAATCTTTACAGAATATTAGTCAAAATAAGATTGTGTAAGCCAAAAAAGGGAATGTCACCTCCTACTATAGTAACAATTGTAGACTTACCGCATACAAACAGCTTGTGATCAGCGTGACGACATGGTTCAACCATTCCTTCCTCTATGGTTCAACATGTTGCTTGTATCTTGTACGTGTGATCGATCATGTCCAAAGACTTGTCCATCCATCCAGCAATCACCAGTGTATTTTTTACATGTCATGTACAGGTTGAGTGTGTACATGAGCAGTGAATTATGTCCACAGGCATACATGTAAATGCCATGCAAATATCCACGATTTTGACCCAGTTTTATACAATTTCTGCCATCAAGCCCATCCCAGCTAACACATTGATGTTTTTATAACGTGGTATAAATGTTATGTGTAATGTTTTGATGATATTACGAAATAATGTTATGGCGACATGGTCTTACAAACGTTTTTGTGATACCGACATGACATTCATAAAAAAACGTTGGTGCGATGTTTTCATAACGTTACATTGACCTGATGCTGAAACATCAAAATAACATCTTTAAGGTAATGTTGTCGTGATATTTCGAAAAAATGTTATGGCGACATGGTCTTACAAACGTTTTTGTGATACCGACATGACATTCATGAAAAAACGTTGGTGCGATGTTTTCATAACGTTTCAAAATGTTTACAAACATTGCCCATGAAATATCAATTTGACATCGTAAAAATATTTCATGGGCAATGTTTTGTGAACATTTTGAAACGTTATGAAAACATCGCACCAACATTTTTTCATTAATGTCATGTAGGTATCACTAAAACGTTTGTAAGACCATGTCGCCATAACATTATTTCGTAATATCATCACAACATTACACATCAATGTGTTAGCTGGGTTGCTTGTGACTGGCATTCAGCTCTTACATTGTTTTAATAATATAATGATATCTTAGAAATGTTAGGGAATTGCACCCAAATGTTACTAAAATGTTATAAAATAAATGTTATTTTTACGTAAAAATAAATCATATTATAATTTGTATTAATTAACGTTTGAACTACGTGTTGGAGCAGTAATTTGCAAGCTCTATGGATCTGTATGCACTTTATGCCATTCCCACACTTAATCGTTCCTGCAATTAATGAAACGGTTTTTGTTAGCAAGATTCGGCAACTCTGCTCCTGAAAATCAATTATTTTATATCGGTTAATTCTTAATTAATATTGGTTAACATACTATACAATATATTAATACTATGTATACATACTATACATAATTAAATATCTGAGGAAGCCTCTCCTCCACTTTAAGTACGTCCCTAAATGGTATATATATGCCCAATATCACCGTCGTCTTTAGTCACAGTTTGCAAGTCAAAATTCTTCTATTTGTTTTGTTTTGCTTTTTTTGCAATTTTTTTTCTTTGAGACTTTGAATAGTTAAATATTACACAATTATCTCTATGAAAACACCCTAAAACATATCGCTGTTACGCAAAACAGAACGTTCATGTTGAAAGAAAGTGACAAAATTGTTTCACCAAGGTTTACCACGCCCACTTGGGGTCAACATGCAAATTGAGGTCACTATAACGTTGTCACAACATCATCACAAATGTTCAGATGGTAACATTATCACGACGTCGTTATGATATCAAATGCCCCAAGATATATATATTTTCTAAGACAAGTTTTAAACACCAGGAAGAAATGTTTTTACAACATTATTAAAACGTTTATAGTATAGTTCTGTGGACTCGAACATTTAGAACATGTTTTAAGAATGTTGTCAAGAATTTTGCATAACATTTTAGGGATATCTGTAAAACATAGTTTTAAATTTTTCAAAGATGTTTTCAGAACATCATAAAAACATAAAAATGTTCAGATGGTAACATTATCACGACGTCGTTATGATATCAAATGCCCCGAGATATATTTATTATCTAAGACAAGTTTTAAACACCAGGCAGAAATTTTTTTAAAACATTATTATAACATTTATAGTATAGTTCTGTGGACTCGAACATTTAGAACATGTTTTAAGAATGTTGTCAAGAATTTGGCATAACATTTTAGGGATATCTGTAAAACATGGTTTCATATTTTTCAAAGATGTTTTCAGAACATCATAAAATCATAAATATTCAGATTGTAACATTATCACGACGTCGTTATGATATTAAATGCCCCGAGAAATATTTATTATCTAAGACAAGTTTTAAACACCAGGCAGAAATGTTTTTACAACATTATTATAACGTGTATAGTATAGTTCTATGGACTCGAACATTTAGAACATGTTTTAAGAATGTTGTCAACTCTTGTTGTCATAACATTTTATGGATATCTGTAAAACATGGTTCATATTTTTCAAAAATGTTTTCAAAACATCATAAAAACATAAAAATGTTCAGATGGTAACATTATCACGACGTCGTTATGATATCAAATGCCCCAAGATATATTTATTATCTAAGACAAGTTTTAAACACCAGGCAGAAATGTTTTTACAACAATAATAAAACGTTTATAGTATAGTTCTGTGGACTCGAACATTAAGAACATGTTTTAAGAATGTTGTCAAAAATTTGGCATAACATTTTAGGGATATCTGTAAAACATAGTTTCATATTTTTCAAAGATGCTTTCAGAACATCATAAAACCATAAAAATGTTCAGAGGGTAATATTATCACGACGTCGTTATGATATCAAATGCCCCAAGATATATTTATTATCTAAGACAAGTTTTAAACACCAGGCAGAAATGTTTTTAAAACATTATTATAACGTTTATAGTATAGTTCTGTGGACTCGAACATTTATAACATGTTTTAAGAATGTTGTCAAGAATTTGGCATAACATTTCAGGGATATCTGTAAAACATAGTAGTGCAGATTTCAAATTTCCCACACTGACCGTTTATCTCTGGTATGCAAGCAGCAAGGTCACCTTGTCATGTGACTTGAGTCTAAGTAACATGATACTCTTGATGATGTAACAGTACATGTAGGCTTTGGTCTGTACAGGGTCTGTGTACACATCAACTTCCTGTTTGGCTTAGTAAACTGTTGGGCTAGCTGTGTGGTGTACTTACATGTATCATGGAGGAAGGAATTTCCTCCATGCATGTATGTGCTGTTGCATATATTCAGTGTTGCATGGTGTACACCCAGAGAGGTACATATTATGTACCAAACCTGCACCGAATTATGATGTGGTGTACAGACACCACAGTTTGGTAAGGGAAAACAAATGAATACTTTGAAAATGCTTATAATCGCTTCTTTAAAAATCATAGTCCTCAGCCTTGATCTTGTTAGTAAATTTGATTGAAAAAAAAAGATTTGTTAAAGTATTATATAGTTATACTCATCTTTAATTTCTACCGAAAAATAAAATCATATGGAGTGTTCTATATAATTCTATGTTTCTATAGAAATTAGGGGCATATTGTGGGTTACTTTAAATATGTACATACTTTCTACAAACAAATTAATGTGTCTATAATTTCTATAGAAACATAGAATTCTATAGAAGACTGACAGGAATTTGTTTAATCAGTGCTCTATAGAAATCTATAGATTTTTTTAAAAATCTCTATAGACAGTCTTCTTATTGAAGTATTCTATACAATTCTATGTTTCTATAGAAATTAGAAACATATTGTGGTTTACTATATAAATGTACATACTTTCAACAAACAAATTGATATGTCTAATTTCTATAGAAACCATTCTATAGAACTGGAAGATTTGTTCTATAGAAATTTATATATTTTTTTAAAATCTCTATAGACAGCCTTAAATATTCTATAGAAAACCATTGCCTCTATAGAACCGTATAGAGCTCTATAACACACTCTATAGAATTCTATAGAACTTTTTTGTAAGGGAGTAGTAAGGCCCGCAGTGGAGGAGTTGGGGAAGGTGCATATGCATCCCCTATGTGAAAGATGTCCTGATCAAAATTAGTATATAGTGATCAGTGAGAGACAGGGGATATGTCCCTATATTTTTCTACAGGGGATATCATATCATTTGCACCCCCCCCCCCCCCCCCCCCCCCAGGTTTGCCTGTCCCCCGAATACAAATTGTAGGCCTGTTAGACTCAACTTGATTCATTTACAGTCACTACAGATCTGAACGAAAATAGTATTATCCTTACTGGGGAAAGATTGTAAAATTTTAACAACAAAATCTATGCTGAAACCCACATGTTCCATTGGAGCGTGTATGTAGGCCTACATAAGCTAGTTTGATCAATATCGTGCCAGACACGTTAGTAATGACGAACTATTACGGCGACGGCGATGTATTATTTTTAACCTCTAATAAACGTCCGTTCTGCAGATCACCGAACGTCCCCTCACTTATGAGAAGCGATCGACGCCAATGAGTAGGCCTAGGCTACATGTAGGCCCTATGATAGCTAGCTAATTTTAGTAGCCTTATCTCTATTGGTTTTTGTAAACGTAGGCTGGAGTTGTTTTTGTTTTGCTTCTACATGTATATGTCAAGGCCATTGTCGTTTCTGCTTCTAACCAGCAATTAAGTTGAGAATATTTGGTAAATAATTATTGTTGGTCATTAATATCAATGTTTAAGTCAACGTTCGTGCAGGGGCTGTCACAGGTGGATGGTCTCGTTATAGTAAATGAACCATTACCACTTTCATATACTAGTCAGAGTTGTGCTCAAGCAATCACAATCCACCCCTAATCAATCACAAGTCAGTCACAAGTTAGGCCCTATATCGCGAGTCACGTAGCAAGTCATGTCGCAAGTCTTATGCTATTTTTAACCCTCAATAAATTTGGTCACACATATAAACAAATGTGCAATTGTGTCCCTTTTTGAAAGTGAAAACCTGCAAGGCCATTATTTATAAATAAAGTCCAACCAATTGACAGTGCATGCGCTTATAGTGTTTGACCAGTTTATAATAGATGCCACATGTCTTGTATTAGAAAAAGAATCTTGAATGTTGTGATGGATGGATATTCTTATGATGTTAACTTAACCGGGAACATTTGGGAAAATTAGCAACCGAAAACTCAGCAAATCAAATACAATATTGACTAACGAAATCCATTTCCACAATAATTTATTAAGGTGTCTTACCTAAACTCAACTAACAAAAGTTACACCCTCCAGGTCCAACGCTCCAATGCCAACTGCCCCGAAACCACCGGGCGTGGCACCTTATATAAAACTGGGCGATACCAAATTGTTACTAAAAGGGGTGGTAATAAATTAACATAAATGAACTCCACAACATACGCCACCCCTAATGAAATTGGCTCCTGGCAATTTAAATATAAATTAACAAATCTTACTTTTTATAATTAACAATTTAACATAACTTGATTCCTATGGTAAATTAATCGTCTCCCATCGTAAGTCTTGTCCACACGAAAGAGGGGCGGTGATCCTTGTCCAAGATCTCATTGTCCACGGCTGGCCAGGCCACAAGGTCCCATCAACTCATCGTCCGAACTCCGATGGTCATTGCGCAATGTGACGTCATCTCGAGGAAATACTCAATTACAACATTAGTCCCCAAATTAGATATATATATATAAAGTTTACACTATCTTCAAAATGGCATCCAAAGCGTAAAATCAAAATAATATATCGTTTGCAATAAACCTTTTAAATGCATCATCTTCTCAATTTACAATTTTCCCGTGATTCTTACTGGATTATTTCTTAAATACTCCAAAGCAATTTCATTTAGGTTTGTTTTTGGTTCCCATGTATTTTCTTTGTCAGAAAACCTTTTCCATTTAATCAAGTACTCAAGACGCTTGTTCCTGTATCTACCCCGCAGTATACGTTCTATTTCATGTTCCTTAGTTTGTTCTACTGAAGTGATAGGTATACCTGGTACGATACAAACTGGGGAAGATTTACGACTTGACTCCTGCTTAGACTTAAGTGGCAGTCCTCTTCAAACAATTGTGGCAAAGAAATGCTCTGTTCTGGATCACTTGGTTTCACATCATTACCTAGACGCACAAATCTATTATAGGCAAATTTCATACGATTAACGTGAACAGGTGTCGAAAGTAGCCTATCATTTTCAAGATTTCTAACTCGAAAATTTACAGGTCCAGTCTGCTCTACCAAGAGATAAGGTCCAGCCCAAAACTTTGCCAATTTGCGAGAAAGTCCCTTTTGTACAACTGGGATATAAATCCAAACAGTGTCCCCGACTTGATACTCCACATCTTGAGTTGCTTTATCATAATAAATCTTCATTTTGACTTGATTCATTTTAGCACATTTTTTCGATATGTCCCGAAAAATCTCTAGTTGTGAAACTAGCTGGTGAACGTGATCTCTGACAGATTTGTCAGGATGATTATACTGGGATAGAGTCACCTCCAAAGGCAACCTAGCCTCTCTCCCGTACAATAGGAAAAACGGGCTATATCCCACCGAGTTTTCAGCAGGAGTGGTTCTGTAAGCAAACTGAACTACTGTAAGATACTCATCCCAATTGTTATGAAACTCATTTACATAATGAGAAATAGTATCTAAAATAACAGAATTGAACCTCTCCTGAATGGCATTACATTCAGGGTGATACGCACTTGTATTCAGTTTTTGAGTTTGCATTATACGACAAACTTCCAAAACAACTTTACTGAGAAAGTTTGTTCCTCTGTCACTAAGTAGAGTTTTCGGACAACCATGTTCACATATAACCCTATCAAAAAACGCAAGGGCAACAGTAAATGCCTTAATGTTTGAAAGTGCAGTGAGAATGGGCCACCTGGTACAATGGTCTGTAAAACACAGAACATAACGATTACCCTTAATCGTTACAGGTAACGCGCCTAAAATATCCACACTTACACGTTCAAAAGATTCTGGAATTTTCATGGTCATTAACGGAGCCAGTACCTTATGCCTGTGCGTCTTTCTCTGGGCGCAAGAGATGCAGCTTCGAACCCAATTGTCTATATCTCTGTACATTCCCTTCCAGAAGAAGCGTTGACGTACTCTCGCATAAGTTCTGTGAAAGCCAAAATGAGCTGCAAGAACATTATCATGACAGTTATCCAATACAATGTCTACAAATGACAAAGGAACATACAACTGATACACGTATCTTTCAGGGGCACTACGAGTAGACGAAATAATCCAAACATGATACAATAACCCGTCCCTCACAAAGTACTGGTCAGCCTCTAAGACTACTTTCCTTGCAGATTTATCATCAACAGTAAGTAATCAGTCTCTAGAAATTTGATCATATCACCAGCAAAAGTGTCCAAAAGTAAAACCTTTTTGAAACAATCCAAACTAATTTCAGCTGGAAATGTAGGAATGTTCTGAAAAGTTTGTTCACTTTTGATCCTTTTTCCATACTGAAACCGTACATTTTTTATAACGTTAATTCTAGTTTCTGACTGTTCAGCTTGTGAAGTATCTGATTTACAGGTTTTAGTTTCTACCCAAGTTGTGGTTATTGGCCGTTTAACCGTAATGCTTGTTTCAAGACATTGGCCACATTTAGTACAAGACCCAAACTGGTTATGGTCAATCCTACTAAGAGCATCAACATGGCAGTTCTTTCCTTTAATATGTTTTACTTCAAAGTTGTATGGTTGTAATTTAAGTACCCAGCGTGCTAAGCGGTTATTACTCGAAGTGTGGTTGTTATCAAATAACCACTTTAATGCACAGTGATCAGTGAAAACAGTGAACTTGATTCCTAGTTGCAAATATTGAGAATATTTCTTAATACCCTCCACAACAGCCAAGGCCTCTAATTCAGTGGTCGAATAATTGTGTTCTGCCTTATGCAAAGCTCTTCCACCATAAGCAATGACTCTTTCTTTGTCATCTTGTACTTGGGCCAAAACATAGCCAAGCCCTTTGGCAGAAGCGTCGGTATACAGAAAAATTCCGCACCATCAAAATCTGGAAAAGCCAAAATAGGTGGTCGGGTGAGGAATTCTTTCAGTGTTCGAAATGCACTCTCACAAGCCGCATTCCAAATAAAAGACACGTTTTTTCTTGTCAAGTTTGTTAACGGTTCAACAATCCTGCAATAATCTTTGATGAACTTGCGGTAATACCCCGCAAATCCAAGAAAAGATTTCACTTCAGAAACTTTGCAAGGTCTGGGGTAATTTTTGATCACATCTATTTTATCAGGATCCGTTTCGAGTCCTTCCTGACTTAACACCATACCCAAATATTTTATCTTGGTTTGGGCAAAAACACACTTTTTGGGCTGCAATTTAAGACCAGATTTCCGAAAACGGTCAAAAACCTGTTGCAAATGACACACATGTTGGGAAAACGAGTCCGAAAAGATGATAACATCTAAATAGCAAAGTACAGATTTCCAATTTAAACCCCTAAGAACCTCTTGCATGGCTCGTTGGAAAGTAGCTGGTGCTGAATGTAAACCAAACGGGAGAACTTGAAATTCGTACAAAAAGTCTTGTGTGATAATACAAGCCTTGGGCTTGGAGGACTCCTCCAGTTCGATTTGCCAATAGCCTGCTGCAAGGTCAATCGTGGAAAAATACTTGGGTTTGGACATGCCCAGGCCATCTAGTGCATCAGAAATGTTTGGCAACGGAAAATTATCCATGGTACTGATTTTGTTTAGTTTTCTGAAATCCACACAAAAACGGTAAGTATTGGCTTCTTTCTTTGGAACCATGCAGACAGGAAAACTCCAAGGACTAGTAGATTCTCTAATAATACCTTGGTCTAGCATAGATTTAACATGTTTTCTGATTTCCTGTTGAACCTGTGGTGGTTGCCTATAAGGTTTAGATCGTATCGGAGGATGGTCACCAGTATTTATGACATGCTTGACACCTGAATATCGCCCTCTAGGTTCACCTTCAACTTGAAAAATGTCAGAATAATCCGAAATCAATTGAGTTATTTCAATAATTTCAGAACTTGACAATTCCGCAGTATTTAACGTAACCTTTGACAATATGTCCCAAGTTTGCTTAGTTTTGATATTACAAGTATCATTTTCAGGTTCCTTCTTGTTACAGTTTTTTGTAGACACGTCATTGTGGTTTTCAGCAATGTCTAAAGTCGCAAATGGCTTTAAATCACAAGGATTTACCAAAGTAAATGTACCTAGCTTAGTACGGGGATATAATGTTACAGGATCTGATGAAACATTCATAGCTAACACATTAACTAATCTGTCCTTGTTGATGACTTTACTTACAGTGTGTGCCACCATCACGCCCAGTGCCGTAGCATTCCTTCCTGCCCGACATAACCCAATGGTATTCACTGGAAGTGGGTTAGAAACCTTAGCACAAATAATTACCTGTGATCGTGGAGGAGGCACACAACTGTCAGTAATTCGCAATTGACTTTTCTTTTTAAGACGCAATTTTCGTGTTCTAAAATTGATGTTAGCACTTTGTTCGTTCAAAAATTGGGAACCTAATATGACACTTGAGGTGAGGTTACGAACAACATGAAAATCAATAGAAAAACAATGATTGTTAATTACAACTGGCAAAACAACAAAACCAACAATATCCAAATTAGAATTATTTGCAGTCTTAGCCGTTGTTACGCGTGGTTCTTCCATTAAACTTTTCAAAGACGACATTTCTTGTTCCAACCACCCATTATCAATTAAACAAATGGAAGCACCGGTATCAACAAGTGCTTTGACATTAGCGTCATACATTGAAATGGTGATACTGTTCGACAATTCTAAGTCTATCTCCACACTATCACATTGTTTTTCATTTTCATTCGAATTACCGTTTTGCATTGCCCCACCTGTCTGATTCACTGTATCCTTTGACACATTTTCCTTTGCAGGGGGGCTGGTTAGTTTAAAGGATTACCTTGAATATCACTTGTTGCTCTACAATTCCTCCATTTGTGTCCTTTACGACCACACCTAGGGCAAGCAAAAGAATTAGAGCGACTATTCCAACGGGTGCCCATCTGACCGGAACGATACTGTTTTGGTTGTCCAAGTTCTACACACTGTTCCAATCGCTCTAATCTACCCGCCATAGAGTTGATCGTATCTTTCAAGGAATCTATTGATGCATGAATAGCATTCACAGAGGCACTCACATTTTGATCATTCCGTTCAGGAAAGTATTTCTTACCCTCTTGTGCGGTTTGCTGTACTGAAACACCAAGCCTAGCGAAGTCCAAAGCATCATGAAAAGACTTGGGCTGCTTTGAAAATACAAAGGCTCGTAATTCTGGCAGCAAACCACGAACAAAAATAGAAAGACATTCGGCACTCGATTTCTTTATTTGTTGGCACATGCGCATAATGTCCGAGGCATAATCATCCAATGATTCAGAAGGCAGCTGTTTTCGTTCTAACAATTTGTTTCAATTTGCCACACCCATGAGTCGCCTTGAAAATGATCTTTCAAAACTTTGTGTATATTTTCAACATAATTTTTAAATTCCTCAGGAACAGTGTCAAAAAATATACGCGCATGGCCATCAATTCGAGAAATCAAGGCCAATACCTTTTTAGCATCGGTAAAATCTCTCAAAGCTTCAATGGTTTCAAATTTTGCAAGGAATTCATCAACATCCTCATTAGGATTGCCGGAATATTTAATCCCAGAGGAGGACAAATCATACTTATTTGACATGTCTGGTTTTTCATCAAAACTATTCTCCATAAGTAACACTTAACAGTGAATAATACATAAGATTTCCAGGTATTCGGAGTAGTAATAAATTTGCATAAATTCCGTGCATATCTCAGATAAATAACAACAATACAAATTCACCAAGAAAAAAAATACCCGCTTTAGATTGCCATTTTGAAATCAGCTCGATGCCATCTTAAAATAGTGTACTCACCAAAATCGGCAAGGACAGCTGGCAGGAGCGCTGGACAAGGGAAAGACCCGTGGGGTTGCTAATGTACCGGGATCTTCCACCATTTCTTATGATGTTAACTTAACCGGGAACATTTGGGAAAATTAGCAACCGAAAACTCAGCAAATCAAATACAATATTGACTAACGAAATCCATTTCCACAATAATTTATTAAGGTGTCTTACCTAAACTCAACTAACAAAAGTTACACCCTCCAGGTCCAACGCTCCAATGCCAACTGCCCCGAAACCACCGGGCGTGGCACCTTATATAAAACTGGGCGATACCAAATTGTTACTAAAAGGGGTGGTAATAAATTAACATATAAATGAACTCCACAACAATATAATTTGACAGGAAGGGGGAGTTGGTTCCATACTCGGGTTGATGCTGCTGAAAAGGACATGTCGCCCAAAAGAGTAAAGGTCATGGGTTCATGAAGCAGCAAGAGAGAGGGATGATGGACTCATCTCATGCTTCATGTCATTAATTTTTGTCATTTACAGTTTTGTTTTGTATGGGATGTAGGGAAACAAATAATAGGTGATTTGCAGTTCATAGACAATTGAAATTAAATGAACTTGGGGGGTTTGTGTCAGAGTAAAATTGTGTATATACTTTTACCCTGATTCATGTCCCAGTCACTCTGCATACAAATATACTCTCCCACCCGCACACGTATACCCAGTGAAGGAATGCAAAATATGAAAATCGAGTTATCCCAAAGGATGACAAGGGATGACCCATGCACGTCTATAAATCTGATATTTTAAAAGCAAGATGAACACTCCCATTCCTGGTGTTATTTGAGAGTTTTAATCATGTTAGAATGATAAGCAGTAACCATGATAACACACGGGTCATCTTACGTACCGCAGAACTGGCTTTAATATTGGTGATTTTGTATTAAGATACATTATGCATTTCGTCTATTATACCCAGACGACAATTGATTATACCAATAAGAAAAAAATTGAATTTGTATTTCTGCCACAGCTGCATTTTATTTTTTGTCCAGCAACAAAGTTTTGTGCTGGATACCAAGTAAACAGGCAAACCAGACACAATGAACAAAACAACAAGTGGGGCACACCACACCCATAGTATGGGTACTCAGACCCATGGGTACTCGGACCCAACCACTGCTAGGTTCCCAGAACCAGCATTCCAAAACAGCAGCAAAAACGGATTATTTCAACCAATGTAACATTTGGTTGACTTGGCTTGACCATAGCCTCGTGTAACTTGCGCAGAGTTGGTACTCGAGTCATCACAAGTCATTACAAGTCATCACAAGTCGCATCAGAAGTCACTTCACAATTCTGGTCTCAAGCCACGTAACAAGCTATTCAAACACACTACATGCATATAACAAAAACATTCCTTTGTCATTGTTCATCCCATGTAGCTTGCGAGCTGACTTGTGATTAACTCGTCATCTGACTTTTGATCTGACTTGTGATTGATTTGACTGATTCGATTACAACTTTGAACTTGCGAGCGCTATGGCAAGTGTGTAATACTAATTACCCGTTTTAAAACAGGGAAGTATATACTCTAGTACACATTTGGCCTATAATGCAAAAAAAAGGAGTTATAAAGGCCGACTGACCGCTGCAAACCACTAATTAGGGTTAACACCTAAATAGGTATCCAAGCCTCTTTAGAAACATTTCAGTACTCTGGGGACCTGGTCTTAGAAAAGGGGAGCTATGCCCTACCCGCCTGCATGATACTATAATACAAAGTCAGCGCCTCATGTAACATGCGAGCGCCATGACTGCCTTACAGACAGGGGAATTACAATTTGTCACAATGCCCCAATTACCAAATACGATATCCGTCAAAGTGTAAACGACGTCAACAATTTTAAGGTGGAATGTCTGGGGTAGTGGAGGGGTAGATGTTTGCCGTAAATGTAAACACACAACGCCTCCGATCAATAGCAGTGACTATAGTGACGGGTGTAAACAAACTTACGGCCCATGCTTATGAAGGCTCCCTATTAGTTGAAAGTTACAATTTTATATTTGCATATTCTAATTTGACCGTCGATTCATTACCTTATTTGGCTATGGGCTGATGACAGCATTGCATTGCACTATGTACTGTTTACACTTTATGTTTAAGCAGTACGTGACTAATGACGCGCATTAGTACATGTACACGTATTGCCGTTTGTTAATAAAGTTGTCGCTGTGTGTCAGATATTTTATCATATAATTATGATAAAAGTACATAATCTATCGTGTTTATATAGGCTAGTCTAATAATAAACCAACAACGGACAAGTTTTATTAAAGGGGAGTCTATCAATAACTAGGCCTACTTATTGATCAATGCAACAACGGGCAATGGTTTTGACTACTCCTCTGAAAACAGTTAAAAACTGCCACCATCTTGAATGCATATTTTGAATAGAAAATCACATTCAAGGAGTTCACAGGTGTGAAGTGGATGAAAAGAACAGAAAATATAAACGTTTACTATTAATTCAACAAAACGATCTGTTTTCTTTTTACCTTGAGCTCGAGAATGTCACAGAAAATTGGGTACAGAAAACAATTGTTGGACTGTTGAACGTGAAGATGGGACAAGATACTCAGCGACAGAGGAGTATATAGAATGCATGGTGGTGTTGTGGAGTTCATTTATATGTTAATTTAATACCACCCCTCTTAGTAACATTTGGTATCGCCCAGTTCTTTATAAGGTGCCACGCCCGGTGGTTTCGGGGCAGTTGGCATTGGAGCAGTGGACCTGGAGGGTGTAACTTTTGTTAGTTGAGTTCAGTTTTAGTTTTGAGAGGTAAGACACCTTAATAAATTATTTTGGAAATGGATTTCGTTAGTCAATATTGTATTTGATTTGCTGATCTTGCGTTTGCTAATTTTCCAAAATGTTCCCGGTTAAGTTAACATCATAAGAGTGGTGACAGAAAAAAAGGAAACCACTGATGGAAAACATTAAAAAGACATTACGCAGCATCAAATTGAAAATTCGCGAAATTAAGTTCGCAACGATCAAGGATTTACTTGTATTTTTACTGGACTTGGCCAAAGTCGCAGTACCTCTTGTGATCACTTTCGCATAGGAATCAGTATTATGGGGTGACTTAACCCTTGTCAAAACCCATCTTCTGCCAACCCTTCGGTTACAGACGATTCCGATCAAGCTTTTCAGGGCAGAATGAATGCGGCCATGATAGGGGGCCTTCCAAATTTGTACTGGTATGCTTTGCATTTTTGACCAAAAACGGTTTGTTTCGATCAATTATCATCTCGTAAGTTATTAGCCGCCTGTGGGAGTTGATATAAATTAGCGTAAAATGGCCGCAATCAGCAATCCATGTGACACAATGAACAAAATTGGGGCGGTTTAAGTATCGGAAAAACGGACGCTGGTTGATTTTCTGGACACGTTGACAAACTAATTTCTGAACCGTAAATGTATGCATGCAGGATCTCATGGAAACTTTGAAGTTGAGCATAATTATGGTGAGATAACATATAGCAAACTCCTCATTTGAGTCGGGAGTTGTGGCCCCGTAAAGGATTATTCCTGGCCGGTCTGTGCGGTGTTAATCCAGTAAGAATTGGCATGAAAAATGCCCAAACCTGACATATTAATTAACAACCGGATTCTTATTCAGAATCGTTTATATGGTTGCCATGAACACACCACAAAAATCAACCAATTTCCTCCTTGGGGAAATTAGGATTTTTAAGCTGTAGAAAAAGCCGAATTCTGCACGTGAATGAGCTATTACCCAATTACTGATGCCCAAGTTGGAACGGTGCTTAGCCAATAGAGGCTCATCATAAGTTGGTCAGATTTGCATACAAATCGCCGTTGAGTTGATATGCATCCAACAAAATAAGGAAATGAATAGGCGTGATGCAACTTTCCCAAAAGGAGAATTAGTTGTTAAGAGTTCACTTTGAAAACCGTGTTTAGCAATCATAATACAATCTTGAAAACATGTTTAGTATTTAAATATGTTTACAAAGTGATAGTAGGAAAGTGTTTAGAAAAGTGTTTAATTGCTCAACACAGTTTTTGCAGTATTGAGATGGGCAAGAGGGGAAAGGAGTTGTTGTTTTAAACTTTATTTTAAGACATAATTATACGCGTGAATCTAGTTAGTTGTGTGGTATTGCGGCTCATATAGAGAACTTTATAGTGGCATCAAGTAGTTCTAAAAATGGTTGAAACTTTCATAATCAAATTATAGTTACGTAATTTTATGCTGTCTATATTGCAAAGAGAGTCTAAAATTGTGGTGCCGTTTAGAGCTAATGAGAAAACCTTTAATAGTCACAACGTTCCGAAGTACAATGTATCGGTAACTTCCCATTACCAAACTTTGACATTGCTTCTAGTAAACCAGATCCGCTTGTCTTATGAACATCCGACTCCATGAATATCCGACTCTTTACCCATGATGCAAACACAATTGTGCTTTTATAATGAAAACAATCTTTTGGCAAGGGGATAACCTTTAACATCACACTAGACCTACCGTAACCCTATTTCAAATCCTATTTTTTTCTGATTAACTTCACCCCCACCCTTACCCTGTGTTTTTCATTGTTTTGGAGTATGGGCCAAGCTTACTGAGCATGTGCAGTACAACCAACAAGTCGGATTTTCAGGGAGTCCGATATTCACGCGACACATCACCAATTTCATGAAGCAGATAAGCTCAACAATTTGCTTAGCATAAATAGTTTTCATTGATAAAAACAGTTTTTCAAACCACTTTTTAATATTTAATTCAGGTGTTGTTTGCTTAGCAGAAATATTCCCTGAAGTTTTGGATGCTATAAGCTGTTTTAAATGTAGTATACATCATTTGCAAACATCAAAAAACAAAACTACTGAATTATTACGAAATACCGTACAAGACTGTAAGTGATTGTTCAATTTGCCGGGTCCTGGGGAATCAGTTCCCCAACCTCCGTCCGCGCCCACGCAAGGACGACCCTCGCGTGTTGCTACATGACGAAATACCGTACTAGACTAAGTAAATAGCAGTCTCAATCATCCTATGAAATCACGGCACCAGGTGTGCTGCCGTTTTCAAGAAAAGTGAAAATATATATCGTTTTCCAAAGATTGTCGGCCGACATTCGTTGGAAATAGTCTAGTTCCCCGACCCGATACTTCCCTGACGTCTATAAATTGCTCCGTTTTGTCTAAAGTATGGTCAGGGAACCAGACTACTAGAACAGATTTTTGTTCTCTCTCTACGCAGACTACAGTTTTCCCAGCATCTATGTACACAAAACTTTAAACCGGTTTCAGTATTTGCTAGCACCCTATAAAATACTAACCCCCAAATCAATTTATTTCTGAAAATTACAGCAAAAGCAAATGATGTATACTACCTTTAAACAATAATTATTCCTAAGCAGATTTTTTCCCGAGCAGCTCCATGAAAGTGGCCCCATACATGAGCCACCTTCCACGAAAATAGACGTATTGACCAATCACAGTTCCACTATAATCATACAAAAGGGGCGGGCCTTATCCTTGCGAGCTGCGCGATCACAAAAACCACGCGCTTCTTCCATGGGGTGATTTTGAAAGGCACCTTTGTTTACGCGTTAATACAATGTTATCTGCACACAATCTTTTCTCTAATGGTCTAAATAGACGAATAGGGGTCCTCTGGACATACACACAATAGATTTAAATATGAATGGAATAGACCGACGGCTTCATATGGAAATTAGAAAAAGAAAAAAATGTGCCTTCCGAAATCACCACGTGGCTCCTCGCACGGTTTTTGCACAACTGAATTGGCTTTTGGCTGGGGCCCAGGTTTCTCATGACTAGAGTAACCCCAAGTAAACTCCTTCTTGAAAAGCGACTATGCCACTTCAAAATACAATGTATCATTGAGGATTACAAAAAATATGAATGGAATAGACCGACGGCTTCATATGGAAATTAGAAAAAGAAAAAATGTGCCTTCCGAAATCTCCAAGCGGCAGCTCGCAGGGTTAATGAGGGGCCAATTTCACGGAGCTGCTAAGCACAAAAATTTGCTTAGCATAAAAAATCTTCCTTGATAAAAAATGAGATTACCAACCAGATTCCCACGTGTTGTATATTGCTTGTGACTGGCATTCAGCTGTTGTTTGCTTAGCATGAAACCCCATGGCCTTTTGGCTGGTAACCTGTTTTAACCAAGCAAGACTTTTTGATGCTAAGCAAATGTTTGTGCTTAGCAGCTATGTGAAATTTGCCCCAGGTCTATTGCGCCTGTAACTAGTATGGCATGTCAAACGTTGCAATATTCGATAATCTACGTATTTTTGTGCGATGTTCAAATATATATGTGCGATGTTTGTCATTATATGTGCGATGTTCAAATGTATGTGTGCGATGTTTGTTATTATATGTAGGCTACGATGTTCAAATACATATGCGATGTTTGTCACATATGTGCAATGTTTAAATTTATATGTGCGATGTTTGTCACATATGTGCAATGTTTAAATTTATATGTGCGATGTTTGTCATATATGTTCGATGTTCAAATAATATGTGCGATGTTTTTCAATTTATATTCGAAAACGGAATTGTGGGATATAGTATGGTTTCCAGACCGAAATAGTATGAATATTCCTAATAAGTTACATCAGGGACCAGACTACTTTGGACGGTCTATCTGTTGCACTGACCTGGCTTAAGCTAGCCCGCGATTTAGCCCGCGATTCGCAATAGGGCCCGCGATTCGCCCGATCAGAGCAGCCGCACATTGAAAACTATAATACATTCGACAAAAGGAGTTTTTTCTTAATGAAATCGCTGGATATAACGATTTTTAAAGAAAATGTCAAGAAATTAAATACCAATTTTGCATGAAATTTCAGAATAGGTATGAGCAAAGCTATACATATTATACTTAACATTGTTTTATTGGTAATTTTAAATGAATAAATTAGTCGTTCTCTACATCAATTCCTTTCGGCTCAGCACAATAGCTTCTGTTTAAAAGAAAGTGTACCGCACATATTTTTAAAAATTCATATTTTTCTTTCATATTTATAATTGCCACCTTCCTGGGCACACTTAATTTCAGCAAGGGCCTATTCCAAGAATGGCTTCTGTTCCAATTAGCCGCTTAAAAAAGTGTTTTTTTATGAATTATTACAAAATACCTTTGTAGACTGTAAGTTAATAATAGACTCAATCATCCTGGAGAACTGCCCTGTAGCCGTTAGTCAAGACGCGAGTGGATACCTGGACAAGTGGCGCGCCCCGGACATGATGGCGCCTTGGCATATCCGGGCCCAGATTGCCACGCGCGCCTTGACTAAAGGCTATTATCCGCCCGACGGTTGAAAACGAGCCCCGTTTTTCACTCGTTTTTTCGCCATCTAACAACGCAAAACTTTGAACAGGTCAGTGGAATGATATTTCCTATAACATACTAACCCCCAAATCCGCCCATTTCTGAAAATTGCAACAATGACCAATCATGTACACTGCGTTTAAAGACGGATCATTTTCATGAATATCTGGAAATGCGGTATTCGGAGTTTCGTGTGAAATGAAGTCTTTGAAAAAATGTGTACCACACATATTTTGAAAAATTCATATTTTTCTTTCATATTCATAATTCCCACCTTCCCAGGCACTTTCTCTCAAAGACGGCATTTCACACGAAACTCCGAATACCGCATTTCCAGATATTCATTGAAATTATCCGTCTTTAAGCGGCTATTGGAACAGAAGCCATTCTTCCAATAAGCTCTTGCTGAAATTAAGTGTGCCCAGGAAGGTGGCAATTATGAATATGAAAGAAAAATATGAATTTTTCAAAACATGTGCGGTACACTTTCTTTCAAACTGAAGCTATTGTGCTGAGCCGAAATTTAGGAATTGATGTAGAGAACCCTTTGAAATGGGCCCTCGCGAAACGACTAATTATTTCATAAAAAAGACCCATAAAACAATGTTAAGTATAATATGTTCAGCTTTGCTCATACCTATTCTGGAATTTCATGCAAAAATTGGTATGTAATTTCTTGACATTTCTCGAAAATTCGTTGCCTGAATCCAGCGATTTTATTAAAAAAATAACTCCTTTTGTCGAATGGATTCTAGTTTTCAACATGCGGCTGCTCTGATCGGGCGAATCGCGGGCCCTATTGCGAATCGCGGTCTGAATCGCGGGCTAGCTTCAAGCCAGGTCAGTGGAACAGATAGACCGTCCTAAGTAGTCTGGTCCCTGGTGTAACATATTAGGAATATTCATACTATTTCGGTCTGGAAACCATACTATATCCCACAATTCCGTTTTCGAATATAAATTGAAAAACATCGCATACATATTTGAATATCGCACATACATGTATATGACAAACATCGCACATATAAATTTGAACATCGCACATATAAATTTGAACATCGCACATATATGACAAACATCGAATATATATTTGAACATCGCACATATAATGACAAACATCGCACACATACATTTGAACATCGCATATATAATGACAAACATCGCACATATGACAAAACATCGCACATATATGACAAAACATCGCACATATAAATTTGAACATCGCACATATAAATTTGAACATCGCACATATAAATTTGAACATCGCACATATAAATTTGAACATCGCACATATAAATTTGAACATCGCACATATAAATTGGAACATCGCGCATATAATGACAAACATCGCACATATATATTTGAACATCGCACATAATGACAAACATCGCACATATATATTTGAACATCGCACAAAAATACGTAGATTATCGAATATTGCAACGTTTGACATGCCATAAACAAGACAGAATTTAACAAAAAGTCCGCCGCGATAGCTCTGTGTGATGCATTCTTTTTGTTTACTGTTACTCATTTTCTTTTAAGCCATTCTTTTAAGCGATTCATAAAAATCTTGTCACGTGAAATCCTTTTTATCAACCTAATTGTAACATTGCACGTTTTTCAAATTGTTTATCAACTGCCTTGGGACAGTAACTCTGTAGAAAAGCCTTGGACTCTAGACCAAAAAGAGTCCTGTCTACTGACTGTATATAGGCCTAGTTGAATCCGTTGAACTTTGTCTGAAGATCAACAACTGTCAATTTTCTCGTAAAATAATGTTCAAAAACATAGGACAGCCATGGGCCCCAAAAATGCGTGTAGTTATGCTGATTTAGCGATGGGGATCATTGACGACAAAGCTAAACTTGAAGGGACGATCAAACCGCATGCTTTGGTGGAGATATGGGGATGACATTTTTTTAATGTTTGGACACGTGACCTCTCGGAGTTATTAACAGACTACATCAATTCATTGTATCCGACTATTAAGTTTGAATTGGTTAATTGAGATTGTAGCCTGAATGTTCTGGATCTCACAATACATCTTCACAACGGTTTTATAATAACAGACAATTATGCTAAACCTACTGATAGTTATTCGTATTTGCCTCTTTCCAGCTGGCATCCACCACATTGCAAAACAAATACGTTAGTCATCAAAGCCGTGATGGCAATTTCCAAGTTAATAAATAATAGTTCTTCATGCTACACCCGAGCTATTTTAGCGTATAAATAGGGATTAATATATTTACAACGCCAGTCCTGCGTTGTGTATTCGTGACGGAACAAGTTATCTGCACTTGAAGCTCGTATAGGAAAACCTTTTTATGAAGTAGCGGAATTCCTCTTTATTTTTATTAAACGTGCTCCAAGTCTAAGCAAAGGTATGCAGATTTAAAATAATGATATAATTTTGTAGTCCCTTACTAAATGTTCTCGTTATTTTAGTGCTCATAGTTTGTTATTACGAAACTCAAAAATCAGCTTAAAGTTTCTCTTACAGTCGAAGACGGGGAATTGTTTTCCTAAGTTTAAAAAAATAAAATTACTTGTATACGTTTTTAAAAAATAGCATGGTTCCTATTAAGGTAAAATTTAGGTAGCAAACAAACTTTACACCACTGCACCATTCTACATGACAACCTGTGGTTTTCTTTTGCAGAATTCCCAAACCAGACTCAGATTCTCTCCACCTTCATTAGGTAAGTACAGCTCTTTACTAGGCCAGTGTGAAGCCCCAGTGTTGCTTCAATTTAATTTGTACCTCGAGTTTATGTGCTCACAAGCACTTTAGTTGAGATTTTGTGGTGAAGTGTGTTAGTCACCATATAGGGGTTCGCTCATAAGTCCGACGCCTCATAGGTTAGACGCCTCATAAGTCCGACAATTAAATTTACTTTTATTTCAGTCCATAAGTCCGACGCCTCATAAGTCCGACGCCTCATAAGTCCGACGCCTCATAAGTCCGACGCCTCATAAGTCCGACGCCTCATAAGTCCGACGCCTCATAAGTCCGACGCCTCATAAGTCCGACGCCTCATAAGTCCGACGCCTCATAAGTCCGGCGCCTCATAAGTCCGGCGTCTCATAAGTCCGGCGTCTCATAAGTCCGACGCCTCATAAGTCCGACGCCTCATAAGTCCGACGCCTCATAAGTCCGACGCCTCGTTTGTCCGACAGCCATTATTAATAAATACAAACATCGCGTAAAATGTCAGAATGTTAGCGCCACCAAGTGTTAGAGATTACACATTCACATTGGGGGATGCACCATTGGAGTTCGAATAGATTTACCGAGTCTGGGAAAATGGAGGTTGGACTCAAGTACGTCCTCCAACACTGGGAAAAAACGGGTATGGGTTTCTTATGGACTTCTGATTAAGTCCGTGTGTAGTACATATATAGGGCGCGTGAAAATTATATGTACATTCTGTGCATTCGTCGTATAATTTTTGGTAAATCTCGTTCTTGCCTTGTCGGACAAATGAACCTTTCTTTGTAACGGTCCAAAGCTCCGACACCTCATAGGTCCGACGCCTCGTTTGTCCGACGTCGGACTTATGAGGCGTCTGAGCTATGAGGCCGAATACTGAAATTGTCTGTAAGTCCGATGCCTCATAAATCCGACGCCTCGTAATTCCGAAATTTCAGACTGATGAGGCGTCGGACTTACGATACGGCCCCATTGTGAGTGCGCTGATGTGATTTGTCTGTTAAGGCAACTTGTGAACATCGCAGACTTCCTTCAAAAACGTTTGACTTCCTTAAACGGTAATGTCATGAGGTTTTAATTAATAAGGCTCACAATGGAGGAGTTGCGGATGGTGCATAAGCATCCCCCTTCCAAAACGTGCTTTCCAGGTTGGTCGGTCGGTTCGGGTACGGCTGATGCAACGAATTACGTAGCCCAGACCTCTCTCCGAAAAAAGAACCTGTGAAATCACACGAGAAAGTAAAAGTCAAACCAGATTTGGTCCTTGTCCCACTCTACCAATACAAAAAAAGACAAGAGGAGGTGGATATGATTTTTTACAATGGCCGTCCAAAATCACCTACTCTTTTGAAAATCACATCTAGTGTCTGGAAACTTCTGTTCCTCCTTGAGAAAGACTACATTGTGACTGGTTTTGGACTCTCATTGTTAAAATCACATCCACCAATTCTCCTGTTTGTTTTGAATAGAAAATCACACCCAAGGGGTTCACAGGTGTGAAACTTTAAGAGTAACAAAACGATATATTTTCTATCTACTTTGAGGTATGAGAATGGCCCAGAAAGAAATACACAGACAATGGAGCTGGACAACTTCCCTTTATAATAAAGGGCAAAAACAAGTTGAATATACCCATCGGATGGACGAGAAAGAAACACCGATGCCGAAGAAAAAAAAGAATTTTCGGAAATTGTTTAACAAAGTCATGAAGGAGCTTATCCGAATTGTTAACAAGTTGGTGGTACCTCTTGCGATCGCTCTCGTATAGGAGCAAGTACCATGAAGTGACTTAACCCTTGTCAAAACCTATTTTCTGCCAACCCCCTTAGGAAAATTCTCCCATGTCTCCACAGTGTGGTCTCTGTGTGATCATAGTGTGAACACACAGTCGTGTTTTCCCAATACTTCCGAGCGATAATGCTTTGTGTTTCCTATTATTCCTTCAATATAACATAACCCCATAGACTAAGCACGTATTTTTACGTCCGATTTTAACAAAAGACCGACTCCCGAGGACAAGAAAGGTTCTTTTGTATTTTCTTTCTCCTCTTGTCCTCGAACGTATATATACAGAACATGTACACTATGACCACTGTGAGACCACACTGTGAACACAGTGATCCTTCCACAATGTGAATCGCCACTGTGTGAACACACTATGAACTCTCCGTGATTTTGCCACAGTGATGGTCCACACGGAGAACGCACTGTGAACACACTGTGACATTTTCACACTGTGAATTGGAAGTTAATATAAATTAACGTAAAATTACAGCGATCAACAACCCTTGTGAAACAATGAACAAAATTTGGAAGGATGTATTTAAGTATCTGAAAAAGACGCTGGTAGAACGGAATTTATTACTTAGAATCGTTTATATGGTTGTTATGAACACACACACAAAATTCATCCAATTTCCCTCTTGAGGAAATGTGATTTTTAAGCTGTTAAAATGCCGAATTCTGCACGTGAATGAGCTATTACCCAATTACTGATGCCCAAGTTGGAACAATGCTTAGCCAATAGAGGCTCATCATACATGTACGTTGGTCAGATTTGCATTCAATTTGCCAGTGAGCTGATGTGCATCCAACTAAATTTAAAATGAAGAGGCGTGCTGCAACGTTTCCCAAAAGGTAAATTGATGTTAAGAGTTCACTCTAAAAACCGTGTTTAGCAATTAAATACAATCTTGCAAACATGTTTAGTATTTCAACATGTTTACAAACTGATAGTAGGAAAGTGTTTAGAAAAGTGTTTAATTGCTCAACACAGGTTTTGCAGTATTGAGATGGGCCAGAGGGGAAAGGAGTTGTTGTTTTACACTTTATTTTAAGACATATACGCGTGCCTTTATTCAACATTATTGTGTGGTATTGCAGCTCGTAGAGAACTTTACAGTGGTTTCAAGTAGTTGTGAAAATGGTTGAAACTTTTATAATCAAATTATTACGTAATTTTATGCTGTCTATATTGCAAAGAGAGTGTCTAAAATTGTGGTTGTGGTGCCGTTTAGAGCTAATGAGAACCTCAATAGTCACAACGTTTCAAAGTACAATGTATCGGTAACTTCCCATTACCCATCTTTGACATGCTTCTATAGTAAACTAGATCCGCTTGTCTTATGAACATCCGACTCCATGAATATCCGACTCTTTACCCATGATGCAAAGCAACACAATTGTGCTTTTATAATGAAAACAATCTTTTGGCAAGGGGATAACCTTTAACATCACACTAAACCTACCGTAACCCTATTTCAAATCCTATTTTTTTTCTGATCAACGTCACCCCCACCCTTACCCTGTGTTTTTCATTGTTTTGGAGTATGGGCTGAGCATGTGCAGTACAACCAACAAGTCGGATTTTCAGGGAGTCCGATATTCACGCGACACATCACCAATTTCATGAAGCAGATAAGCTCAACAATTTGCTTAGCATAAATAGTTTCCATTGATAAAAACAGTTTTTCAAACCACTTTTTAATATGTAATTCAGGTGTTGTTTGCTTAGCAGAAATATTCCATGAAGTTTTGGATGCTATAAGCTATTTTAAATGTAGTATACATTATTTGCAAACATCAAAAAACAAAACTACTGAATTATTACGAAATACCGTACTAGACTGTAAGTAAACAGTCTCAAGCATCCTGTGAAATCATGGCACCTGGTGTGCTGCCGTTTTCAAGAAAAGTGGACATTTATATCGTTTTCCAAAGATTGTCGGGCGACAATCGTTGGAAATAGTCTAGTTCCCTGACCTGATACTTCCCTGACGTCTATAAATTGCTCCGTTTTGTCTAAAGTATGGTCAGGGAACCAGACTACTAGAACAGATTTTTTTCCTCTCTACGCAGACAACGGTTTTCCCAGCATCTATGTACACAAAACAGATTTTTTTTCTGAGCAGCTCCATGAAAGTAGCCCTAGGAGCCACCTTCCACGACAATAGACGTTTTTACCAATCACAGTTCCACTATGATCATACAAAAGGGGCGGGGCTTAATCAGGTCTATTGCGCCTGTAACAAGACAGAATTTAAAAAAAATTCCGCCGCGACAGCTATGTGTTATGCATTTGTTTTGTTAACTGTTACTCATTTTCTTTTAAGCCATTCTTTAAGCGATTAATACACATCTTGTCACGTGAAATCCTTTTTATCAACCTAATTGTAACATTGCACGTTTTGCAGAGCTAAATATCTAAAATTACGTTACATAATCCAAGCCTGTTGCGTGTATTCTAGCTTGAAGTAGACTAGTCAAAGCGATCCATCCAAATAATATATTTTGTATAAACGTAAGATAATCGGGTTCGCTTGTTTGCAGTTCCACCTGTGTAATAATGAGCAGCTCTGTAGACCTATACAGGTCAAACTATTTGATGACATCGGTTTAAAAACAAGTTAGTTAGACATTTGTATTTGTAAATCCAAGCAAATTCATTCAAATGGCACTATAGTATAACATAATTATGTAGCACGCATTTTATGTCATTGTACTCAGTAAAGCCGTGATGAGCAAAATGGCAAAACAAATAGTTCCGTGTGTACGCAGTTCAGAAGCTGTTTGTTATGGAATAATTGTTTGATTTTAACTTTTGCTTGTATATACCCTAACTATTTTAAATTACATTGTGCACCCGTCTTTCGTTTTAATCTTGTATTCTGAAAACTGTCGAAACATGCAAGTTTGTCTTTTGAGTAAGAGTGTCTAGATTGCCTTTTTGTTTTGCAGATTACAAGGAAAAACAAAACGTGTGCACAAAACGAAATCGGAATGGAATAAATCAATATTTTTGTGATACATTTAAAAATAATGTCATCAAACAAACTTGGGGAAACAATTAAGGGAAACTGACTGTATAAGTAATTTAAGCAAAGATATAGCCGACAGGGACGGGATTTGAACCCAATTAAGAGATCTTAAAACCCAAAAGAAAAAAGCGTCATTATAAATGCTTGTTAAATGAGAGCTTTTTGGTAAAACAATTTCGCATGTAAATGTAAATAAAGTAATTTTCTGTGTATACTGTATTGTAAACAATGTCGTCCTGGTTGCGTTAAAAACGTTATTTTCATCAGAGAAATCTACACTCTTGATTGTGTGAAGCATTCGCATTTACTACACTGTATTCCATTTAATGAAATTAGATCACATCTGTTATCAAATAGCTATAGTATTATCTTGTATAACGTAGTAGCGAGAATAAATGGAATTAAATGCCGTACTACATGCACCGTTCAAAATTTGGCGAGACTTCATGCTTTTTAGTTTCGATTGGGATTGGTTCAGTATACTTGTACATCTGCTGATGTGGATTTCAGTCATTTATGACCCTCAATCTTAGCCACAGTTGCCTCAATGTGAGACTTTTGATACGCTGGTGGTCGCAGACATACCGGCATTTGAAGCAAGATATGGGACGGAGGGAACCCCACCCCTCCCTCTTTTGTGTTGGTCATTATGTTCCCGTAATCTCAGGAATTCCTTTCAGATATCCAGGGGGTGTGTGTTAGGTAACAATAGTCTGGAGTGTGTATTTTGTATAGGGACAAGAGGGGGTACCCCTTGGTCCCATATCTTGCTGGGTATACATACCTGTCCCTTTTCACTGACCTCACCAGTCTTGCGCATGCTTAGAACTACACCACCAGCGTCTCAAACTGTCCACGCCCACCCCCCCCCCCCCCCCCCCCCCCCCCCAGCTATATTTTCCCCAGCTTGTTTTATTTTAACCACTCCACAGGAGTTGTCACTTGCTGGATCTTTACCTCTCCCCCCTTAAAAATGTTTTAACGGGCGAAAACATTTGGCCACTTTTGGAAACAAAAAATCCTATGGGCTCCGTGCGCACCAAAAGAGGGCGCTGTCCACATAGCACCCGCACTTCCATGGGGAGTACGTCGCTGGTATTACGCACTGCGCTTCGCGTTTATTTGATACTTGAATACCAGTGGGATTGCTTTGTCTGTTTGCCGACTCTCGATAATTGAGTTTTCAATAAGAATATCATAGCGGGAACCAGACACTTAAATTGAAGTCAGGTAAGATGGCGTCGATATTGACCCCCCCCCCCTCCCAACTCGCCTTTTCTTTCCGCTGAGGGGGTAGTTGTGCACGGAGCCCATAGGGCACAGTTGTAATCGTAATTAAAGCGAGCCAATAATGATCTGATAAAAATGGACTGGAAGGTTTGCTTGGATGTTAGTGGCTGAAAATCAATCCGATCGGAATGGCGTTGAAATCTACATGGGAATTAAGGGTGACTGCCTGCTTTACTAGAAGAAAGATGGGGGATCTAATTCGGGGAGACAAATTAGCCTAAATTATGTCCGCCTTTTGTCTGACTCGACCTTTATTTGTGCTGTCGGAAAGAGCATCTAAAAGAAGACGGTAGTGCCGCCAGGATACAATGGTACTTTTTTCACCATCCTGGTCAGGACTTTCTATTGTCCTACAAACTAACCCATCCCCATAGACTAAGCACTAGTTTGCCTGTCCTCACTTTTCCGGAACAAAGAAATATACGTGAGGACAGTATTGTTCCCTTTGTTGAACCCTCCTTTTTGTCCTCACCAGTACGTCAATAATAATACGACAGCAGGTGGATACATAGACTGGCCCCCGGTCCCTCAATTGTCGTTCTGACTTCGAATCTGAGGAGTGGTAGCGGTTTAATATTATTTTTTATGCAAATCGCCCATCACAAGGCGAAAGGCCACTCGAGGTGTGGGCTACAGAGGAAAGTGTGGAAGAACCAGCCCCTCACACTGAAACAAGACAAGATAATCTGATCTCTTTACAGTATGAATAGGATCGGGATGGGTAACTAGTCCACTGCAAGGCATTAATAATGCCTCTACCCATATTAAAAATATGGGTATAATATTAAAAATATTATACTAATAATAGCATACACCAGGAAGAATTTCCCCCGTGTATAGGCCATTTGTGTGTTTGTATTCATTACTCATAAATGCACTGCGGTGTTCCAATCATCTAAAAAGAAATGCCCAAACGAATATGCATTCACCCCAATAAATTTCAGTCGACATGATTCAGAGTTTTAAAACCAATTCACACAAATGACTACAGCATCCAACTCTTAATGGGGAACCATTACAGCGCTTGCGGACACGAGGGTCAATTAAAAGCAAATTAGGTACCGGTCCCCTATGTACACTACTCAAAATAATTAAAGGAACAAGACAAAGCAAGTTTTGCCATGGTCTGTATGGGCCACCGTTGGAACAAGAGATATTACAGTTATGTGAAAGTCATTCAGGTGTGGTCAATAGATCCAAGACGTAATGACGTCACGCTTTGTTTACATGTGCGCTTTCCTATGTCCCTACCTTGTCTGGCGCCCTGACCTGGCTTCCATAGGAAAGCGCACATGTAAACAAAGCGTGACGTCATTACGTCTTGGGTCTATTGATTTCGAAATAGGTCACGACGTTTTTTGGAGGTCTGTAGATACAATTTTCTCAAAGATGACGTCATTTGAAATGGAAATATTTCTCACAAGGATTGGAGCTGGTATCATCTTGATACCATTAGCCAAATAAGTACCATACCCGTTTTTAAACATAGCCAAAGGAGTACCATACCTTTAAATGTAGTATACATCATTTGCAAACGTAAACAAATACCAAAAAACAATTTATTATTATGAAATACCTTACTTGACTGTAAGTGAATAACAGTCTGAAGCATCCTGTGAAATCACAGCATCTGGTGTGCTGTGGTTTTCAAAAGAAAAAAGTGAAATTTTGTATCAATTTCCAACGATTGCCGGCCGGCAATAGTTGGAAAAACCTGACTTCTTTCAAACACTGTCCGCAATTTATTAAATTTAGTTAGTCCACATTTTACTTGTAATACTGTTACACATCCGTGAATGGGTGCCAGACAACTAGTCGGGTTTCCTAACCTGATAATTCCCCGGACGTGTATAAATTGCTCCGTCTCGTCTGAAGGAAGTCAAGGAACCAGACTACAAAAACCACATTAAATTTCTTGTTTTTTTCCAGCAACTATGAACACAAAACTATAAACATAGGTCAGCGTCACAATATTTACTATTAATATGAACCCCCTCACCCATCCATTTTCGAAAATTACAGCAAAAGCAAATGGTGTATACTACTTTTAAGCATTTCTTCTGTCTACTTTAGGGCACCCGTTTGAAATTCTGTTTCCCATTTTAGGCCGACCCCATTTTGGCTTTTGACCACGAGAAAACCTAGAAAGGGCAGGAAAATAAAATAAAAAGAGAAAAAAGGTAAAATCGGAAAGAAGAAAACCAGGTAAATCATTGCCGTTTGCATCTTGCCGGACACTGTGGCAAAACAACGACGGTGAGTGACGCACTGGACACGTGGAAATGCACGTGTGCGTAAGGCCCGCTTCAAACGTCGAACATCTGCCGTGAATGACCCAAAATTTGAATTAGACATGACAGAAAGTCGACGTTTGAAGCAACTGCCACCCTTCTGCCGTAAGTTCGACAGGTCTTGCCGCTTTAAGCGGCAGAAGAGCGTCAATTTCTGCATTTTCAATCCATTATTGGGGTATTGTGTACGTTATGTCTAGCTGCACAAGCCTCTTGTTTCCGTTTTGCTTGGCTGCACAAGCCGGCCTGGCGCCCAAATGAAATCCAGTGTCAAGGGGTTTTAAAATGGAACTGATCTGACGTTACTTATACAACACAAAATGTTCTGCACAATGAGCAAAACTAAGTCGGCCGTGGAAACACGTGCGAAACTCGACCTGTTCAAATCCTTGTCGCGCTATAGAGTACCGAAATCTGACGTCAGTTGGCATGGAAACTGGTTCCAAACAAATGCAAATTTCGACTGTTCCTTTGTTAACAGCCAGTCATGCAAACACATAACAAAAGTATTCTGGTTCCAAACATTGCATTGACGTCATCACTTCGGTGCTCTATATTTTCATTTCATACATAAAGTGGAAATACTGCACGGCAAAGGGAATTATTGTTTTTAAAGAGTTGATTTCTCTGATCGACAACAGAATCTGAACAGTTTCTTATGTTTTGCGGAAGTTTCAAAAAAACGTTTTTCGGACGAAAGTTTGTGGACAGTTTTGGACGTTTTAAAAACGTAACTTGTGACGTTCTAAGAACGTTCCAAGAACTTTCCCACAACATAAAAAACGTATTAAAAACTTACATACACTAACTAAATGTCTATTTACTGGAATTAAGCTACGTTTCCAGATAGTAAATGCAAATTTACAGAAATGAATGGAGTGGGAATTACACATGTGGGACTCTTTTGGGCAGGTCTGGGCTAGCCCTTAAGTGGCCCCATCAGCCAAAACTGTATGGGGCCCATATCGCGCTATATTTTTCTCAACATTATGGGCGCGAAAACAAAATAATACATTGATATCTTTGATGCCCACATATAATTTAGACACGCAAGAATTATCTAGACCGGCGGACCAACACTAAACTGAAACCAAAAGAGGAAAACTGCTTGCAAAACTTGCAATTATTTTTAACAAGACAGCAATAAGTGATATAAAGTATGAAGAATCACTGAGATATTTATTTATAAAAACGACTAATCTGAAAATTGGCTGTACAGAGTTTTTGGTATAGTTACATTATCTGATACAATGGGCAACATTCGACACACAAAGCCTCTGAGATTCCAAAAGGTGATGGTTAGATTGTTATGAGGCAAAAATAATAGTTTCTTTTCGTGATTTTACCATGCAATTGTTATTTAAGCCGTGGTTTCCGGAAATACTGAAATGCCAAAATGTCCTCCCCAATTGTCTTATAAAAGATTTGGCCCATGCCTGTGTGTGCATGTACGGGGTCACACACATTTGCCACACAGTTCATTGGACTTTGTGACCTTCCCGTGGGGCTACTCCATTATCAACAATAGGTAAATAAACTATGGCACAATTAGGAGGGAAGAATACAACACAATGTACATGTACGTTTTCTTTTGCACGTGCAATGTCTTTTGCACTTTGCTTTTATTTTCTTAATTACTTTGTGAAGGAAAACAACAATTCGGAAAAATCGACGAGACATGGGCTACAGTAGTCGGTGGTGCTTGAAAGTTGGCGCGGGAATTCCCGTTCCTCTTAGTCTTACCTACTGCTCAAGTGGAATATCCCAGAAATGAGGGCTGTAAAATGGGCCAAATTGTCGATTTGTACTTTAAATTAAGCCTCAAATTTATCTGACAGTACAATTTAATATTTCAAATCCAACCATACACAAACAAAATTGCAATTTCTAACAGCTTCATTGGGAAAAAGAACCTACGTATAAAGTTCGATGATATGCATGCGGTTTGTAACACCGGGACATTTTGTCACGACTGAGTACCGAGGTCATTTCAGCCGCTAGATTTTATTGGTCGAGATTTTCATGTAATTCATTTTCCAACAAAACTATGTAGCCAATGAGGTAAAGTGTTATATGAAATGAAAGCTTATAATTTAGCCATTCGTAAACCGTTTACCCCGAGACCGCTCGAGCTCGAGGAAATGAGTGACGGCTTGGGAAAGAGGGGGCGGTACAGTAAAAGCTGTTGTTTATGCGTCAACTCTCCGTGCAAAAATGTCGAGGTTTTTACGGTACAAAAATGGATTTTCCGACAAAACCGCAACTACCATCGGTCTGATTTTGCTTCGGATGTTTCAATTAGTAGTATTTGAAGCAAAAACCGTTTACCCCAAAGCTTTAACTGCGCGAACTTTTTAGAAAAATTTGCTTTTTCATGAAAAAAATGCTGATTTGGCATACCGTAAAACGAGGTGAAAAGGAACACAGAGGTGAATAGGGACAAAAAGGCGAAAAGTTTTTTGAAATTTTTTTTCTCCTAAATAATAATGCAGACCCTTTTCATTTCTTCTATTTATTTTACCACATGCCTCCAGCTACCCAACCATGACCCACATGATGGGAAACAACTAACATTTACCCCTGTGTGAAAGAAAATCGGATGTCTTGGAATACGTCTCAAATTGGCGATGGGAGTTGTCAAAACTTTGCATCTATCTTTGCATCTACTGGATAGAACCATCAGATTTTACATCAAGACCTCACAGATATGTTCTTGTGGGTAAAGATTGAGAAAGAAATCATTTGGATTAGTTCTAATAATTTTTGTTCTTTTCTTTCTTATTTTTGGATTTTTGCTGAACGACCGGGGTGAAAAGGGACAGGATTCCACGCGGCTATAAACCGAAGCCTGGGGCCAAAACATATAAGCACAGTAAAGGTGACATCAAATCGGCCATTGCAGCTGTGAATCGGAGGATGAGCTGCAGGAAAGCCTCAGAACATGATGGCACCCTCAAAACAGTCATTTTTTAGCGTGTGAAGCACGATATGGGGGAAAAGGGACCCCTCTTTTGTGTTGGTCATTGTGTTTCCGGATCTCAGGAATTATTTTCAGAAATCTAGGGGGCATGTGTTAGGTAACAATAGTCTGGAGTGTGCTTAGGGTATAGGGACAAAAAAAGGGGGGAGGGTTACCCTCCCCCCCCCCCATATCGTGCTGGGTATCATTTTCAGGAACCTCAAGCACCCTGACAGCCTTCTCACAGGTGGACAGACAATTTTCGACAAGACCTTCGAGGATCTTCTCCTTAAAAGAATCCAGACATGTGCCTAATGGGGCTATCCATTAGATACTTTGGAGTTGAGGTATCTCGTCAAAGGCTACTTTGATAGATGTACCCCCCCCCCCCCCCCAGTAACATTGTGAATTAGATCGTTAAAATGATCGATAAATCGTTACAATGCTTCTGCAAGCGTTGTGTTGTTTAAAAACAACAACAAAACCTTATTGTCCCTATTCTCCTCAGCTGAGGGTAGACTGGGAGAAGTTATATAAGAGTATTTCATAATTGTTCCTAATCACCCCAACATCTGGGTGAATAGGAACGGTAAAAAAAAAGCAACTAGAAATTGAACCCAAGGTTGATGGGATTCTTTTTTGCTGTCAATGCAAAGTCAACATGGGTGGACATTAAATAGCACCAGAATCTCCGCCACTGGCCTTGTGGTAAAAAGGGAGCAATGCTATAACTGTCTAAATTGTCCCTATTAGCCTTTTAGAGGTATGGCGGACACAATAGGAGGGCGCTATTTGATTTGGGTATAAAACATTTTTAAACCACAAATTCCAGTGAAAGTCAGAATCAGATATTGTTTTGAGTTAAAGTACAATCCATAGTACAATCCATAGATCATGCCTAATCTTCAACTTTGAAATTTCCTGTGGTTTAACAAAAGGTATACCCAAATAAAATAGCGCCCTCTCCTATTGTGTCCGCCGTACCTCAAAAAGGCTAATTCACCCCGTTTCACGGTATAGCCTAAAGTGTACAAAGCGGGTGCTTAACCAATGAGACCGATGTGTCCATATATGGGCCTCAACAGTTTGAAAAGTGAGAATTTTGTTAGACTGTATAATACAACAGTAATTAAAGTTAGCATACAACATTTGCTTTTGCTGGAATTTTCAGAAATGAATGGATTTGGGAGATGGTATTGTGGGGGTTCGGTATTTTTCTTAACACCATTCAACACGAAATTGTGCATTGCGTGCTCGGGGGATTCCCTTAATGTGAGAAATTTGCTTGATTAATTTGCATGTGACCTTGGGCCAATTTCATAGAGCTGTTAAGCACAAAACATTGCTTAGCATGAAAATGTCTTGCTTATTAAAAACGGGTTACCAGCCAAAAGTCCATGTAATTTTCATGCTAAGCAAACAACAGCTGAATGCCAGTCAAAAGCAATATTCCACACATGGAAATCTGGTTGGTAATCCAGTTTTTATCAAGGAAGTATTTGCATGCTAAGCAAATGTTTGTGCTTAACAGCTTTATAAAATTGGCCCCTGGTTAGATGGGATCGGGAAGGCACTGTTCCAGAACAACCAAAACGATATATATTACTGATAGTGCACTGGGCCTTACTGAATAATAGGCACAAGGCTTTATTGAATAGGCACAAGGCGCGACGATGTCATTTTGGTGGTTCTGGATAAGTGCTTACCGGTTGGATGACGTGACAAAACGAATGTTTTGACGAAACGTGGCGGGTTGTTGTGTGACTTAGCTTTGGTGGCTAGCTCTCGTCTTTTTCTGATCAAAATAGTGATTCGCCGCTTCGTGTGAGGTGTGTCTCATATTTCAATCGTGTGAATGCACGTTCCACCACTATATCAGCCAAAGAAGCGTGCTGTGCTGTGTGACTGCTGGACGGTATCTTTGGACTGAATTTGCACTGACATGGCTGATACTGGGGTAAGAGTCTAAGGGATTATTTGGCCCCCTAATTATTTAGACATCTGGAAATGTTTAGGACTTTCTAACACTAATTAGCAAATGTCTCTATTTGTAATTAAAAAGGGAATATCTACTCTCTTAATGTAAAAGAGTGAAAAACTCACTCTCAAAAAGAGTGAATCCCTTCTCAAACCACTCGAAAAGAGTGAATCTCTTATAAAAACCACTCGAAAAGAGTGAAAACCACTCGAAAAAGAGTGAAAACCACTCGAAAAGAGTGAAATGTCCACTCTTTCGAAAAAGAGTTGTCCCTTATATGGCTCCACGAAAGAGTGGAAATTTCACTCTTTTCGAGTGGTTTTCACTCTTTTCGAGTGGTTTTTATAAGAGATTCACTCTTTTTGAGTGGTTTGAGAAGGGATTCACTCTTTTTGAGAGTGAGATTTTCACTCTTTTACATTAAGAGAGTACTTTGTTTTAGGACTTGTTGATGGGCTTATTGATCGGTTGGCTCGTTAATCGGTTGACGGGATTGGCATTGTGTGAACTTCGGTTCCGAACGGTAACATAATAAATTGAAAAGATGATCGACACATTTGTGCTCCCAGCCTCCTTTAATTACTGGACAAACTCCCGCCCTGGAACCAGGCCTGTCACTAAGGGGGGGGGGGCAGAGGCCAGCCCCCCCCCCCCCCGGCAACCAATTCCCCCCTCCCCCATTGGCAAAAACCAAAAGCATCAAAATTATATATTGTTTTTTCTTGTGATGTGGCCTTTCTAGCTAGTACTGTGCCCCCCCCCCCCCCCCCCCCCCCCTGATGCCCAGAGCTGGTGCGGGGCTGCACACAGTAGCACTGACCTGTTTAAAGTTTTGTGTGCTAGTGGGAAAACAAAGAGAAAAGGGCCGTTCTTTCAGCCTGTTCCTTGATCCCACATTCAGCAATTTACAGCAGTCAGGTTGGGAACCAGACTTTCCGACGATGGTCGGCCGACCATCGTTGGAAATTAATACAAACATTGCACTTTTCCTGAAAATGACAGCACACCAGGTGCCATAATTTTACATGATGCTTGAGATATAGGTACTTCTTAGCTTGAAAATTCCAGCTCTAGGCTCATGACATTAGAGATTCGCCGTTTATGTCAACAGGTGGATCAAGACGTCCGATAAGGTTCGGAGCGGTTTTGGTTTTGAGCGCCGATATTTTCCGTTTCCCTGAATATATCAACCACTCACCTTACCGACAGAGTAGTAAATCATGCAGCTATTGATGCCCTCAAAATGAGAATACGATGAAGTGAAACCCGAAAAAAAGGATGAATTTTTCATGCAACCCGGAGCATGCACAAACGAGCTGTGTACAAAGCAATGGTAGCGGATTTTTGAACATGAAAAATTCATCGTTTTTGTCGGGTTCATCTCTAAACGGCGAATCCCCCATGTCATGAGCCTAAAGCTGGAATTTTCAAGCTAGGTACTTCTTATAATTCATCAGTTTTATGTTGTATTCTGCCTTTAAGCACTCTAGTCGCAGTTTCTTTCGAGTGATATTTTCACGGACGCCCTGTATTGTACTGTGACGCTAGCAACACGTGATTTGACTAGAGAACTGCACTGACTGCCCTAAAAAAACAAAAATACGCGCGCTATTCGTATACCTACACAGTAACTCTTCAACAATATTGCACCACGTAAATTTCCTGTTTCGGAGTTTTGTTTCGGTTTATTTCGCGTTTTTCACAATATAGCTCAACCGACCGACCCGACCCGAAAGTCGCAAACGCAAAACCAAAACCGAACTGACCCGACCCGACTGAAATGATGGGAAATCGACCCGACCCGACCCGAATTCGGGTCGGGTTTGCACAAAACGACCTGCCAATAAGAAAGCAGTTTTCCCAACTCTTTAATATTGTGTGCAAATGAGACTTCCACAACTGCATAACCAGATTACCCCAGATATATACAATGTTATACACTAACCTTGAAATTATATAATGGTATTGTTAAGATTCTAGTCCAAACCAGGACAACAGATGTCCGTCAAAAGCTTTACAATACACTGTAAAACAGGTGAACACATGACTCGTTTATATACTCCCAACACTATTGAACATTAAAGGGACACATTGCTTTGGATTTTGCGATTTGGGCTATAAAACTGAAATGGATATAGTTGGGAAGCTTTTTTAAAAGTAGAATATAAAGATTCACATAACTATCCCTTCAAATTGCGTGGTTTTTGTTTAATTTCGTGACAAATAACGGTCCGCCATTTTGTAGAACCAAATTTTTGACTCCACAAAATGGCGGACTGTGTTCACCAGTCGTATTTCCAGTCGCATCTGGTTGAAGTACGTTCTGTTGATCCATTTTGATGTACTTGTGGCACGGCGCGCGCAGCACTGGCGATGTGTCGCGAGGTAGAGAATTGTACCTGGCGATCATCTGATAGGTTCACAAGGCCACTGGCTGCGGCGCCAGCCTAAAGACTCTTCTTACAACGTATGTTGCGCATTATTTAGACGGTGGTATTTAGTACTGGAAATAAGTCTATGTTTCGCAGGTCAGATGTCAGGGGTAAGCGGCCAATTTTTTGTTTTGTAATCACTACTCACTAATTACAACACATTATACGTGTTTTTTTTGCATGAACAACTCTTATTAAAGGCAAGGAACATTTCTAAACAGCAAAATTTCATGACATTTGAAGGCAATGTGTCCCTTTAAAACACTTGTTCATATTATAAATACAATGTGTTTACACGCGTAGGTTTAAACACAATGTTTACCTGGGTTTCAATTCAAATATGTGTTCAGTGTTTATTCATAAACGTGTCGAGATGTTTATAAAGCGTTACAGATTTGCGTTTAATTTTGTGTACAGAAGTTAAACACATGGTTTTACAGTGTACATGGGAATCAAGGAATATGGATCATTCATTTCAGCAGTTGCCGCTAACCCGGATTCGGCATACATGTGTATTATGTTTCATTTCCAAATCCAGAACTGGTTATGTATTCATATTTAAAATTGTTTGAGTCACTCCTCCATTATTATGCATGTGACGCCTGAATAACTCTTGATAGAAATAGCCGCAGGACATGCAACCTCTTTGACGGGCATTTGTATGTAACGTCGTGTCTGTACACATGAGCTGGGACAATTTTTTTCAGGAGGAAGTAAATCTGTTCGCCATTGCTACACGTATAGGCCTAGTTAAAGGGCAAGTAAAACACCGAGTAAAATTTTGACTTTTGGACTTCATGGAGATTTGATGGAGATTAGTTTTCAGACGAGAGGGATGTTTTTATATTGAAAAATGGGTTGCTATTCTGAACCATTTGTCCTGTTTCGCGAAAGCTCATTATGTATATAAATGCTGTACGTGACCTCCGTGACGTACACGTGTAGAGTCGGTTGATACCAACCAATAACAGTATCGCGTATATCTGTATATAGTACATGCATGTACGGACGTACGTGTAGTTGATGCTGCTGGAAGATTCTTTTGTTGAAATAACTCCTCTGCATTCCCGTGTATTTTGTCCAATTTTAGTATTATGTCAGCTAGTATGGTTCTGAGATAATCATTATGCCTCGATCGTGTGTAGTTGGGGGTTGCACGAGGAACGGCGACACAAATCCTGACCTAACATTCCTGCGATTCCCAGTGCTAAATGGAATTCAAATTGGGTCCGCTTTGTAGACAATACAAGATCTGATTTTCGGCTGTCGAAATGGTCGAAAATATGTGCAAAACATTTCGCCAATGACTATTGATGATAGTGCGTCGTGTGCCTGGCAGAAGGGCGTAAGCGCGCTTTGACGCGTAATTACACAATCCGAGAAAATCAACTTTAAAGTTTTTGTGTTGCCATTTCTAAATTAAGAATCGCATCAGGTTTATTTCTGTCAGATGCAAATGTATTAATATTTCCAATAATGCTGTGCATTTTGTTACAAAATTATTACTTAATTTTACAGTTATTTGCATATTGATGCTAACGCCCTTTTGCCGGGAAGTTCTTCTGCCTTAAACGTGCGCGTAAGCAGCATATGCTTACGCCCTTTTGCCGGGAACAAACTTTGCTCCAAGCGCGCTTACGCCCCGTTGAAGTGGAGAGGTGAACGAACTTTTATCATGTTTTGTTACATTGGTATTACACGCTAATTTCCTTTTGCCGGAAACAAAGAATGCAAAAACCCCTTACGCCCTTTTCATTCTGTTAATTACGTCAGAATGACGTAACTCCTTGAGACGAAATGTGTATCAAAATAAAGATATTTGAATACTCTATCGATTACCCCAAATACCCCATTTGACCTTTTGACCCATTGTTCGTCCTTACGCCCTTCTGCCGGGCACACGACGAGTGTTAGTATAAAAACCCAGGTGGGTTCGAAGGCACAATTCCGTTTGAAGCCTGGAGCCATATTCCAACTCTAAAGGCACCGAGCATTCCAATCCTGTCCCAGACTCGACGCGCCCCGGATCACGACGACGTTCCCTGCGGTTGCCAACTCGAGCAGCCAGAGACCCGTCCTCCCTGTCCACGCTCGCTTGACTAAACATGCCGGGAGGCGGCCGCGCACATCGGGAAAGCATGATAGGCTACATGCGATTGAGTCCGGTACCTTATAACAGAAATTGTGTGTATAGTTCAGTTCTGAGAAGGTTAGGGTCCAGCGAGGGCTGCATAAGCAAAGTCGCCAGACTAGAGTAGAGTATAGTATCAGCTCACACACTACACACAAGTTACACAACTCGCCGCACAGGTCCCAATAAAAGCCGAAAAACAAGGGAAAGTATGACTCATAACTAACTTTTCAGCAAGAACAAGCCTACAACCCCTATTCAAAATGTGTCTCACAAAGATGTAAAATATGGTGTTACATGAATCATGTGCAAAAAGCACAGTAATAAGTAATACTAGCCTTAGTATTTTTTATACGTACAGACTTTGCTTATAAAACATCGTCGAATAATACAGTGACGTCATGTTTCTACAAGTATACGTCATCACTGGCGCGATACGGCACGCAGTTGACCTCGGCCTTTTCCGAATCGAGTCGAAGTGGCTCAGAAGGAAAAGGCTCAAAAACATTTTTTTTTCAGACTCATGAAACTTGTTATATTAGTTTTGGGGAGGCATAAACTATCAGAAGTCCAAAAAGTCCAAATTTTACTTGGCGTTTTGATTGCCCTTTAAACTTGGCAATGCCCCGCATAGCTCACTGCAGATAGTCACAAGTTGTCGTTTTTTCCTGCTGGTCGTACTTGAGTTAAGTAAGCATCGATTGTTGGATCTTTGTACATTTATTGTAAGTCTGTACGGCAATACTGTAGCAGTAAGTTATCCATTATACTTTGTGCGGGAGCCCATTTCGTGGAACTATGTGCTTTTGATTCAGACTAATTTGAGTAGTATGGTTTTGCGGAAGTAAACGAAGTATTTTGAAATATAAAATGTTGAAAATTTTGCAAATCATGAAACTGCCGTTGAATGATTAATCGATTATGCGTATTGTGATTTTTGTAAAAACCGCGGATGCATGGTTGTAAAAAATCACCGAGATTGCCTCTTCACATTTTTCATGTTTGAAAAGTGTATTCTGAAGAGTGTTTTAAAGCCTACATGGCGATGAGGGATTGTAAATATGCAATGAGCGACCCCATTTAATGAGTCTGAACTCCTAATTTAGCCCAAAGATAATTGTTTCAATATTGATCCTCTGCGGGTTTGACTTGATGGGTGGTCTTATTAAAAGGGGAATATCATCGAAATGTTATTGGTCAACCTCTGATCAATTGATGAAAAATGAAGTGATTATAGTGAACAAAACTGAACATCTATTCAGAGCGGGGGTTGTTCTTTTTAGAGTATTCTTTTTCCGGAGTTGCAGCTGGATCTGTTGTCTATGCAACATGTCAATGTTTGGCACATTAAAAAACAAGAATGGTGTGTTGACAAACACAAATGCCCTGCCAAGTTGAATTACCCTAAAGACTGATTTTTAAAAAGAAAAATGTGTTAATTTGACAAACATGCATCAAATGAGAGTGCAAATGGCTAGCATCAGAGGTTATGGATCTGCTTACTGTATCTGCAACAGAACTAAGACTGCTTATTTCAGATTAAAGCAAGTTATCGTGTCCCAACCATTTCTATTGTTTTAATCATAATGGTCTTGACCTTTGACCTATGGGGGCCAAAGTCAATGGGGTTCTGGAGGATCCCAAGACCAACCGACATACCAAATAGGATGTTAATATGCCAAAACCTCAAGTTATCGTGTCCCAACCATTTGTATTGTTTTAAGCATAATGACCTTGACCCTTGACCTTTGACCTATGGGGGCCAAAATCAATAGGGTTCTAGTGGACCCCAAGGCCAACCGACATACCAAATAGGACGGACACACACACACACACACATACCTGCAATCGTAGACCTCCCATTGCTCCTCTTTTGTTTATACTCTAACTTTTTCGGAAGGCCTCCCATATGTTTTGTACTCGATTTTCAATCGTGGACGTTCGGTCAAACGTAAACCCTTTGTCTACGCTCGAATTCTTTTGTCCTAGGTCCACGATTGCCGGTATATACATACTCGCCCAGACAAGGAAAACGCAGTATGCCCCTTCGGCTTCGCCGGCGGGGCAGAACAATTGAAAGCACCGCTTAACAACACGTACACGGTCAACGCAACGCGTAGCAGACACACTGGAATTTGTGGACGGCCCATAATCTTGTACCTGTCATGCTTGTCCTATGGAATTCTATTTTAAACGTCGCCCGTCGTCATTCAAAACGTCGAGCGTCGCCCTTCAAAACGTCGAGCGTCGCGCGTCGCCCTTCAAAACGTCGAGCGTCGCCCTTCAAAACGTCGCCCTTCAAAACGTCGAGCGTCGCCCGTCGAGCGTCGCCCTTCAAAACGTCGAGCGTCGCCCTTTAAAAAATTGTTTTTAAATATTAGAAATTCTTTTAAATTGCTATATTGTTTTATTTTTGGTATTTTTAATTGCTACTTTTTGTTTTATCTTCTCTGTGATTGTATAATACAATCGACGTGAGATTTAAAGCAGAAAACGGACACTAGAAAAGGAAGTCAATAAATTAAAAAGATTAACAAAATTAAAAAAGGGAGAAATAGGAAAACATTAAGTTTACATTATTTTTATATTTATTTATTTATTTATTTATTTATTTATTTATTTATTTATTTATTTATTACATTTCTTTACCCAGGGTGTGCCCAAACAGTTTAAAACTGGTTTCCATTGGGGCCCTGCATATTATTAGTTAAAACTGAATATTTACACATTCATACAACATATTTCAACAAATACAGTAATGTTTACACAAATAGATATATATTCGGTTAACTTTTCAACTCTTCAGAAGCCTATTGCTGATTTACGGGATGGGCGAAAAACCCGCGAAAACAAAACCTTTTAGGGTGAAAAACAAGGGGAAATTCCCATCCGGCTCCAAAGTATTTTGGCAACCAAGTTTATAACTCCGCAGATCAGCGTAAATGACAGAAATATCACTGATAGATGGCTTTACGTAGCTCCGATTTAAATGTACTTAAGGAGTTTATGGTTCTCATTTGTTCAGGCAGATTATTCCATATACTGGCACCACTCACAGCGAAACTTGTCACGTAGCATTCCTTTTTGGCGAAAGGAACTTTCAGTGCCATTTGGGTCGATTGTCGTGTTTCACGAATCACTGTAAGTGGTGTGAACAGATTTGTCATGTACAAAGGAGTCATTTTGTTAAGGCTTTTGAAAACAAAGATTTAAACATCAGTTTGGATTGATTGAACTTATATTAAAATTGACACAGTCGCTCAGTAAGTCCAGATGCTAATTGTAGTGCAATGACAAGTTTATTCATGGCAATTCAGCCAATGGGAGCGTGATATGCAAATATTGGCCTTTCCCATGGGCGACGCACGTTAAAGGGACACATTGCCTTCAAATGTCATGAAATTTTGCTGTTTGGAAATGTTCCTTATCTTTTATAAGAGTTGTTCATGCAAAACAAGCCGTGTTGTAATTAGTGAGTAGTGATTACAAAACCAAAAATTTGCCTCTAACCCCTGACATCTGAACCGCGAAATATAGACTTATTTCCAGTAGTAAATACCACCGTCTAAATAATGCGCAAAATACGCAGATCAGATGATCACCATTCTCTATACCTCGCGACACATATCGCCAGTGCTGCGCGCCGTGCCACAGTACATTAAAATGGATCAACAGAACGTACTTCAACCAGCTGCGACTGAAAATACGACTGGTGAACACGGTCCGCCATTTTGTGGAGTCAAAAATTTGGTTCTAAAAAATGGCGGACCGTTATTTGTCACGAAATTAAACAAAAAACACGCAATTTGAAGATATAGTTATGTGAATCTTTATATTCTACTTTTAAAAAAGCTTCCCAACCATATCCATTTCAGTTTTATAGCCCAAATCGCAAAATCCAAAGCAATGTGTCCCTTTAATTTACTGCACTTAGGAAGTACCCTACCTATCCCATGCACACAGTGAAGAAAACGATGGTCAAAGGTCAAATTCACTGGAGGTCTTAGGGCGACGGGCTACTGGCGACGTTTTGAAGGGCGACGCACGACGGGCGACGCTCGACGTTTTAAAGGGCGACGCTCGACGTTTTGAAGGGCGACGCTCGACGTTTTAAAGAGCGATGCGCGACGTTTTGAAGAGCAACGGGCGACGTTTGAAATGGCAGATATGGAATTCCATATTGTCCTGATATACATGTATATGTGTCCTCTTTTGAACTATATGTATGCGTAAAAGCTATATTTAATGCGAAGCCATTGATAAGCATACCCCCGCCCCCTCGTTTTTGTATGTTGTGGGGCAAATTCGGGTATCTTTTTTCCAAACGTTTAACATTTCGTCCGAAAATTGGGATCCGCCTAACGCACCCTCCTAAAATAATTATGCGTGCGGTAGTAGACGATCGAACAAACGGGTTTTCCCACAAATATATTTGTGTGCAATATCAGGTCCAATGTTAATTGTTTTCTTTATCAAAAACAACACTTTAGGCTTTAAGTTCTCACTGGAGACAAATTATATGGACATGAGACAACTCGACCGTCGATGAGTGTGCGGTCGGTAGTGCCGGTGGCGACAGCTGCAGGGTCTTGCCCAGTGCAGTCTAGTGGCCGAGGAACCCCGTCTCATCCGTCGCTGCACGCATGGCGCGGCGCGTGTACGGATGGATCAATAACAACGGACGACTTGGCCGGACGATGACTTGTCTCAACAGACGGCTTCCCTTTCCAGTCGAACGTACAGTCGAGTTGGTCAACGGTCGAGTTGTTTTAGCACCACATTGTGACACACATGATGCAGTCACTCTCAGATAAACTAATAATGTTAAAATGTCTCTATAAAAATAACAACGCAATGGCAAATGAGCAGTAGGAATTACAGTCCTGACTTTTCGGGCACAATTTTACCATATTGATTAGACTGATTTTTTTGAGGAGTGCGAGTGACACAAATCCTCTGGTAAATGTTTTGTACAATAGTTTATCTGGCAACAGTTCATTCGTGAGGTTAGAATTGTACTTAAAGGTCACATGAAATGGAGTTTTAATTACTTAAACCCACACCATCCATCTGTACATTCGATTCGATTTACCAATCTCTGAATTTTATGCTAATCTGAATTTAAATATTCATGATACAGGAAAACTATCACACAAGTTGAAAGCGTCAGTATCAAAGCTGAATTTTGTATATGATTTAAATTACTTTTTAGAAAAAAACTTCCATTAAACCGTTCTAAACTGGATAACAGTAATTTGATCATACTTGAAAAGTTTCCTTATTAATGACAAAACCTCCAAAACAAGGAATAAGCAGAATACTTTGCTGCCTGGCTTCGTTAAAAAGTATGACCTTCCCCTAAATAGAAACAGTGATTTAGTTCCCGAACGGGTACATGCATGATGTTATAATATTTGTTGCAAGTTACCACGAAATGGGTGGACATTCTATTTTTTGTTTTAAGAATAACAAATAGTGCTGCACTATTTGTTATTCTTAAAACAAAAACTAGAATTTGTTTTATCCACTCTGCTTGACAATTCTTTCATTTCAAAAGTAGGAAGATTTCAAATACCCATACCCATACCCCTACCCCTACCCCTACCCCTACCCCTACCCCTACCCCTACCCCTACCCCTACCCCTACCCCTACCCCTACCCCTACCCCTACCCCTACCCCTACCCCTACCCCTACCCCTACCCCTACCCCTACCCCTACCCCTACCCCTACCCCTACCCCTACCCCTACCCCTACCCCTACCCCTACCCCTACCCCTACCCCTACCCCTACCCCTACCCCTACCCCTACCCCTACCCCTACCCCTACCCCTACCCCTACCCCTACCCCTACTCATACTCATATTCATACTAGTATTTCTTTTAAAAATAATCAGGCTACTGCGTTGTCAAACATTTATTTGTGAAGGACAGAAACACGACAGGCTTTGTTGGACTTTTTGTATACTAAGTAAATAATGCGCAGTGGAAAACAAACCACTTCACAATGATAACAGTCATCACGATCGGCACGTGACTGTTCAGTTTAGATGCAGATTTGCATACTAAACTATTTGCATACTAATGAGCACGGGTAGCAACGTGTGGAATATGCACGTAGTTTGGTTCTTTGTCTGTGATCGAAATGTGCGGATTCGAATGCCATGAGTGGCAAATAGTCCCTTGATCAGTATTGTAGAAGTCATGTCCTCCTAGGGTCACAGTGGTCTGAGTAGTGATCTACTAAAATACCTTATAATTTTTAGCCACTCTGTGCGGAATTCTTTCATTTCAAAAGTCGGAACACTTCAAATTTTTGAGTTTTATTTTTGTATAGTAACCAGGCAACAGCGTTGTCAAAACATGTATTTGTATGTGTGGACAGAAGTGTAATGCACCGTATAGACACGGCAGTTTTTTTCCATTACCTCAAAGCAGTTACTGGCGACCACTTTCCAGGGTATCTTGGGTACTCGATGTGTCATAAGACGCTCTTTGGGGAGAGCTGGTTGTGATTCCTGGCAGATTGTACAGCTTCTTGGACGTCCTCATTCGGTTTCACATGCATGCGCGACTTATTTTTTCTCGCACCCGCGAGTTAATCACACTGAAAGAAATAGACACCCCCGTGACAAATGAACTTGTCCCCTCGAAAGAGCGAGACCCACACCCTCATTTAATGACCAGGAAAGATAGCTGCACCACTTAAAAAGAGAAACGTATTGCCGTGAAAGAAAAAATAATACCTTTTCTCTACAGGTCGCCTCGTACTGTATAGGATAATACGACAGCCAAAACACTAATGGTCTTCAAACGTCTCCTACAGAAAAACCTCAAAGCCCAGAGCACCCCAAAAGAACGAATAAATATGTCGTTTGTGACAGCAAAATCACCCGATTTTGCCTTAAACGAATTTTGTAGCCTATAAGCTTTAAAGTCTAGACTCTTACAGGTGCAGCGGCAAACAAACCATGGACTTTGATAGTTCTTTGTTACACGTGTCACGTTATTCATTATGGCAATTGTTTGGCTAACTGTAATTTTTAAGGGATCCACGAGCCTAGCCTCTGATTGAAGATAATAATTAAGAGGTAAGCAAAATGCGATCGTGTAAGTAAATTTTCCAAAACAAAATTCACAAATGAACCAGCCAATGGGAACCGAAAAAGAAGACGACTAGGAACAAATACACCTCTGACAAACCTAGATGAGGTACAAGTTACGTGCAGGGTTTACATCGTAGATGCACATGTTGCAATGTGGCATCGCTTTTATCTACGTTCTCTCAATTGCTAGAGAATTCCCTGTGTTGATATTTGTATTACAAAGCCATTTTTTAACATCACTGTAACAATATTTGTTTGGATTTATTAGACTTCTCTCAATTTCAAATAATACCAAATGTTATATTGTCACATTTATACTGAACTAATATAGAACGTACATTATGCAAAGACCCAATATTAGGCAGGATTGGGAAACAAACTTAAATTAATAAAAAGACGTAATAGTTGCTGGCAGGAACACATCAACATGAGTCCTAATTATGAGTTACAGTATAGCCGATTCGTTTGACCTACAATTTTGAACTAAAATATTTTCATGGAAAACTTTATCTTACGTCTTGAAGGATAGAATGCAGGACACATCTGGCAAGCGGAAACGTCCGGTCAAGGCAGCAATGGATGATCCTCCATCCCCGAAGAGGAAAAGCCTCCCACAACCACGAAAGGACTTGCAAGCAGATGTACGGCCGGTCACTGATCAAATAACTGGAACTGGACGTGAGTACGGCCACAAAATTATTCGAACACTTGCCATATCTGAAGAATATTTAATGCCTTTAATACAATGCCTGGTTTACATTTTTCACCTGTATTAAATAGAAAAGGTAATTGTTGTGAGCATACATGTAGCTCACATTTATAGTATCTGCCAGTCCTATATACTTTACTCTAATATTTGGTGTTTCCCCCCTTGGCAGCAATCACTGCGGCACATCTTTCGGGCACAGTGTCTATATATTTACTGAGAGTTTCTACACGAAGGATGTTCCAAGTCTTCTGGTTTCATTTGAATATACATTGGTATATTGATTGTCATTTCATCACGAACAACTAAAGTACCTAAAATATGCCAAGCGTTCGAATAATGTTGCACACTACTGTATATTTAATGGTTTTAGAGCCCACAAGCTTTCCAATGATACCTTGGTTACGTTCTACCTGTCATACCGGTACATCACTGAGCACTGTTGTCTTGAAAATCTGATGACCACAGCTGATATATGACACAGTTGGAGTGAAAGGAACATTCCTTAACAGCAGGTGGATTATGAAAAACAATTTTGATGAATTCTATTAAGGACTCAAGCGCTTGTCCATCCCATTTATCGACACCATCCACCCACTTGCAAAGTCCACAATGGCAACGCCATGTCTTCAACTGCTCTCTTCACGATTGCAGGCTGCTCAGGCAAGACGATCACTTGAAGTTGAATACGGGCGCGTCAATTCTAAACATTGCAGGGTGGGGTGCTGAATACCTTCCCATTGGTCAAAATACGTTACATTGACGTTGAAATAACGTCACACACCGATGTTGAAATAATTATTGCTTAACCATCCCTCTCTCGGTGCCAAAATGGAGCCAACTACCCTACCTATCAAAACCTATCGAATTTTAGGTTGAAACACACAAGCTGTTGGAGAGGAAGGGCTTACGTTTTTCGATAGGTTATGATAGTTATAACAATAGGAGGTTTAAACGTTGAAATATCGACGTTGGTTCAACGTTGAATAACGACTGGATTTGGTTTTGTTTTGTTTGGCGTTGAAATGCCTACGTTGAACCAACGTGAAAATATACACGTTGAATCAACGTAGACACGTTAACGTTGATTAAAAGTTGAAAGATCTACGTTGATTAAACACTGAATAACAATTGGATTGCCAAATGGATTTGACGTTGTACCAACGTTGAAATCAGAACGTTAGAACAACGTAGGGAAAGCATTCCGTATCCGGCCATCGCTATTTAAGTGGTTTTATAAAAATGAAAAGCTTTGCCTTTCTCTCCTTTTTATCTCCCCCTCACCCCTCTGTACTCTATCCACCCTCTACAACGTGTCCCTATCACTCCGTGTGTCTTTTTCAAATCCACTGGAGAGAGGAAGTGCCCGCAATCGAACCTACATCAACAAAATCAAGCCTGCAATTAACACTTATGTTTCAGCCAAATACTATGTGTACATGCGCGATGGCGACCTCTGCGTCATCTGTAATCAAAATGATCCTAGCAGACGACGCACAGCGATGTGTATACTTGCGTGGGATCTGTAGTGCAACTTCCGTTCAATGTTATATAAATGAATAAATTTGTAAGAGTCTATGAAACAGTGATAGATAATCAGTGCTATCATAAGAACAAAACAAAAAAGCAATTATAAGGTAGAAAAACTAGCTTTTACGAACGAACGAGAAATCATGCACAAAATCGTTATTCTTCACACATTATGTTTACCCTTTTTTCATCCTTTTGCCGGGTTTTTCTTGGAATATCTGTTATACCTTTTTGCAGTTCATTTCCAGTAAAAGGGGAACCACTAGTTTGAAATATTATTTTTTTTTCCTGCAGACCCTTTAAAAAATATCGTTCACGGCAACGCGCCTGTATGCGTTTTGTGCATACGTCGCCGTATACTTCAGTCAGGCGTTTCACAATTGCGCTTTAATTTTCGCAAGCTCTAAAAATAAAAATAAAACAAATACAAACATGTTTTGACAGGCCGGACAGGCTGTTATTAACACAATACGGATGACGGCCATAGCCGCGGTTTGAAGAGACCACCTGGCCGGTTGCCACTTGACGTCTGTACCCGCATCCTTCTGCGTATTCATTCCATTGTTCGCCTATTGTGTGCATGCACAAGCCCATATATTGGCATACTGGCACCACATCAAACGTGTGATTTAAACCTTGGCTTTCTCATTGAAACGTTCCCTTTTCCACAACATCTAGTCATTACACTGTCAATGGCATTCTTTATCATTTGCCAGCAACGACATGTTTGGAAAAATTCGGCAAAATTGAAAAACTACCCCCTAAAACTGTAGCCTGTTTCGAATTTGTGACTTTCTTACCTTGAGGTACACGACTCGGACAGGCACAAATTTGGCAGCAAATATGCTCTCCTTTTTTTACGCAAAGGTTGGCAAAAGTGACTTTGAGGGCCTAAAATTCCTGTTTGCATGAAAAGAAAAAGGAAGCAAAGTAATTCGAAGTGATGTGGACCGATTACTTCGGAGGGTCAAACTGCGACAGTGAGCAGCCATCTTTGGTCGGTACCGGCATTTAATAGGTTAATTGCGCATGCGCGCAAACTAAATGAGCGGCTGAAACATACGTGGCAAGAGGAGATGTTAGTTAGTACCTGGTTTCCTTAACCACCCGGACACGAGCGCTTGTTGCCGAAAGTAGGACTTCAGTTCTAATTACGCTGTATGGGGCAATATGGCTTATGAATATTTAGAAATGAATATTAATTGATGACGTAAAACAATTGGAATACTCCAAAGTAATCCATGGGCTGAAACATGCATAAGGTCTTGTTTATTTGCCGTATTGTCTTATTTTGTGTATACATGTCCTAGATAAAATTTGAAGCTTTGAATGGTGGAAACGGTAAGAATGTAAACGAGAAAATTGCGGGTAACAACCATGTGAAAATAATCTCTTCCTGGCGGATTTGTTCATGGAGTAATTCGAGCTGAACACCATCGAGGCGGCTGACCTACGACCTGATCGTTGATAACACATTTGTAGTGTGGCCACATGGCACAGAAGAATTACAAGTCTTCCTCACACACATCAACAACCAGCATCCCCTCATCAAGTTCACCATGGAACAAGAACACAACTCCATCTCTTTACTCGATGTCCAGGTCACCCGCACACCGAATGGCTCCCACACAGATCTACTGCAATTAGTCGTGTTTTCCCTCTACTTCCGAGGACAATGCTTTGTGTTTTCTATTCTTCCTTTAATATAACCCAACCCCATAAACTAAGCACGTATTTGTACGTCCAAGGACCGATTTTAACAAAAGACCGACTCCCGAGGATAAGAAAGATTCCTTTGTATTTTCTTTCTCCTCGAACGTATACATATGTGATGCGAAACAGAAACAGAAAGACAAAAACACAAGGAAAAAACATTCTTTATTTACAACTTTGTTGTATTATAAGTGTGCTAAAAATGAATCAATTACAGTACTTCAACTTTAAACTTGATTTTCTCGGTTTCTTTCTTTTTAATGTGCCGGCGTTCAAATATTTGTAATTTTTTAACCAAAGGTCGTATTCACATGGGGTTTTCACTAATACGGAGCTTGAAGTATGCTACAAATGAATATGTAAAAATCCCAAAATTGACCATGGCCTACTTCAGACTGATTTTGCTTGATCGCATCACATACACAGAACACGTACAAGCCCACGCACACAGACCGCTATCTTCACAGCTCGTCCTTTCACCATCCACGCTTCAAGTCTTTAGTCTGCAACACCCTGGTACGCCGAGCCTACAGCACCTGCGATCAGGCCAGCCTTCAGCAAGATCTCCACCACATCAAGACTTCACTCAAGCTCAACGGTTACAACAAAGTCAACACCAACAAGCCCAAGACCACCACACCGCCTGAAAGCGCCCTCAATTCAAGTCTACAGTCACACTTCCATACATCGATCACCTCTCCCACAAGCTACAACGCATCAGTCAAGCTCAAATCAAGGTCTACCACACAGCACCAGACAAGATTTAAGCTCACCTACAGATCCACAAGGACAAGCAAGACCCACACACCAAGGCAGGCGTCTACCGCATACCCTGTGAGTGCGGGAAAGTATACATCGGTGAAACAGGCAGAGACTTCACTACAAGACTCAAGGAACATCAAGCACACGGCAGAAAAGGAGAAATAGTGAAACAGACACATCAGCAATCATCAAACATTCATACGAACAAGACCATCGCATAAACTGGAATCAAGCAAAGATCATCGCCCTAGTCACCTTCTGGCACCCTAGACGCATCAGAGAATTCGTCGTATTCCGCAGACACAGCACAGTCACCAAAGACATCGGCTTCCACATCAATGACATCTAGTCTCAACTTCTCAAGTACAGTCCATCCTCCACCCACACAGCCCAACAAGCTACTGCCACAACCCATTGCACACAGCATTTATACCCTGCATTGGTACACAGCGCCCGCTAGTGTTCACAGAAAATAGATTCGGTAGTGACCTCTGTGGCCTTCGTGCGAAGCGTGCTAAAAATCGCAAAGCTAGGGAGTCCAAATAATTAGCGAGCGAGGTGAACAATTTATATCGGCCGGGCCGGGCCCGGGAATGAGTGCAGCACAAGTTCTTGTCATCTAGCATCGTAGAATTTCGAATATGGCACCTGTGAGTCATCGCTCGAACTTCGCGATAAACTGGCTGAATTGAAAGAATAAATCTAAAATATTTGAAATTAATACGTATTTCCTGATCTATATACAACATCTGATCGTATTTGCCCTAGCAAAATCAGAATAGAGCGTGTAAGTTGACCTCGAGAACGTATATACGAGAGTTTACTAGAAATCGAACTTCCGGGCACCTCGAATAGGAGCTTCAACGTGTAAAGCGAGTAGTTTTCTTGAAATAATTTGTTTTGACGCTGTTCTTTTTGCTGAAAGGTAGATAAAAACTTTTAGCAAAATATTATTTTTCATTTCAATTTACAAAATGTGAATGATATATCAAATTAGAGAATAGAAGAACGGAAAAGTCTAGACGTCAATACGTACGTCATTCGCCATTGTTCTGGTGGTTCACGCGCCAGTCTTAATAGCGTAGACCATATGCAGTATAAGGCGGTCGTCGCATGTACGTATACGTTCACTTAAGGTTTTGGGGGCCGGGCTTTCTCTTCCCGACAATAAGCCAATCACGTTGCAAACCTGACGCTCAGGTCAAACACTTTTTCCTACTTTTCTTCAATATTTAGACAGTCGTGCATGTTTTCATATATTGTAACATTAATTTTGAATTTATCATCCATATTTATGGCCGTTTCATGGTTGAGATCTACGTAAAAACAAAGTAGTATAGAAAACAAAATCAACCACACGTAAAAGTCCTATAGCCGGCGGCTCGGAGGTGCCCGGAAGTTCAATCGTGACCTTTATGCGTGAGACTTACACGGTCTATTCATTGAATTCTTCTGCGTCGTACATGTGTTTGCCTGCCCATGAACACAATTTTATAGCGTATTGACTACACACGGAAAACATTCACCGATCAGAAATGACTCATCTTGCGAATGACGCAAAATTGCGACGAATAAATAGATCAGTTATGTACCAAAATAATCCTGAATAAATAAGCTTCATAAGACAACTATTTCATTAATCAGCAATTTGAGTGAAAGTGGTAAAAAACAAGCAATTATTTTCTTTCTTTTCGCGAAACCCCACTTCAACTCGCCACTGAGAAAAACACACTATACAATTCACGCTATTTTTTATTTGTCCATGTGGACCCGTATTTTTGCCGTATCCTGAACTCCTCAGATCGACCCTTCCAATTTGTCAATCCGTAATACACTGACATTTCGAAACGAAATTGTTTTCACGATTTTTAGCATGCCTTCTAACGGCGTTGGGTAGCTAGGGAGTCAGCTGGATTTGACACGACGTCATCGTGTAGATTTTTATTGCTGGCCAATCAGCGATGCGTATTAGCTTCGTGGTGGCGCTGTGGGCTAGTATGCAGGGTGAATAGGCAGTGTAAATGCTGTGCACACAACAGCATCCAGCCGACACATTCCACTGAGCACGCATAATACATAAAAGCTGCAGCAACATCCACAGCCCTTCACTCGCCCTCCTGAGGACGGACAGAGTACACTGTACACAGAGTACACAGAGTACACTGTCCGAAACGTCGGGATCTATTCTCACCCCGGTTGCTTTCAGAACCACACATATCCCCAAGAAAAGATTATTTTCACATGGTATTACCTGCAATTTTCTCATTTACATTCTTATTATACATGTCCTAATTTATTCATATACATGTATACACATATCTCATATTTTTTTGTATTTTTTAATGTTCTGTATTTTAAGAATTAATACACATGTATACTGGGAAATCAATTTACATGTACTTTTTGGCATGACAATAAATGAAATCTTGAAGACCGCCGAAACGTACCCCAGCCGTCAAAACTATATGTGTTGCTTCCTCTATTAAACATTGGTAGAGACCGAAAGTGTTCTTTATTCATTGGTATTGTTACACACTGATTATTGGTAATGCGTTGTCATGTGCGCACTATGCACTTCCTAATGCTTCAGTATGGCTACCTACACGATTATGTGTGCGAACGATATGTGCATCCAAAATACGGTCTAAAACCACTTTTTCAGTTTTCCCAGACAACTTTCTTGGAGTTGAAAATGTACTTGAAGCTGTGGTGCAACTTCACGGTTAACAACTTGTTGGTGCTTTGTAACAGCCTCTACGTTGTGGTAAAGCCATATTGAATATAGAAATATACTTGGGCCATGCACAATACCCCTTTGAGTACAGATTACTTTTTTGAGACACCATGTACACTGTGCATGTCCCAATACCTTTCGGTAGTGTGATTTTTGCAAATCTCTTCAAATGAGATTCAAATGAACACACAACAAAAGGAAAAAAAAACACCGCGCCAGCGAAGTATTCCAATATTACGCCATATCGACTTATACACCTCTCCAATTTCATCAAATGATCTGATGACAAATTGATCAACCCCTAACGCAACTTGACATTTTCAGTTGCTAATTTACATGTATGTCTTTGGCAGACACCTTGGGAGAGACCTCTCAAGAGGAGGCGGCAATGACAACACCCCCAACAGAAACAAAGTCTACATGCAAACACGAGGAGAAACGATTCTACTGCGAGAATTGTGAGGAGTTGATCTGTTCTTTTTGTAAAGCCACAGTCCACGGTGAAACCTCACACAGCGTCATTGAGTCTGTGGTGGCTTATAACAGCGGCAAACAATCACTAAATGAGCAAATAGAACGAGTCGCTACCAGCATTCAACAACTAAAACAACACTTAAACGCTGCAAATGAAACTGCGGACGTATTCAAGATAAAATTTAAGCAGGCAAAGCAAGATGTGGGACAGAGAACTGCTAAGGCAATAGAAGAGACCAAAACAAAACAGAAAAGTATAATCGATGAAATAGAAAAACAAAACCTGGGTCGCAAAAACCACGCGAAAACGCTAGATAAAATGTTGATAGCGCAAAGAACTGCTGTTAAGAATGCAAAGGACGTTACAAAGAATAAATCACACAACGACTTCTTCTCAAAGTACCCTGATATCAATAGAAAGCTTAGAATGCTAGCCGCCAAGCCTCTTCCTACGTTGAAATACAAGCACACATTCCCCAAGTTCATGCCGAGTCAGACGATCGGTGACATCAATCTGGGGACGGTGCTGCAAGAAGACACGTGGAAGCTGCGTCTTGAGTTCGGCAAACAGGAAAGTGGTCCAGGCGACTTTGAAGAAGCTGTAGGCATCGCTGCTGCTGAATCTGATGAGATAGCGGTGGCGGACTTGTGCAACGAGCGAGTGGTGATCTGCGACTACCAAGGACAGATAAAAAGCTCCATTCCAGAAAGTCCATGTAAGTGATTTAAAGCACGGACAATGTCATGCATTAACTTATGCATAAACCCAGCAACATGTGCGAGAAAATGCACGAAATCAACAAATTAAGACGGAACGTTCATTTTTTACAAGGCGATTTGAAAATAGCAGGCAGTATAGAATGTACCAATTCTTCATGCCTTGTGTCCATGGATAGCACGAGCTGAAATCTTCATGAGATTAATTATTTATCTAGAAATACAAAGCTTTCGTTTTGTTTTGTATAATTATTGTTGTACATTTCTTGACTTTTGTTTAATTTAATCAAAACATCACAAATCATCTGTACACATATGACATTATATTCTGATCACTATGAATTTGAAACTTTTGTGTCAGAGGATATTGAATGAAACAAAACCTTTTGGTGAAAAAGTACAAATCATCTTTGTAGCCATTTAACAACGTGTACAGGCGTTAACTCAATATGTGTACATGCACGATGATACTATAATTTGAGGGCGAATGAAATCCTGAATAGTACACGATCACGCGATCCTTAAACTACAACAAACATTATTTTAAGTGATTGTTTCCTGATTTGTTCTTCGACTATGTTTCGTCACAAATGTATGCCGAATGTATAGCGTAAACAATTAGCTGATTTTCTAAAAGTTATGATTTGTTTCCCCCCTTAGTTGACGTTGCGCGCGTATCTGATATGTGGGTGATTCCATCATGTCTTAACGTGAAGGTTTACAAGGACAACACGCACATTTCTAAGTTCCGCACAATTCCGCAGAGTGAAGTTCGCGAGGCTGTGCTTCTCAGCAGTGTAGCGGTCAGGAAGACTGGTAATAATACCATTGTGGGTGATACCAAGAGGAAAGTGTTGACTGAGCACAGCTCCCTTGATTGGTCAATCATACAAACCATACTAGTGGAGATAGAACCCGACTTTATCACTGTAATGAACAATGATATGATTGCTGTCAGTGACAAAAAGCAGGGGCGAGTGGATTTAGTGGATGTTGTTGATAGCAAAGCTGTCACAGCTTTCACTATCAAACCAACCATCGGAGGTCAACCAGTACAAAGCTGCAGGGGTGTATGCAGTAGTCCTAACAGCTCAGGTATCTACGTAGCGGTGAGTACAGGGGACTACAATCAGGGTCACATTCACCACTACAACGACGCAGGCCAGTTTATCAGTTGCGTGGCGGAGCGTCTGTACGACCCTCATGGGATCACATTCACATCAGATGGGCAGCTGGCAGTGGCAGACCACCACTCAGTCAAGTTGTATCACAAGGTATGAAGTTATCAAGCATGATGCTGACTAATGTTTCCCTTGCCATCATCACAATGATAGAAAACCTGCATTTTAAAAATATTTCCGATTTCACGTGTAAACGATAACTAAAATGTGGCACCTGGCGTGATATTTTATCTTAAGAGCCTCCGGTTACCATTGGCAGGTGCAATGGGGCACTTTGGCGAGGGAAATACCTCAGCTTTCAGTTGATATTTAGCTTCAAATTCAAGTCAGAGACTAACATACGAGTTAAGATGAAACATGGGTTTAAATTATCCAAATATGTCTATACATCCAAACCCTTCAAAAAAGTTTTTAAAAAAAATTTAAAAAAAGTAAAAAAACAAAAACAAAAAAAGCAAAAATATCATGCACCCCAACCGCTTGCTCGATGAATGATACTAATTCGAAATGCTAAATGAATTCGCATGCATGAAAACGAAATCGAATACTTGAATTCAAAATCGCTTTAATATGATTGAAAGTGATATTGGCTGTTTATTTCCCGAATTTACCGCGAAAACCTATATCTTATTCACTTTCAATCTTTTTGTAGGTCGGCGAAACTCATCACTTGGGAACTCATCGCGTGGAAAGCATGTCAAGTGTAAGGATCTCTACAATAGGCCTACGTTTTTCAGATATATTATCCATTATTACAGTCTGTCATTGACAATTATTGTCCAGTTTATTCTTCGTCACTGAACAAATTTCTTACGAAATATCCTTGTATTTTCTCAGCCTACATCACAGATTTGGAGACGCAGTAATCACATTAAAATTTCAGAGGGTTAATTAAGGCAATTTTTCTGCTTCCGAAAAAAAGAAAAATGATAGAAATTCTTTGAAAACTAAATTTGTTCTGCGCTGAATTTTTTTGCATTGTGTCGTTATTGATCAGTTATTTCTCTCACTTCGCAAAACAAAATTCAAAGGATTACGTAATATTATTGACAAACAAGGTGAATCCAAAAAGTTCGTATTGTAAGTTTGTATTTGAGAACAATCGTTCGCATTGTGTCCGTATTAAACTCAACGTTTTGTTGATATCGCAAGACGGGAATTTCCAACAGGCAGATCGATTCCTTTGATAAATAGCTATGTCTTGTTCTTCATTTTTGTAGTCTAATTGTTTGTAAAATTATTGCGCTTGTTGTTCGGCGTCGATTGCACATCATGACTATTATCTATGCATGGATATTTTGCATGATTATGTACCTCCGTAAGGAAAATATTATTAATTTCTAGTTATGTACAGGGCGGGTAAAGAATAGAGATTTTTCAAAATGTTGTTGAAAAAAAAAATCACTGCATATTTAACGCCTTATATGACATGTTGATGTTCTATTAAATACACGATAACCTCCTATGAGGTCAAATATTTTAATTAGTCACAATTCTATTATAGTTTGAAAATACGAAGCTCGTTTTGTAAACATTGCTTCAAAACGTCCGGCCATGTTGCAATGTGCCTAGGATTTCCACCTTTTCCCATCAGGGGATAAATGTGAATTATTATATATGGGTATCAACGGTAGTAACCGGTGGAACTCCCACTAAGTAGATATAGCCTAGATGCTTTAACCGTTATTCTGAATTTTTGATAGCTTTTTTCATCCTCTTTTAGGGAGCTGAACGTCCTTCCCTCACAGGGGTGAGTACGGGTCTTTGCAATGCCCTCACTGAAAACATTAACGGTTACACATACAATGTCCAGTTTTTCTTCGTCACTGAACAAATTGCTTACGAAATTTCAGCCTATATCACAGATTGTGCATACACTTGTCAATCGTAATTGTGTAGGATTGGGAGTCGACTCCACAATGTCCAACTTTAAAAGGCCAAGTCCCGACAACATGCTGTACGTTAATACTGTACACAGAGTACTTTTCGATCGCCATCTTTAAGGATTTAAAATTGGCAAACATCCACTCACAAACAACAAAATGATCACATGAAGCATGTATTCTCAGTCCTGAGGTTTTCAGTAGACAGATTCAAAATTTAGTTAAAAGTTTCATGGAAAATGAAGAAAACGCAGACAAATCAATAGCGCCCCTTTTAGATTCCTAGATATCAAAATCAGCAAAAAAGCGGCCTTTAATCTGGGCAGAAGTCCTCCCGACAATCTGAAAGAGTCCCTTTAACAACCCAGCAAAAACAAATGATCAAAGCCTTTAAAACGGTTGGCTGATTTGGCTACTTTCAAATGTTTTCTCCCTTCAGAGTGAGGATTTCACCAGTGCAGAAGCCACGCCTCCCATTGGACGTGCGCCTCCAGGGAAAAAGGGTAGTTTTATTAAGCTGTTGCGTACCGATAATTCTTTTCAGTTTTAAATTTGAATTGGACAAAATGAGCTTTGCTGACAAATGTCTTTCTTTGGTCGTGTAGCTCAAATCCTTACCATTCAAAATAATGTGTCAGAAATAGTTACAGAAAAACACTGCACCAGTAAGACTTGAGTGAAAACTACAAGTGAAAATATATCTCTTTCAATTAATTGTATTTAAAGACAATTTAAATTCTCTTGGAGCATGATTAAGAAAATTTACTTTTCAGAGGATATTTGAGGATATTTTGTCAAAGTCACTACTTGAATGAAACTGCTCATTTTTTTGTGGTGACATAATTACAAGGGTCATCATGTTGCAATAAAAAGGGCTTTAGTTCTCAACAATGATAAATTGTTATTCTCATAGTTTTAGTCACAGGTAGTCCCTCCACTCCACCAACACACCTGAAAAAGATTCTGGAGGAGCACGGTGGAAGTACGACAGATTTCACCACAGCCAAGCTGATGGACAGTGTTTTCCAGCTACCATTCATTGCGATAGGTTACTTTGACAGGGAAGGTGGGAGCTTGTCCCTGGACCAGTACAAGGTCCATCTGTACATCCCACGCGGTGCACTCTCGATCTCCGAGGGTAACCCGCAGCAGGTGTATATCTACGTCAACCCCAACGCGCCACCTCTCGGGATCGGTCGTAGCCACACTGCCTTATCACCCTCGATTCAGTGCGGTCCGCCAGGTCTTAAGTTTCTGGAGAGCGTGGTGCTGTCATTTCCCCACTTCGCCCAGGAGGAGAGTGGATGGGAGCTCACCCCCCGGATGCGTAATAATGATGACTCTACTTTCAAAACCTGGCAGGCAATGAATGCTGGCAATGATGGCATCTTGGTCTCAACACAAGGCAGCCAGGTCGTTCTCCTTATGAAGCACTTCACCGAGGTAGCTCTTGTTGGCCTGTTGTCTCCAACATCCGCCAAAGTAATGCAGGTTGGCGTGTTTGGATGCTTCTTTGACCAATGCGACAAGCAGTACAGTTTTCGGTTCCACATTTGGAACAATGACCCAGTTGCAAAGCAGGTAATGCATTTACCTTCTTGTTTGGCTTGTTACTTGCACTGCTCGTCTAGAACGAAAAATAGAGCAGTGATATTTTCCTGACAAACACAACTGTATTAAGTCAAAATGGGTGAGAATAGAAACACAACTCCTTTCAAACGTTTTCTACCAATCCTAGCTTTAATTCGTCTAACAATCCACAAGGGAAACTGACTAGGTAAATTTGAATACATTTTCAAAGTGAACAAAGAACCTGACAGGAGCGGGATTCAAACCTGTGACCTCCGGGTTACCGTACCGGCGCTCTACCAACTGAGCTATCTTGCCCTATGTTGGCGGTCTCCCAAATTGTCAGTATCTTTGTTCGGGTGGGCGCTAGTCAGAAGTCATCAACCCAGAATGCCGTATAGCCAGGGATCACACCCAATTTTACGATACAACCTGGGAAGCGACATTGTGGGGATCACTCAATGAAGTTCATGACTTCTGACTAGCGCCCACCCGAACAAAGATACTGACAATTTGGGAGACCGCCAACATAGGGCAAGATAGCTCAGTTGGTAGAGCGCCGGTACGGTAACCCGGAGGTCACTGGTTCGAATCCCGCTCCTGTCAGGTTCTTTGTTCACTTTGAAAATCCTAGCTTTAATTAGTCAGTTATTCTTCCGGTGTACGTAATGCAATTTATTAAGTTGTTAAAAAAGAACATTAGATTAGAAAGGTTCGAGTTCAATTGGACCAAGATACGTTATAAATATGGAGTAATTAATGAGTAAACAAAACTAAAATCAAATGCAATGATTTTTACCTTCTTACTGGCTTCTTACAGTTTGGTATAATTTATTCAGTCAGTGACGTCACAGGACCTCTGTTTCTATAGTTCCAATCCATGGACAAGTAAAGTAATTGCTGCTTTAGAAAAAAAATAATGTCCGAAAATTATTATTTATCTCATTATGATGTCACAACCAGGGCCCAATTTCATAGAATCTATAACGTTAAGCAACAAAAAAATCGTCGCTAACTGTGGCAGAAAATTATCCGCTAACGATTAGCGTATTCCACGGTTGGTAGGGATTTGGCTTGTGTGCATGCGTATATCTCGCCTGTGCTTACACATCCTCATATGCAGATACGGTGTACCTCTATTGTAGACTTTACTTTCTTTCTTTTTATTCTCCTTTGTCCCCATTGAAATCTCAAAACCCATAGCGTTAATTTTCTGGGGTAGGTCGATTTCTAAAGACACCCTCGTGGGGTAGCATTGTCCCCATTGTTGCCCTTTGTTATACCTTCCCCACAACCATACATATGCACGTTCACATCCTCACACACATACAGATACGGGGTACCTCTATTGTAGACTTTACTTTCCTTCTTGTTATTCTCCTTTGTCCCCTTGAAATCTCAAAACCCATAGCGTTAACTCTCTGGGGTAGGTCGATTTCTAAAGACACCCTCGTGGTGTAGCATTGTCCCTATTGTTGCCCTTTAGCTTTATACCTACCCCACAATCATACCTATGTACGTTTAACGGGTTCACACATGATTTCTTTGCCAGCTCGACAGAATCCGACGTTACGGATTCCAGTTAACTGTTGAACAGATGTATGCAAAAACCAATGTGATACGTAGACAAATTGAGGACAAATTGAATGTTTAAAATTGGTTTTGATGTTTCGTGAAAAAAAAGATGACTGCAGATAAAGTGCGCGTATATGAAGTTTTTCATGTCTATTTAGAATCAACATTGTTACGTCGATTAAAGATATTGCGACAAAAGGGATACTTAATTCCTCAAAACTGTATCGAATATAATAATCATTGATCATTAAAAACAGAAAGTTGTGGACAAGGAAAACGAAATGGACTCCAAGTTGCTGGACGTTTCCAGAGAAATGATTGTCCGCAATGATGACGATGTGATTGCAAAGATTCAGAACATCAAAAGCGGCTGGGAACTGGCAGCAAATACGTCACAGGTATGGTATCAATATTCACGAAACAAATCCGTGGAAAACGCTATTTCTGGCTGACTGTTCTATGCGGCTTTGTGTGGGTGCGGGATGTTGGATGTGAGGGCATTTTGAAGCCGTCTCTGAGGTCGCCTTGTATGGCTGCTTTTGTATGTGCATGATTGACATTGCAATTTGACAAAAGACAGACAATGTGAGCTCTCAGTTACTTTCGAATATGAATGCCACTATTCTCACGAATGTTATCAATAGCAAAGGCCGAGTGAACGTTGACTGTTTTACGATGAATAAATAATTTTTCACGAGATATCAAACATTAACTTGGTGCTATTATCAGCATCTTTAGGACACTTTAAGAGCAACTCGGCACCACAACTTGGCCCTACCCTACAAAAGTATCCTCAAAAACACGCCAAAACATTTTGAGGCATATTTTGGTCATTCGATTTCTGTCATTAAAAAGGCTTACCCGTGCCTTTCCAACGGTAACAAAACACTAGCCTCGTAGATGGCCGCTGCTCATGCCTATAAAACTGCAAAATTTCGCCGCTGATCATCATTGTAAACCCATCTCAAGTTCAAGTACGCATGTGATAGAGGCGATAGCTTTGTCATATTTAAAAAAAAAAAATTTGCGGGGGCGGATCCAGAGGGGGGGGGGGAGCGGTTTGGGTGTCGAACCCCCCCCCCCCCCCACTTGTTGGCAATTTATTTATTTATTTATTTATATATATATTTGTTTGGCTTGTAAGAGCCTACACCTAAAGTTGCAAACCAGAAAAGTAAAACCCTGTAAAGGTCTTATTTTGCGTGTACGGGTAAGAACAAAAAGAGGCCAAATGGCGCCACCAACGTTGAGAAAGTGTGTGCCCCCCCACCCCCCGCTTGTAAAATTTTGTTCGCAGGCAAAACGTTTTGGGAGTCAAATTTTGGGGGCAAATGTACGAAAAAAAAACAGAACCCCAAACAATAAGGATCCACCCCAGCAGTGAATAACAAAATGGAAAAATGTATAGAGTACTGAAGTGATGACGTCAATCAATGCAATGTTTGGAACCAGAATACATTCTAAACTGCATGTGTTTTTGGAAACTGCCTTTTGGAAACAGCTGATGACTATTGTTCTGCAACTTTTCAGACACAGACAATTTCAATCGTGCGAATTTGGCAGTTACAAACAAATTCTGTGACCTTTGACCTTACCCGACTGCAAGCTGATGACGCGCCAGAATGTGATGGGTACATTTCCCAGCCCAGTAATGATGACACCGGAAGAGCCTCAAACGACGACAGCACTCGCATGTCGATCAGACCGAAAACTGTAAGTCAAGTGTTAATAGATGAATTTGATTGTTTAAGGTTATAACATAAACCGCTATAATGAACCATACACAAACTACAAAGCTGTCTCAGTGCACAATAAAGTGCAAGTGTGGAGTTTGTCATTGTTACACCCGTTACGTCTCTTAACCTTAGTTTACAGAGTTACAACATGTATAACATCTTGTTCATGTCGTATTTAATAAATATGATCCATTTTGATGTTGCGTGTGAAGTTAGTTTAAGTACGGTAATATACAGTGAGGAGCCGGGGTGCCGTGTCGGCTTTGCAGCCAAGCGAACCGGACACAAAAAGTTTGTGCAGCCAAGCGTAACGAACACAATAATCTAACAATGGATTGAACATGCAGAAAATGGCGTCTATAGACGTCATCCGGCCCGGTGGCACTGTTTTTTTGCGCCATGTGGCGTCCTCCGTACGCAATGGTTTAAAAGAATTGGCATAAAACTTAGTATCAGGTGAAACGGAGGCACGCACCACCGTATGCATGCCATATGTACCTTTAGACGTAATTAAAATGCATGCATTGATTATTTTAAGCAAAGTTCGGGCTTTACAAAACTTTTCTAGACGATTTAAACAACCACAACCAGACGGGAGCTGACACAAGGAGGAAAATTCACATCAAGGGTCAAATAGAAAATTAAAAAGCCTGTCAGAAAATCTGGCATTTTTATTTATCATGGGGGCAATAATTTTATTCTCTAAGGATTTAACGCGGTGGAGGGGATATTGTAGGTTGGAAAAAAAGAGAAATCATTCAGCCAAGTTAAAAAAAAAAGGCATGTTTGGCGTCCGGGTTTTTTTAAGGAAGGAGGGGCTTTTTATTTTCAAGATGGTCGCTAATCTTTTTTGAATTTTCGATAACGGCAGGTTTTCCAACTGTTCAAAGACACAAAAATTAAAGAGACATGTTGGACAAGAGAATTGATATGTTTACAGTGGTTTGGTAGTTTTCAAAGTTATACTCGCGGGTATTATATTTTCCGATGGATTAGTTAACATTTTGTTGTTTTTCTTTATCTCGTAAAATAAAAAAAAATCCAAGTGGTCCCCAAAAAGGAAGCGGGCGGGGACGCTAAGCAAGTTTTTTGTTTTACTTCGTCTTATCTGCTGCAGCTTGGAGCTTTAAAGGACATTGATTAACATTATATACATGTTTCACATTCATTACCTTTTGTCTACCACAGGTCAAGCGAGAGACTGAACCCCCAAAGCCAACGACTAGCGCACAAGTAAGCACATTATAGTGTTTGAGACACACTGTTATAAATATGGAGTAATTAATGAGTAAACAAAACTTTTACCTTCTTACTGGTTTCTTACAATTTATTCAGTCAGTGACGTCACAGGACCTCTGTTTCTATATTTCCAATCCATAGACAAGTAAAGTAATTGCTGCTTTAGAAAAAAATTAATTTCCGAAAATTATTATTTATCTCATATGATGTCACAACCAGGGCCTAATTTCATAGAATCTATAACGTTAAGCAAAAAACAAATCGTCGCTAACTGTGGCAGAAAATTATCCGCTAACGATTAGCGTATTCCACGGTTGGTAGGAATTTGGCTTGTGTGCATATTTTTGTTTTACTTCGTCTTATCTGCTGCAGCTTGGAGCTTTAAAGGACATTGATTAACATTATATACATGTTTCACATTCATTACCTTTTGTCTACCACAGGTCAAGCGAGAGACTGAACCCCCAAAGCCAACGACTAGCGCACAAGTAAGCACATTATAGTGTTTGAGACACACTGCACATTTCTGGGGGTTAAATTTACCTAATTGTGGGTGAAAACTGCAACTACGCAAAAATTGGGTAAATCTATACGGATGAGAGTATAAAAGGCTTACCCAAATTTTGGGTAGTTGCAGTTTTCACCCACAATTGGGTAAATTTAACAACCATGATTTTCAGTGTATATCGAAGCAATAGACCTGTGACGTAATGACGTTATCCCGTGCTGACCTCGTGGGCGTATTCGAAACCCCGTTCGCGTGTTGAAGAGATTTTAGACTTGAAATCAAGTCGGTAATTGGACGGTTTTATTATATTCGTCTGGGGATATAGCGCATACCGCTCTATTAGTTGCCAACATGCGTGTGCTTCACTGGCATAATAACATAATATGCCACTCAATATTGGGTTTTACCCTTCACCGAAGTATTTGATAAACACTGTATACTCAGTGTTGTCCCGAGAGATTATTTGGAAAAAAAAATCACTCATGTGGGACTCGAACCTACGACCTCCTGCTTTCTAGTGCAGATGTCTTACCACTCGACCACCGAGCTTGTCGGAGTCGGGTGGCTGGTTTAAATCTTGTATAGCGGCAGGATAGCAGGAGGTCGTTGGTTCGAGTCCCAGCCGAGTGATTTTTCCAAATAATCTCTCGGGACAAAACTGAGTATACAGTGTTTATCAAACACGTCGGTGAAGGGTAAAACCCAATATTGAATGTACATCATACCGACGCAACTTCCAACTTATGAATAATATGCCACGCTGTACGACGGCGCCTGCGGACAAAACAGGGCTTTTTAACGACTTGTCCAAGTCTAAAGAGAGTTTCCAAAATTCAAACCGTGTTCACGAACAGGATTTTTACTCCCCATTTACTGGGGAGTAGATGAAGAACGTCAAGAACAAAGATGGCGGACTAAGGCCCTTCCGGAACTTGCGTTACTTTTTGTGAAATTCAGGAAGTTCTCATGCAGTCCAGGGACAGTATAAAACAATTATTACAAAATAGGATCAATGGAGTGGAATTGTCTTCGCCAATTATTATTGTTGTTGCACGATTTCAATTATTTTCGTAAGCTCGTGAATTTTCCTTTTTTTTCATTCGTAGTATTAATACTTGCATAGGTACTGAGGATCCTTGACAACATAAACAACACGATGTAAACAATGTATTATAAGTTTGAAAAATAAGTCATTTTGAATTCATGGACGTCCATGATATTATACTGACTAAATACAGATAATATCTTTAAAAACCAAATAATTAAATATTAAAAGAACTCACAGTATGTGTCAAATTACACTGGGAACATGTTGCCAGTGAGCATAAAATTAAGAATTTAATGGGATGAGAATGTTCCTTTTGGAATTAAAATTTCTTAGCTCCCAGAGTTTTAACAACCTGAAGAAATATCGTAGACAACAGACGAAAACCTAAACTATTATACTTATTCAGTGGTTGTGTTTTACTCGATTTTTCTCCTTCCTTTTCTTTAGTATGAATATAAACTTCATTATTTGGCTCCGCACATTATGACTGAGCACCAGGGCTAATCTACAAGGGCACGCCGTGAAAATGACCTTGTTATGTAATAGCACGCCCTGCTTGCAAGCGCTGCTGTAGCTAATTAGTATTGAAATTTATTTAAATTTAGCGCATAATTTATTAGCCATCCATGGAACGTATAGGGTGCACGCGCTCTTTTGACGCTCCTTATTTGGCAACCAGCCTGAGAGAACACGGGTTACCCGAGAACGGGGTTTCGAATACGCCCCGTATGTCAAGTTGGGAAATTCAGAAAAAAATACCACATCGTATCGTTTATGGTTACGCCGACGAAGTGTACATTTTACGTAGATGGGCAATTCCACTGTCACTAACGTCAGGTCACTTCCATCCCTCACATCTTCAAAGCGGAAAGAAAAGGCAAGTTGGGGGGGGGGGGGGGGGGGGGTCAATATCGACGCCATCTTACCTGACTTAAATTTAAGTGTCTGGTTCCCGCTATGATATTCTTATTGAAAACGCAATTATCGAGAGTCAGCGAACCGACAAAGCAATCCCACTGGTATACGGGTATCAAATGAACGTTAAGCGCGGTGCGTAATACCAGCGACGTACTGCCCATGGAAGTGCGGTTGCTATGTGGATAGCGCCCTCTTTTGGTGCGCACGGAGCCCGGTACTGCAACAACGATCGTCTTCTTAACTGGTTGAACTCAATTCGAAAGTCTTCTTAAACCCACAGGCGTCAGTGCTGAACATTTAAATTAACATACATTCAAACCAATTAGAAATCCAGGCAAAACTTGCATCAAATCGGTACCACGTGACGTCACTTACGTCACGTCACTAACATTGGAGAAATCACACAAAAAGTCCTATTATTTTACCAAATATTTAGAGCTAGTTTAGTAAAACAGATTTGTTATCCCCAAAATTCAATCCAAACATAAAACGCATATTGAAGTGTTTGATTTGTCAGCTTTGTCCGTATTGCTGTGGAACTTCCCAGATGCTTATTCCGAGGATTATGTTGTATTTTGTATTAATTAAGGGCCTAAAGGATACCATTGTTCTTTTGTTATAAGTTTGATAAACCGAAGTCTTGGCGCTTGTTGCAAAATAGGCAGATTGACAATCCCAACTTGTTTATACTGACATGCATTCTGCAACACTTTAATGCGCTCAATCTGTTTCCACCCGGCTGCACGAAGTAATGCAACGTAATGCGAAGTGACGCCATTACGTCGGAGGTCTATAGTTATTAAGGTGTGTATTTGAATTTAATTTATCGCATGTTTTTTTCGCAAAACAAGATGGCGTTGAAAACTGCACCGAAGGATCATAAGTCGACGGGGGGTGACTACGGAGGTTTGTCTGAGGCATCGGTAAACACTATCTGTGAACAACTGAACACCGAGAGGGATGACTTCAAACGTTTCATCAAGGAGCTCTTTGACGAGGGGCACGGGCTGATGAAAGCGGATCTGTACAACGTCGCAAATCCCGCAAAGGAAGTTATGACAATCTTCTTCGCACGTCAGAGGGCATCTCACCGGCCCGATAAGACGGCCGTTGTGATTCTGTTGACAGCTTTAGATGATGAAACCTCTAAGAAAGTGAGTCGCAAAGTTTTTGAGGAAGGTAAGTACTCGTATGCATCTTTACACACGTGTTGCCTGACTGTAACTAAAAACAAAACATTTTTAAAGTGAACAAAGTGATCCCAACAATTCGCTTCCTATGTTGTATCGTAGAATTGAGCGTGATCCCTGGCTACACGGCATTATGGGTTTATGACTTCTGACTAGCGCCCCCCCCCCCCCCCCCCCCCGAACAAGAATACAGTCAAACACCTTTATAACAAAGTTCTTGGGACTTTACAATTTACCTTGTTGTAACAGGTACCTTGTATTACCAGTAATGGAAAACAAAGAAAAACAAAGACTCAGGACCTATTTTTCCTTGTTATAAGCATGATGTTGTATTAACAGTACTCTTATTGTCGGGGTTCGACTGTACTGACAATTTGAGAGACCGCCAACACATAGGGCAAAATAGCTCAGTTGGTAGAGCGCCGGTTCGGTATTCAGGAGGTCGCAGTAAATTAGAACAGAGAAGTTTTATCTTTCGCCCTGTCCCGACGTAATGTATGAGGCATCGTATACACATTGCTTTCCGAGAGCCAGTGTAAAAGAAATCACAGGCTTACTCGGGTGGGATTCGAACCCACGACTTACTGCTTACTAGTGCAGACGTCTGAACTACTCGACCACCGAGCTTGCCGGGGTCGGTTGGCCGATTCGAATCCAATATAGCTGCGGGTACCGCGTAATCAGTCAGAGGATAGGATTTGTTTGCGTCGGGGATGATGTAAATTAGAACAGAGATGTTTTCTCTTTTGCCCTGTCCCGACATAATGTATTAAGCACCTTATACTCAGTGCTTTCCGAGAGCCTGTGTTCGCAGGTTCGAATCCCGCTTCTACCAGTCTTCTTTGTTCACTTTAAAAATGTATTGAAATTTACCTAGTCAGTTTCCCTTGTGGTTTGTTTGATGAATAGAAACAAAACAACACAAAACCGCAGCCTCAATTTGGTGGCATTAATATTAAAGAAATTAATCTTATATCTTCACAACATCTCTTATTCCATAGCGCTAGACATCCGTTGTGTACACGGAAAATTTATTAGTATACAATTTGTATTAGCAGACAAACCACAGTAGTAGCGGAATATCGTTAGACCCTGCAAATTTTTTTCTTGAGTCCTGATGAAACATTCTCAGAGTTCCTTTGTCTTTTTTTCCTGAAATGCATCCTTACCCCAGGTCTCCAAAGGTACAATGACATTCAGCCAACACCTCAACAAGTTTCTGTAAGTATTCATGGTTCAAACCCCGTAGAAATTACCCCCCCCCCCAAAAAAAACAAAAAAAAAAAACAGAGGAAATATTGGAAAATGTACCAACAAAAGAAAAAAGGAGCAAAATGCAGTACAATGGCATAGCTAATTCAAAGAGTGCGCTTAATCATTGAGTTAAGCCATGGATCTTCTATTTTGTTTCCTAAATCCTTTTCGTTCTATTGCATTTCTACATTCTTTGTGTATTCCTCTTTAGTCAGAAATTGACGACCAGCGACGCTTCCGTTGGCTAGCCAAGAAGCTAGGACCAGAGTGGAAAGAGTTAGCCACACATTTAGACTTCACAAGTACAGAGTTATACCACATCATGGAGGACAACCCACACAGCGGGGAAAATCAAAGGTTCGCCATGTTGGTGAAGTGGAAACAGCGGTGTGGTACCTTAAATGAAGAGATTTTAGTCCAAGCCTTGAACACTATTGAACGATGTGACCTGGCTGAGCAGTTTTAAGGTAGGAGTACCACCCTGATGAAATAAATTGCACTTTTTGGTTTGCTTGATGTTTGATGAAGCAACACCTCATGGAGACAGATAGCCCTAGAAGGACGCCATGATATGGCGTCCTAGCGCCCAATACTGCAAAACAGGTCCATGCTAGAGAAAGAGGTTCAGAAATCACACTTTACCTGCATAAATATTCTTGGCATCATCTCTGTCCTACAGTTCAAAAGCCCATCTCCTCGGTCGGATAGAAATATTCCTCCAAGAATGTTAAGAACAGGAGACATTTGCGGCGATATTTGCTCCTCTTGTTTGTGAAGTCAGCGTCGCGTGGAGACGATTTTGCGCCGCAAATATCTCCTGTTCTTAACATTCTTGGAGGAATATTTCTAACCGACCGAGAAGATGGGCTTTTGAACTGTAGGGCAGAGATGACGCCAAGAATATTTATGCAGGTAAAGTGTGATTTCTGAACCTCTTTCTCTAGCATGGACCTGTTTTGCAGTGTTGGGCGCTAGGACGCCATATCATGGCGTCCTTCCTGGGCTAGAGACAGAGTGAATAGACGGAACCAAATACAGCTTTGAGAGTGAAAGAACTACTATACGAGACAGATACAGACTGTTTTAAAAACTATATGAAAACCGTTTTCCTTGGTGTTTGTCTCGTTTTGGAAATAAACGTTTAGATGATCCACCCTGATCATTCAGAATACAGTTGACTTCTCAAACGTTAAAAAGATCAACACTTGCTTTCCTGAAGAAAGAACCAGAACCACACACGCTGCAAGAGATAACAGGGATTCGCGAGTGTCCTTCACTTTACAAGTAACACAGCCAATTGAAACGCATTATGTGACCAGCCAGGCAGTAGAGTTCTTAATGTTGTACGTGTGGAGGATGGAGGGAAACGTGAGCTTATTACTTCCTGATATATGCATAATAATGTTAAGAAATTAAATGAGGTTTTGAAGTTTGCACGCCATTATTATTGTTACAGATGAACTAAGCTGGTTGTCAAGGGGCAGACCATACGCAATAGGGGGAGAGAAGGAAAAAATCAAAATGATTAGACGGTTTTCCGTTGTCATTTAAACAAAAAATCTACATCATTTCTAACAAGTTGTACTTTAATTTTATCAGGAATATTCTCCTTGTTGTAAATGAACTACAGGGGATTTCCCCAAGCGTAAACTTATTTAAATAATATCTAATGAAACCGGGCGAAGATTGCCGGCTAATTCTCGAAGAAACTTTGGTCAAATGTGTGACAATCACATTTTAATCGGAGCGGGTATGTTTAAACAGTTAGAAGGATATTTTGAAATTCAAGAAATACTATTGTCAATTTCGTTGTTTCTCTGGACCTGTAAATAGCTTATTTACCCGATGATAAGTTGACATTTTCAGATTCAGTGCATATGTTTGTGAGGTGCAAGAGTAGAATATAACCTGACAGTAAAAATAAGGATACCAGGATTTATGTGTTTGTATAAATGCCCAAAATATTTTGAGCGAGTCCTGAAATCTTGAATAAAAGATGCTAGTAGCGCCTAAACTCACACTGCTGACGTGTTTATACACATCTTGACAGGTACCAAAATGTCACGTTCTGTATTTTTAAAGCAGATGCTGTATTTATGCTTTCGCTTTGTACACCTAACGTATTGCAAGTTGTTTTTAAACTACGCTGTTTTATCTTTATTTCGGTACATAATTATAGCCCTCACTTGTAGGTTTGTAAATAACTTTAGACGATTGAATACCCCAATGGTATTATAGCATATATATCCTAGCCATTATATTAGAACAATGTAGTCGATGTAGAGTACCAGGAAGTTGCTTTTGAACTGAAAGCTGAAGGTTCACTAATGATCCTTCTGCATGTAAAATGTCAATTTAAAGCTAGCCTCTAACCAAAGGCGTTTTGGCGAGATTAATTAAGTTTTAGAAGGAAAAATAGTTACTGATTCCAATGATAACACTATAACTCAAATGTCATATTTCTAAAACTGAGAAAAAAGACGATGAAATCTGGTTCTTTTGTACGCGCAGAGGAGCTTTCTAACAAAAGCTGTGGTGACGTCATAACGCATGCGATGACCCCGAATACGTCATACGTTAGAGTTCACGAAGAGCGCGTCCCCCGGAAGTCATGTTGCTATAGTGTACATGTACGTGTATGTGTACATGTACAATCCAATTCTCCGTCTTCTGCGATCGAGAACTACCGAAATCACGTAAATTTTCAGAAAAATCAGTGGTTGTGTGGCATTTAGAATGCAACTGTCTTGTGTGGTTGGTGGTTGCACACGCAACTTCGACAAAAACCCGGAGGTTTTTTGGCTGTCATTCCCGAAGAAGCCAGCGATTCGAAGGGAATGGATTCGTTTCGTGAACAACACGCGTTCAGATTTTAGGTTGACGGAGTGGTCGAGGATTTGTTCGGCACACTTTGGCGACGATGTTATCGACGACACGGTGAAAATGAAACAGAATTTGGGGCCGGCTGCCGACAAAGTTCAAGCTAAAGGACGGAGCTGCTCCTTCAATAAAAGCATCGACAGCATACCCATTGCTACTAATGCTGCATGTACATCGGCGGCGGCCGGCTGAGGCCAAACCGACAAGAAACAGGCAGTCCTGGGGAGCATTCCTCAAACGGGAAAGGGCTCGGGTAGGTTCATTAAAATTTTACTTACCCCCACCAAAATCGGTTAGGAACAGCAAAATTTTGGAAAAACTAACCCACCTTGATGACAACTATCTAAACGTGTCGCACAACCTGTTATTTCAAGATTTATTTCAGCAAAATCTGATAAAAATGAGGCAGAAATCAACTTTATAAATTATACTTATGTAGGCCTACAGTACATGTTCTATGTGAACACTCTGACCATACACTGCACCACGGACATCTAACACAGGAAACAAAAACTTTCTGCACAAAAAATCCTTGACAGCAGTCACAAAATTAAAGTTTGTGTCAAGTATTTATACAATTCTGAACACAATTGGATAGTTATTTTCCAAAATTTTGCTGTTCCTGAATGATTTTGGTGGGGGGTAAATGCCAAATCTTTCCAAATATTGATTTATCATTCAATAAAACAATTATAAAAGCAGTTCAGCAATGCAACTGTGGGTCTCCCCTGCTTAAACATGTGCCCTAACTTCTTGTGTTTCATTATTTGATGTGGGGAATGATTGGTTGCAGTCATTGTAATCAGAAATGTCAAAAGAGCCTTTCTTTTCTTCTCTTTTATTGGAAAGTGAAAAGGGGTAATTTAACAGAATCATTGGAACAATGTTCGAGTTGTTGCATAGATTTTTGCTAAATTAAACAAAATGTACATGTGTTGGGAATAACTGTGCTGGGCCGATTTTAAACAAGTACGTTTAAAACCGCCTTGGGGCCTGGACGCTGAGAATGACCCGAGCTAAAGGCGAGGGTCATTATCAGCGTCTAGGCCCCATGGTTTTACACTACTTCGGGGGTGAGATTTGTCAGGATTTTTTTGTTGCGATTTCAGAATTTTTTAAGAATCTCTTTTTGCTATCTGGAATTCCTGAGGTGTCCAAAAAGGTTTGTTTTTTACCTGTAAAAGTGGACATAGACCAATAAAAAAAATGATATTTTAAGGGGGTGCCTTTAGGCAAATATAAACTACAAATGTATACATGTATGTGGATTTTTCATTTTTGGCCAATCTCACACCTGGTACTTGTTTGAAACTGGCCCAGCACATGTATTCCCTTATTGAAAAATATGTACACGTACATTTACATGCATTTTTAATGATTCCTTTGCAGATTTCATTAAGATGATAATGTGCAAAGTCTTAGACCTCTGTGAAGCTGGACTGACCGAGGGAGAACTACCCCGAGCTCATGGCAAACCCTGGGCCTCTTACGGCGAGAGTGACACGCCCCAACAAAGAGGAAGCAATCAGTGCCTTTATTTCACGCTTTGGTGCACATGTAGAGCCAGTAGGAAGGCCAGAAGGCTGCGAGGGTGTGGTGGTTCAAGCCAAAAAGTCTCAGGACAAGGACAAATCCAAAAAGAGAACTGAGGTTTTTGAAGGAGAATGTTCAACTCTAACAAAGTATAGAAAGACATGAGACATAAACACCTACAAATTTAACATGAATTAAAAGTTAACGTGAAGTAAACATAAAAGAAAAAAACAACAAATGTCATCATTTGTGAAAAAAGCTTATTTTCAAAATTTATTGACTGGCTAAAAAAATACATAACATCAGTGTTTATGTAAAAAAAGTTATAAATCCAAATTTTAACTCTATAATTGGGACCACTTTACTTATTGGATTGGCATTTATAAAGAAAATATCAGTTTTGGACTTCGTTTGAAAACGCTCTCTGGTGATTATTACACTGCAATAGGCTTTGTTTACATGTGCGCTTTCCTATAAGAGCCAGGTCAAGAGGCCAGACAATCCTCCACACCTGGCTCCCATAGGAAAGCACACATTTAAACAAAGTGAATCATGATTTGATGACATTCATCAGAGGCCGTTTTCGCCCATGTTTGGTCAAAAACTGTATTTTTTGTACATTTTCTGCAAACTTAATACATGTGCGTACATGTACAAATGATTTTGAAAATCGGTTGAAATGCTCTTTTTATAAGTGCATTTATCAGTTTGTATTACTAGATTTTGGCCAGGTTATGTTCAATTTTCGAAACAAATCCTTTTCGCCGGTCCATGAATTCATATTTGTAAAATATGTACATGTAAAGAAAGGTGGAACTTTAATACCTAATGATGCTTGGTACATGTGTACTTGGTAGAAATTCCTCATTAATTCTCCACCAGGGAGATCAACAAGGAGGCCTCCAGGAGAGTGGAATCTAATTTGATGTTGCATTGTAGTTGCCTATAAAGATTACTAAAAACAGTTTGATGAAGATCGTTCCATACCTTGATGGTCCTCGGAAAGAATTAATGTTAAGTTCCCTCAATTTGTTTTGCGATTATGAAAGGACTCCATGAAGTTGATAGATTTAGCTTAAGGTCATGAACAGTGTCTGAAACAAAATTGTGCAGTCAGTTACATATCTATATCACATATTTGTTAATAAATAAAGAATGAAGGAATTCTGACAGTACAATTTCCTACTCAAATTCTTTTGTGATTTGTTTTATAAATAAGCATGGCTAGTTAAAAACCGGGGACATCTGTCAAAAAAATGCTGACATTTTTCACTGTACAATTTTTACAAATCTAAATTGACGCCACTAACTAGGTAAAGGGTTGGGGTTGGTGATATTTTTATCTAAATACATGTAAAGGATTTATATATACATAATTCGGATTCTACAGAAATGATCCCAAATTTCAGACCTACAGACCCAGGCAGCATTGGCGACCTCCCCTTAGTCCCCTACATGTCGTCCATATCGGGATATTTAAATCCCTGGTACATGTAGTTATTATCCGGGTCTGGGAAGGTCAGGCGAGTCTTCTGCACGATGCATGATGGGAGTGGAACTCTATTGTGTCTTCCTAGAAATCCCCAGCACCATCGGATGACTTGCCTGTATGAAATATGCCGGTATTTCGTTAAAAAAATAAAAGCAATCAATGTAAATTTTTTGTTGTCTCATTTCATAAAAGAAATTTGTATACAGGGGTGAGATTTGTCAGGATTTTTCCTTATTTAAGGATTTTTTTGTCAGGAATTTTACTGATTTCAGAAGAATCTATTTTTGAAATCTGGAATTCCTGAGGTCTTACCTGTAAAAGTGGATATAGACCAATAGAAATGGGTATTTTCAGGGATGCCTTTAGGCAAATATAAACCATAGACCTTACTTTGCCCAGTCCTTGGCAACCCGCAAACACTAGGTTTTGTTGATTTTTCATTCTTGGCCAATCTCACCCCCGTTTATAGGCCACAATATTACTGATTTTGCATTTTACGAAGTAAATGTATATAGCAAATATTACCTTGCCATGTCGGTCTCAATTGCTCTTGCCCCATACTGCTGCTTGAAATGGTAGTAGGCCGTTTCCAGAGTCGCCTCGTACCACGGATGGTCAGTGAAGCAGTTGAAGGTGCTTGGGTCAACGCCAGATGATTTTATGTTGAATGGCATCGACCTCTTTGCAACATGTACAGTTGTGGGCATACTCCATCACCATACAACGACCACAGGAACACCTGGGGGAAGAAAAATAGTCATAAAATAAAAAAGGTTAAATATACATGTAGGCTAGATGTTTATCTAGATCTGTGGTCTGCAACAAAACATCAGTTGAAACAATGTAGTTTCGCAGGGTCCTGCAAAACATCTACTACATGCAGGCCCATTTGTTTCTTTCATGCACGGTTGATCAAGGAAAAAAAAAGTTTGAAGTCTTATAACAACTTTGAATGTGATTATTTTTAATCAAGAATCAGCCAAGGCTGCACTGTGAGACCAGAACATGTCAAATTCTGGATAAGCATGCCATATAAATAAGTCTAGATAGACAATGAATCAAGTAATTTTCCTGTTACTCCATCATTCCCAACCCTTTTTATGCCCCCCCAAAAAATTCAATTTTTGTTGAACGTTGAACTAATGAAAAGAATTCCAGAAACATACCAATCACTGAATCAGTAATAATATTCAAACGATCGATGTTTGCCGGGGGAGCTGGATCATCGTGACCAGGAATGCCACCATCCTCGTCGTGTTCATGCTCCTGCAGTGCCGGCGGCGGCGGTGCAAGGGGCTCGAATCTGTAGTGTACGGTTCAGCCCCGCGTACAACTTCAACTTCCTCGTCGACCTAAATATCGTCTTCATCTTCATCAGACGTATTCCTAGAATCAGATTCATAGTTTTCCGAAAAACTATGAGAAGATATGCTGTGTTCCTTCCAACTTTCGTCAAAAGAGTTGTCTGAATCTGACGACATGTTTCGCTTTTCGAGCTTTGTGCGTGCATGCAGCGTTCGTTGCATGCGACCGTGTGCGTGTGTACGTATCAGATGCATGACGAGTGCAGGAACCAGACATAGTCGGTCTAACGTATGACGTCACGCCAATCGAGCGGATGATCATCGTGTGACCTTTGTTTTTCTAAATCGCAATAATCGTACTTCAAACTTTTTATTCTGTAGATTTTTTTGGGGCGCTCCAAAGCAGATAATAATATTTGAAAATGTTTTGGCCATATATGTATCACAATATAAAGCAAGAAAGCAAAGTTTACATGTTATGTTAGAGGCTAGCTTTAAATACTCAACACTTATTAAAGTCCCCCATTAATGATTGAAATTCATTATAATTCAAACATTTTAAAAATAACTGGACACCAAACCTTCACTTTTGAAATGCAGTTATGACTGTTCCTTTGTATTAGTGGCTGTATGTAAATGATAATCATTCAAGTACAATTCAATTATATCTTTATTCTTTAAATGTGTTATCTTTCTAAGCAGACAAAATAAAAAACAATGTATTAAAAGAAAAAATGAACTCGAAGCTCTCCCCTAAAAAAGAAAGAAAATCAAAGGAAAATTGAAAATTCTCTGTCTTAAATACTTCAACTTTGATGACTGGCCTAAATAAAAAAAATATTCATTCAAATTCCAATTTCATCAGTCAACTGAATAGATGCTTACTGTGCACTCTTCCAGGATAAAAAAGTTCCAAAACAAAAGATATCAGTAGGCCTACAAATTGAAAAGGTAATACATCAGGGCTCGAAACTTGGACTGGACTGGTGGAGTCCAGTATTTAGGGAATCGGTCTAGTGGACTCCATACCAAACTAGACCAGTGATCTGGTGACCGGGGGGGGGGGGGGGGGGGGGGTACTCAGTCCGGTATATCAATGCCCCCCCCCCCCCCCCCCCCCCCTGTTTGGTGGTATACTCATCGGTTGTAATTCTATTCTCTGTATTGACATGGGCTTTTTATCACATAGGCCTATTGGTATATCAATGGGTCGTCAATTTTCCAGATTAAGTGGTAGTAATAACGTTAAAGATCGCCCGAGAGAGATCATTATTCCCGACAACAAAATATTGAAACGTGGGCGTGTTTACAGTGATTGCAAACGTACCCGTTATGTGCATTATGCTCACCGTATACTGCGTATATACAGTCGAACCCTATATATATTGTCTCTATTTGTGGGTACATATAGCCCTCACTTGTAGGTTTGTAAATAACTTTAGACGATTGAATACCCCAATTATATCACATATATATATATAGCCATTCTATTAGAATACCAGAAAGTAAACAGTAACAGATTCAGTGCATATGTTTGTGAGGTGCAAGAATAGAATTATAATTCGACAGTAAAAATAAGGATACAAGGATTGATGCGTTGGTATAAATGCCCAGAATATTTTGAGCTCGTACATACACCGTAAATGTATTCGATCCGTTTGCAACGTTCGCGGTCGTGTCGAGTGTGCACAATAACCTTCCGACCTCTGACCACGACCTGCCGATTTCTACTTATAGGGGTGGCTGTATTTTGCTGTAAGGACGAGTTATTTTTCTGTGTTTTTTTTCCATGAACGATTCATAATCTCATTTTTTTCAAATGACTTTCTAAATTGTGGGGTTGTTATTTTCCTCATTATTTTTTTTTATTGCAATTACTTCCTAGTTTGTAGTGTGTAGTAGGTTATCGTATTTGTATACATTCGTAGCTTTATATATCGTATTTTAGCATATATTATCCCAGCCAGCAAGCCCAAGTGGGGCCTTGGTGGGCCTTTGATGGGCAACTGAGTGGTCCCAATTGGGTTGCCCATGGGCCCCATACAGTTTTGGCTGATGGGGCCACTTAAGGGCTAGCCCAGACCTCCCCAAAAGGGTCTCACATGGGTGTAATAAGTTACTTCTATTTAGTCTGGTTCCCACTCCACTTATTGCTGTAAATTTGCACTTACTATCTGGCAACGTAGCTTAATAGTTTATGTAAGTTTTTAATACGTATTTTATGTTCTAGGAAAGTTCTTGGAACGTTTTTAGAACGTCACAAATTTATCTTTTTAAAACGTCCACAACTGTCTACAAACTTTCGTAAAAAAACCCCGTGTTTTTGGAAACCTCCGCAAAACATAAGAAAACGTTCAGAAAACGTGCCGAAAACGTTAAATGGTTTGCTGGGCCCCCTACCCTAAAAAAGGTGAGTACCCCGGGTCTGGTGACTTTTCTTTCAAATAACCTTACATTTCACAATCTGAATGCACAGAGGTTGCCTTGTTCATTTCTATTATTTTGACAAATGTTCAGTTATTAGCAAGTTGTAAAATATTGTAAAATATACACACTTGCACAGAATGCCCCAGTGAATTTTGATTTGCTCTGGTCTTAAAACGTTACTCTGGTCTAGAGGTTCACCCAATTTGTAGTACTATAGCTCGATTGTCTAATGAATATTTTATATGAAGTTCAAGCCTTGCAAATGCTGCATGCAATGATAGTAAAATTATAGCAACGTTATAATAAAATATTTCTTTTTGCGATAAAGTAATATTATCAATGTATATTTGTCATTAATTTTGTATAGTTCCTTCGACAAAACAGGACACTCTCTGTGCCACAGACTATTTCACATATTCCATGATTTTAGTGACAATAAATCCTTCAGTGAAAAAAAGAAAGATACAGTGATATCCCTACCGGAATCACTGCACTCTACTGCAGGCTGATAGAGGGTAATCATCAGAGTCATCTATACCAGCTTGATCTTCAGTCAATGACTTCTGGTAACTTAATGCAATAGCCGGAACAATTAAAAGAAAAGTAAGTCAAAATGGGATCATTTTTCTCAACAGGACACGGACCCGTACACCGGATATTTTCGGTTGTTTTAAATGCGGGGATGTATACAAACTTCACGGGCCAAAGTGAATTTTTTTTTGGGGGGGGGGGGGGGGCGTCTGGCTAGCAATTTCAATGAATTTTACCCAGAACAGGAGGAAGCATGTAAATATATGACAAGTGACGGACCACATCGACCTTAGGGACCATGTATTATTGTCAATTTGCGTGCGCACGCGTGCTCACGCATGCGCACGGGTCCGCACGCAATTGCACGCAAAGGCACGAGTGCCGATGCGTGCAAATGCTTGCCAAAATCTCCCTCGTTTTACCTTGCACGCAAAGGCACGCAAAGGCACGCAAAGGCACGCAGTGGCACGCGTGCGCACGCAAATTGGCAATAATCCATGGTGCCTTATATTGACTCTGGCCGGGCCCTCTGCATATTATACAGTATACCACCCAGTATACCACACAACCCGCGCCCGCCTTTACTCCAACGGTACCCATTTCATAATTTTTGTTTTCACTTTAATATATGTACCCAAGCGGTGTCCGCCTGTAGGCCTACTTCAGAGGTGCCCGTTTTATAATAATTTTTTTTTTCACTAAATCTACCCAATCGGTGCCCGCCTGTACTCCAGAGGTGGCCGTTTTATATATTTGTTTTATTTGATGTACCCAACTGTTGCCCGCCTGTACTCCAGAGGTGCCCGTTTTTTGTTTTTTCGTGAAAGTGGAGTTATGAAACTCCATTTATTACGATATTTATACAACGCTACAACACACAATAATACATTATTTTATATATCTATGAATATGTACAAAAATAAAAAATATACATAGTAGATGCAATAAGGTATAAACAATAATAGTGTCACAACCAGAAACAAAATCTTAAATCGTGCAAAGTAAATCACATGAACAATATTGTATAAACAATAAATCATATTTCTCAAAACAAAATCATAGGTCATGCAAATTGAATGACATGAACAATAAATCAAATATATAGAAACGAAATCATATGTCTTACAACGATAATGTCATAAACAATAATGTATATACAATAAATCAATGAATCAAATATCTAGAAACAAGTCATGCAAAGTAAATGACACAAATTAATGTATAAACAATGAATCAAAGATTTACAAACAAATACACTAGTCATGCAACATAAATAACATGAACAACAGTATATAAACAATAAATCAATAAATCAAAACTTTTAAAAACAAAATGTCATGCAAATGAATGACAAACAATTATGAATAAACAATCAATCAAATATTTAGAAACAAAATCTCCAGTCATGCAAAATAAATGACAAACAATAAATCAAATATTTAGAAACAAAATGCAAATTCATGCAAAAAAGAACAACAACAACAACAACAACAACAACAAAAAGGTACAAACAATAGATCAAAACATTTAGAAAACAAAATCTCAAATCATGCAAAGTAAATGTCAAATAGTCGTGTACAAATACAATAAATCAAATATTTAGAAACAACATTTTAAATTACCTTCGTCCAAATCACACAGAGCAGAATACCTGACATAAATCAAACGAAAAACATTGTCCGTTAATCTCAACTTTTCAAGGAAAATAAATCTACGTAAATTACTTTTGTACAATTTTAGAATATTCACATTGCAATGACTACTGCTCTCGGCATAAAAACATCTGGTTTTCCAAATTATTCTATGTAATTTACCAATTAACAGTAAACACAAATCGTCTTTGAAACCTACTCCCAGGGTTCTAGATATATCAGATAGACAAAAAGTAGTGTCCTTTTTATATTTCTTTATAGTATTTTCTACAAAAAACCAAGCATCGACATGTTTATTGCAGTAGATAAAAAGATGTTCAATTGTTTCGATATTAGTTTTACATAGTGGGCAAAAATCATTATCAGTTATTCCCCATTTGTTTAGTTTATCTTTGGTTGGAGGAATTCTGTGTTTCAGTTGAAACCATATGTCCTTATCGTGAACGTCCAAAAGATTACATTGATTTTGGAGCCAAATTCCTTTCCAGTCTAGGTTATTGACATTAAAGAAAAGATTCCACTTTTTCACGGGATTGGGCTCAATTAAATTTCTACTAATTAAAAAATTATAGATAATCTTAACATTTGCATTAATTAATTCTATGGTATCATCTTTATCATTAATGGTAACATTATTCAATGGATGGTTCGGGGGACCTTCTCTGGATTCTTCTATGTAATCTATTTTGACATTTCTGTTTAAACCCGCCATGATCCGGCCCGCAGTTACAGGCAAAATATTACATAAATCGGCAACCTTCTTAAAAGAAAACAGCTGGCCTTCTTGAACAATATCTTTTAAATAAACAATTCCGTGAGGTTTTAACATTTTTGAATCTAAAACTTTTCCTTGATTACCAGTAATAATTGTGTTATTCCACAGAGGTAAGTTACCTGTTTCATTTATACACGAAAAAACGTTATTAATATTGGCACCGGATTTGTTGAAATTAACAATTAATTCTTTATAATAAGGTTGGGCCGTGGGGACAATAGCTTTGGGACAATTAAGAACGTACAGTCTAGTTTACTACTCCCACTGGCTTGGGTTGTACAATAATCAAAGAAATATTTCCATTTACCGGAACTTTCACGATACTTACGCAAAACATTAATTTTTAAAGCCTGCAATTTACATTTAATGTCGACAACTCCAGTACCTCCATTATCAAGCGGCCCGCATATAGTATTTCTTTTGATTTTATCCGGTTTCCCGTTCAAATAGAAGGACCATTTAAATCTTTCCATTTTCGAAATATATTCTTCTGGACAATGAAGGACTGGGCCGAAGTAGGAGAGCCCGGCTCCGATAAAACTATTGACGACTATAGATTTCCCTTTTAAGGTAAGGTTTCTCATTTTCCATCTCTTCAAAATAACTCTCCATTTTACTAATTCTAGGTTCCTAATTTATATCCGAATTGTCGTCATTTCCAAAATAAATTCCGAGTATTTTAAGGTGATCACTGACCCACGAAAACCCCCCCGGTTTATCTTTTCTATCCCTCCATTTGCCCAACCAAAGCCCCCTGTGATTTCCCTACATTAATTTTAGACCCAGACCCCCCACTGTAAACGGTAAAAATATTGTCTAACACATCAAAATCGCTATCCTCAGTCAAATTTTTTTTGTGTCATCAGCATGTTGAACTAATTTCAGAGTCTGATCACTATTAGGAAGAATTATACCTTTAAGATTGTTACTTCTTCTAATGAGACAGGCTAAACCTTCAGCACATATGGTATATAGGAGAGGGGATAAGGGACATCCCTGCCTGATTCCCCTAGTCACTCTGAAGGGTTCCGTAATAAAATTATTGACTATTATGCTACTACACGGATTACTATATAAAATTTGAACCCACTTAATAATACTTTCAGGAATTCCCATCTTTTTCATAATACCAAACATATAATCACACTCTATCCTATCAAAAGCTTTTTCTTGGTCTATACTTAATAGGGCCCCCTTGTTCATCTTCATTGTTATAATAAATACTATCCCTAATGGTCATTAAATTATCCTGTATATTTCTTCCCGCGACTCCACAGGATTGGTCATCCCCAATAATATCGGGCATGATTTTCTTTAATCTATTTGTTATTACTTTGGAAATAATTTTGTATTCAACATTCAGAAGGCTAATGGGCCTCCAATTCTTCATGTTATTTCTCTCCCCCCTATTTTTAAAAATTAATCGAATGAGAGCAACATTCATAGAGTTGGGCAAACAATCACTTTTCATACATTCATTGACGACTTCCATAAAATCAGTTTTAATGACGGGCCAAAAAAGTTGATAAAACTCAACAGTTAAACCATCCAAACCGGGCGATTTTTCTTTTTTCATTTGATTCAGGGCTAACAAAATTTCGTTTTTATCAAGATCCTTTTCAAGGTCGTCAATAACATCATCATCAAAAAGGGTAAAATTCACATTATCAAGAACAATATTATATTTACCTTTACATATTCCTTCACTGGTATACAAGTTTTCATAAAAAGAATTCACATACTCGCACATAGAAAGGGAATCTTCATAATAGTTACCGACAGTATCAACTAGATTGGTTATCAGGTTCTCGTTATTTCTTTGTTTTTCTACACCTCGAAAAAAATGAGTTGGTTTTTCACCCTCTATTTTGTTAATATGGCATTTCACTCTAGACTTTTCTAGGTCATTGAGCTCATAAGTTTTGATTGTAATTTCAATTTCCGATGTAGTATTCGGATCTAAATTGGCATCGTTAAGGAGCCTGGTCAGATCTTTTTGAAGTTTACTTGTATGTTTCTTCTCCTTTTTGTATTTTTCGGAACCGAAATTTTTTTATGATTTCTTTTAATTTGCATTTACCATGATCCTACCAATCCAAGGTGTTGTCGTAATTATCTTTTTGGGTTTTCCAAAAAGACCAAAACAGTTTTATACTTTGAGCACATGGATCATCCCACAGTAATTGATTGTTACAGATCCATCTACCTGTACCAAAATTAATTTCCCGTTTTTGAAATCTACAGATAACAGCAAAATGATCCGACAATCCTAAAGAACTAACACTAGCATCGGAAAGAAGGCAATAAAGAGAACGTGATATAAAAATATAGTCTAACCTACTACTCCTTTTAAGAACCCTATGGTAAAAGGTATTCCTATAAATTCCTATTATTCCTAATTCCTAAGATTCCTATAAATATCAATTAGGTCATGATTTGAAATTATATTTTTCAATTCAGAAACACTTTTATCGGCTTTGTTATTTAAATCAAGTTGACAATTAAAATCACCTGCTATAACCCAATTATCCCCTTCGTAAAGATATATATTTAGAATTTGAAAGAAGGTTTTTCTACTAAGTATCTGATTAGGGGCATAGACGTTCAAGATACTAAAGGTGATTCCTTTCAATAATATGTTACAAGTGATTAGTCTACCCTCGTCATCTGTATCAAAATGATCTAATTTAATCCCTGATTTGCGTGATGCCAGAATAGCCACTCCCCTAGAATTACTTTCCCCGTGACTAAAGGCCATTTCCCCTCCCCATTGTTTAGTCCAAAAATCTTCATCATTAATAGTGCTATGGGTTTCCTGAAGACAAATAATATCGTATTTTTCCCTGTTTAGATGATTAAATAAAATTTCCCTTTTTTGGTGATTACGGAGCCCGTTAACATTAAGAGTGGCTATTCTGAGCATCACGCAAATCAGAAGAACATAAATCATAAATCAAAAAAAGTAAGCTTACGTAGCTTTTCCCCGTCCTCTGCCCCGCTGACTCGGCTGGCCGGATGAATTGGGCGGTGCGTCTTCTTCCGATCTACGCGCCCAGGACGTTCGCTTCTTTTGGACACGTTGAACCCCTCCCTTCACGTATGTCACGTACTCTTCTCCCTGATCTTGTGTTGACTCCTTCTGGCTTTCTTTTGACTCCCCCTCCTGGTCTGATCTTTCTTCCTTCCCCATTGCTACGGCTTTGGGCTCGCTGCCTTCTCCTTTATCTTCTTCTGTCATCTTCCGCTTTCTGGTATCTGCTCTGGCGACACTCTCGTCCCAAAAGCCACGGAGCTTGCGTTGGTATCTCGGTGGTGGCGTCTGTATGACCTGGCTGAAGGTCTTTTTGCGGTCTTTCGGGCTGTCTGATGTGCTGCTCCCCTCCTCTCGGTTGTCGGTCGCCTCGTCTTGCTGATCTTGTTCCTGTTCTGGTCCAGCTGTGGCTGGAGCTTCCGTCACGGTTCGGTTGACATCGGCATTGGTTTCTTCGTCCTTTTCTGTTTGGATATCATCACCTGCTTGCTCTTCCATGTCGTCTTCACTCTCATTGGTAGGCTCTTTTTCCTGCTCGTAGTCGGGTTTGGGAATTACCAGAATCGGGGTGTGGTTATCTGCGTTGTCGTCCTCTTCTTCATTGGTGTCAATGTCGGTGTCGGTGTCGGTGTCGGTGCCCTCGTTCTCATCTACATGCTTGTCGTGCACAGACGCCCGGTGGTTATAACTTCCACATATGAAACATCTCCCCCGCATCTGGCAGTCCCGTGCGAAGTGGCCCGGCTTACTACAAATCTTGCAGGTCTTTTCTTGGCCTCTGTACCTTACTGGCAAGGTGAATCCGCCTACTCGAATGTAGCTGGGTGTGGGTTTCTGTAGATTTCGGATCAATAGGCTGCGGACTCCCGTCTCGATAGATTTTTCGAAGTCGTGGGTCTGTCGTCTGAGATTGCCCACTGTTCCAAACTGCATGAGAGCATTGCAGACGACTTCGTCGGACATTTCATATGGGGCCTTGACGTATGCTACCACCGAATTCTGTAGACTGACTCTCTCACATTGGATGAGCAACTTATGCAGAATCATTCCCTGTAGTGCGATTCTCTCGCTATCTTTGCTGTTGTTGAAAGACACATTAAACCACCCGTTGTCAAGTGAAGCGATACATTTTGTTGACGCCGCGGTGCCCAGCTCTTTGTTTATTGCACAAAAGACGCTGTCACGTCTTGGAGGTGACTGACTTTAAATCTTATTGTGTTAGGGCGCTTAAGCATGGGTCGCTGTGGTTGACGGTAGGACGACCCCATGGCTCTCAAGATGGCTGCCCCTAATATGGACAACGGCCTCGAAAATCAAAAAACGGAGAAGGCCAAAAAGGCCGATACTCTCGACAAGATATCTCCCTATTGAGCTTGAGATGTAGATACTCACATAGGAAGAAACTCAGATACCATTCAAGCAAAAAAGGGCAACAAATCACTGGAAAGGTAGAACTTTTCAGGAGCGCGATGTTGAACACGTCTTGTGGTGCCCGCCTGTACTCCAGAGGTGTCCGCTTTATTATTTGTTTTTACTTGATGTACCCAACCGGTGCCCGCCTATACTACAAAGGTGCCAGTTTTATACATTCATCGCCCTACCGGATTGGAGCCCAGATAGCGCTTGCCTGGGCTCTAATCCGGTAGGGGGATGAATAATACAACGTATGACGTTTCACAAGAGTGGTATTGTGTATAGCCCATGTACAACCTGGTATACCACCCAACCGGTGCCCGCCTGTACTCCAGAGGTGCCCGTTTTATTCTTTCTTTTTTTCACTTGATGTACCCAACCGGTGCTCGACTAGACTTTACTCCAGAGGTGCCCGTTCTATAATTTTTTGTTTCACTTGATGTACCCAACCGGTGCCCGACTTTACTGCAGAGGTGCCCGTTCTATAATTATTGTTTTCACTAAATCTGCCCAACCGGTGCCCGCCTCTACCCCAGAGGTGCCCGTTTTATAATGTTTTTTTTTCACTATAATGTATGAACCCAACCGGTGCCGACCTGTAGGCCTACTCAAGAGGTGCCCTTTTTATAATTTTCTGTTTTTCACTATACAATGTATGTACCCAACCGGTGCCCGCCTGTACTCCAGAGGTGCCCGTTTTATTATTTTTTTTTACTTGATGTACCCAACCGGTGCCAGGCTGCCTATACTACAAAGGTGCCAGTTTTATACATTCATCGCCCTACCGGATTGGAGCCCAGATAGCGCTTGCCTGGGCTCTAATCCGGTAGGGGGATGAATAATACAACGTATGACGTTTCACAAGAGTGGTATTGTGTATAGCGCATGTACAACCTGGTATACCACCCAACCGGTGCCCGCCTGTACCCCAGAGGTGCCCGTTCTATAATTTTTGTTTTACTTGATGTACCCAACCGGTGCCCGACTTTACTGCAGAGGTGCCCGTTCTATAATTATTGTTTTCACTAAATCTGCCCAACCGGTGCCCGCCTCTACCCCAGAGGTGCCCGTTTTATAAATTTTTTGTTTCACTTGATGTACCTAACCGGTGCCCGCCTCTACCCCAGAGGTGCCCGTTTTATAATTTGTTTTTACTTGATGTACCCAACCGGTGCCTGACTTTACTCCAGAGGTGCCCGTTGTATAATTATTCGTTTCACTAAATCTACCCAACCGGTGCCCGCCTGTACTCCAGAGGTGCCCGTTTTATATATTTGTTTTACTTTAAGTACCCAACCGGTGCCCGCCTCTACCCAAAAGGTGCCCGTTTTATACATTTGTTTTATTTGATGTACCCAACTGTTGCCCGCCTGTACTCCTGAGGTGCCCGTTTTTAATGTTTTTTCACTTTATGTACCCAACCGGTGCCCGCATGTTCTCTAAAGGTGCTCGTTTTATAATTTTTTTAAAAATCGGGCAGAGGTGCCCGTTTTATATTTTTTTTCACTTCATGTACCCAACCGGTGCCCGCTTCCACCCGAGAGGTGCCCGTTTTATAATTTGTTATTCACTTTATGTACACAACCGGTGCCTGCCTGTATTCCAGATGTGCCCGTTCTATAATGTTTTTTTTTCACTATAATGTATGTACGCAACCGGTGCCCGTTTTATAATTGTATTTTTTTTACTATACAATGTATGTACCCAACCGGTGCCCGCCTGTACTCCAGAGGTGCCCGTTTTATTATTTGTTTTTACTTGATGTACCCAACCGGTGCAGGCCTGTACTCCGGAGGAGCCCGTTTTATATATGTTTTTTACTTTATGTACCCAACCGGTGCCCGCCTCTACCCCAGAGGTGCCCGTTTTATAATTATTTTTCTTTCACTAAATCTACCCAACCGGTGCCCGACTTTACTCCAGAGGTTCCCGTTTTATAATGTTTTTCACTTTATGTACCCAACCGGTGCCCGCCTGTACTCCAGGTGCCCGTTTTACTTTTTGTTTTTACTTTATGTACCCAACCGGTGCCCGCCTTTACCCCAAAGGTGCCCGTTTTATAATGTTTGTTCACTTTATGTACCTAACCGGTGCCCGACTTTACTGCAGAGGTGCCCGTTTTATATATTTGTTTTTTTTACTTGATGTGCCCAACCGGTGCCTGCCTCTACCCGAGAGGTGTCCGTTTTGATGTTGATTGCCGACATCAGTCTGCGTCATTTCCTAGTTTTATGTAGATTGCGTATTGTAAATTAAACCAGCAAATTATTTCTGCCATGAAAAAAAAGCTAGTTTTATCAAGACCCCTGTTGCCCGCTGGTACCATTTGTCTAAAAGTCATCGCTGCGGGCAGCAAACAAATCAGACATCATAGAACGTGCTCCTCTTTTGTGTCTAGTGCTGGACACAAAACGGAGTTCGGGCTGCGCTGCGCTAAAGAGATTTGATACAAATAGCTCTCAAAAGTTCTATTTTACAATACGCAATCTACATAAAACTACAAAATGATGCAGACTTCTCTCAGCAATCAACATCTTTAAAACAAGCGTCCACAGCAGAAAACACAACTTTGCCAATTTGTTTTACTTTCAGAGAAGCAATCGCTAAACAAAAATACAGTTTACAGTTAGAAAAATAAGTTTCTTTAAAATATTATGACTGATACAAAAAACTATTAATTACCAGAAAAAAACTCCTTATTTGAAATTTTAACAATCTACAAAAAAAAACACACAAAAATATTAATTTTAAAATGTGCTTTGCTTTCTGCTTATAAGGGTTATTGTCAAGTCATACCAGACGAGTGTTTGCAAAATATACGTTTACAGCACGGAAAACAATAAAGGTGTCCGCAGAAGTGGTTATTATGCTACTCAAAAAGCCGCGGAGTCATATTGATGCCCTCAATAGACAGGGCCCAGACCAGGAAAAACTGCCGTTTTTTCCTGTCAAGGTTTTCTCAACGGTTTCATCATCCTGAACCTCAACCATTTGAAATTAGCTTGGGGGCCACCCTGATTTTTGCCCCTAATTCAAAATGGCCGCCAAAATCCAAAATGGCCGCCAAAATTACCTAAATTAGATATATACTGCTAATTACGTTTAATATCAACGTTTTTTTCAGTGGTTCTGTCATCCTGAATCTACGACAATTGAATTTAGCTCCAAAGCCACCCAGAATTTGGCCTCAAATCAAAGATGGCCGCCAAAATCTAAAATGGCTGCCAAATTGACCCTAATAAGATTTATACTGCTTCTTGTTTTTTTTTCTGTCAGTCGTTTTTTCCTGTTAACATTTTCTAAAGTTGGTTTCATTATGGCGTCCTGAACCTAAGCCTTTTGAAATGAATTTGGGGCTACCCAGGATTTGGCTGCAAATCCAAGATGGCCGCCCAAACAAAAATGGTTAAACGGTCTCTTATTTGTACCCCATCATTTTCCTTTCTCGGAAATCAGAGTTTATGATTGTCATATACTTTAACTGTACAAATAATCTATACTGTCTTCTCTCCAATTGCAACATTAGCGAGCAGCCCAGCCTCATCGTGGTCCATCTAGAATTGTTTCCTTGCACGTAATTCGAACATACAGTTTAGAGAAAGGATCAAAGTAATTAATTAACAGGTATATATACTTGCTAGTTAACATTGTTTGCGAAATGCATTGCTTTGGATGACATTATTGCTCAACTATTATGTTCTTCTTGTGTAAGTATACTGTAATTCACGAACAAAAATTTGAATGACTTTTATAATTGTATCTTTACTTCTAGGAATCAGCACTATGGCGGCTACCCCCTTTTTGAGTACAGGAGCAGATGACAGAAGACGGTGCCTGCTTTGCAATGAAAATATCAAGGATAAGGATGGTGGTGGACAGTCGTGGCCCAGCTAATTGAAATTCAGTATAAGGAGGCTGAGAACATATCACTTGACCATCTGTCAGCCAGTGTTTGGAGAACTTCCA